>CM060903.1:1031421937-1032134437 GCA_030737815.1 Allium fistulosum
ACCCTACAAATTGGCTTGGCTGAGGAAAGGTGGGGAAGTGAAGGTTGGTCGAAGAGCTTGTGTAACTTTTTCCATCGGAAAGAAGTATAAGGATGAAATTTGGTGTGACGTGGTGGATATGGATGTATGTCACTTGTTGTTGGGAAGACCGTGGCAGTTCGATAGGGCCGTGCAACACGATGGTAGGACTAACTGCTATAGTTTCAGGTTCGATGGCACTATAATCACTTTAGCTCCTAAAAGGCGACAACAAAGTGAAAGCAAGTTGGAGGAAATCGAGGAACTGAAAACTCTGTTATCTTTGAAGGAATTTGTCAAAGAAGTTGAGGATAGCCCTGAAGTATTTTTGTTGATTGGACGTGAAAGTAGTGAAGCGGTTTAAATTCCTGAGGAAGTTAAGCCAGTGTTAAAGGAATTTGAAGATGTGTTTCCTAAAGAATTACCACCAAAGTTTGATAACGAAGATGAAGAGGTCGAGTTAGAGAACGATGAATGTAATTTGTTGATGGGATTTTATTCAACGTCAAAGTATGTGGATGTAGAAGTTGATTACTCTTCACAGCCAAAGATTGATGTCGATAGTATGGAAGAAGAAATTGTGTTCCGAGTTGAGGGAAATAACTTGATGATGGAGGATTCTTGCTTAACACCTGAGCTTATGGTGAGAGCCAGCCAAGCGTAAATTACTTAGTTTCCGAAAAGCCCGAACAAAGTGAAAGTGAAACAGAAGAGAAGGCAGAATCAGATAGTTTATTGTCTTTGAAAGAGTTCGTCAATAAAATGAAAGATAGTGATGAATTATCAATGTTGATTGAATCTGGAGAAAGTTCTGATTTTGAGAATCCTGAAGAGGTTAAAGTATTTAAAGAGTTTAAAGATGAGATTTCTGAGGAACTGCCTGAAGAAACTAGTCTTGTATTTTTGGAAAATTCTGTTGAAAAGGTGAAAAATAGTAATGAATTGTTTGTGTTGACCGGGCAAGGAACGAGTAAAGATCTTGAGGTTTTTGAGGAAGTTGGATCAGAATTCGATGAGTCTGAAGTTGAATATCCTGAGGAATTACCCGAAGAGTTACCACAACTACAGGACATTCAACATCGAACTGAACTAGTACCAGATGCTATTTTACTACGGGGATTGTATGATCTTGTGAATCTGAAAGAACAGGAAGAGTGGAAAAGACAGGAGGAAGAGAATGATTGTCAGTTGGAGTTGGCTGATCATGTCCGTACTGCTGACATTGTCAACGTCAACTGCTTGGAACCGTTTCATGAAAATAAACATGTCAAAGAAGAAGCGAGTGGGAAGTCATTTCAATCAGGGGAAATTGTTGCAACGCATCAAGGGAAGATTCTAAATGATGATGCATCTGAACGAGATAAGGAAAGAAAAGAATCTGGGCATGAGTCATCACACTTTTTCAGTCGTAATTTCCTAAGTCGCTCCACGATTTTAAATTTCCTTATATCGTCTCACATTTTCGTCATGATTTGGTTCTATATCACACCATCCTATTGGCACAAGCATCATGATGTCATCTCCCTCAGATCACTTCCTTATGCCGCCTGCCTAATGCCACGTCTGCTTTATGCCATGTGTTCCTTATGTCGAGCCGCATCTTCAAAAGGTCAAGACAGGATCAACCTCAAGAGTGGTTATCACCAGAGCCGCATCAGACCAGATAATGAATGGAAGATAGCATCTAGAAGAAGAAGAAAAATGTGAATTCGGGACGAATTCTTTTCAACCAGGGGAGGATGATGCAGCGCGAGATTAAATAAACGACTTACCTTAAGTCGCTTACATGATGCACGAATTCCAGTAGGTCGCGAAGCGCGAATTCCAGTAGATCGTTCCAGTTTAACTCGCGAGCTTCCTATGTCGCAAACCCTAAGTCGCCTCCTCCTTAGGTCGCGAACGAAGTTTATGTCGCTGCCAAATTCCTAAGTCACGAACGACAAACGAGCAGAATCCTAAAATCGAAGCCCTAGGTCGCTCCATCCAAGGTCGTTCCATCCAAGGTCGCGAACGAGCAGAAATCGTAAGTCGTGAAGGACATTGCTTAAATCGCTCCAGCTTAGGTCGCGAACGACCTTCCGTAAGTCGCGAATCCCTTAAGTCGTGAGTCGCTCAGACTTTAAGTCGCGAAGCTTTTTAGGTCTCTGATTACTTTCGTTGAAGATTTCCTTATGTCGTAATTTCCTTAGGTGGCTGCCTGGTTTTGTTAAGTCATATGTTGTAACTAGTGCATTGTTTAGGTCGTTACTTTCTTATGTCGTTATTTCTTAAGTCGCATTGTTTGTTAAGTCATTTGTATTTTGTTTTCTTATGTCGCTTGTGTTGTAATTGTTGTACCGCTTTTGTTAAGTCATATGATGTTGTAACTTGTTAAGTCGTGTGTGTGTTGTACTTTCTCTATAAATAGGGGTGTGTTTGTAAAGTTGGTTGATTTTTGAATAAAAATTTGGTTTGTGCTTTATGCCACCATTAAAATTGGAAGTTGAGTGTTATCTCCTTTCTCCATCTTCGGATGTTCGAGTGCGCTCGAATCAACAAACTTGAAGCCAATTCACGGAATCTCGTGCGTGAGATCAACGTCGAAGAATCGTAGATCTTCTAACGCGGTATCGTGCGCGATCAACGTGTTGAAGGTAGCTAGAATCTGGTATCTCGAGAGATCAACGGATTTGGGCATTTGGGTATCATCAATTCATCAATTCATCTTGTTTCATCGATTCATTTTCCGCGAATTCATCAATTCGTGAGTTGTGTGTCCTATAGGCTGCGTCATAAAGGCACAACAAACATTGGATTGTACTACTCTATTTCTGATAATTACGAGCTTGTTGGATATAGTGATAGTGATTGGTGTGGAGATATGGATGACTGAAAAAGCACAAGTGGCTTCGTGTTCTACATGGGAGATACAGCCTTCACATGGATGTCGAAAAAACAGTCGATTGTCACTCTTTCCACATGCGAAGCAGAGTATGTAGCTGCTACTTTATGTGTTTGTCATGAAATTTGGTTACGAAATCTACTAAAGGAGTTGAAACTGCCACAAGAGAAGCCGAACAAGATTTTCGTGGACAACAAATCAGCAATTGCTTTGGCTAAGAATCCATTTTTCCATGATCAAAGCAAGCATATTGATACACGCTATCACTATATTAGAGAGTGTGTCTCCAAAAAGAATGTGCAACTAAAATACATCAAGACACATGATCAAGTAGCTGATATCTTCACCAAGTCTCTCAAGCATAAAGATTTTGTTCGGTTGAGAGATCTGCTTGGAGTAAAAAATCAAGTTTAAAAGGGGGTGTTGAAATATTAAACTTGATTTGTTAATTTCTAGAAGTTTCTTATTATTAAAGTTTCTAGAGTCTTCTTGTATTTGATAGAATTTGGTGAGAGCTCTAGAATATTATATTAGTTGCTAGAAATAAGAATTATATAATGGTTATGTTTCTAGAGTTGCCTAAAGAGTCATTTCTAGAGTTGTCAAATGAATCATGTTTCTAGAGTATTCTATATCTAGAATGTTCTATTTAGTCATATAAAAAGAGGAGCTCTTCCCTCATTTTGTATTAAGCAAGAAATAAATCATCAATAAAGAAAAGTTTTCTATAGTAAGATAAAATAAAAAAACTCCCCTTTCTTATATTCTCTCCCTCTTTCTCCTAAAAAATATTCAACATGTAATTCCCGCGATGTTGTCTCCTTTTACCAGTTCATGACTATGAGTTGCCCTATTAAGCTCGTATGTACCTTAGTAACTTGCGCTCATTTTCATTGGTCGTGAAGTACAAAAACCGAAGCATATAAGTCGTACCTATCCTTTTTTGTAAAAGGAACCCAATTAACATCAGCTTGACCTGAACATTCACAAGGAACTATATACGGCGTTGGAAATTTTCAAAATTAGTTTTGGGTTTGGGTTTGTTTTTGAAGAGGGAAGAAGTGGGAAGAAGATATAAGAAAAGAAGTGGAATGTATAGTCCCACATCTAGGAAAATAAGAGATTATACTTAATTAAATATAGGATTCTCTAAGGAAAGTTGGGTCCATTGGGCACCCAAAGCTTTGCTTTGATGTGAGGAGGGAAGTTATGCATCACCACACGCGCACGCACCGCTTGGCTTAGCCAACCCAGTCGGATTCGGGTTAGTTAAATATAGGATTCTCTAAGAAAGGTTGGGCCCTTTGGGCACATTCACCACCACACGCGCGCGCCGCCGCCGGCCGACCGAGTTCGGGTCTAAAGTGACGAATTAATTTTTGTTAACGGGCCGGATCCAGAATTTGAACGGACAGATTTTTGCGGGTCATTTTAATGAAGGGACGTAACAGTTTCAAACTGTTATGAATAGGCGTGACTATTTGTAACGGTTTCGGACTGTTGGAAAGAATGCGACGCTTGACGAATAGACACTTCATCGCTACTATAAGTAGTGTCGCCCAGAAAACATCAAATATAATAATCTCTTTTCTTTGTACCTTCTTCTTCTTCCTCCAGATCTACGATGCCCAAAAAGTGTTGCAGAGCACTGCCTTCTCACCATAGTTTGCGACGCCTGTAAGGTGTTACAAATGCAGAAACGTTGCAGATCAATTCTCTTCTTCTTCTTCATTCTATTCTTTACTAAATTGCATCATCAAAGATCAAATTTGAGTGTTCTTGGTCGGATCAAAATCGTACAAGTTTTGAATCCGATTATGCTGTTTCAAGGCTTCATTCAATCCTGAAGTCGATAGTTCGATAACCCGTTTATACCTATTGAGTTGAACTATTGTCTAAAAGAATCTACGCAGTAGATCCTTGAAGTCAGAAGTACATCAGTTATCATCTTTATCATTCTCGAATCATCAACACAATTATTCAACAATATTTAGACAATACCTTCAACCATGGATGGTTCGAGTTCGATCAATCTCAATGCTCTTCATGTTATGAATCAGCATTTAACGCGATTGGAGCGGTTTGATGGTGAAAACTTCACTCGTTGGCAAGAGACGATGAAATTATTTTTGATCACAGTCAAATTTGTTCTATATTCTTAAAGATAACTTGGAGGAAATACCAGAGGAAACTGATAAAGATACTGACGAATTGAAAGGAAAACGTGCAAAGCACAACAAGGATGATTTTCTATGTAGATGGCACATTCTGAATGCATTGTGTACTCCTGTCTAAAATGCACATAGGACTTTTGAAACTACAGAGGTACTTTGGGCTGCACTAGAAAGAAAATACCGCATATCCGAGGCAAGTAACAAAATTTTCCTTATTGGCAATTTTATGGATTTCAAAATGGATGCAAATAAGTCCATAGTTGGACAAGTAAGCGAAATTCTACTGTTAGTGAATCAACTTAAAGATGATGGAATAAATCTCCCTGATCTTTTATTGTTGGAGTTATAATTTCAAGACTTACTAATTCTTGGAATGGTTATAAGAAAAAATTAAAGCATACGGAAATGGATTATGATTTAGATGGTTTACACCATCATTTTTGTATTGAAGAGGACTCTCATAAACGTAAACTAGATGATAATCCGCAAACCGAGTCCCATTCTAAGGCAAATAATGTTCAAATTACTGACAAGATGAAGCATAAGAATGAGACATGGTTTAAGAAGGAAAATTAGAACAACAAAAAGAAAGGTGCTTGTTACTACTGTAATAAGCCCGGTCACTATGCCCAAGACTGCCGTCAGCGGAAGAAACAACAAAAGATGAATGTGGTCGAAGACTCGCTTGTGGCTATAGTGCAAGAGGTGAACTCCGTTAGCGAAACTGATAATGATTGGTGGTTTGATACTAGAGCAACCATTCACATTTGCAAAGACTGTAATCTGTTTAAGACTTATGAAGAAAATAATGGAGAAGCCGACAAGGTTACCAGAGCAAATAAGGTTCCAAGCAAAGTTTTGGGAAAAGGCACCATAGAACTTACATTTACTTCTGGAAAAGTTCTTACATTAGTTAATGTATTTTATGTACTTGATATGTGTAAGAATTTGGTCTCTAGATACCTTCTTAATGAAGGAGGATTCAAGATGGTGTATGAGTCTAATAAGTTAGTGTTGTCCAAGAACGGCAAATTCATTGGACAAGGATACTCTTGTAATGGCATGGTTAAGTTGAATCTAATAAAGAAATCTTCTATTTATATTGTTGATTTCGTTAGTTTATGGCATGGTAGACTAGGACATGTTAATTATAATTCCCTTAAAAATATGCATAAACTAGGATTAATTTCTAATTATGATTTCGATACTATCTCTAAATGTGTAATATGTGTTCAAGCAAAAATACACCGAAAATCTTTTAAATCTATAGAAAGGAAAACTGGCTTGCTTGATTTAGTATATGGTGATGTGGGTGACTTAAAAAATCATATCACCTATGGTGGTAACCAATACTATATAACATTTATTGATGATTATACTAGATATGCATATGTGTATCTAATGAAAACTAAAGATGAGGTCTTTGATAAATTTAAAATTTACAAAGTTGAGGTTGAAACACAATTAGGAGTTAAAATAAAAGTATTACATTCAGATCGAAGTGGTGAATATTTCTCAAATGAATTCACCTTATTTTGTAAACAACACGGCTTAGTTCACCAATGCACTGCCCTATATACACCGCAACAAAATGGTATTGCTGAAATAAAAAATAGAACTTTAGTGGAAATGGTTAATGCCATGCTCATAATTTCAAACTTACCTTATAACCTATGGGGTGATACTATGTTATCTACATGTTATATTTTAAATAGAGTACCACTTAAAAAGAATAATGTTTCTCCTTTTGAATTATGGTTTAATAGGAAACCTAATCTTACAAGACTTAAAGTTTGGGGTTGTTTAGCATATGTTAGAAAACCAGACCCCAAACGACCAAAGTTAGAAAATAGGGCATTTAAATGTGTTTTCATAGGATATTCACTTAATAGTATAACTTAAAGATTCCTAATTCTTGGCACCTTAGAAGTTATAGAATCCGTAGATGTAGAATTCTTTGAAAATCAAACTGTTGAGATTCCATTGAGATCATCTAGTCCAGAACCTAATATGATTGATGATATCAATGATGATGACTATGCTCCTGCTCAAAACAGCAAGGAAGTATCAGTACCAGATAATAGTACTGAACAAAGGAGAAGTAAAAGAGCAAGAATAGAGAAGGACTATGGTCCTGACTTCATTACATATCTTATAGAAGGCAGTAAGGTCGAAGTCCTTAATGTGACTAGATATGTCATGAACGTCGATGATGACCGCAAAACTTATTCTGAGGCTATGAGTTCCAAAGATTCAATATTATGGAAATAAGCTATTAATGATGAAATGAATTCCATATTGTTAAACCAAACTTGGGTTTTAACCGATTTACCTCCTGGTGCTAAACTTATAGGATGTAAATGGATATTTAAGAAAAAGTTGAATACAAATGGATCCACTGATAAGTTTAAAGCTAGATTAGTTGCTAAGGGATATAAGCAAAGACATGGAGTAGATTATTTTGATACATATGCTCCAGTTGCTTGCATATCTTCTATACGTTGTTTAATAACACTTGCATCAATTCATAAATTGGTCATACATCAAATGGATGTAAAGACTGCGTTTCTAAATGGAGATTTAGAAGAAGAGATATATATATGGAACAACCTGAAGGTTTCAAAACCCCAGGCCAAGAAAAGAAAGTTTGCAAATTAGTAAACTCTCTTTATGGCTTGAAGCAAGCTCCCATGCAATGACATGAGAAGTTTGATAAAATAGCATTGTCATATGGGTTTATTGTTAATGATGCTGATAAATGTATTTATAGCATATCAGACAACAACAATTATGTTATAATATGTTTTTATGTTGATGACATGCTAATATTTGGTACCAATATATCCTGTGTGAATGAAACTAAGAAGTTTCTATCTTCTAAATTTGATATTAAAGATCTAGGAGAAGCTGAGGTAATTCTGGGAATTAAAATTATTAGGAAAGAGGGCGAGCTGTTACTAACACAATCTCATTACATTGAGAAGTTCCTCCGAAAGTATGGTCATTATAATGACAAATCAGCACCTACTCCTTTAGATCCTAGTATTAAATTAGAAAAGAATACTGGATGTACCATTTCTCAACTTGAGTATTCCAGTATTAATGGGAGTCTTATGTATGCTATGCATTGCACTAGACCAGACATAGCACATGCTACAATCATGTTATGTCGATTTACGAGTAATCCAGGTTTCGAACATTGGAAAGTTATTTCCAGAGTTTTGGCTTATTTGAAAGGAACCGTTACCTATGGTTTATCTTATAAAGGATATCCTGCTGTAATAGAAGGATATAGTGATGCAACCTGGAACAATGTAGAATCCAAATCCAAGTCTACGACTGGATGGATCTTTACGTTAGGAGGTGCTGCTGTGTCTTGGGTTTCCAAGAAACAGACATGTATATCTGACTCAACAATGCTGTCAGAGTTGATTTCATTAGCAGATGCTTGTAAGGAAGCGGAATGGCTTAGGAATTTATTAATAGAAATCCCATTATGGAAGAAGCCATCTCCAGCAGTCTTGATTAACTGTGATAATCAAGCTACAATATACAATGTCTCTAATAAGACATATAATGGGAAGTCTAGACATGTGAGTATAAGACATCAAATGATAAGACAATTACTCAAATGTGGAGTAATAACTGTTGATTACATAGAAACGAAGAAAAACTTGGTTGACCCACTCATAAAGAGTCTTCCAAAGGCAATGGTTTCTATAAAATCAAAGGAAATGAGACTAAAGTCTGTGAATGAAGGTTGATCATCTTTAACAGAAACCAAACTTATATTTTGAAAGGTATAGACAAAGTTCAATGGGTACCAACAATTTAAGAGAATGATTATGGAACACTAAATCAATAATCCCATAATATTTAGTGTTGGATTCTGCAAGAACAGAGGATGGATAATATATCCTTAATAAGTCTAGTTACCTTAAAAAAAGGTGTATCGCAGAAACACCTTAAGAGACTTACCTATATGAGTATGGAAATCAGGTTGTTTCCTAAGAAAGTAAGATCGCTTTCTTACGTATGCTCATGAACGTAGGATTTAAGCACATGGACATTAATGTGCTAAGCATACAGAACACTTTATATACGGAAATCAGTATGTGTGACTATTCCGGTACTGTCACTAGGGGTACTTGATTCAAGATACGTTCACCATAGATCTCGATAGAACTTTGAATGGTTTACACTAAGTGAAGGTTCAAATCCAAAAGATACCTATCATTTATGTATTGGTTTCCATGATAATGTGAAACTTGATCTTGGAACTACATTGGCTTGATCCCACTTGGGTATGTAGGTAGTCACTCTAGTGATACAGCTGTCTACTTTATTTATTTTACTTATTTTGAAAATGGGAGAAATTGTTGAAAATTTTCAAAATTAGTTTTGATTTGGGTTTGTTTTTGAAGAGGGAAGAAGTGGGAAGAAGATGGAAGAAGAGAGGTGGAATGTATAGTCCCACATCTAGGAAAATAAGGGATTATACTTAGTTAAATATAGAATTCTCTAAGGAAGGTTGGACCCTTTGGGCACCCAAAGCTTTGCTTTGATGTGAGGAGGGTCGGGTTCGGGTTCAGGTCTAAAATGATGAATTAATTTTTGTTAACGGGCCGGATCCGGAATTTGAATTTGAACGGATATATATTTGTGGGTCATTTTAATGAAGGGACGCAACCGTTTAGTAATAGTTCTAAACTGTTACGAATAGGAGCGACTGTTTGTAACGGTTTTGGACTGTTGGAAAGGATGCGACGCTTGATGAATGGACACTTCCTCACTACTATAATTAGTGACGCCCAGGAACCGTCAAATATAACAATCTCTTTTCTTTATACCTTCTTCTTCTTCCTCCAGATCTGCGACGCCCAAAAAGTGTTGCAGAACAATGCCTTCTCACCACAGTTTGCGATACCTGTAAGGTGTTACAAATGCAGAAACGTTGCAGATCAATTCTCTTCTTCTTCTTCATTCTATTCTTTATTAAATTGCATCATCAGAGATCAAATTTGAGTGTTCTTAGTCGGATCAAAATCGTAAAAGTTTTGAATCCGATTACGCTATTTCAAGGCTTCATTTATCCTGAAGTCGATAGTTCGATAACCCATTTATACCTGTTGGGTTGAACTATTGTCTAAAAGAATCTATGCAGTAGATCTTTGAAGTCAAAAGTACAGTAGTTATCATCTTCATCATTCTCGAATCATCAACACAATTATTCAACATATGGTACATGCATATCCTCAACATTACTTTCATATATGCCAACATGAGCAGCTTCTTTTCTATCTGGATAACATTCAAATGGTCCTTTACAGTACCAAGTAACTTGATCTCAAGAGCGGTCAACATTGAGTTGGATTCCAACACGAGGAAGAGGAGGTAAAACACTATTTGGGATTATTTTACACTCAAAAATGACATCATCGGATCAATATATTGTGTAGCATGCTTTGACATTTCAAAGATTGGGATTGAAGCATAAGAAGTTATGATTTGAATGGAGTTGTCATTATGTCTGTGTCACTCTTTGGCTTTGAATGAGAGTGCATCAAGTGAATCATCTTTCCACTTGGTGGCGTAGCTATTTTTGTCTGCCTCCTTTATCGTTATCGGTTAATGCTCTCCATAAGCAGAGAAGTATATCTTAGTTTGTTATCATGTGTCCTTCCACATGCAATTTATCTATCATATTTAACTTTTGAATATACGGCATTAACACGATATTTATTTTTATGGGTCACTAAACTATGAACAACCATACTTAATGTCTAATGCTTAGTTTATCAAAGATTGGTCACACATTAAACTTGCACCAGACTAAACACAATTGTAATGTGGTATCACATATTCAAGGTGACATGAGTGGATAACATATCTATTGCATTAATTGGTATAAAAACAATGATGTATCTTCCACTTTTTGACTGAACCCATATGAGAGTTAACTCTGATTTCCTAGAGATTCTGTTTGATAATTGTTGCGTGACCATTGCTCTCAAGAATAAGTGGAGTACTCTTCTCCCTTGCGTGCGTAAATGAGGAAGTAAAATAAGAATAATGCCTCTGTCAAATTTTAACATAATAAGTAGACACAGACATCTATTAATAGTCAGCTCACACATAACTTGTACATGATGGGGGCCCATCAGTAGGTACAACAAGGCCATGTATCTTGTTAGCCCAGCCTATAACCATAGAACATACATAAGAGATGATGATGCAGAGCATACCATAAGTCGAGAATTCCGATTCCCCTCCTTGAGTCGCCGCTCCATCTTAAGTCGAGTTTCCCCTAAATCACGTGCCACCATCCATAAGTCGCTGCCGATTTATCTAGGGTTCAAACAAAGCGGAATCGACTCCCCACGTCACCGCGACCTATCGTATGTCGCGAACGACTTATCCGTTGAGTCGCGAAGTGGTGCCGCGCGCCATTCCTAAGTCGCGAACAATAACTCGTTGCCGAGTTATCCTTAACTCGCTGAAGCTCCATTAAGTCGTTGCCGAGATAAGCTGAAGCCCTAAATCCTAGGTCGTTGCCGAGATAAGCTCTCATAGGTCGTTGCCGAGATAAGCTCTCATAGGTCGTTGCCGAGATAAGCTCCCATGAGTCGTTGTCGAGATAAACTGATGCTTTCTTCATCAAGTCGCGAACGAATAATTTAGGTCGCAAACTAGTATGGATAAGTCGGAGCCGAGCTAAGTCATTGCCGACCTTGGATAGGTCGTAAGTCTTCATCTATAGGTCGTAACCGACCTAAGTACTTTGTTTTTTTTCTGTTGTTTTTGGTATGTTGAGTTGTAACGACTATAAATAGTGGGTGAGTTGTAACTTTGAGGTGGTTGAATATTGAATAAAATTCTCTTTTGTTAGCTTGTTGCTTTCAATTTCAATTGGTAGTCGAGTGTATCTCCTATCTCCACTAACGTCATTCGAGTGCGCTTGGATCATCGTTTGTTGAAGCCGATTCACGGTATCTTGTGCGCAAGATCAACGTCGAAGAATCGTAGATCTCTTTCCCGGTATCTTCGGATCAACGAGTCAGAGATAGCTAGAGTTCGGTATCTTCGGATCAACGAATTCGAGCATTTCAGTATCCATCAATCCACAGATTGCTATTTACGTCGATTGAAGATCGTTTTGAATTATCCGCTGCGTCAGTTTGGTATCAGAGCTTGTTTTAGCCAATCATAGCTAAATCGAGTCTTGGAGCCGAGAATTTGAAGTGTTGAAGTTGTGTTCATCGTGTTCATCATATTTTTGCAACAAGTTGGAGCTTTCGATCCATTTCATTTTGGATCAAAGTTCGAAAGGTGTTTGAAAACTTGAAGTGTGAATTTGTTGAAGTGTTTGTGAAGTATTCAATCATGCCGCCAAGACGAGTTCAACGTCATCGCAATATTAATGCTTTATACGGAAGAGAAGAGGCCGATGAAATGGAGCAACGAATCAACGAGAATTTCAATGAGAAGCTTACTGAAGGGATTGGTCGATTAGAGAGAATGATGCTTGAAATGAGTCAAAATCAGAGAAGGGTTTCACCTGAATCGAGCCATGGAAGAAGTAGGATTTCACCACATTCTAATCGGGAGAGAAGTGTTGATAGTGATCATAGAAGCGTGGATCGAGATTGTAATAGAAATGTTGATGACCGAAGACGCGAAAGGAATGTGAATGATCGAGAACGGAGGAATGTAGAGAGAAGGGATGTTGGTGGTAGACATGATGGTGGTAGAGATGTTGGTGGTCAGGATCGACATCGATATACATCGGATGGTGAAGAAGAGTATGATGGTGGTAGTGTTCATGGACGAGGACGTGGACGAGGAAGGAATCAGTCGGAGTACGATCACAAGTGGGAATCTGGGATGAAGACAGAAATTCCCGAATTCAAAGGTGGTATGCAGGCTGAAGAGTTTTTGGATTGGGTGGCTAATGTTGAAGAAATTTTTGATTTCAAAGAAGTTCCAGAACGTCGTAGAGTGAAGTTGGTTGCTACGAGGTTGAGGGGTAGAGCTTTGGCATGGTGGCAGCAAACCAAACTTACACGTGAACGAATGGGGAAGCCAAAAGTTGAATCTTGGGAGAAGATGAAGAAATTGATGAAAGCAACGTTCTTACCTTACAATTATCAATCTCTGATGTATCAACGTTTGCAGAACTTGAGGCAGGGCACAAAGACTGTTAATGATTACGCAGATGAGTTTTATCAGCTTATTGCAAGGAATGATATTATGGAAACGGAAGAGCAGCTGACATCTAGATTCATTGGGGGATTGAGAATGCAGATTCAGGATATGGTTAATATGTTCAATCCAAGATCTGTGGCGGAAGCACATCAGAAAGCGTTGGCTTGGGAGAAGCAGGGACGACGAGGAGGTGGTGTGTTTACGAATTCCAATAATCAAGTGAAGGGTGTTGGTGGAAGTTCTAATGTGTCTAAACCTATCAGTAAACCAGTGGTGAAGGAGGTTGAGAAGGCAAAGGTTAACAACGGTTTCAAATGTTACAACTGTTAGGAGTTGGGTCATAAAAGCAATGAGTGTCCAAAGCCAAAGAAGAGAGCAATGATTGCTGAGGTTGAGGATGAGGATGAAGAAGCTGAATGCTCTAATTCTTTACCGGTTGAGGAGGAAGACTTACTGTCGGGAGATGACGGGTATGCATTGATGATGAGGAGAAGTTGTTTAACACCGAAGCAAGAGGAGGAAAGTAGTTGGTTGAGGAACAATATCTTTCAATCTACATGCACTATTCTGGGAAGAGTTTGTAAATTTGTTATTGATGCTGGGAGTTGCGATAATATTATCTCTACAGAAGCAGTGAAGAAGTTGGAGTTGAAAACTGAGAAACATCCTAAACCGTACAAGTTAGCTTGGTTGAGGAAGGGTGGTGAAGTGAAAGTTGGACGTAGAGCTTGTGTGAAGTTTTCAATTGGGCAGAAATACAAAGATGAAATCTGGTGTGACGTCGTAGATATGGACGTTTGTCATTTGTTGCTGGGGAGACCGTGGCAGTATGATCGAGCTGTGCAGCATGACGGACGGACTAACAATTACAGTTTCATGTTCGAAGGTACAAAGATTACTCTGGTTCCGAAGAAACGCCAACAGGAAGAAAACAAAGTGGAGGAGATTGAAGAACTGAAGACGTTGTTATCTTTGAAGGAGTTTGTTAAAGAAGTTGAAGAAGAGCCGGAAGTATTCTTGTTGATTGGACGAGAAAGCAGTGAAGAGGTTGAAATTCCAGAAGAAGTTAAACCAGTTCTGAAAGAATTTGACGATGTATTTCCAGGGGAGTTACCAACGGAGTTGCCACCGTTGAGGGATATACAACATCAGATAGATCTTGTTCCAGGTGCTGTGTTGCCACACAGACCACATTATCGAATGAGCCTGAAGGAACATGAAGAGTTGCGGAGGCAGGTGGAAGAATTGCTTGAGCAGGGACGTGTACAGGAAAGTTTGAGTCCATGTGCTGTGCCAGCTTTGTTGGTACCGAAGAAAGATGGGACGTGGAGGATGTGCACGGACAGTCGAGCATTGAATAAAATCACTGTACGATACAGATTTCCGATGCTGAGGTTGGATGACTTGTTGGATCAGATAAGCGGAGCTACTATCTTTTCTAAGATTGATTTGAAGAGCGGATATCATCAAATTCGTATCAGACCATGAGATGAGTGGAAGACTGCTTTTAAAACCAGGGAGGGTCTATACGAATGGTTGGTCATGCCATTTGGTTTATCCAATGCACCAAGTACTTTCATGAGGGTGATGAATCAGATTTTTCGACCGTTCATTGGGAAATTCGTGGTGGTGTATTTCGATGATATTCTTATTTACAGTGGGAGTCCAGAGGAACATTTGAATCATCTTAGAGAAGTGCTGATGGTATTGCGACAAGAACAATTCTATGCTGCAACGAAGAAATGCGTGTTCATGACGCATAGTGTTCTATTTCTGGGGTATGTTGTTTCAGAGAAAGGCATACAGGTTGACCAAAGTAAAGTTGAGGCGATCAGAAATTGGCCGCAGCCCAAGACGATAACGGAAGTTCGTAGTTTTCATGGGTTGGCTTCATTTTATCGAAGGTTTATTCCACACTTTAGTAGTGTGATGGCGCCTGTTACAGATTGCATGAAAGGTAAACAGTTTGCATGGACGGAGGAAGCCGAGGTTGCTTTTGAACGAATCAAAGATCTTTTGACCTCTGCACCAATTCTAGTGCTACCTGATTTTCAGTTGGTGTTTGAACTACATACTGATGCATCCAAGGTTGGGATTGGAGGGGTGTTGAGTCAGAAGGGGCGTCCTATTGCATATTTCAGTGAGAAGTTGTCCGGAGCGAAGATGCGATACAGTACATATGATGTGGAGTTTTACGCTGTTGTACAATCTATTAAACACTGGAGACACTATCTATTTCAGAAGGAGTTCGTTCTTTACACTGATCATGAAGCATTGAAGCATTTGCAAGGGCAAGACAAGATTTCAGCAAGACATGCATCGTGGATTGCTTATTTACAGCAGTTTACTTTTGTCGTTAAGCACAAGTCAGGGGTAACCAATCGTGTGGCTGATGCTTTGAGCAGGAGGAGTCATTTGTTGACGACAATGAAAGTTGAAGTGACCGGTTTTGAATTATTGCCAGAATTGATTGCAGAAGATCCTTACTTTGTGAAATTTGTTGAAAAGGTAAAGGAAGGAAGCACTGATGAATTTGTGTTGGTGGATGGTTTTCTGTTTAAAGGAAATCGATTGTGCATCCCAGAATGTAGCTTGAGAATGAAGATTGCTAAAGAACTACATGAAGAAGGCCATGTGGGTAAAGATCGTACTTTGCAGTTAATTTCTCAATCTTATTTTTGGCCGTCAATGAGGAAAGAGGTAGAAAGATTTGTGGAGAGGCGTCATATTTGTCAGGTTTCGAAAGGAACAGCGACGAATGCGGGGTTATATATGCCGTTACCTGTGCCGACCAAACCATGGGTTGATATCAGCATGGATTTCGTGTTGGGATTGCCGAGAACTCAGAGGGGAAATGATTCTATATTTGTTGTGGTGGACCGGTTTTCGAAGATGGCACATTTTATAGCCTGTAAGAAGACAGCGGATGCAGTTCGAGTGGCACAGTTATTCTTTAAAGAAATATATCGTTTACATGGTTTACCCGAATCTATTGTTTCTGACCGAGATACTCGATTTCTGAGTCACTTTTGGTTGAGTCTATGGAAGATGGTGGGAACGAAGTTGAAATTTAGTAGTGCATACCATCCTCAGACAGATGGACAAACTGAAGTTGTGAATAGATCATTGGGTAATTTGTTGCGATGTCTTGTGCAGGATAATTTGAAGAGCTGGGATATGAAATTATGTCAGGCAGAATTTGCACACAATCACGCTGTCAACCGCAGTACGGGATTCAGTCCATTTCAGATTGTATATTCCAATTTACCCAGGGGACCGTTGGATTTGACAATAGTACCACAACCGAAGGGAATAGTTAAGCGGGCAGCTGACTTTGTTGATGGGTTGACGGAATGCCATAGAATCGTTCAGGAACGATTGGAAAAGACAAATGAGAAGTATAAACAAATGGCGGATAAGAAACGAAGAAGTGTAGCCTTCAAAGAAGGTGATTTTGTTTACGCGGTTTTGACGAAAGATCGTTCTCCGGTTGGAACTTATAACAAGTTGAAGGCTCGAAAGATTGGACCCGTAGAAATTATGAGACGGATCAATGAAAATGCTTATAAGTTGAAGTTGCCAGAGAATATTTACACTTCTGATGTGTTTAACGTGAAGCACTTAATTCCGTATTATGAGGAGGAACCTATCAAAGATGATGAGAGTGTAAATTCGAGGACGAATCTCTTTCAACAGGGGGAGGATGATGCAGAGCATACCATAAGTCGAGAATTCCGATTCCCCTCCTTGAGTCGCCGCTCCATCTTAAGTCGAGTTTCCCCTAAATCGCGTGCCACCATCCATAAGTCGCTGCTGATTTATCTAGGGTTCAAACAAAGCGGAATCGACTCCCCACGTCACCGCGACCTATCGTATGTCGCGAACGACTTATCCGTTGAGTCGCGAAGTGGTGCCGCGCGCCATTCCTAAGTCGCAAACAATAACTCGTTGCCGAGTTATCCTTAACTCGCTGAAGCTCCATTAAGTCGTTGCCGAGATAAGCTGAAGCCCTAAATCCTAGGTCGTTGCCGAGATAAGCTCTCATAGGTCGTTGCCGAGATAAGCTCTCATAGGTCGTTGCCGAGATAAGCTCCCATGAGTCGTTGCCGAGATAAACTGATGCTTTCTTCATCAAGTCGCGAACGAATAATTTAGGTCGCAAACTAGTATGGATAAGTCGGAGCCGAGCTAAGTCATTGCCGACCTTGGATAGGTCGTAAGTCTTCATCTATAGGTCGTAACCGACCTAAGTACTTTGTTTTTTTTTCTGTTGTTTTTGGTATGTTGAGTTGTAACGACTATAAATAGTGGGTGAGTTGTAACTTTGAGGTGGTTGAATATTGAATAAAATTCTCTTTTGTTAGCTTGTTGCTTTCAATTTCAATTGGTAGTCGAGTGTATCTCCTATCTCCACTAACGTCATTCGAGTGCGCTCGGATCATCGTTTGTTGAAGCCGATTCACGGTATCTTGTGCGCAAGATCAACGTCGAAGAATCGTAGATCTCTTTCCCGGTATCTTCGGATCAACGAGTCAGAGATAGCTAGAGTTCGGTATCTTCGGATCAACGAATTCGAGCATTTCAGTATCCATCAATCCACAGATTGCTATTTACATCGATTGAAGATCGTTTTGAATTATCCGCTGCGTCAGATGTCCTGGTAACAGGATTATATATATTTTATGCATAATTAATGAATACAAATATATTATAAAATCAAGCTTGCGAGCATAATATCGGATGAAGCATGTAACCATGGGAACCTCAACGTTAGCCGATTGTTCTTAAGGTTTTCCATTGTCACGTCCATGTCTCTGGTGCAGCTATTCTATCATTGTGTTTCTCCATAAGAACTGCAAATTTGCATAGTATGCATGATCGTTCCTGCAATATTATAGCACATGAAGTAATTAGTCACATATGTAACATGTAACTTTGTCATAGTGATATATATAAATAACAGAAGTTCTTTTATTTTTTCGATAAATAGTAGTCTGTGCATCCACCATTCTTGTCAATCGACTACCAAAACATGAAGAAAACCAAGCAAGAATTTGGTATCATCTCCCTTTCTTAGAAATATCTAAGTGATAAAGTCATATCAAATTTTCAATTACAAGTCAGAAGGTTAGTCGGAAATATTCCAAATGAATATCACTTAGGTGACTTACTTCACTCTGCCATGGGGGACTAAAGTCATTCAGGTAACTTTGTCTTTATGGTGATGAAAACACTTAAAGCTCATCACTTTGGGCTAAATTAATCGCTTGGAGTACCTTCATTCTCAATGCAAAAGTCACCCAAAGTTGAGCTCCAGTTGAGTGACTAAGAGTCACTCAGATTGCTTTATCTGATCGAGTGGCCAAAACTGTTTGAGCCCATGCCAAGTCTGGGTGAATAAAAGTCACTTAGTTGCACTTCTGCTGGCATAAGCATAACCAATATAATGCTTGTAGATTGAGTGCAGTAGGACATATTAATTTATTGCCTTTTATTCCTATTGCTAGTTGTTTTATCATGCAAAGTATGTAGCCACTAGACATGTATGTACCTATATGACTAGTACATTACATATACAGCATCCCACCTAGCCGCCTTAATTCATATCATAGAAAATCTGAACAAACATTTTGAAAATATTTATGACAATAGGTTAGAGAATGCAAGCACAAGTATGCGTAAGCATGTGGTTAATGATGAAAATATTTTTGTACAAGTATAATTTAGTAAACCATTTATAAAATGTAAATGAATACTTAAACTGAAATTTGCAAATTTTCCTAAGGACTAGATGCAAAATTACTCTACACTGTCCCCCTCATCATAATTTCATTATTCCACTTTCAGAAGGAGATAAAGAAATTAAATTCTTTAAGAAAGAGACCTTTAAAATTTCTTGAAAATCTTTACATAATCATAGGCAAATAATCAATCAAAGCTTGTATTCCATTTCTCTTGCACACCGACAAAGTTTAGCTTAGCAAAGTTTAGAGTTTATGGTGTCCAACGAACGCCATAGGGAGTGGTGATATTCAAAATTTTCAATAAAATTTGTGTAAGCAGACACCATATGATGCACACATTTATAGTTAACATCATTCCTTTTCTGAATTCTACAAAACTGCAGTTGATAGAAATGTATTATTCACTCCATTTTGAATGAAATGGTTATCAAGTTTCTTAACATAAAACTTTGGGTTATATTCCCCTGGATACTGATTTTTATACTATTTTAATAAAAGGACATTGAATAAAAATTTGTTATATAATACTGTGTTTTATGTCATGTTAACTTATATAAAATTGTTCTTGTGGCCTTGAATGCTCTTCTATTAATCTCAAAACAGGTGGCTGTAACTATTTTTTCAATTCCAAGTGTTTGTAAAAACTTAAGTGCTGTTTTATGTTATTAACTACATATACAAATTCATTAAAATGCAAAATTTCCATGTATAACCAAAACATCAAAGAACAATAGTTTTAAACGGTGTACATCCAAACGCATATGCTTAGATGATTCACTTCTAGCATTTAGCTACCTCATGCCTCATATATTTCAATTATAATATCATTCTTAAATAAATTTAGTTTATATTAATATCATGATTAACCAGGGTTTTTCTTAGAAAAAAGTTAAGCCTAAAAGAAATAATAAAAATCCAGGTGATACAAAACAATAAACGCCCAAACCAAGAACGCTTACCCCAGATTCATCAAAGACTACCTTACTAAGTAGAAATAGTTTCTCAAAAGCACACTTCTCCCTCTCACAAACAGTCCTAGCCTTTACCTTCAACACATCATCCAAATCAATAGAAAACTCCAACACATTGACCTGCACTAGCAACTGAATCCCTACATCCCTCAAGCTCATATCTGACCTGTCCATCATCCCAAATAATCCTGCTACATATAAGGTCATTATAGAGATAGTTTGACAGCTTTCCCTATAAAGTTGCATAAGAAATGCAATAATCCGAAGCTTATGTTTGTGTAGATTATGAATAAACCAATCTAAATTGGCTTTACATGAAATAATTTGGTGCTATACATATAAATCCTACTAAATGAATTTATGAATACAAACTTGCTAAGGTTACCTAAATATTTAACTTCAAACTACATATAAAGATCATTCAAATAAATCCCACAAAACACCAAAATGATCGGAAAAATCATTAAAAATAACATTTTCCAAATTTCGGATGTGCAACATATCTCAAAATTAAAATAACTAGTTAATAATGTAATACCGAAGTGTTATCTTAATCAAATATAAGAGTTTAGAATAATAAGAATAAACTTTATATTATTGCAATATGAATATAAATATAGTGAAGAAAATATAATTGATAAATCTTATTAGAATCGAAAGCAAGGTATATAAAAATAGATACATTCTGCCAAAAGGAAAAACACATTACCTAAGAAATGTTACAAAAATAATAATTTTGAACAAACAGTTGAAAACTAAAATTAATACATACAATTCTACTGATAATGGGATTGTTAGCAAAAGCTGCTTAATTAAACTGATTATGGATCATCACCTAAGCATCTTAAACTTAGTGCAGTAGAGAAAATAACCAAATCATTTTATCGAATCAACGGTAACATGAATCATCATGTAAAATGGATATATATATATATATAGTAATAGGCAATGAATCGAGAATATTAAAATTGTGGTAAAAACATAACTTACAAATAGCGTTTCGCTTCAAGCGACGTGGTTTGAGTCGACTCAACAATCTTTCTAGAGAAAGGCTAAGTAGTGCAAGCAGAGATGAAGAAACGACGACGAGGGAAGGCAACGAACTAATTTTAGTTACATGGAATGAAAATTTTATAATTAGATTTTTGTGGAATGAAATTTAGTGAAGTTTTTTTACTGGGATGGATATTCTTAAATGACGGGAAATTAAATTTTTAGGGACGTTTTGTTCGATTAGGTTTTAGTCTTCAGAGGGAGCTTGAAATTTTACCGCCTTAGTTACAGACACATAGCGGTTACCATTCCGGTGCAGTTCAAATACCGTTTTTTAATGTCTTATTGTAGTAAAATAATCTATGATAGCACTTCAAGTTGATAGCTATGCTACTATGCTATCAAATGTGGATTTTCGTGTAGTGTGTCCAAATCAATACAATAGCAGAACGGAGAATTATTATGCTAAATAGATGTTCTATCCAATTAAGTTATAGCATAACGAGGATTTATTATGCTGAACTGATGTTCAAATGATCTACTTGATTTAATTATAGCAGAATGGGTATTTATTCTGCTAAACAGATGCCAAAGTTTAGTATAACTTATTCATGTTTGTTTGACTTTTTAATGGCACACACAAGAGAATCCCTTGTTTTAAACTTATCCACTTATAAAAGAAAGCTGCTTTTAAATAGAACCGATCCTGATAAAAGTAGTTCATAAATAAAACCTTTATTTAATAATAGTTAAATCTTAATATAATTACTAATTATATCTTAATTAAACTTAATTTATTCTTAATTAGATCCTAATTTATTAATTAATTATACCCTACCTGATTGGTAATTAATTGGTAATTAATTAATAATTAAACCATAATTAAATATTAAATAATTAAACTTAATTAAATAACAATTAAAACGTAATTAACTCTGTACATAATTAATAAATTATTAAACTCTCTTAATTAATAAATTATAATTAACTTACTTAATTAATACATAAGTACTAATTTCCTTTACTTAATTACTAATTAACCATTAATTATTATCTTTTGTACTTAATTAATGATTTGAAAATGGTTTTAAAAATATTTAAAAAGAAACACTTTTAAGCGTTTGATTTTCCCGAATTGCATCCATAGCAACTATCGTTATAGATACTATAACTTAATGTTAATTTCTAAGTTATTTTTCCAAACTTTAACTCTTAAAAATTAACTTACTTTATAACATATAGTAAGAGGGTTTGAAAACTATAAAATAAGTTTGAAACTTTTGAAATCCTTTTAGTAAATTAAAACTAGTAAACATGATTTGTTTTCCAAAGGATCTCAAGTCACTTTACAAATCAAAATGCCAACTTCCTCAGCAAATACAACACATAGGCAAGAGCACAACTTATATATTAATGCCATAACACCATACATTATGAAAGATCATAACTTTGACATCATTTCACAACCAAACTACAATTTCAAGTTCACGACCAAGTAATACATATAATTCCACATATTAGCAACACTAAACACACACATATATATACAACACCAAAAGCACAATATTAACTGACAACATAAAAAGTTTAAATTTTTTAAATTAAAGGTGAGTTTAACTCATCAAAAGCTATGCAAACAAACCAAACTAGGACTAGAACTTTGAAAAGGCTCTAGATCTTTGGATTTCTCTTAGAAAAGGTGTTTTTGGCCTTGGATCTTGAAAAGTTGGCTTGGCTTAGGGTTCTATGGGGTCAACCAAGGGTGTAGAAGGTGGGTGTGGGCATGTTCTAGGAGGAGGACGGTATAAGAAGAAGAAAGGATTGATTTTTAAGTGTTTCTAAGAATTAAAAGGAAGAAAAGAAGTGATTTTTAAAACCTTGAAAATATTTGTAAGCCATTAAAACTTTAGAAAGTTTAAAGAAGAAGACGTTAAAAATTTAAAAAGTAGAAAATGAAATGTGAAAAAGAGAGAAATTTTGAATTAGTTTTATATAAATTGAAATTATAAAATTACCTAAATGTCCTTTGTTAAATGCCCTCCACTCATTTTTGGACACATCATCTCCACCCTTCCTCTCCTTGTTACACACACAAGGGATCATGGTGCACCCCTATAACCACCATGTAAAAGTCTTAAGTGTACCATGATGTAAGAGATGTATGTGATATTTCATATTTTACTTTTTATTTAAATTTTAAACTTTGAAATGTGTCACATCTTAATTCTTACTTAAGAAAGCATATATTTTTACATTTACCAAGTTATTAATCCATGCTTATATTTTAATTATAAGTGTGTATATGTTAACTGAAATGTGCATAATGTCTCCATCAACATTTTGATAGAGTAAAGTCGAAAATTCAGAAAATGATTTCCGGTCACATTTTATATTTTCCTTTGAACTAATTATTTTTGTAAGCACATTTTGAAAATCATTTCACCAACACTAGTTATTATTTAAAAAGGGTATTTTTGAATAATAAAATCCAATTATTAATTATTTAAAAATATTATAAATTTCTATATTTAAAGTGGTTAAATTCCAAGTCGTTACATAACACTAATGTTATAATAAATAGTTTTGCAAAGTTATTAACAAGTATATTATCTTGTTAATAAGTATACATGGACCTTTAAAAGAATGTTTTTAAAGATTGTAATAAGTATGTAATTGTAATGACCCGCCTTTTTGACCGTTGAAAGTCGACACCGAACACTGCCGCTGTGTTCCAATGTCACCACTACAAGAATTATTGTTTATAGCAACGGGTGGGGGCAACGGCCTCCAATGGCCTTTGACCAACGGCTTCCAACGGCGAGCAACGGCAAGCTTTTCCCGGAATTTTTTAATAACAAAAAACACATGCCGTTGGTAGCCGTTGGAATATTGCCGTTGGCGGCCGTTGCTCGCCGTGGAAATCCGCGACTAACCTGCAGCTTCAGGCTCTTCTTCCTCATTCCCATTTTACACAAAAACAAACCCAATTTCCCCAATTTCCCCCCCCCCCTCCCCTGAAAAAATTTCCAACCCAATTTTATCCCCTTCTACACGTTCTAGCATTCCCATCTTCGTTTGCAAGTTCCACAACCTCTAAAATCAGAGATTATTTGCTAAAACCCTAATGTTGTTAAATTTTTAATTTTAGGTTAAATTGGTAATTTTTGTGTATGTATTGTGCTATTGTTTGTGTAGTGTAGTGTATTGGACCTTAATTATTGTTATTAAACTAATTATTACATGTTTAACTATGATTTGTTAAATTAGGTTTATTATTAAATTAGTGTCAAACTTAATAATTATTACTAACCTAAGCATGAACCTCACTTGTTATTATATTGGTGATTGAATTGCGTAAAATCGTACGTTGAAAGTGATGATATTGACCTATAAATTGTTCATTTTTGACATGTTATGATACGATATATACGTGATACATTTTGTGCATGAATGGATGTGATTTGTGATGCGATTATATGTATAACATTGTTTGTTTATTTTATACATTGCGCACACACACTTGATTTTTTTTTTGTTTTAGAAAAAATTCATTATATATGCGTTGATTCAACATATTGTTTATTGATATAAAAGTTTTAATTTTATGAAAATAAAATTTAAACTTTTGTATCGCTAATTTTAAAATTTAAACCCTTAGAGTGTTTTTGGCCCCGTCTGATAAGTATTGTATATGATCGTTGTGTGGATATTCTTTTTTTAACAGAACGGACATCTATGTTCATCGTATACAGTATTCGTTGGATTTATCCCTGTATTAGACAAGTTACAAAAACAATAACGTAATTAAATCTTGTAAATCATTCCAGTTTAAACGGTTCGTAAAATTTCGGCAGCGCTTCCCTTTATGTTCCCTGTGTACACGCCATTGTGTACTGTTTAAGGAACTAAAGCGAAGTGCTGTTGAAATTTTGTTGAATCGTTTAAATTGAAATGATTTATGCGATTTAATTATGTTATTGTATTTGTAATGGGAGGTAGAATTTTAACAGATATAACACAAACAAGAAGAATGTTTATAAAATTGTTTTAATAAAAAATGTCAATTTATATCGTACTTTTTAATTATATATCAGGAAAGAGGCCTCATTGGATGAATGAAGCTGTCTTTGATGAGTTCGCCACCTAGTGGAGCAACGAGGATTTTGTGGTAAATCTATCATATAATTAATTTAAATTGTTTGAGGCAAATAATATATAAATAATTAAAACTGTCAAAACAATTTTTGTTTTCAATTTAAATTTGCAGAGGCAGTTCGAGAGGAATTCTGCAAACAGGAGCACGAACCCCGTTACACATCGCGGTGGTTCCAAGTCTTTCCAGCATCACTGGGAAGATTTGGTATAATTATTAAATAAGATAAATAGTTAATTATTTTAAGTTTTAATTTGTTAAAATATAAATAATGTATATTTATATGTGCATATTTCAAGAGAGACAACGCGGGGGGGGGGGGGGGCTGTTAGTTATTGGGATGTGTTTACCCATACACATGCCTTGACTCAGGTCGATGATTCTGGCGCTGTTTCTTACTCTTGGGACCATGATGATAAAGCGCGTGCTGCCTATGTAAGTATAACATAACTGATTAAAAATTACAAGTTAATTGAAATAACGTTAACTAAATTCAATTATATTTTGCATGACAGCAAAAGTTCCAGGAAGCGCGGACAGCCTTACTTGAGGATATGGGACGAGCTCACTTGACCCCCGATGAGGAGGACGCCATTTTTGAATCTATCATGGATCCAGTGACCCACGGTAGATGCTACGGATATGGAAGCCAATCGGTAATTTTAAGTTTGTCTTATGAATTTGTTAGTGAATATATATAGGTTAGTTAATTTGCAATTATTTTAATACTAATTTTTTTAGTGTAGTTGATAATTTAAATTTGTTTACAGGCTCAAACAGCCCAAAGAGAATATCAAAAGGCTCAAGATAAGGAAGAGATTGCGCAGCTACGAGCCGAGCTTGCCGAGATGCGGGAACACAATTTGCAGCATGAAGCAAGGACGGAGGAGATGAACCGGCGTATGGCGGAGTTCATCGCACAGTATGGACAGCCTCGTTCATTTGGTGGTTCTGGTGCGGAGTGATTTAGGTATGCTTTGTTATTGGTATGTATATTTTGGAGTTGGTGAGAATTTGATACAATCTGATGGTTTCTATGTATATTTGGATTTGACACATTCTGATGGTTTGGTTGTAGATGTCGGTTTGGATTTTTTGATGTTGGTTATGTTTGGATATGGTTTATGTTGAAATATATGCATGATTTGGTTATATCTATATGTTTGGATATGTTTTAATATAGTTGTTATATATATATGCTCAAAATGGAGCTGTTTTGATATAATTGTGGTTGTGTGTGGCTGGAAGCAAGCACTACTAGTTTTATTCAAAAAATTATACCCATATTTCCAACGGCTTCCAACGGCGACCAACGGCCAACTGGTTATTTATGTCCAACGGCTTCCAACGGCAAATTTCAATGCCTTCCAACGGCTTTCCTACGGTAGGTTGGTCAACAGGATTTGCCACGTTGGCAAACTTGTCGTTGAAAGCCATTAGTATAACCCCGTTGGTGCCGTTGGAGGCCGTTGGAAGCCGTTGAAACGTATACCAACGGTATTTCCAACGGCCTCCAACGGCTTTCCAACGGCCTCCAACGGCTTGCCGCCATTGGAATGAGCTATTTCTCTTGTAGTGCACGCATCCAATTGACAAAAGGGCAGATTATTAGGGTAAATAAAAAGAAATGAATAGAGAGTAGAGAAAATCAGAATCTCATAGTGAAATCGACAACATATAATATAAAAAGGATAATAGAATTGTCCATCAAAAAATACAGAGTATATCAGAGTTATAAAACAAACTTTATTAGCTGGACAGTTATAAAACCTGACCTAACAATTACTGATCTAGGTACTATATAATACATCGACAAATAAAACACTGCGATAGATGAACATCTAGCTCCTCTCCAAGATCTCCATAAACCAAAGAAAACCTGGAAAAATACTCAGTCTGACCCGAGCGTTATAATAAAATAACATCTGGATCAGTTTGGAAATACCTGCCTGAGATAACTCAAATAATGAGGAATATATTAAAGTTCAGTGAGACCACACCGCTAGTGTGGAATGGGTTTTTACCTCACAAAAATACATCCATACAGGCAAGAGCAGAAATAAACATCAGAGAACGAATTCAAATAAGACTGGGCATAAATAGTATTAAAACCAGACTTGGAAGAATGAAAATAATCTGAACAAAATCCAAACTGGATAAAATTGATAAGACAAGATAATAGTCCAAACTTGATAGAATGGAAATAATAAGGCAACCGTCCAAACTTGATAGAATGGATAAAAAAGATACTTAAACGCCGTGAATAGTGGTTAAATCTTCTTGTGGCAATTTAAAGATAAACAGATTCAACGGTTCGAGTCAAATAATGAGAGGAAAATTTCCAACAAATGACTAGGAAAGTGCACCCCCCTAGAAGTATACCTCTAATAATAAACTTCTGAGAAGCTCATATACTACATGACATTTCTCGGACAATACCAAGTCGGAGCCTGCTAAACCTTACCGAGTGTTCGAATATTTTACATCTAAATCTTAACTGTTTTTCACATGACGGTACAAAAAAATCTATATGAGATGTGAAAATACCCAAATGGAAGCAACCCCACATAGCTTGGCTTCCTCTCGCGCTTTTGGTTTAGTCATTTTCGACAAAGGATAGCAAAGCTCATAGAGCAGCAAATTGTTTTTAAGGTGACGATACACCATGAAGAAAGCTGAATTCGATAATTAATAAATCAACTATCGGGGATAATTAAAATGATCGTACATGTAAATTAAATATCTTAAATTTAACACTACTTGTCGATTCCAAACAAGTGTTATCTCACGGTTGAAAATGAAGCCAGGTAAGTGGAGGTAGTGTTACCTCTAGGCATCACCTTGGCAATATTTTTAACCTTCAAGATAGAAACGAGTCCAAGCCTCAATGTTTAGCAATTAAAAGTACGACTAAATCCTTTCCATATAAGCAATATCTATTATGGAACTATTTTTCTATAACTGAAATCAAACTTTACTTTTAAAAACTTAATTTATGCTTAATTCCATATTACAGTATTGATAAAACACTTTTAGAAATACTCTTTCCAAAACGTTCTTTTATAAGACAAAATTTATAATACCAAGTGTATTAAAACAAGGGTCAAAAACAAATGTCACTAAAACATTATTTAGTATAAACCCAAAACAATTTACACTTAGCTTTATTTATAAATAATTCCTTTTAAAGGATTTTCTCATTTATAAACCATTATTTATAAATTTAAACAATTTTTACTATCCCAAAAGATAACTAATAACTTTTGTAATCTCTTTGAAGTAAACAAATCCATTATCTTTAATAAAATAGTTTATTATTTCCAAACATTATTTCCAAACACTTTTACATCATTAGTAAATGGACTTTAAAATCTTTATCAAATCAGTTTATTAAGTTTTAACATTATCTTTAATAAAATAGTTAATTATTTCCAAACACTTTTATGTCATCAATAAATTGACTTTAAAATCTTTATCAAATCAGTTTATTAAGTTTTAAAATACTTTCATTTAATTAGTTAATTTACTTTAATCACTTTATTAAATCAATTAATTAAATTTAAATATCATTAATTTAAAAAGATTTATTAAATTTAAATAATCATTAATTAAATGAATAATTAATCTCAAACATCATTAATTAAAATGATTACTTTTTTTAATATCATTAGTTAAAACAATTAATCACATTTAAAACAATCATTAATTAAAATGATTAATTAAAGTTTAAAATCATCAATTAAAGTAATTAATTAATTTCAAAATCATAAGCTAACATGATTAGTTAACTTTAAACATCATTAGTTAAAATAGTTAATTAAATTTAAACAATCATTAATTAAAATGATTAGTAAAACTCCATTATCATACATGAAAATAATTTAATAAGCTCAAATATTCATTAGTTAAAATAATTAATTAAGTATAAAACACCAATAACAAAAATGATTAATTAAATCCAACCTCATTTAAATCAAAAGTTAAACAAATTTTAATCATCATTAATTAAATTATTTAATTAATTTTCAGAATCATTAGTTAAAATGATTAATTAATTTAAATTATCACTAATCAAAATGATTAATGAAATTTAACACTCCGTTTAGTGAAAACACAAGCTCAAGTTCAAAAACACATGGTAGGGTTTTGGGAATGAAAATTAATAAATGACGGTATAGCGAAATCGTTATAACGACACTTAACAAATTAAATGAAATATCAAGATTTATGTCAATCAACCATCAATATAACGACATAATGATGTAAATAAATAATTATTGGCGAGCAACCATTTAGGGTCTCTCTATAAATTTTCCCTGCAAAACAATGGTTACGAATAATATATATATATATAATATATATATATATATAATCATATGGGTTCATAATGATCAAATTAATATGTCATCCATTATCCAAGCGGAAATTCAACCAAACAATTAATCAAGCAATTTAAATATCATCCAAGCAAATCAGTAATAGTTTATAACATCATAGATATGATAAAATGAATGTGGGTTAAACTCACATTGCTTTTCATTTTCACCGAAACGTTTCTATTTAGACTAAAACTAAACGGGCATTCGATTTTAGCATAAATTTCGACAAGCTCCAAATCCAACCAAACCACTTACATTGGATAGCCATTTCCGCTACAAGTCCAAAGCAAAAAACGGCGTTCGAATACGACCTTATACACAATATTCGATTTATAAGTTTCACGAATTAAATAATATAATTAATTAACCAATTACATTACTTAACTAACATTACCTTATTAAACTCTACCTTCCCCAAATTTATAAACGTTCACAACAATATTAATGAACTTAAATGACCGTAAACGATGAAGCAGCGATACGGAGCAAAACTCGACGAAATTCAATTCCGTCTTCACCGTTGAGCTTCTGATGTAGCTCAGGCCGGAGATGAAAGCATAAGTCATAGGCGACTTATGGAGGGAGCTATGATTCATCTACGAGTTAAGGACACAAGCATGATTTGTGACCAACTCAACTGGGGTCAAGGCATAAGTCGTAACCGACTTAAGGAAGCGGAGATGAGTCGTCAAGGCATAAGTCGTAACCGACTTAAGGAAGCGGAGATGAGTCGTCAAGGCATAAGTCGTAACCGACTTAAGGAAGCGGAGATGAGTCGTCAAGGCATAAGTCGTAACCGACTTAAGGAAACGGAGATGAGTCGTCAAGGCATAAGTCGTAACCGACTTAACGAAGCGGATATAAGTCGCCGTCGACTTAAGGAAGATGCTATAAGTCATCCACGACTTAACAAGAAAGATACAGGAGGAGCAATTCAAAGGAAGAATGCACAAGTGTTAAGTCGACCCCGACTTAAGGAAGGAGATGAGTCGGCACCGAGTTACGACTTAGTTAAGTCGAACTATATTGAGACGCTGGAACTTGAAACCATGGAATCTCCTGCCGCTTTAATCTGACCCGTTGATCTCTTAAGTCGCTGATAAGGATGAGTCGTCTGATTGTAAGTCGGTCAGTTATGAGTCGTATGTCGTCAAACTGTGGTGTAATAAGTCGTCTATCTTCTACTGAGTTGAAAGTGGTGTATGGCATATGTTGAGTCGGAGACTTTGATAAGTCTGAACCGACTTAGTACTTGTAATATTTGTAAGCTTTCTGAACTGTGTTGTAAATAATACGACTTATGTTAAGTCGGAGAGGTTGATAAGTCGGTTGCCGACTTATGACTTGTACTTTTTCTGTTTTGGTGTGTTGTAGCCTATAAATAGGCAAGTGAAGTCATTTGTAAAGGTTGTTGATTTTTGAATAAAATTCTCTTTTGATTGCTTTGTGCTTTCATTCCAAATTGGTAGTTGAGTGTAATCTCCTATCTCCTCTTTCGGATAATCGAGTGCGCTCGATTCAACGATTGTAGAAGCCGATTCGCGGAATCAAGTGCGCTTGATCAACGCTTGAAGAATTGAAGATCTTTGAACCCGGTATCGTGCGCGATCAACGAGTTCGAGATAGCTAGAGTTCGGTATCTTCGGATCAACGAATTCGGGCAATTCAGCATTCATCAATCCATCGACTACTACTTTCACCGATCTACATCATTTTTGTAATATCCGCTGCGTCAGTTTTGGTATCAGAGCTTGTTCTAGCCAATCATAGCTAGATCGAGACTTGGAGCCTAATCATTTGAAGAGATTTGAAGTTTGAAGAGAAGACGAGTGCTTGAAGTGTTAAACCGTGGCCGAGAGGAAGAAGAATCATCATTATCAAAGATTGAAGATCGAATTTGTGTTGGAAGCCGAAACTTTGTCCATCGTGTTCATCGCGATTTTCTACAAAGTGGAAGTTTTCGATCCGTTTCATTTTGGATCAAAGACCGAATTGTGTTTGAATTTGAAGTGTTGAAGAATTTGTGAAGTTTTCGAGTATGCCGCCAAGAAGAGCTAATCGCCACCAAAACGTAGAAGCTTTGTATCGAAGAGAAGAAGCTGATGAGATGGAGCAAAGAATCAATGAGAATTTTAGTGAAAAGCTTAACGAAGGAATTGGCCGGTTAGAGAGGCTTATGACAGAGATGAATCAAAATCGGAGAAGGGTTTCACCAGAATCTAACCATGGGGGTAGTAGAGTCTCACCACATTCCAATCGAGACAGAAGTGTTGAAAATGATCAAGGGCGTGGGAGGAACGTGAATGATCGTGAACGGAGGAATGTCGATAGAAGGGATGAAGGTGGAAGGCGTAATGGTAGTAGAGATGTTGGTGGTCAGAATCGACATCGTTATGCATCTGATTTTGAAGAGGAGTATGATGGTGGTAGTATTCAAGGAAGAGGTCAAGGAAGAAACTATTCTGAGTATGATCACAAGTGGGAATCGGGGATGAAGACAGAAATTCCTGAATTCAAAGGTGGTATGCAAGCGGAGGAGTTTCTAGATTGGGTAGCTAATGTTGAAGAAATTTTTGATTTCAAAGAAGTTCCAGAACAACGTCGAGTGAAGTTGGTTGCTACGAGGCTGAGGGGTCGAGCTTTGGCATGGTGGCAGCAAACTAAACTTACACGTGAACGAATGGGGAAGTCAAAAGTTGAATCTTGGGAGAAGATGAAGAAATTGATGAAAGCAACGTTCTTACCTTACAATTATCAATCTCTGATGTATCAACGTTTGCAGAACTTGAGGCAGGGCACAAAGACTGTTAATGATTACGCAGATGAGTTTTACCAGCTTATTGCAAGGAATGATATTATGGAAACGGAAGAGCAGCTGACATCTAGATTCATTGGGGGATTGAGAATGCAGATTCAGGATATGGTTAATATGTTCGATCCAAGATCTGTGGCAGAAGCACATCAGAAAGCGTTAGCTTGGGAAAAACAAGGGAGACGAGGAAGTGGTGTGTTTACTAATTCTAACAATCAAGCGAAGGGTGTTGGAGGAAGTTCTAATGTTTCTAAAACTATCAGTAAACCAGTGGTGAAGGAGGTTGAGAAGGCAAAGGTTAACAACGGTTTCAAATGTTACAACTGTCAGGAGTTGGGTCATAAAAGCAATGAGTGTCCAAAGCCAAAGAAGAGAGCAATGATTGCTGAAGTTGAGGATGAGGATGAAGAAGCTGAATGCTCTAATTCTTTACCAGTTGAGGAGGAAGACTTACTATCGGGAGATGACGGGTATGCACTGATGATGAGGAGAAGTTGTTTAACACCGAAGCAAGAGGAGGAAAGTAGTTGGTTGAGGAACAATATCTTTCAATCTACATGCACTATTCTGGGAAGAGTTTGTAAATTTGTTATTGATGCTGGGAGTTGCGATAATATTATCTCTACAGAAGCAGTGAAGAAGTTGGAGTTGAAAACTGAGAAACATCCTAAACCGTACAAATTAGCTTGGTTGAGGAAGGGTGGTGAAGTGAAAGTTGGACGTAGAGCTTGTGTGAAGTTTTCAATTGGGAAGAAATACAAGGATGAGGTTTGGTGTGATGTAGTAGACATGGATGTGTGTCATCTGTTGTTGGGCAGGCCATGGCAGTTTGATAGAGCAGTACAACATGATGGACGGACCAACAGTTACAGTTTCATGTTCGAAGGTACAAAGATTACTCTGGTTCCGAAGAAACGCCGACAGGAAGAAAACAAAGTGGAGGAAATCGAAGAGCTGAAAACTTTATTGACTTTGAAGGAGTTTGTTAAAGAAGTTGAAGAAGAGCCGGAAGTATTCTTGTTGATTGGACGAGAAAGCAGAGAGGAGGTTGAAATTCCTGAAGAAGTTAAACCAGTTTTGAAAGAATTTGACGATGTATTTCCGGAAGAGTTACCAACGGAGTTGCCACCGTTAAGAGATATACAACATCAGATAGATCTTGTTCCAGGTGCTGTGTTGCCACACAGACCACATTATCGAATGAGTCCGAAGGAACATGAAGAGTTGCGAAGGCAGGTAGAGGAATTGCTTGAACAGGGGCGTGTGCAGGAGAGTCTGAGTCCTTGTGCTGTACCAGCTTTATTGGTACCCAAGAAGGATGGGACATGGAGGATGTGCACTGACAGTCGAGCATTGAATAAGATTACCGTGAGATACAGATTTCCAATGCCGAGGTTGGATGACCTGTTAGATCAAATAAGTGGAGCTACTATCTTTTCAAAGATTGATTTAAAGAGCGGATATCATCAAATTCGTATCAGACCAGGAGATGAGTGGAAGACTGCTTTTAAAACTAGGGAGGGTCTATACGAGTGGTTGGTCATGCCGTTTGGCTTATCAAATGCACCAAGTACTTTCATGAGGGTGATGAATCAAATTTTTCGACCGTTCATTGGGAAATTCGTGGTGGTGTATTTCGATGATATTCTTATTTACAGTGGGAGTCCAGAGGAACATTTGAATCATCTTAGAGAAGTGCTGATGGTATTACGACAAGAACAATTCTATGCTGCAACAAAGAAATGCGTGTTCATGACGCACAGTGTTTTATTTCTGGGGTATGTTGTTTCAGAGAAAGGAATAAAGGTTGACCAAAGTAAAGTTGAAGCGATTAGAGATTGGCCGCAGCCCAAGACGATAACGAAAGTGCGTAGTTTTCACGGGTTGGCTTCATTCTATCGAAGGTTTATACCACACTTTAGTAGTGTGATGGCACCTGTTACCGATTGCATGAAAGGTAAACAGTTTGCATGGACAGAGGAAGCAGGGAGTGCTTTTGGGAAGATCAAGGAATTGCTGACGTCTGCACCAATTCTAGTGCTACCTGATTTTCAGTTGGTGTTCGAACTACATACTGATGCATCCAAGGTTGGGATTGGAGGGGTGTTGAGTCAGAAGGGACGTCCAATTGCCTATTTCAGTGAGAAGTTGTCAGGAGCGAAGATGCGATATAGTACATATGATGTGGAGTTCTATGCTGTTGTGCAATCTATTAAACACTGGAGACATTATCTATTTCAGAAAGAGTTTGTTCTGTATACTGATCATGAAGCATTGAAGCATTTGCAAGGGCAAGACAAGATTTCAGCGAGACATGCATCGTGGATTGCATATCTGCAACAGTTTACTTTTGTTGTTAAACACAAGTCAGGGGTGACAAATCGTGTGGCTGATGCTTTAAGTAGAAGGAGTCATTTGTTGACAACGATGAAAGTTGAGGTGACTGGTTTTGAACTATTGCCGGAGCAGATTGCAGAAGATTCTTATTTTAAGAAATTTGTTGAAGGAAACAATGAAGGGAAGACTGATGAGTTTATGTTGGTTGACGGTTTTCTTTTTAAAGGAAGTCGATTGTGCATACCAGAGGGTAGTTTGAGAATGAAGATTATCAAGGAGTTACATGAAGAAGGGCATGTTGGAAGAGACCGTACCTTACAGTTGATTTCACAATCCTACTTTTGGCCATCGATGAGGAAAGAAGTGGAGAGGTTTGTTGAGCGATGCCATATCTGTCAAGTTTCGAAAGGAACTGCGACTAATGCGGGTTTATATATGCCGTTACCGGTACCAACTAGACCATGGGTTGATGTGAGTATGGACTTTGTGTTGGGGTTGCCGAGAACACAGCGTGGTAACGATTCCATATATGTGGTGGTGGACAGATTTTCGAAGATGGCACATTTTATTGCTTGTAAGAAGACGGCAGATGCGGTTCATGTTGCTCAGTTGTTTTTCAAGGAGATCTATCGACTACATGGATTGCCAGAATCTATCGTTTCGGATAGAGATACTCGATTTCTGAGTCATTTTTGGTTGAGTTTGTGGAAAATGGTGGGAACAAAGCTGAAGTTCAGTAGTGCTTATCATCCACAAACTGATGGACAAACAGAGGTGGTTAATAGATCATTGGGAAACTTGTTGAGGTGTCTTGTTCAAGATAATCTGAGGAGTTGGGATGTGAAGTTATGCCAAAAAGAATTTGCTCATAATCATGTTGTGAATCGAAGTACTGGGTTCAGTCCATTCCAGATAGTTTATTCAAGCCTACCGAAGGGACCGTTGGATTTAACGGTAGTGCCACAATCAGAGAAGACAGTTAAGAAAGCTGCTGATTTTGTTGAAGGGCTGACAGAATGTCATAAAATCGTTCAAGAACGATTGGAGAAAGCAAATGAAAAGTATAAACAATCTGCAGATTTGAAACGACGAAGTGTTGAATTTCAAGAAGGAGATTTGGTTTATGCAGTTTTAACGAAAGATCGTTTTCCAGTAGGCGCTTACAATAAATTGAAAGCACGGAAAATTGGTCCGGTGGAAGTTGTGAAACGAATCAATGAAAATGCTTATAAACTAAAACTGCCAGGTGATGTATATACGTCTGACGTATTCAATGTTAAGCATCTCGTACCATATCATGGGGATGAGTTTGTTGGGAATGAAGAGTGTGCAAATTCGAGGTCGAATTTCTCTCAACATGGGGAGGATGATGTAGCTCAGGCCGGAGATGAAAGCATAAGTCGTAGGCGACTTATGGAGGGAGCTATGATTCATCTACGAGTTAAGGACACAAGCATGATTCGTGACCAACTCAACTGGGGTCAAGGCATAAGTCGTAACCGACTTAAGGAAGCGGAGATGAGTCGTCAAGGCATAAGTCGTAACCGACTTAAGGAAGCGGAGATGAGTCGTCAAGGCATAAGTCGTAACCGACTTAAGGAAGAGGAGATGAGTCGTCAAGGCATAAGTCGTAACCGACTTAAGGAAACGGAGATGAGTCGTCAAGGCATAAGTCGTAACCGACTTAACGAAGCGGATATAAGTCGCCGTCGACTTAAGGAAGATGCTATAAGTCGTCCACGACTTAACAAGAAAGATACAGGAGGAGCAATTCAAAGGAAGAATGCACAAGTGTTAAGTCGACCCCGACTTAAGGAAGGAGATGAGTCGGCACCGAGTTACGACTTAGTTAAGTCGAACTATATTGAGACGCTGGAACCTGAAACCATGGAATCTCCTGCCGCTTTAATCTGACCCGTTGATCTCTTAAGTCGCTGATAAGGATGAGTCGTCTGATTGTAAGTCGGTCAGTTATGAGTCGTATGTCGTCAAACTGTGGTGTAATAAGTCGTCTATCTTCTGCTGAGTTGAAAGTGGTGTATGGCGTATGTTGAGTCGGAGACTTTGATAAGTCGGAACCGACTTAGTACTTGTAATATTTGTAAGCTTTCTGAACTGTGTTGTAAATAATACGACTTATGTTAAGTCGGAGAGGTTGATAAGTCGGTTGCCGACTTATGACTTGTACTTTTTCTGTTTTGGTGTGTTGTAGCCTATAAATAGGCAAGTGAAGTCATTTGTAAAGGTTGTTGATTTTTGAATAAAATTCTCTTTTGATTGCTTTGTGCTTTCATTCCAAATTGGTAGTTGAGTGTAATCTCCTATCTCCTCTTTCGGATAATCGAGTGCGCTCGATTCAACGATTGTAGAAGCCGATTCGCGGAATCAAGTGCGCTTGATCAACGCTTGAAGAATTGAAGATCTTTGAACCCGGTATCGTGCGCGATCAACGAGTTCGAAATAGCTAGAGTTCGGTATCTTCGGATCAACGAATTCGGGCAATTCAGCATTCATCAATCCATCGACTACTACTTTCACCGATCTACATCATTTTTGTAATATCCGCTGCGTCAGCTTCTCATCTCTCCCTCTACGCGTCTATCACCATGGCGACAACCTCGGAGCCACCAAGAAAAACGTGACCAGTAGGTCAACCTTGCCTACACGTGTCAGGTCGTGACCCCATTTGCCGCTGATCCCTCCAAAACTTCGGCCATAACAACTTCTTCCATTGCTAAACCTAAATCCAAGCTTCACTTTGCCTACATAAGCCTAAAATTAAAACTAGATCAAGCCCTAGTTCCAATGTCAAAATCAGTATCCAAAATCACGACTACAACTCACGAAACTAATATAGAATGGAAGATTAAGTCCGTAGGAATTCACTGAATCTAAAATTATGATTCAGTAAACTATACACTTTGATTTTGCAAAGAGGGAAACAATTTATTGTTTATAGGCAATGATTAAATAGAGAGAACGGGGTATGGTAGCCATGTGATAGGGGTATGGGCGTACATGAGGAGTACGGCATGGGTATAGGTAAGCAAGGCTGAATTTAAGGAATATATATTATTTTATTTTAGAATATTCATCTTTAAACATCCGAAAATCTCAAACTCCAAACGAGACGTGCCGCCCGGGGCTCAATATGTTATAACCTTATTCCGAACGCAATGGAACTAGTCCCGAGCCATAATTTGATCATATGCAGAAAATAGCTTTTCAAACTCAATTATTATATTAAATTTATGAAATTAATTTTTAGGCGCATTTCGAACTCGCACGACCAAACGATACGTCTGATCGCTATGAAATTTGATGGCATATTATAATTCACTATTATAGATCCAATGAAACTATTTTCATCGAAATTCGAGAGAGTGCCCCCGAGAGGCTAATTTCACAAATTTAAATATCGTTTTATATTTTTGATCTTATTATCGATTTTATTCGATTTATTTATATTTGTAATTAAATTTATAAATTAAATTCATTGATATTATTTATTAATTAAAAGGAGTTAAATGAAATATTAAATCCATTTAATTAAGATTTAATTCACAATTCAAATATTTAACCATTCTCTTTATTTGAATTATAAGTTATTAAATTCTAAAATCAAATTATTTAAATATTTAATATTAATTAAATATTTAAAATCAAATGACTAGAATTTTGGGTTGTTACATTCTTCCCTTCTTGGATGAATTTTCATCCTCGAAATTCCTAAGGAAGAAAATATTTCCAAATCCTTGATTTTAAAACTATTTAGTAAAAATGTGTTATTAAACTTATTAACCTTTAAAAACCAATTAGCTGGAATAGATTCTAAAATTTTCAAGTCTTTTAAATTCACCTACCTATACCAATTAATTCCCTTCCATTTATTCATCCCAAGTTATAACTCAAAAATCAAATTTTCAGTTATCAAAAATTTTCCAAAATTCTCAAAAAATTTCTAACTCTTAAATTTTCGAAAAAAATTCGTCAGCGTCTCCTTTGCGTGACTTGATCGAAACAACTACAAATTGCCTCTATAGGCTCTAATCCAACTAAAGAAAACAAAAACAAAGTGGCCTCCGATATCCAGGGCACAAAATCATCAATCAATTTAAATTTTCTAAATTTATTACATATCTTTTTGCGTTTGATTTATATTTTGGCAAGCAATTTATTATATCTATGCAAATGCAGGTGCGCAAGAAGTCAAGTGGAAATCTCTTGCTTCCTTGTACTTACATAATCTAAAAGAGAACAAGGTTGACAAAAGAAATATGATGTAATTTTACATGCAAAAACTAGCATGATATAAATCTACATGCAACTCTAGTATAAATTAAAGCTACAAGCAACCAACAACCATATCACAATCATAAGCAATAAAATACAGAGAATATTTTGTAACAAATGCTTATGCATCCAATATTTTCAAAATATAAATTTAGATCTAAACACTCGGGTTTTTTCAATTCAAAATTTTATTTTCAAATTTCTCGGACGGGAATTAAATTAGAGATCAAAAATCAAAGTGACAAGGAGGAAATTCCTCCTAATAAAGTATGGTGAAACGCTAGAATCAAAACAACATTGAGCGTCTTGTGGTATTCCAGTTTCTCCAAAAACATCAACTATAGTGAATAAATATTATTCCTTTCCCAAAATCTTCAAAAATCTCTTTTTTAAAAACACCGGGACCCCAACAATTCAAAATCCTTTATCTATAAATTTAAACTTCATAATCAATGGTATATAAAAATAAAATCACACAGCCGATCAATTCAATTCAATCAAATCAAATCTATCAAATTTCGTGGAGGAATAAACTAACACTAACAATCAATAAAATTCCATAAGGAAAAACTTATCACTTAACATTGTTTAAAAATTTTAAATAAGCAACAAACGAATCTCAACATAGGTTCAAAACTTTCTTGATTGTCCAAAAATATAGATAATTATCTAAGTCTACCGTTTTCTCACTATCCTTCGGTTATTGCTTAGAAGACTATCTAAACTCACTCGGACAAAATGGAAAGTTGCATTCTAAATTCATTAGTTTCTTAACTACATGAATTTTTCTGAATTACTTAAATTTTCACTTAGTATTTTATTCAATACTAAAATTATTTATGAATTATTTCATAAATGCGTACCCAAATTTAAAAATATTTTATATAGTCATTTCTTTATAAAACATCAAATAATAACTTATTTCCACTTTATTTACTTGTATAATACTCTTTTATATCCTAAGAGTACATACAAATTTTATTTATTTTTCACAATTTAGGTGAAGATCTAATAAAAGTTGGGTCTTTTAAAACCGAGTCAACCTCTCGACCACTTTATCTTAGAGTGTTAAAATGGAAGATATTTATGGGTTGACCTAATCAACAAATAGTTTACACTACTTAGTTGTTTTAAATCTAATATATGGTTTTAGTAAAACAATGTTTATCAAAACTTTCTTATCCAGTTTAACTCAATTTATCTTTGTTAAATTATCCCATATTTTTTCTAAGAGAAAATTCTTATTTATCAAAACAATCCCTTATTAGAAATACCTTTTTTTCTGGAAAACAAATCCCTTTTAAGGGAACTTAAAAAGTAGATACCTGGTTTTAATTTTAAAAAACTCATTTTTGAAAGCATACTACATATATTTTGATATATAATAACTTTAAATGATTTATTTATTAAAACTCACCTTCGGTTCATTCGGATTTTGAACTCATTTCGATCGCACAATGATAAGGAGAATAATTTACTAAGTAATCCACAATGTTCGCCTAAGCAAACATCTGATCGTCACTTAGAAGATTATCCAGATTACCACAAAACTAATCGAAACGATTTCCTCCTAATTATCCCAAAGAAAATGAATTCCATTTAAAATTTTACTTCCCAAAATATTTTTACATTCAATTCTTCTAAAAATACTACTATTTCATTTCTCAAAATCCTTACAAAATTATTTTCAAAAATTTTGGGATTTAGATTCAAAAATCATTTTTAACACCTTTTACAAACTAAATTAATGTAAAATTTACTTTATATAAAAATCATTTCATATTATAATGATTCTTTTTTATTATAATAGAATTATCTCGAATACTTATTCTCTATAGGTCTCATCCTACCATTTAGATTATAATCAATAGCTTTTTATTAAAGTTTAATCCTTAACTCACCATTATTAAAAGATGAATTTTAACTTAACATATTCTCAGAACACCTTATAGTCAAAGTGTGAAAATTAATTCAAAAAAGGTTCATTTTAAATCATAGCGATAAATGCACCTAAATAAACCGAGCACAATTTAACAATTAACAAACAATAGTCGATGCTTCTAATTTAATCGAGCGTGATTGATCAAATAATAGTGATAATAAACAAATATTATCACATTCAAACAAATACACACTATAACTATAAAGTTTTGAAAATTATTCCTTATATATATAATATAATCCTAGGTAAAATATTTAATTTGTCAAATTTTCAAAAATTCAATACCATCTCTGTTGACCTTGGTCGAGTGTTTAGAAATCTCTATCGATACCATGGCGTCCCACGTCTCGACCAAAATTCATGAAAGCTCAATAGACCAATTAACATACTACATTTTTACAACATTAACAAATATGCTCTCGTATATATAATACTCTCAAACTCATTTTGGGGTGTCACTTACCCTATATCTAATGAGCCAGACCTTACTAAAGCCAAGATTCTCACTTAACCTTCAATTTTGATACCATGCTGTAACGACTCGCCTTTTTGACCATCAAAAGCCGACATCGAACACTAACACTGTTTTCCAATGTCATGCATCCAATCGGAAAAGGGGCATATTGTTAGGGTAAATAAAAAGAAAAGAATAGAGAACATAGAAAATTAGAATCTCACAGCGGAATCAGCGACATATAATATAACAAGGACAGTAGAACCATCCCTCCAAAAATAGAGAATATATCAGAGTTAAAAACAAACATTATTAGCTGGGCAGTTATAAAAACTTGACCTTACAATTGTTGATATGGATACTATATAATACATTGGAAAATAAAACACTACAATAAGTGAACCTCCAACTCCTCTCCAAGATCTCCTTAACACCAAAGACAACCTGGGAAAATACTCGGTCTGACCCAAGCATTATAATAAAATAACACTCGGATCAGTCTGGAAGTACCAGCGTGAGATAACTTAAATAATGGGGAATTTATTAAAGTTATGTGAGACCATGCCGCTAATGCAGAATGGGCTTTTACCTCACAAGAATACATCCATACAGGCAAGAGTAGAAATAAACATCAAGGAACAAATTCAAATAAGAATGGGCATAAATAGTATTAAAATCAGACTTGAAAGAATGGAAATAGTCTGAACAAAATCCAAACTGGACAGAATGGATAAAACAAGATAACAGTCCAAACTTGATAGAATGGGCAAAATAAGGTAATCGTCCAAACTTAATAAAATGGACAAAATAAATACTTAAACGCCGTGAAGAGTGGTTGACTCTTCTCATGGCAAAAGATAAATAGATTCAAGGGTTTGAAACAAATAAGGAAAGGTAAATTTCTAACAAATGACTAGGAAAGTGCATCTCCTTGAAGCATACCTCTAGTAATATACTTATGAGAAGCTCAAATACTTCATAACACTTCTCGAACAATACCAAGCCGGACCCTGCCAAACCTTACCGAGTATCTGAATATTTTACTTCTAAACCTTAACCGTTTTTCACGTGATGGTACACAAAAATCTAGATGAGACGTGAAAATACCTTAATGGTAGCAACCCTACATATCTTGGCTTCCTCTGGTGCTTTTGGCTTAGTCATTTCCGATAAAGGATAGCAAAGCTCAAAGAGCAGCAAAACATTTTTAAGGTGACGATACACCATGAAGAATGTTAAATTCAATAATTAATAAATCAACTTTCGGGGATAATTAAAATGATCGTACATGAAAATTAAATATCATATATTTAGCACTACTCATCGATTCCAAACAAGGTTATCTCTCGTTTGAAAATGAAGCCAGGCAAGTTGAGGCAATGTTACCTCTAGGCGTTGCCTTGACAACATTTTTAACCTTCAAGATAGAAACGAGTCCAAGCCTCAACGTTTAGCATTAAAAGTAAAACTAAATCCTTTCCATATAAGTGATATCAATTAGGGAACTATTTTTCCATAACCGAAATTGAACTTTACTTTTAAAAAATGAATTTGTGCTTGATTTCCATAATACGGTATTGTTAAAACAATTTTAGAAACACACTTTCCAAAACATTCTTTTATAAGACAAAATCTATAATACCAAGTGTATTAAAACAAGGGTCAAAAATAAATGTCGTTAAAACATTGTTTACTTTGGACCCAAATTTTTTTTACACTTAGCTTTATTTATAAATAATTCCTTTTAAAGGATTTTCTCATTTATAAACCATTATTTATAAATTTAAACAATGTTTATTATCCCGAAAGATAACTAATAATATTTATAATCTCTTTTGTGTAAACAAATCCATTATCTTTAACAAAATAGTTAATTATTTCCAAACACTTTTAGATCATCAGTAAATTGACTTTAAAATCTTTATCAAATTAGTTTATTAAGTTTTAAAATACTTTCATTTAATTATTTAATTTACTTTAATCACTTTTATTAAATCAATTAATGTAACATCCTGAAATTTTCAATCATTCGCATCCATACATGTCGGATTTGAATTGCTCAAAATATCATATTATTAATTTAAATTTGGCAAAACTCAGCATATACAGTAAATAAATAATCACATAATCATAGACACAAAGTAATATAACAATAATGTAGCGGAAACAAAAGAATAGTAGTTCATGAAGCTACTATATATATATAAAACAGAGTTAAATAAGATACAACAGAGGTCTCAAATACATAGATGTCTCAATACAATAGTCAAATACAAGATCAGAATACATCACTGGAATCAACTAAATAACTGAAGGCTGGATAGATAGCTGGATCTCCAAGTAAAGCTCCAACTTCAAAGGTGAGTCTCAAACGCTGTATCACTCAGTTTGACCCGAGTGTAAAGCAAAACACAAAACACTCGAGTCAGGATTAACATTCTTATATCAATAAATCTAACTCAAGTGAAATATCAACTGAAATACAAGTAATTCAAAGGATGTTTGGGATAACCATCCTCTAAGGATCCATCTACTATGTAGTAATATACGATATTATAATAATGTCTATAGTAAAGTAAACTATTAAAATAGCGTTAAGGCTTTACATTTTCCACCTTAACACATTTTATACATTCCCATAGTCTATACAATACCGTAATCTCCCCCGTACTGGGCGTCGTCAAAGGGCACTCCATAGGTATGGTACAAAACAAACTCGTAGAAGGCGCTCTAGGGTAAGTGACACGGCATGTGACGCCCCACCTCTATGCTCACAATAACAAAGAGTATTTAAGGAAAATACTGTCTGTTATCGCGAAGAATAAGGCTGGATAGGAGCGGCCATCCGTAGTTGGCCATACACTAGTATTGGTTACCTCGATAGGAGTGGTATATATTTGTCATTTTACACTTCTTATTTATTCACTCCCATCGACATACCCAATTCTAGTATAAAACGAACTACGACGGTTCATAATAGTTTAGGACAATGTATATAATAATAACACAGATACAAAAGAATGCGGAACACAGATAAAACAAAAACTCTCATATATATAATAACTGATGTCAGTTACAATACATTTGACACAATACATATGATACAACTACAACTGTCGACTCAAGAAGTTATATATACAAGTACATTATCGACTAATATACATGAATACATATCATCTTAAAACAGACACACTGACTACTACAACAAGACGAAGACCACTTCAAAAGATGTGAAAAGTCTTCATAGCTCAAACAGCAACTCAAAGCAGGAAATCTACAACCTGAAATAACTCGGGTCTGACCCGAGTATTACATTCAAAAGAAAATAATACGTGGGTCAGTCTAATTCAAACTCAGTTATTAATGCACAGAAGCAATAATAATCAATATCAAGTAGACGACAGTCACAGAAAACTCGTATATCCGACTCCTCGATAAAAGAATCGGATAACGACAGATATAACACTAAACAGTGTTAAAGAACATATCAGCAATCCAAATCATCAATAAATATAGATAAAAAGAATATCAATGAAGATAATCTTAAAAAACATCAGAATTGCCTAACGGCAATTAACAACAAAATCTAATTATTACATAAATAATTAGAAACTCAAAATCTAATTATCAAATATATAGTTAGACAACAACAAAATGATCAAATTACCAATCAAAATATACTTCAAAATATTGAATTGACACACGAACCCAATCTAGCAATTGAAATATCAATTTTAAAACGTCAACACCGTGTGGCTGCAGTTCATGCATGCATGCACTGCCTCGCCACTCCAGTGATGAAATACAAAAAAGTTTAATAAAATAGAACAGATGGCATCAAACCAAATTAAATCTCGGTGTGGTTGCAGTACACGCACGCGTGCACTGCCTTGCCACAACCGTACGTCAAAACTGCCAAGGTCAAGTCAGAGACTCAACCCATATATGAATGTACTGGCAAGAGATAAACTAAACCAGTCTTCCAAACACAATCCAACAGGGGTAAGCTGCAAACAAATGCAACTACTTCCATGTATGCATATGTATATACAGCTGTATACATATAAGTAGTAACCAGGAAACAATAGCATAATGAACTACAGTTGAAACAAACAAATAACCACAAAAGAATAAACAGTCAAGCAATGACAACGTAAGTGTCGAACTCAACTGGACAGCACAAGTAACTGGCTGCAACACTACACTACAAGAAGTGTATATGCAGAGTCAAGACCACACTGAATTCAAGCGCAGTCATAAAAAGCTACTCAATAACATAGAAAACAGCATGGTACAAATGCATAAGAACAGGAAGTAGTACCCATGTATATGAACATGAAGACACTAGATACAGGGCACCAACAACTACATATGTAGAGTGAAAACTGTATAATGTAATGTGAAGATACGGCGTCATGAAAACAACTATAAACTATCTCGAAGACAAACTCAGGTAGAACAGAAGAAAAAGAACCCAAATATGGTAGAGACAACCAAGCTAGATATGCTACACTTATGCAACATGCTCAAATACAAAAGGGTCAAGGAGAAATTGAAACAACACTACAACCGGGTGATGCAGTGCAATACAACATGAATTACTGGAGCGATTGCAACAGCAACACGACCTGACTCAATATGTTTTTTGAATGTGCCGGCAAGAATTAAGATACATCAGCCTCAACGGTTATAGTGTAGCATCAACAAACTCAGATATAGCATGTATATATGTAGTTAGGCTTTCAAATGAGTACATGAACATGAAGCAGGGACAATACACAAAGAGACTGCAAAGTCAAAATTCACTGAAGTTACTTTTGAACAACTCTTGCAAGTAAAATCAAACGAAGATGAAAAATATTACCCAAGGCAGTGAATAGCATAGTCAAAGCCGACGAGATCAACATCAACCTCAAATAATATTGAGCACAGAAGCACGGTCAAATGAAATCTCATGCCAATGCCGAAAAATTCAAGCTAAACTTATAGAAACCCAAAGTTTAATATGAATTAGAAATAGGATATACAGGAAATCCAAATATACCAAATCATGGCCGCAAGTAATCATATGCCCATGGATGTCAAAGTCAGATGTCTTCAACACAAATTACCACCCAAAACAGAAATTAACAAGCACAACATCCAGAAAAATCAGTTCAAAGTCGAAGACAGCTTTAGTCAAGTAATTCAAATCCAACAAAGTCAAGCAAAGTAAAACCGAAGTCAAGGAAAAATCACAACGAACAATTCGACTGCCGAGCATAATACTGGACAGTGAATCATCAAAATCGAAGACAACATTCTCACAAGCCAAAGTCAGGGAATAAACAACTTGATGCAGAAAACAGAATTCACGTTAATGCCGAAAACATCAAGAATCGAAATCGAGTGACGAAATAAATTATCAACGAATTTAAACAATTGTCAGACGAACACAAATAAGGGAATTTAAACCCTACCACATATGGTTTGAACCAGATGTGAGCAATTTAAAATTACTCACCTTTGCAATTGACGCGCGCAGATCCATCGATCGGCAAGCAAAGACGAATGAATAGCGGAAATGGAGCCACGGCATCTCGAAGACGAGCGAAGCCCTTATTTGTCGAAGAGGGACGAACGAGATCGAAGCCGCCACCATTTTTATTTGAACGAGGCCGCCATTAATTTTCGTTTGTTTGATTTAATTTTTTAGGGTTGCGAAGTAAAAAATGAGTAAGGAGGAGGGAACGGGCATAGGCCTTAGTTAATAGTCACCGCAACCAAAATATGTGGGCCGAGATTAACTTTAAAGCCCGCTTAACCCATAACGAATTTCAAAAGAATTTAAACTGGATTCGAAACTCTCAATAGCAGTAAGCCAACAGAATAAATTGCCAAATGACGATAATTTAACCGGCGCAAAACCCTGGGTTGTTAAAGACTCTCCTCCTTATAAAAATTGCGTCCACGCAATTTTCATACTTAAAGGTGTCAATAACAATTATCTTTCTAACATAAACTGGTTAAGCTAGAAAAATAAGAATCGAGAACACAAATATCAAAGAAATCTTTCATCTACATAAAAGAAATTTACAAATTTTCAACAAAGTCTGGTTATCAGATAGATAATCAGAAAACAGCAGAACCGAACAAATGCAATTATCAGCAATCTTCAATTATCAACTAGATAATTAAAATACAGAAATTCACAAAACAACAATATCTAATTATCGACAAAGTGATTAGAAATCACAAATCACAACTCGCAAAACTGACAATATCCAGTTATTCAACAATTAACTGGAAAACACATATTTCAAAATCAGTAAACTATAACTATCAACAAAGATAGATAGAAAATAGCGATTCAAATAAAATCAGCATACTCTAAGCTCAAGTAGAGATTAGAAATTCTCATATCAATAAAATCAATAATCAACCAATATCTAATTATCACAACGATAATCAGGAAACAAATCGACAAATATCTAATTATCTCAAACGATAATCAGAAAACATCAAATCATCAATTATCTATTTATTAAAAACGGTAATCAGATACCAACAAATATTCGATTATAAAAAACGATGATCAAATTTCAAAAATCATCAAATATTCAATTATCAAAAACGATAATCAAATCTCAAATCAGCAAATATTTAATTATCAAAAGCGATAATTAAATATCAAATCAGCAAATATTTAATTATCAAAAGCGATAATTAAATCTCAAATCAGCAAATATTTAATTATTAAAAGCGATAATTAAATCTCAAATCAGCAAATATTTAATTATCAAAAGCGATAATTAAATCTCAAATCAGCAAATATTTAATTATCAAAAGCGATAATTAAATCTCAAATCAGCAAATATTTAATTATCAAAAGCGATAATTAAATCTCAAATCAGCAAATATTTAAATATCAAAAGCGATAATTAAATCTCAAATCAGCAAATATTTAATTATCAAAAGCGATAATTAGAAACACAAATATCTGATTATCAAAACAATAATCAGAACTCATATCAACAAATATCTAACTATCACAAGCGATAATTATAAACACAAATATCCGATTATCAAAAACGATATCAGAACTCATATCAACAAATATTTAATTACCGATACGATAATTAAATCTCATAACATCAGATATCTAATTACCTGCAGATAATTAGAAACAACAAATATCTAGAAATCAATTAAGAAGACTAGAAAATCAACATAAAAGCTTGGATCGATCCCATCAGATGGCGAGTTTTTAATTCGCCGCACGTGCATCAACAAATGGCCGAAGCCTACCAAGTACTCAACATAAGTTTGGCGCCCATCAGATTGACCCGAAGGTCCGCAGAGTGACCTGAAGGTCTAGTGCTGGTATTTGACCCGAAGGTCCATCAGAGTGGCCCGAAAGCCCAACAAATGACCCGAAGGTCCAACAAATGACCCGAAGGTCCTCATAGTGGCTCGAAAGCACACGAAATCATCAAATATTTCAATTAACGAGTCCGGAATTAACCGAAATAGCAAACGCACATGTCCCATACCACATGTTTTACTAAATCGTTTGATTCTCTTCATCGTTTCCTTGAAAGTGCAAAATTGTGTATTTTGTAAAAATACACTTTACATTCTCAAACGGACAAGTCCGGAATTAAGCGAATCAGTAAAAGAAAGGGGTCATAGTCCTCGATTTTGCTGAAACGTTTAAATCGCTTCCTCATTCTTTTGAAAGCGCAAACTGTAAAATTGCTGAAAACAATTTTATTTATTTTATAAAAATAACAATTCACACTCTCAACTGAACAAGTCCGGAGTTAAGCGAATCAGTAAAAGAAAGGGGTCATAATCCTCGATTTTGCTGAATCATTTAAGTCGCTTCCTCATTCTTTTGAAAACGCAAACTATTAAAAATTTATAAAACAATTTTCATTTTAAAATGACTTTCCAATCACGTGATTAAAGCAACAACATCAGTAGCAATTTCAAAAAGAAAATTGCACTTCCCAAAAATCATAAAACGAATCTCAAAATCAGCATTGCGGAATACCCGCTTGAAAATCCACTTTTAAAAATTTGACTTTTACTGAAGTCAAAGCGATAGTAATTTTAAAACGTCAAAAATCTCATCAAAATAATTCACATCAAAATGTGACATCAGTGAATTTTCATTCATTAAAATTGTCAACAAAACACCGTGCTTCAAAAATATAGCACTGGTGTAAAAATCACGTTATAAAAATAACGGCAACAAAATACGTTTTATAACCAAGCATCGGTTCAACGTAAAATTAATGCAGTAACGTGCAATTCATATTTGCATGCACATTACAATATAAACAAAGAAATCATTCGAATGTATCTTCAATGAAGACAATTCAAAACAGCAAAATCTAATCAATAGATGATTAGTACAAAAGAAAGCCTGTGGAAATTTCAACAAAAATCACATAACTGTAATTTCTTCGAATCCTCAATTCGGATTCGAAATTCTCAAAGAAACAAAATAATTACAGCTATGTAAACAACCAATGAAATTTATTTCAATTTCATATTTCAATTTTTAAATCAAATAGATTATCAGTTGTACTCAGCGAAGACAGTTTCACTGTTTCCGCTGCGCACTCTGATAAACAAAACACAAATCAATCAAATCATCAGAACACAATTTAATCAAATCAACAAAACACAGTTTCACTTTTATTTTAAATAAAGGTATTTAAAAAATTCATCAAAATTTCAAAACTTCAGTTTTGACTCAAAGCACAAATAAAGACACCGACCAATAGTTGTAACATATGTTCCATCTATGTTATGTTTTATATTATGTCCATAAACCCCAAGCTCTGATACCAACTGTGACGCCCCACCTCTATGCTCACAATAACAAAGAGTATTTAAGGAAAATACTGTCTGTTATCGCGAAGAATAAGGCTGGATAGGAGCGGCCATCCGTAGTTGGCCATACACTAGTATTGGTTACCTCGATAGGAGTGGTATATATTTGTCATTTTACACTTCTTATTTATTCACTCCCATCGACATACCCAATTCTAGTATAAAACGAACTACGACGGTTCATAATAGTTTAGGACAATGTATATAATAATAACACAGATACAAAAGAATGCGGAACACATATAAAACAAAAAGTCTCATATATATAATAACTGATGTCAGTTACAATACATTTGACACAATACATATGATACAACTACAACTGTCGACTCAAGAAGTTATATATACAAGTACATTATCGACTAATATACATGAATACATATCATCTTAAAACAGACACACTGACTACTACAACAAGACGAAGACCACTTCAAAAGATGTGAAAAGTCTTCATAGCTCAAACAGCAACTCAAAGCAGGAAATCTACAACCTGAAATAACTCGGGTCTAACCCGAGTATTACATTCAAAAGAAAATAATACGTGGGTCAGTCTAATTCAAACTCAGTTATTAATGCACAGAAGCAATAATAATCAATATCAAGTAGACGACAGTCACAGAAATCTCGTATATCCGACTCCTCGATAAGAGAATCAGATAACGACAGATATAACACTAAACAGTGTTAAACAACATATCAGCAATCCAAATCATCAATAAATATAGATAAAAAGAATATCAATGAAGATAATCTTAAAAAACATCAGAATTGCCTAACGGCAATTAACAACAAAATCTAATTATTACATAAATAATTAGAAACTCAAAATCTAATTATCAAATATATAGTTAGACAACAACAAAATGATCAAATTACCAATCAAAATATACTTCAAAATATTGAATTGACACACGAACCCAATCCAGCAATTGAAATATCAATTTTAAAACGTCAACACCGTGTGGCTGCAGTTCACGCATGCATGCACTGCCTCGCCACTCCAGTGATGAAATACAAAAAAGTTTAATAAAACAGAACAGATGGCATCAAACCAAATTAAATCTCGGTGTGGCTGCAGTACACGCACGCGTGCACTGCCTCGCCACAACCGTACGTCAAAACTGCCAAGGTCAAGTCAGAGACTCAACCCATATATGAATGTACTGGCAAGAGATAAACTAAACCAGTCTTCCAAACACAATCCAACAGGGGTAAGCTGCAAACAAATGCAACTACTTCCATGTATGCATATGTATATACAGCTGTATACATATAAGTAGTAACCAGGAAACAATAGCATAATAAACTACAGTTGAAACAAACAAATACCCATAAAAGACTAAACAGTCAAGCAACGACAACGCAACTGTCGAACTCAACTGGACAGCACAAGTAACTGGCTGCAACACTACACTACAAGAAGTGTATATGCAGAGTCAAGACCACACTGAATTCAAGCGCAGTCATAAAAAGCTACTCAATAACATAGAAAACAGCATGGTACAAATGCATAAGAACAGGAAGTAGTACCCATGTATATGAACATGAAGACACTAAATGCAGGGCACCAACAACTACATATGTAGAGTGAAAACTGTATAATGTAATGTGAAGATACGGCGTCATGAAAACAACTATAAACTATCTCGAAGACAAACTCAGGTAGAACAGAAGAAAAAGAACCCAAATATGGTCGAGACAACCAAGCTAGATATGCTACACTTATGCAACATGCTCAAATACAAAAGGGTCAAGGAGAAATTGAAACAACACTGCAACCGGGTGATGCAGTGCAATACAACATGAATTACTGGAGCGATTGCAACAGCAACACGACCTGACTCAATATGTATTTGAATGTGCTGGCAAGAATTAAGATACACTAGCCTCAACGGTTATAGTGCAGCATCAACAAACTCAGATATAGCATGTATATATGTAGTTAGGCTTTCAAATGAGTACATGAACATGAAGTAGGGACAATACACAAAGAGACTGCAAAGTCAAAATTCACTGAAGTTACTTTTGAACGACTCTTGCAAGTAAAATCAAACGAAGATGAAAAATATTACCCAAGGCAGTGAATAGCATAGTCAAAGCCGACGAGATCAACATCAACCTCAAATAATATTGAGCACAGAAGCACGGTCAAATGAAATTTCATGCCAAGGCCAAAAAATTCAAGCTAAACTTATAGAAACCCAAAGTTTAATATGAATTAGAAATAGGATATACAGGAAATCCAAATATATCAAATCATGGCCGCAAGTAATCATATGCCCATGGATGTCAAAGTCAGATGTCTTTAACACAAATTACCACCCAAAACAGAAATTAACAAGCACAACATCCAGAAAAATCAGTTCAAAGTCGAAGACAGCTTTAGTCAAGTAATTCAAATCCAACAAAGTCAAGCAAAGTAAAACTGAAGTCAAGGAAAAATAACAACGAACAATTCGACTGCCGAGCATAATACTGGACAGTGAATCATCAAAATCGAAGACAATATTCTCACAAGCCAAAGTCAGGGAATAAACAACTTGATGCAGAAAACAGAATTCACGTTAATGCCGAAAACAACAAGAATCGAAATCGAGTGACAAAATAAATTATCAACGAATTTAAACAATTGTCAGACGAACACAAATAAGGGAATTTAAACCCTACCACATATGGTTTGAACCAGATGTGAGTAATTTAAAATTACTCACCTTTGCAATTGACGCGCGCAGATCCATCGATCGGCAAGCAAAGACGAATGAACAGCGGAAATGGAGCCACGGCATCTCGAAGACGAGCGAAGCCCTAATTTGTCGAAGAGGGACGAACGAGATCGAAGCCGCCACCATTTTTATTTGAACGAGGCCGCCATTAATTTTCGTTTGTTTGATTTAATTTTTTAGGGTTGCGAAGTAAAAAATGAGTAAGGAGGAGGGAACGGGCATAGGCCTTAGTTAATAGTCACCGCAACCAAAATATGTGGGCTGAGATTAACTTTAAAGCCCGCTTAACCCATAACGAATTTCAAAAGAATTTAAACTAGATTCGAAACTCTCAATAGCAGTAAGCCAACAGAATAAATCACCAAATGACGATAATTTAACCGGCGCAAAACCCCGGGTTGTTACACGGCACAACTTGGCAATGCCAGGGTAGATATACCAATTACACTTCCGGGCTGGTGGTAACGCAAAGCTGTAGCAATCACCCACCTCGAGCCACACTCCTGAATCAAAGGCGCACACCAAAATCACAAAGTAATAGAATGGCATACGATGGAGTGTGTCCAATAAGAGGAGCTACCTCATTAGCCCATCAATTGCTCCTGTTTTAGCCACTTTATGCTAACTCACGGGAGTTAGGTCCACGTATATACCTCATATAGGATCGTCGCCACCATCCTACTTCATTCTGGAATTTTCACCGTATACATAGTTGTTAAAGTTGTTTTCGGTATCGACAGAGGGTATGCCCAAATCTGATCCTGGTATCTTTATCAACCAATCGTTATTATAACACCGCGGTCATTTTAAAGTAGTTTATACTTCAAAACCAAAATATCATTTTCATTTCAAAAAACCAAATCAATACGATATCATTTTCACTTCAAATATATCCATTTCCAAAAATCATATCACTTTCTAAGTTATAACACTTTCGAAACCAAACATTTGAAATTACAATACTTTGGAAAACTATAACACTTCCTTTAAAGCAATTAGATATTAATAATAGTATATATAAAATAAAATAGTTTATAAAATAAAATAGTTTATATAAAAATAGTTATAAGTTAAAATATTTTATATTAAAATAATTAGTATATCAAAATAGTTTATATTAAAAATAGTTTATATTAAAAATAATTTATATTAAAAATAATTAATATAGTAAAATATCTAAATAGTTCTAAATATAATTTAAAAATACTATATATAATAAAAATAGCTTCCTCAAATCTTACAAATCGATTCCAACTCAACTCGAATTCAAAATTTCAAATTTAATCCAATCTCAAATCATTAATTTCAATTCAATTCAGTTTCTCAATAAACCATTTCAAATTATCGATTTCAAATACATATTTGAACCATAAAATTAGCCAATTCAATTTCAATATATTTCAAAGCTTTAAATATTCAACATTTCAAAACTAAATTCGATAATTTCATATATATATATATATATATATATCAAATTCACTTTACTATTATTTAGTTTTTAAATATTTACTTAATCATTTCAATAACATCAAAATACAACTTCAATTGACAAATTTAAATAAACAAAATATCCCATTTAAATTTATATAAGTTTGAAATATTCATTTAAGTCACTTTTAATCAAATTAAAGTTATAAAACATATCTTTAAAATTTCAAATTTAATAAATTTCAAATCAAACTTATTTAAGTAAAATTCTTAAATAAATATAATTTCAAATCAATTTCAAATTTACGTTTCCAACCTGAATCATTATAAACTCTATATTTGAAAAAATATATAATAAATAAATACTTAAACATATTATATATCAACTTTATTAAATCAACTTTAATAAATCTTTAAAACCAATATTTATTAAAACCATATATTTCTTTTCAAAACCATAGAAATCATTTTAAAAATATTTATATTTATATTTTTAATTGAAATCACCGGAAATTAAATTCTCAAATCCTTAATTTAAATTCATTTCAATTCCAAATCAATTTGTAAACCATGTTTATAAATTCATTTATAGGACAATAAATGAAAATCAAATATTATCATTTCAAACAACCAATTCATTTAACAATTTAATTTCAGAAATTATACTTATATATATAATAAAATCATACAAAAATTTGTTTCATTTTGAAAATAGTTTGTGTCAGTTTGCTCTGTTCAAGCGTTTTGGAATTCCTATCGATAGCGTTGATCAGACGAATCGATCGAAAACCCAAATCAACATCAACAACTCAAACAACACACTATAAAACATTTTTATATTAATTACAAATACACTCCTTCACTCAATGATACAAGAATGATTTCAAAACAAGGATAGAGATTCAAATATAGAGGGATCCTAACCAAAAGAATTCAACTAGAAGATAGGCTCGATAAGGAGATAAATAGATTTCAAAGAGAGAAAAGAATGAATAGACTTATATAAATCGTGGGCAACCTTAACCGGGTCAACCGTGACTTCAAAATAAGATCGAGGTAGAATTCTGGAGAAAATCGACATTCGATCGCTAGAGATAGAATTCGAGTATAAGAGATAGCAGCATCTGAACCGAGGATACAGAAATCTTTGATGAATCAATTCCTATTGTAAAGGAGTTTCACCCCTATACAAATCATACAGTGGAGCTATGGGATGCTCCAGGATCAAAGAAACACGAATAGGGGAGAAAAAATTGATTTTGGAACCAAGTGGAACATTCCACAATTCAAAGGAAACCGAGTCAAAAGGAAGAAATTCAAGCTCGAACGAAAGTGATTCTGTAATCAAATTTACTACATATGCTAAGTTTGCCTAAAACCAGAGCTCTGATACCAACTGTAACGTCCTGAAATTTTCAACCATTCGCATCCATACATGTCGGATTTGAATTACTCAAAATATCAGAATGTTAATTTAAATTTGGCAAAACTCAGCATATACAGTAAATAAATAATCACATAATCACAGACACAAAGTAATATAACAATAATACAGTGGAAATAAAAGAATAGTAGTTCATGAAGCTACTATATATAGATATAACAGAGTTAAATAAGATACAACAGAGGTCTCGAATACATAGATGTCTCAATACAATAGTCAAATACAAGATCAGAATACATAACTGGAATCAACTAAATAACTGAAGGCTGGATAGATAGCTGGATCTTTAAGTAAAGCTCCAACTTCAAATGGGAGTCTCAAACGCTGTATCACTCAGTCTGATCCGAGCGTAAAGCAAAACACAAAACACTCGAGTCAGGATTAACATTCTTATATCAATAAATCCAACTCAAGTGAAATATCAACTAAAATACAAGTAACTCAAAGGATGTTTGGGATAACCATCCTCTAAGGATCCGTTAAACTATCTACTATGTAGTAATATACGCTATTATAATAATGTCTATAGTAAAGTAAACTATTAAAATAGTGTTAAGGCTTTACATTTTCCACCTTAACACATTTTATATACTCCCATAGTCTATACAGTACCGTAATCTCCCCCGTACTGGGCGTTTTCAGAGGGCACTCCATAGGTATGGTACAAAACAAACTCGTAGATGGCACGCTATGGTAGGTGACACGACACAACTAGGCAATGCTAGGGTAGATATACCAATTACACTTCCGGGATGGTGGTAACGTAGAGCCGCAACAATCGCCCACCTCGAGCCACACTCCCGAATCAATGGTGTGCACCAAATCAATCACAAAGTAATAGAATGGCATACGATGGAGTGTGTCCGATAAGAGGAGCTACCTCATTAGCCCGTCATTTGCTCCTGTTTTAGCCACCTTATGCTAACTCACGGGAGTTAGGTCCACGTATATACCTCATATAGGAGCCGAACTAACTTTAGAATAGGAGAAAATCGTTATGGGTTAAAATGATAAACCCAAGCGATTTTCAATTGAATTGAATTTGGGATTACAGGTTGAAATGATATATATACCCGTATATTTTTAAATTGCGGATTGAAATGATAAATATCTGTATCACTTGACCATAGGATAGAAAATTATATACAAACACCGTTGATCTAAATATAAATAATTTGAAATGATTTCTATGGTTTTGGAAAGATATATATATATATATATATATATATATATGGTTTTAATTGATATTGAAATTATTCTTATCAATAAGTTTAAATCAAAGTGGATTTAAAATTTATTCGAAATTGATTAATTAAGTATTGTCTTTAAATATATCGATTTGAAATTTATTGAATTTGAAAATTTAAGAATAAGTTTTATAACGTGGTTTTGATTTAAGATGATTTAAAGGAATATTTCAAGTTTAAATAAATTGAAGGAATATTAAATGATTTGAAATTTTGATTGTATTTAAATGATATTGTATTTTATTAAGTGAACATTTCAAAGCTAAATAATATCTAAGTGAATTCGATATATATATGAGAGTTTCAAATTTGGTATTGAAATGTTGAATATTCAAAGCTTTGAAATATATGGAAATTGAAATGGCTTATTTTGTGGTTCAAATATGTATTTGAAATTGATAAATTGAAATGGTCTATTTAGAAACTGAATCGAATTGAAATTGATGATATGAGATTTGATTAAATTTGAATTTTGGAATCCGAGTTGAGTTGAATCGATTTGTGGAATTTGAGAAAACTATTTTATTATATAAAGTATTTTAAATTATATTTGAACTATTTTATATTTTTTTATAAACTATTCTTAATATAAATTATTTTAATATAGACTATTTTAAAATAAATCATTTTTAATATAAATTATTTTTTTGTAAACTATTTTTAACTTATAACTATTTATATAAACTATTTTATTTATAAACTATTTTATTATATATACTAGTTTTAATATCTAAACTGTTTAAGAGGAAAGTGTTATGATTTCCAAAATGCTATGATTTCAAAGCTGTGATTTCCAAAGTGTGTTGATTTTTTAAAAGACTGTGATTTCGAAAACGTGATAACTTCGGAAAGTGATATGATTTTGGGAGGTGGAAGACAAATGAATGAATGGACGTGGGGAAATGTAAAGTTGATGAACATGTGAAATTGGGAATGATAAAAGTATGCCTTCACATATTTATGTCTTTATATTTTCATTAAAAGTGTGCATGTCACAATAAACAAAGGAGAAATATGGATAAAGAAAATGAATAGCTGTCAATGCCAACATATAATTATGAATGGTTTGTTATTTCCAAGCACAGGAGCCACCGCATAGAAGTAAAAAGGAAGGCAAATGAAAGCATGTGATGGAAAATAAAAGGTCACAACATAAGTTTCCAAGAAATAATAATAACTATAGGCTATCGGCTGTTAGATTTCTCAAAGTGGACAATTGAAAGGGTAGAAACCAAAAAGGGTCAGAATGCGGAACCGATATGGCTGATTAGTCTACCGATTCTGTCGTGTCTCGAATTTCAAAATTGACAATTGAATATACCATAGAGATCAGCATGACGAGACGATCAAAAGGTATACGAATATTAGTAATTTGATTGAATTATAAAAATTCTAATTTTCTACTAGCGGAAAATGCAGCAAAAACGCAAAAAAATAAGATCGACGGAGCTAAAGAAGTCCGAATTTGGAAAAACGAAAAATGACGTCTTAGTCAGAAGATGAATTAGAATTTTTCAATGTAAAAATATTCAGGTTTGGAAAACATTTTATCATCATCAATTTTAACTGATATAAATTGGAATAAAATTACACTAGAAAATAAACTTCCAAATTATCTGATGAAAATTTACCAGTTGCTATGATTAATTAGACGCATTCCAAATATGAAATTTTTATTTCTAAATTTTACCATTTAAAATTTCATAAAATTTCAACTAATTACGTTATTAAAATAGTTAAAATTTACGGGTCATTACATATAGGGTCGTCGCCACCATCCTACTTCATTTTGGGATCTCCACCGCGTACACAGTTGTTAAAGTGGTTTTCGGTATTGATAGAGAGTATGCCCATATCCGATCCTGGTCCCTTTAACAACCAATTGTTATTATAACACCGCGGTCATTTCAAAGTAGTTTATACTTCAAAACCAAAATAACATTTTCATTTCAAAAAAACCAAATCAATACGACATAATTTTCACTTCAAATATATCCATTTCCAAAAATCATATCACTTTCTAAGTTATAACACTTTCGAAACCAAACATTTGAAATTATAATACTTTGGAAAACCATAACACTTCCTTTAAACCGATTAGATAATAATAATAGTATATATAAAATAAAATAGTTTATAAAATAAAATAGTTACAGAAAGATAGTTATAAGTTAAAATAGTTTATATTAAAATAATTAGTATATCAAAATAGTTTATATAAAAATAGTTTATATTAAAAATAATTTATATAGTAAAATATGTTAATAGTTCTAAGTATAATTTAAAAATACTATATATAATAAAAATAGCTTCGTCAAATCTTACAAATCGATTCCAACTCAACTCAAATTCAAAAATTCAAATTTAATCCAATCTCAAATCATCAATTTCAATTCAATTTAGTTTCTCAATAAACCATTTCAAATTATCGATTTCAAATACATATTTGAACCATAAAATAAGCCATTTCAATTTCAATATATTTCAAAGCTTTAAATATTCAACATTTCAAAACCAAATTCGATAATTTCATATACATATATATCAAATTCACTTTACTATTATTTAGTTTTGAAATATTTACTTAATCATTTCAATAACATATAAATACAACTTCAATTTACAAATTTAAATAAACAAAATATCCCATTTAAATTTATATAAGTTTGAAATATTCATTTTAGTCACCTTTAATCAAATTCAAGTTATAAAACATATCTTTAAAATTTCAAATTTAATAAATTTCAAATCAAACTTATTTAACTAAAATTCTTAAATATATATAATTTCAAATCAATTTCAAATTTATCTTTCTAACCTGAATCATTATAAACTATATATTTGAAAATATATATATGTATATATATTAAATAAATTCTTAAACATATTATATATTAACTCTATTAAATCAACTTTAATAAATCTTTAAAATCAATATTTATTAAAACCATATATTTCTTTTCAAAACCATAGAAATCATTTTAAAAATATTTATATATAGACCAGCTATGATGCCCCACTCTGAGACCCATATTAACAAAGAGTATTACGAGGTAATACCGTCTACTAATGCGGAGAATAGAGCTGGGTAGGAATGACCATCTATAGCCTTGTCTTAACTATATACTGAATACGTCGATAAGTGCTATATTTTTTTTCTTCTCAAATGGATCGACGTATCTAATAAATATTTAATACAAAACTATAATGGCTAACAGATCTATCAGAACAAAACATAACAACTCAAATGTAAATAACATCACAGAACAGCAGAAATGTATACATATGCATAATTACAGATACAATCACTAGTACAATCCAAAATGATACATCAAAGTGGTATGACGACCACTACCCAAACATGGGTCAAAAGAATATACACTAGAGTGCCAACAAAAAGGACTACACAAAAAGCTATAACAAAAAGAGCTAGCAGAATAGTCCATGCGGAAGCATAATAGGCTAAGTCCAAATGTACCTAACCTGAAACACCTTGGTCTGACCCGAGTATAAAATACACGGGTCAGTCTAACTAAAACATATCAGTTAGAGTGAGACAAGATGATGATATAAGTACATACAAGATAACAATGCTTCTCAAATGAGATGTAAACAAAGAGAGCCTATATGGATATCATAAAAGAGAATACATCTCATAGTAACAATAAAATCTCTAACAGAGATAACTAAGATCCAATAAACTCAAATAAAAAGCCTCATACCATCGGCAACTCAAAATATACAAAGGATATAAATATCCCAAATCAAGCCAAAAAGGCAAACACAAATGCCAATGAAGGCATCACAAGTTTCGACAGGGTAATCGCTATGTATCGAGTGGTTCAAAGGACCGACTCCGAAAGGCGATACTCTAGGGAAATATAAATATCAATGAAACAAAAGCTGCACATGCTTAGTACTGTATAAAAAAGGATCCACAAGCCCGAAGGCGACAAACCCAAGTATCTCTCGAGCGGTGACGAAGGTCCAACTCCAAAAGTGATACTATAGGGCAACAAACCCGAAGGAAATAAACCCGAAGGCACAAACCCGAAGGCAACAAACCGTAGTGGCGAAGGTCCGGAGGCCCAGTACTGGATGCCGCTAACTAGCAATATGTGTCACAAACTCTCGGAAAGGAACCCAAAAAGTGTTAACATGTGTCCCATACCACCCATTCGCACTAAACGGTTTACTAAGCGCTAGTAAATTTCACACTCAAAGCAGTAAAAGGTTCACCTCGTATCATTGGTAAACTAGGCCCGTAGGCCAAAACGATCAAACGAATAGATTAGGAATTAACTGAAAAGATAAACACGTGTGTTAATAGCACACGTTTTATCCAATCATTTAATTCTCCTCCCTCTTCACTCGAAGTGAAAAATTGTGTGTTTTATATAGAAATTAAGTTGAAGAAAATGAGTTTTAGGAACGCTTCGAAATCGCTTTAGAAATTGCCTTTGAAATTCTCTTATATAGAGTATATAATTTTTATACTAAAAAAAAATTAATTTCAAAAGCCCATTTATTTGAAAAACATTTTTAAAACACATTATAAACCCCATGTATGAAATTCAGAAAGAAATATCAAGAGAGCATCGAAATAACGGAAATTAAACTATGTATTATCCGTTTAAAACAAGCTGCAACTCAATATTCGACAATAGGTTTGAACAAGTTAATAGCATCAAAATGACTTGAAATTCCGCAGGAATGTATTCCAACATTCCTACTTCAATCTCAAAAAATAATAATCCAAATCTGATTTGAAACGAAGAATCTGCGTCATTTCAAAATTGGACCAAAACAAGGTTTTAAACAATGAATTACAGCAAGCAGCAGGTCCAAGTTTGAAAGCAGATATATACGAGTTAACATGGTCGGAATGACATGAAAATTTGTAGATATAAAGTTAAACATTTTTAATTTAAACCGCAAAAAGAATCGCTGAGTTCCAATAAGAGACGAAGAAACTGTGGCGTCTCAAAGTCGGACTCATGCTAGGAAGTGAATACATAGGAAAAACAAAAGGCAGCGGCTTGTTTAGCCAGTTCGCCCCTATTCAATCAAAAAATTGAGAAAGCACAAAACATTAAAGTAATAGAGGATATTATAAGCTTTCCAGAACATCAAAAATTACCGAATTCCGATAAGAAATAAAAAAGTTATGACCAATTTTTTTTCCAGATCTGAAGTACACTACGGCTGTCGTTTTAGTCTTGGGACAGTGACAATAGAATGAACTTTTTACCATGTAAACATCAAGATTTAACAAAACTCAAAACACAAAAGTTATAGTAGACAATCTATGCTTTCAATAACATCAAGAATCGTCAAATTTGGACATCAAACGAGAAAGATATGCTCAAATTACCTATGACATTTAGCAAAGAAAATTACGGTTTTACAGTGACATGGCAGCAAGTTTACATCAGGTTTTTCGACCCTCTATGCTCAGTATTTTCGAAAGTGTTTAACATCAAAGTTGTCACTCTCTTTTTAAGCTTTCCAGAACTTCAAAAAATCCTAATTCTGATTTAAAACGAAAGAGATATGTGCAATCTACTAACAGCAATACGCAAATGAACATGCAACAAACACGATTGAGATTTCTCACCTTGAAATCTCAATCTAAGCTAGAAATGTGAGTTTTCAACTCACCTTAGGATTAATTGGCAGCAAACTAGTAGATTTAGCAAGTAAAATAAGAAGCTTTGGCCTTGATTTGGTGCTAGAAACCTTATAGCCTTGCTATTGCTCTTCTCCTTCCTCAATTTTTACCCTAAACTTAATTTACCCAAAAACACACAAATGAAATTTCCCTCAACAATAAAACCTACAAATTTAGAATAAGATGAGGATATGATTGAGAAGTTTACCTGGATTTTACTGGATTTTATTTCAATTTATTTGATTTTAAAACCATAATCTTTGCTCTCAACTAGGGTTGCATTGGGAAGTTTGCCTCTGTTTGTGATAGTTCTGAACGTACAGTAGAAGGAGTTGTTCTCCTACTTAGCAAATTCACTAAGGGTCTAAATGGGCTGCTATAAACTTAAAGCCCAAACACTCAATTTAAATAAACCAACTTTTAAATTAACCATTCTCTAATCACATATTATACCATTTTAAAACACCATTATCTCATAGGTTAAGACACCTAAAAATTAATAAGAGTACACTAAAAATAAGTTCGTTAACTAATCTTTTCAACCAAACAATAAAACATAGATTTCACAATCATTTGACCTTTCATTTTTATTATTGAAAATGGCACTTTTTAACTTATAGAAAGAAATGTGACGACATGATAATTAAATCAATTAAACCCCAAAAATCATATTTTCTTATTTAATTAAACATCACAAACCATACTAAAAATATTTTTACATTCAAATATTGTTTTTAATCAATATTACACATTTTTATTCACACTATTAACCATATTTAATTTTTAACACATCATTAAAATTAACAAAAAAAATTACCATTTGACCATTATTTCCGCAATAATTGCATTTTATCAAAGTAAAACCATTCAATGCTCATTATTATCCCAAAATAACATACTAAAGTTTTCAAAACTTTATTTTCTTCATTTTATATTTATTTACAACAAATAAATGTTGAATTAATTTCATTTATCCCTATTTAAATTAAATTACCACCAAATCAACATAATTTTATTATTCTCACTTTATTTACAACCAAACATCTTAATCTCCATTTTATTACACCAAAACCCATTGTTTATTTTAAAAAGAACAATTTTAACAAATTTTACATCTACAAATTTATTTTATTCCTCCATTTTAAATTATAACCATCGTTATAATTTATCTTCACAGGTGATCACAAAACCAGGGTTGTTATAGACTCCACTCCTTATAAAAATTGTGTCCTTGCAATTTCCTAGAGAAGAGCTGTATTCAACACAATTTATTCCATCTAGCAAAGGAGATTAGACAAGCTTGAGTTAGAATTCTCACCCTCAACATTGGAAGATAGAAAGCTAGGAGAAGATTGCTCGATAATTTTTCTGGTTTCCCAAGTACAATACTTAGGGTTAGCGGACCATAGAATTTCATAAGCGGAACATTCTTATTTCGAAGGTGTTTAATCTTCGAAACAACTACTTGAATAGAATTCGGCATAATACACAAGTCAGTGAGACTCGTGATCATGCAACACAAGAGAATTAACAATCAAGATTAAATCTCGAAGATACAACAAAATTGGGTTACCTGGAACATATCAAGAATACCCAAAATTGAACAGAAAACGATGCATGAAAGCAATCGAACCAAGGCGTTCAGTAATAGTAGATGGTCCTATATAACTAGGAGCCAACTTTCCAAATATACTGAAACGCACTTAACTCATTTAAAGGAGTAACACAAATAAGCAAAATCATCAAAAGAGGATTCAACAAAAGATAGGTGGTATTTCAAGCTACCACCATAACACATGACTGCATAAATGCAAGTCATCACAAGAATCGCACTAAGGCAAGACACACAAGAATGGATTACAAGAAATTTTCTCAAAAATTTGTTATTGAGAAAATTTGTTATAAGAGTTTTCACTCAAATCCGTTTTATTTTATAACCAAAACTCAAACTTCAATACTTGATAATTTTTAAAGTCTCTTACTTAAATTTTCAATTCAATCATCTTTACTTTAAATTTAAAGTAAATTAAATTAGAGTTGTTCCATACTCTAATTCTAAAAATAAATATACTACAATAAGTAATATATATATATTTTTCCACTAAATTTATCAAATTTTAAACCATTTTACTTTATTATTTAAAAGGACACTTATTAGACCCTTCATTGATGGCTCTTAATATTCACTAATTAAATTTTCTCAAAATTTTTCCAAGTGTTTAATTTTTCAAAAAAATTCGACAGAGTCTCCTTTGCATGGAGAGCCCTTTACAATTTCATAAATATGAATTATAGACATACATCGACCAAAAGGTCGAAACACAATATATATAATTTTCTATCCTATGGTCAAGTGATACAGATATTTATCATTTCAATCCGCAATTTAATTATATACGGGTATATATCTATTCAACCCGCAATCCCAAATTCAATTCAATGAAAATCACTTGGATTTATCATTTCAACCCATAACGATTTTCTCCTATTCTACAGATCGTTCGAGTATGTATCATTTCAACCCATAGTGAATTCTATACTAACAGGGAACTTGTAGAGTGATAACTGATATGATAATAATATAACAGGCATATATCATCAATATAAATAATAGATAAAGGTGTCAGATGCCACAGGTGAACAGATACAGATAAAAGCATATATATAGCAATATAAATAACTAACGGCAGCATATTTCAATTGTCGTCTCAATTGAAATCAAATTTAATAAATATAAGAACGTTAATCGTGAGTGATGGCTCACCTTTCGAGGCTAGAGATGGACAAGAATGAGATGAGTTACGAATCCAAAGCAAAGCTAGATTGAACGCGAATTCGACGGACAAAGCTGATAAATAGAGATCGATGAGATTGGATATATAAGTAAATTGATATAGATATAACATATACTAAATCATATCCAAATTTCAACACATATTTAAATCTTTAAATATATATATATATATATATATATATGTATGTATGACAAACACAATATCTATTGAAGATCAATATTTAAGGTTATATACTTTTAAATAAACTAACATACATATACATATACTTAAATCAGATCACACATATATATACCTATATATTATTAACTAATATGTAAACTTCTGTTGCAAATATATATATAATACATCTTATATGCAGACTGACTTTATATAATATGAATAATAACTAAAACATATCACCGAAATATATGGTTTAAGAATATATACAAACATTGTATTCAAACTTTGTATACTAATATATATATATATATATATATATATAAACTGTTTCAACCAAGATACCATACTGTAGCATTTATAAACATGCATATAAGATAAAATACGTACCATATATATATATTTTACTATAACCTTTATAACTTATATATATTAGAAAATTTACCTAACCTATATATATATATATATATATATATAAACCGGTACATATACATACATACATACATACATATATATATATATGCCACTTGCATAAACTAACATAACCTACAGATCATATATAGATGTATAGTCTATACAAACTCATATATATAAGCAACTTATACAGACCTATGCGCATATATATATATACACACTAACATACACGTATATATCAAAGAATGCACTAAAATAATATAACTAATATAAATTTGCACTATAACTATTTAAATAACAACAATCTTATACCCAGAATATAAATATATATATGCATATATACTTGAACTATTGTAAACTTGCATCATAACTTTGACTATATACTAACTAATATATTTTATAACAGACGTAAATATATATATATATATAAACTAACATATTGAAAATAAACTTTTTACCAAACTAAAACCAAAGTATATTATACATGCACAACCCAAACATATCCAATATGAACTGCAGACTATTATCAACATATAGCTATATATATAGACTTGTGTATCTATATATATATAAAGGTTTTATAATTATATAAACATATATATTTTATAACAAAAAATACAAAACTAAAATGAAACTCTTATATATATACACAACTATGTAGACCAATTATAATTGAAATCGAACACATCTAACTAGTACCTAGTTTAGTAAATATTCCATATATATATACGAACACAGTATAAATGCATCTTATATAAAATATATATAAACCTATATCGATTTGACATCAGTATATTAATTCCTTTAATATAATATAGTACACACCTCATATATGCTCCTATCAACCAAACGAAATAGAGAAAAAAAGGAGGAGCCACGGCATGGGCCGCTGCACATGGGTGCTCGGCATCGAAAGGTCAGGAGTTTGGAGGAGGAGACACTGGCGGTGGTGGTAAATGGCTGTTGGAGTTTAGTGTGGGCTAATTCTAGTGGAGGGGAGATGAAGGTCGGGTCGAGGTGGCTCGGATCTACAAATGGAAATGAACAAGTAGTGGGATATTGTTCGGCGGGAGCTTGATGGGTTCAAGGCTGGCATGGAGGAGCTGCTACGCGGAGGTGGAAGCATGATCGGGTTTTAGGGACGATGTTGAAGCTTTGGTCGTGAGACTATTATCAACATACAGCTATATATATAGACTTGTGTGTGTGTATATATATATAAATAGGTTATATAATTATATAAACATATATATTTTATAACCAAAAATACAAAAAAAATGAAACTCTTATACACACACACACACACACAACTATGCATACCAAATATAATTGAAATCGAACACATCTAAATAGTACCTAGTTTAATAAATATTCCATATATATATACGAACATAGTATAAATGCATCTTATATAAAATATATATAAACCTTTATCCATTTGACATCAGTATATAAATTCCTTTAATATAATATAGTACACACCTCATATATGCTCCTATCAGCCAAATGAAATAGAGAAAAATGGAGGAGCCACGGCATGGGCCGCTGCACAGGGGTGCTCGGCATCGAAAGGTCAGGGGTTTGGAGGAGGATACACTAGCGATGGTGGTAAACGGCCGTTAGAGTTTAGTGTGGGCTGATGCTAGTGGAGGCGAGATGAAGGTCGGTTCGAGGTGGCTCAGATCTGCAAACGGAAATAAACGAGCAGTGGGACATTGTTCGGCGGGAGCTTGATGGGTTCAAGGCTAGCACGGAGGAGCTGCTACGTGGAGGTAGACGCAAGATCGGGTTTTAAGGATGATGTTGGAGCTTTGGGCGTGAGGCAGTTTCAGGTGAGAGGTGGCGATGGATGTAAGGCAGAGCTCGATGGTGGAAAATGTAGGAGGATATTGGCATGTCATAGGCAAAAGGAACAACATGATTTTTTTTTGGAGACAAGAGGACATTTTTGGTGAAGCATAGCGATAGTTAATTAATGTATGTTTTCCTTTGAACCCAAAATAGAGAACGAAAATGGAATGAGTAACCAGTTACTAATTGGAACTAGGGAATAGTAATAACCAAGTTGAATGGTAATAGTCATTGGCGAATTTATGGAGGTAATAAAAGCAAACAGCTGTTAAGTTTATACGGTGGAAAAATGAAAGGGTAAGGGGAAGCTAAAAGACTCAGTACGGTTACCGATACGGTCAACCGTTTCACGTTTCGCCGCGTATCAGACGCCGAAACACACAAATGAAAATACTACGAAGATCAGCAAGACAAGACGATCAAAATGGTACGCAGATACCAGCAATACGATCATCCGATCAACAATCGATAATTGGTACCGAAAATGCTGCTAATTTGATAGAAATAAGATAAACGGAGCAATAGAAGTCTAAATTTGAAGAAACGAAATAAGACGTCTTACTCAGAAGATGGTTTACAAATTTATTATGTAAAAATATTCAAGTTTGGAAAATGTTTTATTATCACCAATTATTAACTGATTTAAATTGAAATGAAATTACACAATAAAATTTACTCCAATATTATTTGACGAAAATTTACCATTTTCTATGTTTAAATAGACGTATTTGATGCAGCGCGAGATAGAAGTACCACAAGTCGCTTCCATAAGTCGTGTCGCCACTCCAGCCTAGGTCGCTCCTCCTCAACCTTCTTAAGTCGCGAACGACATAACCAAGTCGTTGAAGTGAATCGCGATACCCTAAGTCGCGAGCAAACAGATCCATATGTCGCCTTCCCTAGGTCGCGAAGCCTAGATCGCGAACGACAGAAACCCTATGTCGTAGGTCGCGAGTCGCGAACTTCCAAATACTTAGGTCGCGAACAAGCTACTGGAATCATTAAGTCGCGCGAAGCTTAAGTCGCTTCTTCCTTAGGTCGCAAAGTCTTATGTCGTCTGAAGATGCGTTTTGTTATGTCGCTCAAGTTGATATGTCGCTCAAGCTGTTCCTGTTGTTGTGCTATGTCGCTAAGTCGGATGTTCTTATGTCGTATGCTTCAAGTCGTCTGTGTTAAGTCATATGTCGTGGGATGTTGTATCTTGTTAAGTCATTTATGTTGTTAAGTCGCATGTTGTTGTAACTCGTTATGTCGTGTAGTTGTAAGTCGTGAATGCTGGGTGTTGTAAAATCTCTATAAATAGGGGTGTGCGTCATTCGTAAAAAGGTGGTTGAATTTTAAACAAAATTTGGTTTGTGCTTCTTGCCTCCATTAAAATTGGTAGTTGAGTGTTATCTCCTATCTCCACCTTCGGCATTCGAGTGCGCTCAAATCAACGATTGTTGAAGCCAATTCACGAAATCAAGTGCGCTTGATCAACGTTCGAAGAATTGTAGATCTTCTCTCACGGCATCGTGCGCGATCAACATGTCGAAGATTCCTAGAATCCGGTATCTTCGTGATCAACGGATTTGGGCATTTGGGTATTCTTAAATTCATCGATTATTTCCGCTAATCGTGTGAGATCCTGGACGGATTCGATTTACATCGTCGAATTCGCTTCCTGTGCTGCGTCATTTGGTATCGGAGCTAGGAAACGAACTTTTCCAAGTTCGTTGGGTGTGAAGTTTTTGAAGTTTGTGTTTGGATTTGTTGAATATTTGACAATGCCTCCAAGAAGAATTAATCGTCATCAGAATGTTGCAGATGTGTATCGAAGAAAAGATGCTGAACAAATGGAGCAACAAATTAGTGATAAATTCATTGAGAAGTTTGATGAGGGAATTGGTCGATTAGAGAGAATGATGCTTGAAATGAATCAAAACAGAAGAAGGGTTTCACCTGAATCGAGCCATGGGGGAAATAGAGTTTCACCACATTCAGATCGGGAGAGAAGAGAAGATCATGATCGTAGAAATGTTGACGATCGTGATAGGAATGTTGATGATCGAAATCGGAGAGATGTGGATGATCGTGATCAGAGGAATGTAGATCGAAGGGATGTTAGTGGTAGAAATGGTGGTGGTAGAGATGTTGGTGGTCATGATCGACATCGATATGCATCAGATTTTGATGAGGAGTTTGATGGTGGTAGTGTTCATGGTCGAAATCGAAACCAAGGAAGAAATCATTCCGAGTATGATCACAAATGGGAGTCTGGAATGAAAATTGAAATTCCAGAATTAAGGGTGGTATGCAGGCTGAAGAATTTCTAGATTGGTTATCTAATGTTGAAGAGATCTTTGATTTCAAGGAGGTTCTGGAAGATCGTCGAGTGAAGTTAGTTGCTACTAGGTTGAGAGGGAGAGCTATGGCGTGGTGGCAGCAAACCAAACTTACAAGAGAACGGATGGGGAAGTCGAAGATTGTTGCTTGGGAGAAAATGAAGAAGATGATGAAGGCTACATTCTAGCCTTACAATTATCAATCACTCATGTATCAGAGGTTACAGAATCTGAGGCAAGGGACGAAGACTGTTAATGATTATGCTGATGAGTTTTATCAACTGATTTCTCGAAATGACATTATGGAGACGGAGGAACAATTGACTGCTAGGTTTGTTGGGGGGTTGAGGATCCAGATCCAGGATACGATAAATATGTTTGACCCTAGATCTGTGGCTGAAGCGCATCATAAGGCGTTGGCTTGGGAGAAGCAGGGAAGACGAGGAGGTGGTGTGTTTCCAAGTTACAATACTCAGAGCAAGGGTGCTAGTGGGAGTTCCAATGTTTCTAAAGCTGTCAGTAAACCAGTTGTGAATGAAGTTGCGAAGGCGAAGGTCAACAACAGTTTCAAGTGTTATAATTGCCAGGAAGTGGGTCACAAGAGTAATGAATGCCCGAAACCGAAGAGGCGAGCTATGATTGCTGAAGTGGAAGGTGAGGATGTTGATGAAAGTTATTCTAGTCCAGTTGAGGAGAATGAACAGGATATCGCGTCGGGAGATGAAGGATGTAATCTAATGTTGAGGAGATCATGTTTGACACCGAAGCAGGAAGAGGAAGCTAGTTGGTTGAGGAGTAATATCTTTCAGTCGACATGCACTATACTGGGGAAGGTGTGTAAATTTGTGATTGACACGGGAAGTTGTCACAATATCATTTCTACCGAAGCTGTGAGAAAGTTGAAGTTGAAGACGGAGAAGCATCCAAATCCTTACAAGTTAGCATGGTTAAGGAAAGTAGGAGAGGTAAAGGTGGACAGTCGAGTTCATGTTCCATTTTCTATTGGGAAGAAGTATAAAGATGAGATCTGGTGTGATGTGGTGGAGATGGATGTTTGTCACTTGCTTTTGGGAAGACCATGGCAGTATGACCGAGCAGTGCAGCATGATGGTCGAACCAATAGCTACAGCTTTATGTTTGAGGGTACTAAGATCATTTTAGTTCCGAAGAAGAGACAACAAGGAGAGAACAAGTCAGAAGAGATTGAGGAGCTGAAGACTTTGTGACTTTGAAGGATTTTGTTGAAGAAGTAAAGGAGAGTCCAGAGGTGTTCTTGTTGATTGGACATGAAGCTACTGAATATGTTGAAGTTCCAGAGGAAGTAAAGCTAGTGTTGGAAGAATTAAGAGATTTGTTTCCTGAAGAGTTGCCAAAGGAGTTACCACCATTGAGAGATATTTAGCAACAGATTGATCTTGTGCCAGGGGCGGCATTACCTCACAGGCCACATTACAGGATGAGTCCTAAGGAGCATGAGGAACTGAGAAGGCAGGTGGAGAAGTTGTTAGAACAAGGGCGTGTTCAGGAGAGCTTGAGTCCTTGTGCAGTGCCAACCTTATTGGTACCGAAGAAGGATGGGACTTAGCGGATGTGTACGGACACTCGGGCTTTAAACAAGGTCACTGTGAGATACAGGTTTCGTATGCCGAGGTTCGATGATTTGATTGATCAGTTGAATGGGTCTGTTGTGTTCTCAAAGATTGACTTGAAGAGTGGATACCATCAGATTCGTATTAGACCGAGTGATGAGTGGAAGACTGCTTTTAAAACTAGGAAAGGTCTATACAAATGGCTGGTTATGCCGTTTGGCTTGTCAAATGCTCCTAGTACTTTTATGAGAGTGATGAACCAGATTTTCAGACCATTTATTAGGAAGTTCGTAGTAGTTTACTTTGACGATATTTTGATCTATAGTGGGAGTATGGAAGAGCATATCCAACATTTGCGAGAAGTGCTATTGATTCTACGACAGGAGAAATTCTATGCAGCAATGAAGAAGTGTGTGTTCATGACGCACAGTGTTTTGTTTCTGGGATATGTTCCATCGAAGGAGGGTATTCAAATAGATGAAAGCAAAGTGGAAGCTGTCAGGAGTTGGCCACAACCCAAGACAATTACTGAAGTGAGGAGTTTTCATGGATTGGTATCTTTTTATCGAAGATTCATTCCACATTTTAGCAGTGTGATGGCACTTGTAACCAATTGCATGAAAGGAAAGAAGTTCGTGTGGACAGAGGAAGCAGAGTTAGTCTTTGAGAAGATCAAGACACTTTTGACGACGGCACCCATTCTGGTACTGCCGGATTTTTAGATATTGTTCGAATTACACACTGATGCTTCGAAGGTTGGGATTGGTGGAGTATTGAGTCAAAATGGAAGACCAGTTACTTATTTCAGTGAGAAGTTGTCTGGAGCCAAGTTGAGATATAGCACTTATGACGTGGAGTCTTACAAAATTGTTCAAGCTGTGAAGCACTGGAGACATTATCTATTTCAGAAGGAGTTTGTTCTTTATATGGATCATGAAGCTTTGAAACATTTGCAAGGGCAGGACAAAATTTCAACTAGACACGCTTCATGGGTCGCGTATCTGCAGCAGTTTACTTTTGTTGTAAAACACAAATCAGGGGTGACGAATCGTGTAGCTGATGCCTTGAGCAGGAGGAATCATTTGTTGACGACGATGAAGGTTGAAGTGACATGATTTGAACTATTGCCAGAGTTGTTTAAGGAAGATCCTTACTTTGCGAAGATTGTTGAGAAGTCAAGGATGGGAGTACTAATGAGTTTGTGTTGGTAGATGGATTCTTATTCAAAGGAAATCAGTTGTGTATTCCAGATTGCAGTTTACGAATGAAGATTATCAAAGAATTGCATGAGGAAGGACATATGGGCCATGATCGTACTTTACAGTTGATTGCAAAATCTTATTTTTGGCTGTCAATGAGGAAGGAAGGTGAAAAATTTGTTCAGAGGTGTCATATTTGTCAGGTTTCAAAGGGGACAGCGACAAATGCAGGGTTGTATATGCCGTTGCCTATGCCGACTAAACCGTGGGTGGATGTTAGCATGGATTTTGTGTTGGGACTGCCGAGAACACAACGCGACAATGATTCTATCTATGTGGTGGTTGATCAATTTTCAAAGATGGCACATTTTATTGCCTGCAAGAAGACATCAGATGCGGTTAATGTAGCACAGTTATATTTCAGAGAAATATATCGTCTTCATGGGTTGCCTGAATCTATTGTTTCAGATAGAGATACTCGCTTTTTGAGTCATTTTTGGATGAGCCTATGGAGAATGGTTGGGACGAAGCTGAAATTCAGTAGCGCTTATCATCCACATACGGATGGACAGACTGATGTTGTAAACAGATCCCTAGGTAATCTATTGCGATGCCTCGTGGATGATAATTTGAAGAGTTCGGATTCGAAGTTATGTCAAGCCGAATTTGCACACAACCATGTAGTTAATCGTAGCACTGGGTTCAGTCCATTCCAGGTTGTGTATTCAACAATTCCTAAAGGACCGTTGGATTTATTTGTAGTTCCACAGCAGAAAGGAGTGATCAAATGGGCCAGTGATTTTGTGAATGAATTGCAAGAGTGTCACAAGGTTGTGCAGGAAGGAATGCTTAAGGCGAATGAGAAATATAAGCAATCCACGGATATTAAACGATGACATGTTGACTTCAAAGAAGGAGATTTTGTATATGCAGTATTGACCAAGGATCGATTTCCTGCTGGTACTTACAACAAACTAGCTGCTAGAAAGATTGGTCCTTTGGAAATCATAAAGAAGATTAGTGAGAATGCTTATCAGTTGAGATTGCCAGATCATATCCATACGGCTGATGTTTTTAACGTCAAACACTTGATTCCATATCATGAGGATAAGCATGTTGAAGATGAGGAAGGTGTGAATTCGGGGACGAATTCTTTTCAACCAGGGGAGGATGATGCAGCGCGAGATAGAAGTACCTCAAGTCGCTTCCATAAGTCGTGCCGCCACTCCAGCCTAGGTCGCTCCTCCTCCACCTTCTTAAGTCGCGAACGACATAACCAAGTCGCTGAAGTGAATTGCGATACCCTAAGTCACGAGAAAACAGATCCATATGTCGCCTTCCCTAGGTCGCGGAGCCTAGATCGCGAACGACAGAAACCCTATGTCGTAGGTCGCGTGTCGTGAACTTCCAAATACTTAGGTCGCGAACAAGCTACTGGAATCATTAAGTCGCGTGAAGCTTAAGTCGCTTCTTCCTTAGGTCGCAAAGTCTTATGTCGTCTGAAGATGCGTTTTGTTATGTCGCTCAAGTTGATATGTCGCTCAAGCCGTTCCTGTTGCTGTGCTATGTTGCTAAGTCGGATGTTCTTATGTCGTATGCTTCTTAAGTCGTCTGTGTTAAGTCGTATGTCGCAGGATGTTGTATCTTGTTAAGTCGTTTATGTTGTTAAGTTGCATGTTGTTGTAACTCGTTATGTCGTGTAATTGTAAGTCGTGAATGCTGGGTGTTGTAAAATCTCTATAAATAGGGGTGTGCCTCATTTGTAAAAAGGTGGTTGAATTTTAAATAAAATTTGGTTTGTGCTTCTTGCCTCCATTAAAATTGGTAGTTGAGTGTTATCACCTATCTCCACCTTCGGCATTCGAGTGCGCTCAAATCAACGATTGTTAAAGCCAATTCACGGAATCAAGTGCGCTTGATCAACGTTTGAAGAATTGTAGATCTTCTCTCACGACATCATGCGCGATCAACGTGTCAAAGATTGCTAGAATCCGGTATCTTCATGATCAACGGATTTGGGCATTTGGGTATTCTTAATTTCACCGATTTATCATCGATTCACCGATTATTTCCGCTAATCGTATGAGATCCTGGACGGATTCGATTTACATCGTCGAATTCACTTCCTGTGCTGCGTCTGTATTCCAAATAATAAATTTTTATTTCCAAATTCAATCATTTAAATTTTCACAAAAATTCAATTAATTGAATTAATAAACCACAAAAATTTACGGGTCTTTATAATTAATTAACTTAAATATCATTAATTTAAAAAGATTTGTTAAATTCAAACATCATTAATTAAATAAATAATTAATCTCAAACATCATTAATTGATTAGAAAATTTTAAATATCCCTAGTTAAAACAATTAATTACATAACTATCATTAATTAATATGATTATTTAAAGTTTAAAATCATTAATTAAAGTAATTAATTAATTTCAAAATCATAAGTTAACATGATTAATTTACTTTAAACATCATTAGTTAAAATAATTTAAACAATCATTAATTAAAATCATTAATTAAACTCCATTGCCATAAATTAAAATAATTAATTAAACTCAAATAATCATTAGTTTAAACGATTAATTAAGTATAAAATAGTTTAACAAAAATTATTAATTATATCCAACCTTATTTCAATCAAAAGTTAAACCAATTTAAAACATCATTTATTAAATTGGTTAATTAATTTTCAAAATCATTAATTAAAATGATTAATTAATTTAAACTATCATTAATCAAATTATTTAATGAATTTTAACGTTCTGTATAGTGAAAATACAAGCCCAAGTTCAAAAATATCCGATAGGTTTCTAAGGATGAAAATTAATAAATGACGATATAACGAAATCACTATAACAACACTTCACAAATTAAATGGAATATCAAGATTTATTTCAATCAACTATCAATATAACAACATAAGGATGTAAATAAAAAATATTGGTGAGAAACCCTTCAGGGTCTCTCTATAGATTTTCGTTGCAAAACAATGGTTATGGATATTATATATATAATCATATGGGTTCATAACGATCAAACTAATATATCATCCATTTTCCAAACAAAAATTCAACCAAACAATCAATCAAGCAATTTAACTATCATCCAAGCAAATCAATAATAGTTTATAACATCATAGATATGATATAATAAAATTGAATGTGGGTTACACTCATATTGATTTTCATTTTCGTCGAAATGTTCCGATGTGGACTAAAACCGGACGGGCGTCTGATTTTAGCATAAATTCCAAAAAGCTCCAAACCCAACCAAATTAATTCCATTGCGTAGCCATTGCCACTATGAGTCCAATGCAAAAAATGACATTCGAATTTGACCTCGTACGCAAAAGTAATTCGATTTATAAGTTTCACGAACTAAATAGTATAATTAATGTAACAACCCGCTGTTTTGACCATCAAAAGTCGATACCGAACACTACCATTGTGTTCTAATGTCACGCATCCAACCAACAAAGGGCAGATTGTTAGGGTAAATAAAAAGAAAATAATAGAGAATGGAGAAAAAACAGAATCTCATAGCAGAATCAACAATATATAATATAACAAGGATAGTAGAAACTGTGTAACGACCCGTATTTTTAACACTTTAAAAATACGAATTAAAATGAAATTTTGGATAAAAATCCGAAGGAAATAAAATTTTGTGTTGTTAAATGTGAATTACAAGTTAAAATTCAAAACTGAATTCTGAAATAACTTATTTGTAAATTAAATATGGATGTTAACTTGTAGTGAATGTAAATAATGAATTGAATTTGATTGTAAGCCAAATTGGTTATGATTGTAAACAAAGAATAAATAAAATGGTGGATTTAATAATGGAAGTTTATGTTATTGAAACTAATATAAATAAATGTAACTTAATATTACAGTTGATTGAAAGCAGATAATAACTGAAACTGTAATTCGATAAAGATGTTAACTTGTAATTGAACGTAAGTAAAGATTTAAATTTGAATGTAACAAGTAATTAAATTAAATTGAATTTGATTGTAAACAACGAAATAAATAAAATGTTACATTTAATATTGAAGTTATAATATGGAAATCAACGTAAATGAATGTAATTTAATATTACTGTGAATTTAAATAAGATGATAGCTGAAGAAAATGAAACTAAATGAATTATAAACTATTGATAATAATGTATAAGTAAATGGTTGATTCAATAATGAAAGTGTAAATCGAAATAAAAGAATTCATTTTGACACATACCGAAATTTCGACTTTCGAAAATTCGACATCGATACTCACTTTATCGACTGCCGAGAAATCGAACGACGGAAACTCCAATAGTGAGGGTTTTAAGAACAAGAAAAAGGTAGAAGAAGAAGAAAAGAGTAGAACAAGAGAGAAGAAGAGAAGAACAACAGAACAACAGAACAGCAACAGAAACAGAACAATATCAGAATCTCACATATCGCAGTGGAACAATATATAATAGATAAATGAATAATCTTTAAAACAAAGAACTATATCATTTTATACATACATCAATCATCAGAGTCAATATACAACAATGGACAGTTATATAAACTTGTCCTCATACAGAATACACAGTGGAATAAATACTATCAGATACAAATACTACGTCTCGTCATCCAGCTTATCTCCAAAGCTCCAGAATATCCTGATAACATAACTCTAGGCTGCCCGTGTGGAAATTGGTGGGCACCCAGAGTTTAGAAGGGAACAATAAACTCCGAGTCAGTCATGGTGACTGGTGTGAGATCGTAAAACAGTTATTTTTCACAAAGAAAATAAAACAAATTCGCGATGCTTTTGGAAAATGAAACTACCATAAGACCTCCCACCACACACACAATGCAAACGCAGAATTGGAGGAGATTTCTTCTTATGATAGTCAAAGATGCTTACTACGCAAAATCAAATCATTTTTGATATTATTATTAGTGCATAGTGTAGCAATCATTTCGAAAGTATAATATTAATCTTAGCCAACATACGACCAGTATCGTATGCCTACTATAGCTACCATCTAAACAGTGGTGACCACCGTACGTAAATGGCAGGTTCTACAACTAATACCGTACAAAGTTCGTATTGGAGTTTGGATTTCCAACAAATGGTCAGGCTAAGGAACTTCCTATCCACGATGGGTACGTCCCTGGAATAGACGACCCGAGAACCTAACCGGATCTCTGCCAACACAAGGCCGGGTTACCTCTGCAAAAATAGGTAACTACTGACACGCGTATGCCATCCCCCGATCGTAACCGATCTTCCCGAGGATCCCCTATTTCCAACAAACCACATAGATAATAATGCAGCAACCACATAGGTTAAGTATCTGGGCTCCATACCATGATACCACCTCTATCCAGAAGGAATGACATACACTAAGGGGCGCTACTCCCTAGAACCTTGCCGCATCCTTCCTGTTTCGACCATTTCCGGGGTGTGAGGCTCGACGAAGTCTCGTCCACAAAGCTACGCTTTCTACAAAGCCTTGCTTCGGGTCAAACAAAATGATCAACCTATGATCACAAAGATATAAGATCAAACAAATGATCATATCACAAATGATCAAACACTGATCATTTCACAGCAACACTCAGTATGCCACGTTACCAAATTGGGAGTATATCGCTGATAAATTTCAACTACATAACCTCTGAGCTCGTACGTCTCAGAGAAGGGTGTTAAGCTAAGAGAATAAATTCTCCGCCACCAACAGAAATGTATTTGAAAGAAATCAGCTTTATATCTCAATCTGTAACGTCAGACATACAATCCATACAAGTCTGTTACGGGATCGAACAGAACCGAAGGCACTTCTCACGAAGCCCTTGCACATCCGGATAAATTTTCTAATCACGTCCGGACTTCCCGTCACTAAGGGTGATAAAACCTCTAAACCGGAGATCAGCCGATGTAGAGTAACTCGACGGTAATCCTTCCGTTTTCAAAAATATCCGGTCTTCAACACCGGTCTTCAAATGCAATTCATAACGACGTATCACATATTCGGAATGGGTTATACGACCCCATGGTCCTTTCCCGGCTAACCCGAATAGTGAGCGATTATTCAAAAATAAGTGTGGCATTCAAATTCATCCAATTCACAACAAATACCTATCTAAAGGTAATTATTGATAGTCGGTTATTTAACTATCACTAAAGATGCGCAACATCATCAGATTCCAAATAATTTTCCAAATTATTTATCTTCCAAAATATCTTTACTAGATATATAATTTCCACACTTCAAAAATAAATCGACGTTTATTTTTCTAAACAGTTTCCATTTCCTTTATAAATTCAATAGTGAATTTATATTTCAAAATATCTATGGATATACGATTTTCAAATCGTTTTCAATATTCATTTTCAATTTATCTTTACAAAGATAAATTCTCAAAACGTTCATTTCATATTGGAAAAGCATTTCCATACTTATTTAATTATAAGTAATTCATAAATCATTTATTTTCAACACTTGGAAAATATCCGATATACTTAAATCATAATTAAGTATATATTTCATTTTTTTTAAGGAAATCATTCTCTTTCACAAATTTTATTTGAGTCAAAACGAATGTTACGTAAAACATCGTTACAACGACTCAAAATCACTAGTATAGGGATTCGGATTTTAGATAGATATATAAATCCCAATACTACATCAAAACATTCCCTTTCGGAAATCATTTACTATAACAACAGTGTTATAGTCCATCATTTCCTTATTTTTCGAAAACGTCTATTTCAACAATAAAAATGTTGAAATCTAGGGTTTCGATATTTCCCACATTTTAAAAACATCTTTAAAATGTTTACTTCATTTTTAATGTCACTTCTTCAAAAATGAATCCATTTATTTCAATAAAAATTCACTATCCAAAAACGCGAATATATCTTCTTTAAAAATCTTCTATATTTAATTTATCAAATTCAATCTATTTCGAATTTATAAACACGTTTATAAATTCTATTTCTATTTTAATAACAACTTCGACTTATAAATCTTCTTTTATTAACTTCTATATTTAACTTATCAAAATAGGTGACTTTGGGTTTATAAACAACTTTTATAATTTTTAATTCTATTTATAAAAACTTCAATACCAAATCAATTTCAATTTTGATTTCTAATTTTATTTATCACTACTAAGTGAATTCCTTATTTTTCTCAAATTATTCAATATTCTGTTTTAAAATGGATTCTTCAAATTGAAATCATTTTACATTGATTTCACAACTTATTTCAATTTACCAATTAAATTTCTAATTGGATTTCCAACTTATCTTCTTTTAAATAAATTCCTTTTTAAGAAAATAAATTTCAATCGTTTCTTTCAATCTATTTAAAAATCCAAATTTTAAATTAAATTCTTCAATTTATAATCACTGTTTTATGAAATCCATTTATTTAGCATTTTCACTTTATTCTGGAATTTATTCAATAAGATTATAAAAATTAACTTTTTATACTTTTAAATTCTTTTCTTCAAAATTTATTAAATTTCTAAAATTAATTCACTTAAAAATTTCTATTTTGATTTCAAAAATTCAATTTCATTTATTTTTGGAATCCAATGATATCAAACATCCATTCAGCTAAATTTTAGCATTCAAATAATTTCCAGACATCAATATGATTAATAACATCAATAATCATTCACAGATTCATACCACAGTATAAATAAAATCAATCAATGTGAGGGGTCCAGTTGGATCCCTCCAACCTATTTCCCTACATCCAAAGACGTTAGCACAATACCAATTCCACTTTGAGGTGGAATATCGCGGTATATGGGTTTTTATAATATATCCGCTTACTAACGGCGCAATAGGGTCTCATCCGCTATACGAGGCGGGAAATCAATCAATCCAATATATACATATGCCAATATGTATATATTGCTATATATATATAGATATATCCTATTATATCTAATATCACATCCAATAGCAATCAAATCATCAATCAATAACGGTAAAACAAAATTTTCCTTCGAGTGAGAAAATCTCACCTTAGCTTTTATTTGCAATCCATTTCCAATCCTTCTTTTGTTTTCTCGATTTTAACCTTGTATAAATAATTTATAAAATCTATTAATATTCGAATTAAATCGAACTATCAATTTTCATTTTTATCCTTATGTTTGGTAATTTTAATTATCTAATAACTTTATTTTAAATCAATTTCTTTTAATAGAATTATTTAAAACTAATTCCTCCTTCAACAAAATATTTTCCAGTTACCAAATAATTACATAAGTTAATTAATTAGAAATCTGTATTTTTATATTTTATTTTACTTTTCATATAACAACAGAAGTTTATCAATTTTACTGTAAAAATATTTTTTTTTTCATTTACAAATCTATCATATTTAATATTGAAAACAGTAATTACCTTACTGCTATATGAATCTGAACTCGAAGATGCCATCGACCATCATCAGTTCGCGAAACTGCTCGCGAATCCCCAATGCCGTCGCCCCTACCCAAAATCGAGATCGAACTCGATGAGCTCCAGATTCTGCCCTAGCCGCGAACGAGACCCACCCGACTCACCCTTCGGTCGACGTTGCCCACGCGATTGCCTTGCCTTGCGCGACCATGTCGTCGCCTTTGCTGAGCCCTTGCCCTAACCATGGTTGATCCCCAAACGCGATGCCATCTTCCCTCGATCGTAACTGAATGAACTCGCCTCCATCTATATTACGAGCTTTACTTCCTCACGCACGCGCGAGATCCCCTTTGTTTTCGATTGAACAGTCGATTCGATTGACAAATTCTTTTTTTTTCTTTTATACAAATGAAACAAATTGAAGAGAGAGGAAGTATAAATTTTGAACGGCTATTAATTTTGTTTTGTTTAGTTTGGAAGCTTTTGAACAGGTGAGGGAGAGACGCGATTTTCGTTCGTTCGAACTGTAAGGGGAAAGAGGAGCTTCGTTTTCGTTTTAATTGAAAGAAGGCAGTGGCCATTTTTGTTTCGAATGAAGATTGCCTCGTTTGATTTTGCTTCTGAAACTGAAGGGGATGGTTGGCACGATTATTTCGTGATTCTCGGCAAAAATTTAGGCGTGGTTTAAGGCAGAGACAAAGGGATGCTGTCCCTTGTTTTAAATTTTTAAATTTAAATTTAAATCAAATTCGTTTTTAAAATTTCAACGCGTTAAATTTCCGTGTGCTCACATCAACTCCGAAAATTACGAAATTTGAAATCCGACAATAATTCAATATTACGGACTCAATGGAACTGGTTTCGTTGAATTCCGAGACTGTTTGAAAAATGACTATTTTATAAATATCGGTTCGAACGATAAAATTTCAAAACTGAACAGATTTATTCAAATTTGATTCTGAAGCTTCTATTATCTTCAGTATCATCAATATAAATATTAAAAGCTTTTCGAAGTATTTTTCTTCAACTTAAAATTGAAGATTCACATTTTTATTCAACTCACACTAGATTAAATTAAAAATTTAATCGCCAATTTCAAAGTTATTTCGGGGATTCAAATTAAATCGTCGTTCAAATATTTAAAATTAATTAAATATTCTAAATTTAATTTGTTCAAAATTCTGGGTCGTTACAAACTTCCCTCCTTAAAAGAATTTCGTCCTCGAAATTACAAGTTAGGAAAAATGGTCCTTAACTCGTCTACTATTTTTCACAATTTAGTAGTTTTATCAATTTATTGAAACAAATCTTTCTACTAAAGATTCGTTATTCATCAACTAAATTTCAACTTCAACTCTAAGTTTCAAAACAACATTGTTTTCTTAGCAATTCAAATTTAAGTTTAAATTCAAATTTTAAACTTTCAAAATTTCTCAAAATTTTTCTAACACTCGAATTTTTTGAAAAATTTCGCCAGCGTCTCCTTTGCGCGGCTAATACGGTACGACTACAAAACGTCCCTACGGACTCTCAGATTTCAAAAAGAAAAAGAAAAAGCCAAGCGGCTAGACAAGAAATCATCAAAAACTCATATTATAATTCAAATACGTACCTTTTCGAGCAAATTCAAATTATCTTTGAAATCAAAATCCCAATTCCTTTTATAACACCTGTATGTCCTACTAGCCATAATATCTAGTTACACATTCAAACCAATTTTCAAATTCTATTACAAAATTTTCAATATAAACTACTTATACATTTTTAGCTTACTATTGAAGTTACATATCCAATTTCATTCAATTTTTCATTTCAATTCTCATTTAAATTAAATTTACCATTCAATTCAATTTGGATTCAGTTTTAATTCCAGTTTTATTCCTTTGCTCATTTCCAAAATTTGTTTTCAATTTACCCTTCGGTTAAACCTACTTTCATTTAAACTGGATTTCCAATTCGAATTCAATTTACTTTTCTTTTGTAATTATTGAATTTAATTCGTTAAACCTTATTCATTCGGTCTATATTCAATTAGCTTCACTTACTAATTTTAGTTCAATACTTCACTTCATTTTTCACAAATCAAATTCAATTCATGTTTTATTCACTTATAAATTCAAAATGAATTTTTTTAACGATTCCATTTCATTTTCTTGCACTTGCAATTTCAAATTTATTTATTCGTTCACAAATTCTTTCATTTTAAATTCGAATCTCTCATTCCAATCAAATTTCAAATATGTTATAAGTTATTAACTTGTTCACATTCCATTATGAATTTTATCTTTTATTCATCTTTCATTTATAATTATTCAATTCAATTTATTTCTTACAATTTTGAAATGAATCACTTTTCAATCTCATTTTATTTAATTGATTCACTTGCAAATTTATTCATTCATTCACAAATTTATTCCTTTTCAATTTGAATCTTATTCCAATCAGATTTCTAATGTTTTATAAGTTATCAACTTATTTACATTTCATAAATATGGTATTCCAGAGTCTTTTCAACCTTTCAAAGCCATTTTGAAAACAATTCAAATCATCCTTTGAATTTTCAAAACAAAACCCAAATTTTTCAAAACAAACAATTTGGCAGCAATTCCTCTTTTGGAAACCCGAAAATGAACATTGGTGATGCCGCGGTCATCATCGAAGTTATTTTCCAGCGACCGAAAAGAGTTTAGAGCTTTTCATTTCTTCAGAACATTTTTCAAAACCTTTGAAATTCATTTTCAAATCAACAGATTTAAACTTCCAAATCTCTAAAATTTTCAAATTCTTTTCAAAACATTTCCAAAAACTTCTCTGGAATTCCGTTTCAACTTATAAGTCACATTTATAATTTATATTCTTAAATTTCATTCGTATATGAATTTATTTCTTAACTTTGGAGTTATAATTCCAATTTCTTATCAATTCCAATGAGAATAATTTAATATTATTACCTCTAGCAACCATGCACCCATATATTATAATATCTCATAGAAAATCATTTCTTTATCATACAAAAATAGTTTTGGGTAAAATTATTTCATTCACCCTATTTAAAATAATACTGTGTCATCTTGCCTCGTTTAAGTGTTTAGAAATCCCTATCGATAATATGGCGTCCCACATACCGACCAAAATTCACAAACATCTCAACGGATAAGCAAACACAATATAAAACATTTTTTATATTCACTAACAAATACGCGCTCATATCTATTATTACACTCAACTCATTCTAGAGTACTACTGACTCTATCTCTAATGAGTAACACCCAACAGAGCAGGGTTGTCGCTTAACCATATGCTCTGATACCACGCTGTCACATACCGAAATTTTTGACTTTCGAAAATTCGACATCGATACTCACTTTATCGACTGCCGAGAAATCGAACGACGGAAACTCCAATAGTGAGGGTTTTAAGAACAAGAAAAAGGTAGAAGAAGAAGAAAAGAGTAGAACAAGAGAGAAGAAGAGAAGAACAACAGAACAACAAAACAGCAACAGAAACAGAACAATATCAGAATCTCACATATCGCAGCGGAACAATATATAATAGATAAATGAATAATCTTTAAAACAAAGAACTATATCATTTTATACATACATCAATCATCAGAGTCAATATACAACAATGGACAGTTATATAAACTTGTCCTCATACAGAATACACAGCGGAATAAATACTATCAGATACAAATACTACGTCTCGTCATCCAGCTTATCTCCAAAGCTCCAGAATATCCTGATAACATAACTCTAGGCTGCCCGTGTGGAAATTGGTGGGCACCCAGAGTTTAGAAGGGAACAATAAACTCCGAGTCAGTCATGGTGACTGGTGTGAGATCGTAAAACAGTTATTTTTCACAAAGAAAATAAAACAAATTCGCGATGCTTTTGGAAAATGAAACTACCATAAGACCTCCCACCACACACACAATGCAAACGCAGAATTGGAGGAGATTTCTTCTTATGATAGTCAAAGATGCTTACTACGCAAAATCAAATCATTTTTGATATTATTATTAGTGCATAGTGTAGCAATCATTTCGAAAGTATAATATTAATCTTAGCCAACATACGACCAGTATCGTATGCCTACTATAGCTACCATCTAAACAGTGGTGACCACCGTACGTAAATGGCAGGTTCTACAACTAATACCGTACAAAGTTCGTATTGGAGTTTGGATTTCCAACAAATGGTCAGGCTAAGGAACTTCCTATCCACGATGGGTACGTCCCTAGAATAGACGACCCAAGAACCTAACCGGATCTCTGCCAACACAAGGCCGGGTTACCTCTGCAAAAATAGGTAACTACTGACACGCGTATGCCATCCCCCGATCGTAACCGATCTTCCCGAGGATCCCCGATTTCCAACAAACCACATAGATAATAATGCAGCAACCACATAGGTTAAGTATCTGGGCTCCATACCATGATACCACCTCTATCCAGAAGGAATGACATACACTAAGGGGCGCTACTCCCTAGAACCTTGCCGCATCCTTCCTGTTTCGACCATTTCCGGGGTGTGAGGCTCGACGAAGTCTCGTCCACAAAGCTACGCTTTCTACAAAGCCCTGCTTCGAGTCAAACAAAATGATCAACCTATGATCACAAAGATATAAGATCAAACAAATGATCATATCACAAATGATCAAACACTGATCATTTCACAGCAACACTCAGTATGCCACGTTACCAAATTGGGAGTATATCGCTGATAAAATTCAACTACATAACCTCTGAGCTCGTATGTCTCAGAGAAGGGTGTTAAGCTAAGAGTATAAATTCTCCGCCACCAACAGAAATGTATTTGAAAGAAATCAGCTTTATATCTCAATCTGTAACGTCAGACATACAATCCATACAAGTCTGTTCCGGGATCGAACAGAACCGAAGGCACTTCTCACGAAGCCCTTGCACATCCGGATAAATTTTCTAATCACGTCCGGACTTCTTGTCAATAAGGGTGATAAAACCTCTAAACCGGAGATCAGCCGATGTAGAGTAACTCGACGGTAATCCTTCCGTTTTCAAAAATATCCGGTCTTCAACACCGGTCTTCAAATGCAATTCATAACGACGTATCACATATTCGGAATGGGTTATACGACCCCATGGTCCTTTCCCGGCTAACCCGAATAGTGAGCGATTATTCAAAAATAAGTGTGGCATTCAAATTCATCCAATTCACAACAAATACCTATCTAAAGGTAATTATTGATAGTCGGTTATTTAACTATCAATAAAGATGCGCAACATCATCAGATTCCAAATAATTTTCCAAATTATTTATCTTCCAAAATATCTTTACTAGATATATAATTTCCACACTTCAAAAATAAATCGACGTTTATTTTTCTAAACAGTTTCCATTTCCTTTATAAATTCCATAGTGAATTTATATTTCAAAATATCTATGGATATACGATTTTCAAATCGTTTTCAATATTCATTTTCAATTTATCTTTACAAAGATAAATTCTCAAAACGTTCATTTCATATTGGAAAAGCATTTCCATACTTATTTAATTATAAGTAATTCACAAATCATTTATTTTCAACACTTGGAAAATATCCCATATACTTAAATCATAATTAAGTATATATTTCATTTTTTTTAAGGAAATCATTCTCTTTCACAAATTTTATTTGAGTCAAAACGAATGTTACGTAAAACATCGTTACAACGACTCAAAATCACTAGTATAGGGATTCGGATTTTAGATAGATATATAAATCCCAATACTACATCAAAACATTTCCTTTCGGAAATCATTTACTATAACAACAGTGTTATAGTCCATCATTTCCTTATTTTTCGAAAACGTCTATTTCAACAATAAAAATGTTGAAATCTAGGGTTTCGATATTTTCCACATTTTAAAAACATCTTTAAAATGTTTACTTCATTTTTAATGTCACTTCTTCAAAAATGAATCCATTTATTTCAATAAAAATTCGCTATCCAAAAACGCGAATATATCTTCTTTAAAAATCTTCTATATTTAATTTATCAAATTCAATCTATTTCGAATTTATAAACACGTTTATAAATTCTATTTCTATTTTAATAACAACTTCGACTTATAAATCTTCTTTTATTAACTTCTATATTTAACTTATCAAAATAGGTGACTTTGGGTTTATAAACAACTTTTATAATTTTTAATTCTATTTATAAAAACTTCAATACCGAATCAATTTCAATATTGATTTCTAATTTTATTTATCACTACTAAGTGAATTCCTTATTTTTCTCAAATTATTCAATATTCTGTTGTAAAATGGATTCTTCAAATTGAAATCATTTTACATTGATTTCACAACTTATTTCAGTTTACCAATTAAATTTCTAATTGGATTTCCCACTTATCTACTTTTAAATAAATTCCTTTTTAAGAAAATAAATTTCAATCGTTTCTTTCAATCTATTTAAAAATCCAAATTTTAAATTAAATTCTTCAATTTATAATCACTGTTTTATGAAATCCATTTATTTAGCATTTTCACTTTATTCTGGAATTTATTCAATAAGATTATAAAAATTAACTTTTTATACTTTTAAATTCTTTTCTTCAAAATTTATTCAATTTCTAAAATTAATTCACTTAAAAATTTCTATTTTGATTTCAAAAATTCAATTTCATTTATTTTTGGAATCCAATGATATCAAACATCCATTCAGCTAAATTTTAGCATTCAAATAATTTCCAGACATCAATATGATTAATAACATCAATAATCATTCACAGATTCATACCACAGAATAAATAAAATCAATCAATGTGAGGGGTCCAGTTGGATCCCTCCAACCTGTTTCCCTGCATCCAAAGACGTTAGCACAATACAAATTCCACTTCGAGGTGGAATATCGCGGTATATGGGTTTTTATAATATATCTGCTTACTAACGGCGCAATAGGGTCTCATCCGCTATACGAGGCGGGAAATCAATCAATCCAATATATACATATGCCAATATGTATATATTGCTATATATATATAGATATATCCTATTATATCTAATATCACATCCAATAGCAATCAAATCATCAATCAATAACGGTAAAACAAAATTTTCCTTCGAGTGAGAAAATCTCACCTTAGCTTTTATTTGCAATCCATTTCCAATCCTTCTTTTGTTTTCTCGATTTTAACCTTGTATAAATAATTTATAAAATCTATTAATATTCGAATTAAATCGAACTATCAATTTTCATTTTTATCCTTATGTTTGGTAATTTTAATTATCTAATAACTTTATTTTAAATCAATTTCTTTTAATAGAATTATTTAAAACTAATTCCTCCTTCAACAAAATATTTTCCAGTTACCAAATAATTACATTAGTTAATTAATTAGAAATCTGTATTTTTATATTTTATTTTACTTTTCATATAACAACAAAAGTTTATCAATTTTACTGTAAAAATATTTTTTTTTTCATTTACAAATCTATCATATTTAATATTGAAAACAGTAATTACCTTACTGCTATATGAATCTGAACTCGAAGATGCCATCGACCATCATCAGTTCGCGAAACTGCTCGCGAATCCTCAATGTCGTCGCCCCTACCCAAAATCGAGATCGAACTCGACGAGCTCCAGATTCTGCCCTAGCCGCGAACGAGACCCACCCGACTCACCCTTCGGTCGACGTTGCCCACGCGATTGCCTTGCCTTGCACGACCATGTCGTCGCCTTTGCTGAGCCCTTGCCCTAACCATGGTTGATCCCCAAACGCGATGCCATCTTCCCTCGATCGTAACTGAATGAACTCGCCTCCATCTATATTACGAGCTTTACTTCCTCACGCACGCGCGAGATCCCCTTTGTTTTCGATTGAACAGTCGATTCGATTGACAAATTCTTTTTTTTTCTTTTATACAAATGAAACAAATTGAAGAGAGAGGAAGTATAAATTTTGAACGGCTATTAATTTTGTTTTGTTTAGTTTGGAAGCTTTTGAACAGGTGAGGGAGAGACGCGATTTTCGTTCGTTCGAACTGTAAGGGGAAAGAGGAGCTTCGTTTTCGTTTTAATTGAAAGAAGGCAGTGGCCATTTTTGTTTCGAATGAAGATTGCCTCGTTTGATTTTGCTTCTGAAACTGAAGGGGATGGTTGGCACGATTATTTCGTGATTCTCGGCAAAAATTTAGGCGTGGTTTAAGGCAGAGACAAAGGGATGCTGTCCCTTGTTTTAAATTTTTAAATTTAAATTTAAATCAAATTCGTTTTTAAAATTTCAACGCGTTAAATTTCCGTGTGCTCACATATCAACTCCGAAAATTACGAAATTTGAAATCCGACAATAATTCAATATTACGGACTCAATGGAACTGGTTTCGTTGAATTCCGAGACTGTTTGAAAAATGACTATTTTATAAATATCGGTTCGAACGATAAAATTTCAAAACTGAACAGATTTATTCAAATTTGATTCTGAAGCTTCTATTATCTTCAGTATCATCAATATAAATATTAAAAGCTTTTCGAAGTATTTTTCTTCAACTTAAAATTGAAGATTCACATTTTTATTCAACTCACACTAGATTAAATTAAAAATTTAATCGCCAATTTCAAAGTTATTTCGGGGATTCAAATTAAATCGTCGTTCAAATATTTAAAATTAATTAAATATTCTAAATTTAATTTGTTCAAAATTCTGGGTTGTTACACATTTGGAATTAAATAACTTGAATTTGAATTACAATATAATTGAACGCTAAATCTAATATAATCTTTTATATTAGATTTATAATGGAAAACAGCATTGTAAAAGATTGTTAATTACTGTGAAATTAAAAATGGGATTTGTGAACAACTGAAATTTGATTTAAAAGTTAATAATTTAAAATTGGGAATTTTATATTGAAATTAAACAGTCGAATAATTTATTTTTCGAATATTGGATTTAATTAGACAATTAAATCGATAATTTAATAAGTTAAATTTCAGAAATAATTGAATATCGAGTTGAATATGATTGAAAATGATTTGCAAAATTTTATCTTATCATATTGGAGTTATAGTAATGTTATAGAACTTTAAAATTGAATTTAAAGTTAATTTGTGAAAATTGAATATTGTTAATATTTAATTATCGACTGAAAAATAGCCATTTTTCGAACAGTCTCAGAATTGAACGTAACTAGTTCCATTGGATCCGTAATAGTTTGTTATTCTCGGATTTCAATTTTCGTAGCAATCGGAGTTATCATTTGACCGTGGCAGTTCGAAACGCATCAAATTGTTTTTAATATTAATTCGGCGAGAGAAAATAGTCATTTTTCAAAAAGTCTCGGATTTCGACGAAACTAGTTTCATCGGATCCGTAATGTGATATTATTGTATGGTTTCAAATTTCGTGTCAATTGGATGTACCGTTTGTCCGGGGCAAGCCAAAACGCATCGAAATCGGTTTAAATCGGTTTAATTTAAAACTGATCGTTTTTCTCCGTAACTCGCCCAGATGACCGAATTAGCCTCCGAAACATGTTCCATTGCGTTTGGAACGTGGGGTAAACCTTAGAAACGTCAGCCGGCACGCTTAGTTTGGAGTTCGGAAAATCCGAGATGAATAGTGTCGCGTATTTTTCTATAAAAGCCCTCACTTTCTCTATTTTCCAAAAACCCTAGGTCAAATAGCTTCAGCCGCCACTAATCTTTTTAATGACTGAGAATTTCGAAACTTTCTCCTCTATTATCTCCAAATCTACAAACAATTAGCAAAAGTGTTCAACTACAAAGTTGTAGCACTCGTCGAGAGCTTTCAATCCATACGGAGATGATCGAAAACGGAGCAACGGATCAACGGGAAATCGTGCTTGAAGCTGCTGCGTTTTTCACGCATTTCGAGGAAGAGGGGGTGGCCGAGCTTGCTAGGGTTCACGGCGTTGGTAGCTCTGGTGATGGGCTTCGTGGTGGCGCTAGCTGATCGTTTTGGAAGTCGTCGAGGTGGTCGTGAAAATTGATAAAGAGACGGCGGCTATGGGTTAGGTTTGAACGTGCAAACCTGATGGAGGAAGAAGGATACCAACAGCCCAGATCTGATGGAGAAGTTATCAATGGCCAGATTTGCTTTTAGGGTTAGAAAATAAAAATAGAAATTGAATTATTATATTATATAATTCGTACAAACTTTAAAATAGCATAACTTTTTCATACGAGGTCCGATTGGAACGAAACTTTTTGCGTTGCGATCGTAATGACGAGAGCTTCGAAATGAAACAGGTTTGGATGGATTTGGAGACGGTGGAAATTTGGGCTAAAGTTGGGCGTCGTCCAGTTTTAGTTCTAAACCGGAACGTCTCGGCGACAACAGAAAATCAAGGTGAGTGTTTTATAATGCTCACAATGTACTGAATATCTTATGGTAGTTAAATTTGACATTATGAAGTGATATGAATTTATTTGTCGTTGTTTGATAAAAATTTAATTGTCATATAGATTGTCATGTGAATTCACCGTTGAAAAATTAAATTGACAGTAAATTGAAATTATGATTTAATTGAAATCAAATTTCCCGATATTGATAACTATGAAATTGCCGTGAATTGTATTGACTATTGGATGATTTATTTCGATGGATGCTATTGGTTGATATTTAAATGTTTGGATGTTTATTTGCTTATATATATATATATCCTGTTATACATGCATATGACACTGTGATTGGTTTAAGTAATATATATTCATCCCTGACATGTAATTGAAATAAATAATCACTTGGCCATAGGTTAGAAAATTATATACGGACACCGGGTTGGTAAAATTAAATGATTTAAAAGTTGTTTTGAAATTATCAAGTGAATTGATTTTAAGAATAAAATCCAATTTATGGAAATTGAATTATTTTGAATTAAAGCTCGAGATGTTGGAATTTAAACTTGGTAAATGAATTTTTTTTTATTATTGAAGTTTAGATTTTTAAGAAAAAATTGAAATACGGCGAAAATTTTCGAAAGTTGATTTGTTTTAAAAGATTGGACTTTTAATCGAACTCTGAATATTTCTAAGAAAATTTATATGAAATGATATTTCAAGTTTGAGTTTGGAATTGAAAATTTATTTGAAATTGAGATTTAATTAATTTGGAATTTAATTGAAATTCAAAGAAATTTGTGGATTGGACTAAATTGAAACTATTGAATTAAATTTGAAGACAAAATTGATTTGGAATGTAATACTTAAATGAATTCTTGAAATCCGAATGTTAATCTAAGTTTATTGAATTGGAATTGTTCCAGAAATTAAGTAAACTACTTAATACGGATGTTTAATTTGAAGTATATTCTAATTTGAATACGAAATGGTTTTAAAGCGAATCTTATATTCTTATATAAATATGTGAACTGTTTTGAAATGTGAAATATTTAAAGTTTCGAAATATATTGGAAGTGAAATTGTTTATTTTGTGGTTCAAATATGTATTTGAAATTGATAATTTGAAATGGTTTATTGAGAAGCTGAATCGAGTTGAAATTGATGATTTGAGATTTGATTAAATTTTAAATTTTGGAATTCGAGTTTATGTGAATCGTTTTGTGGAATTTGAGGCGGAAATGATTTTGAAATCGAAATGAGATATTGAGGCGAAAATGATTTTGAAATCGAAATGAGATATTGAGGCGAAAAATGATTTTGAAATCGAAATGAGGTATTGAGGCGAAAATGATTTTTGAAATGAAATTGTATACTTTGAGTAGATATGATGATTTTGAAATGGATTTGATTCTGAAGCGAATATGATATTTTGATATCAATTATGAATCGATTTGAAATGTAAAAGATCCAACCGGCGTGAAAAATATAACGTAGTTATTAAAGAGACCGGGATCGGATATGGACATACTCTCTGTCGATACCGAAAACCACTTTAATAACTATATTCGTGGAGTGTTGATCCAGAATGAAGTGGATGGTTTGATGAACGTGTTGACTGAAGAAAGAGAACGATTTTGGATGACCCCTGACATGACTAAAACAGGAGCCGCGCCGGGCCATTGAGGATCGCCATCTCTAGCGGACACACTCCTTCGATACCATGTCTATTACTTTTGTGATTCGATTTGGGTGCACCCCGCGATTTGGGAGTGTTGTTTCGCGGTGTTGGGGTAGTAGCTGCTATGCCCAACATCAGTCCGGATCAGGCAACTACTAGTATCCTAGTTGGTATCGCCTCATGTACCTTGTCATACTGATTATCCTATTCGCGACCACTACATTTTGTTTTGTACCTTTAGTATATGGATTGCCCTCTGGTGACTTCCGTTTTTGGGGAAACTACGGTCTTGTATATGCTCTTGGGAATATAAACTGTGTTAAGGGTGGAATGGGCCATGGCTTAACGCTATTTTAATACTTTTACTTTAATGTAGACATATTATAATAGCGTATTGTACTACATAGTAGATAGTTTAACAGATCCTTGAGAGATGGAAAATCCCGTAACATCTCTTAAGTTATTGCACTCACGTTGACACTGGATAGGAGATGTCAAACCCCGTAAACATCTCTGATGCCATCACACTCATATTTCTTATTCGATTTGACTTACATGAGATATTTTAGTCCTGACTCGAGTATTTTGTCTTTTCATTACGCTCGAGTCAGCCTGAGCGTTTCAGATAAGGTCGAAGATCTATTCTGGAGGACGAAGACGGAGTTTGGTATTACATCATTTATATTCTACTACCATATTATTTTTCCACTGCATTGTTGTATTATCTCTGATATGTATGTAACTCTGATTTATGATGTATAATAATAATCAAATTTATTTATTTAACAGCTTCATGAACTGTTATTTTATTATTATATCATGTTCCTTCCGCTGCAAGATTCTGAGTTTGCTTCTGTTCTTTCTTTCCTTTTCTTATTTAACCCCAATAACCATCTGCCTTTTTGAATGGTTTGAGTTGGACATGTGTGGATTATTGTCGACTTGAACGGTCAAAAATGGCGGGTCGTTACAGTTGGTATCAGAGCTTTGGTTTAGATTACCTTGGCTCTAGTGGGGAATAACTCATTGAAATAGGGTTAAACCTTATGAATGAGTTCGAGTGTATATGAGAGAGCGTATTTGTAATTTTGATATAAAAATGATTTTATATTGTGTTAAATTGTTCCGTTGAGTATTTATGAATTCTGGTTGGTACTTGGAACGCCAAGGCATCGATAGGAATTTCTAAACACTCGAATAGGACAAATTGACATAATATTGTTTTGGACTATATTTTTATATAAAAGAACTATCTTGAAAATTTATAAATTTTGATTGTATTGGTTGTTAGGAGATGATAATATTAGATTATCATCTTGATTAGTCAATATTTCTAACTATTGACTATTGGACGATTTTAAGAAATGAAACTTGTAAAAATGATTGACCATGAATATAAATGGTAAATAAAATAAAATAAAAATGAATTTAAATTTAGATGGAGAATTTAAATTCCGGTGTTTTGAAAATTTATAAACAAAAATTTGAAATGTATAATATAAGTATTATATGATAGTATATTCGATTAGAAATTGTTTTCAAAGGATTTTCAAATAAAGTAAGTGTTATACTCCCCTCTTGACACTAGAGAATGATTTCGGTGATGAGTGCACGCATCATCGACGTTTATTTTTGAGAGTCCAAGTGGGGGAGATCACTTAATAGTTTTTTCTAAACCCTGTTTTGATTAAAAATTGTAAATTTCTAAAGTATGAAATGAAAATAAGTATATATATATATATATATTTCAATGCTGATTAAAATTCTTCTAAAAAGTATGATTTGAGATATAAAGATATTAGTGTATATATATATATTTATATTTAAAAAAAATGGTTTAAATCGAATCCGGAGTTGAAATTCTTAAGTTCTCTAATAAGGAATGATTTTAATTATTAAAATAAAGTAAATCTTGAATTGTTAGAAACTTATGAATTGAAAAGGTGAAACTGAATTTAAGTGTAAAAAAAAAATTTAAAATTGTAGTAGTAACCCTTGATTTGGAAATTTATTTAATAGGTACAACACTCAAATTGAATGAAAGATGTTGTATATTGTTTAACTACATTCTATTTGCATTGCTATGACTTACCAAATACTTAAAAAGATTAAAATGCTAATAAGGATAAGTAAAGGAATAATATACAAGTGTGATTGCGAATAATAAAATGTGAAGATCTATTGATAGTTGTAAATATAAAGGAAATTTAAGTTGTAAAATGAATTAAATTTAAAATTAATTAAAAATAAAATTAGTAAATGGAAACTAATTTAATTTGAATAAAACTAAATGTCAATAAACTTGGAAGTGTATGAAATTAAAATTTTGACTTGGAAATGTATAATTGATTTAGTGTAGATTTTGGATGGATGTTAATGTTTGATATGCATTGGTTGTTTGACGGATGGTAATTGGTTAAATAGAATTCATTAGTGTAAATGGAATTGAATAAACGGAATAAAAAATTTAAATAATTAAATTCAAATTTGAAGCAAAGTGGAATTAAATATAATTGAATTCAAATTAAATTGAAGCAAATTGGCTTGAATTGAAATGTGAATGAAACAAACTTGAATAAATCGGAAACAAATCGAATGTAAACGTATTTCTTGGATATATAAGAAAATAAACGACTTTGTGTTTATGATTGTTTCTTTAGAAAATTTAAAGTTTGATGGTTTGTACTTTGAAATAATAAAAGCAAAATTTTGGAAAAAAATCCAAAATTGTCCAATATATGCTGAAACAAAAACAACCATAACTTTTAAATGGCTGGATGAAATTCAACGATATTAGACTTTTCGGAAAGCTTAGAAACTGTAGCACAACTTTTGTTTAGACTGTCTTGAGAAATTCCTTCATTTACTTAGTTCAAAATTTGAATCTTCTCGCTGGCCTGTGTAAAAGGGAAGCAAAATCTGTAGCATATACTCTTAGTATTTTTGCCATAACTTTTTACTGGTATATCGGATTTTGATGATCTTGCACTTTCTGGAAACCTTAGAACTTAAGCTAAAACTTTTGTTTTAAGAATTTGGTGTTTTGCTGTCTTTTAGAAGGTCAAAAAGGTGACCAAACGTCGCTGACCTGCGCAATTCATTGCCAGGCTGAGGCGTATCCTTTTAGTAAAACGGCCGTAACTTTTGAACGGATGGTCCGAATTCGATGATTTTGGACATTGCGGAAAGCCTGAAACGAATGAAATAACTTTTGTTTAGATTACATTGCCAAATTTTTTCGTTTAGATGACCAAAAACTGAGATTTGTTTGCTGTCCTGGAATTGAAATTTCTGTTTTGAAGCTAAACATGTTATATGTATGTTGTTTATGCTAAGTATATCGATCTATCTTTATATGCATGGTTCTAACTTGGTAATTGAGCATTTTAGTAGGTAGCAAAGGGGTTGCGCTTCGCTTGTGGAACTCGCTTCTGCGCTTAATGCAAAATGTAAGTTAAAATGCTAATAAACGCTAAATAAATGGTACGTTCTCGGATTACAATTTATGTTGTGGTATATTATTGTGTTCCCCACGTTTTGGGATGCCTCATTCTTGTAATGAGATGAATATCATGCAATTATTACCACTGTGAAATTTTTCGGTCCTAGCCGCGCAAAGGAGGTGCTGCCGAAATTTTTCAAAAATCCGGGAGTTAGAAAATTTTGTGAAAAAAAAATCCTATAACTAAATTTTGCAGATAAGTAGAATATTTTGAATGAATTATATCTAAATGATGGTTTCCCCTTCTTCGTTCCTTTTTGAGGACGCAAAGTTTTAAGTGGGGGAGAATGTAACGACCCGTATTTTTAACACTTTAAAAATACGAATTAAAATGAAATTTTGGATAAAAATCCAAAGGAAATAAAATTTTGTGTTGTTAAATGTGAATTACAAGTTAAAATTCAAAACTGAATTCTGAAATAACTTATTTGTAAATTAAATATGGATGTTAACTTGTAGTGAATGTAAATAATGAATTGAATTTGATTGTAAGCCAAATTGGTTATGATTGTAAACAAAGAATAAATAAAATGGTGGATTTAATAATGGAAGTTTATGTTATTGAAACTAATATAAATAAATGTAACTTAATATTACAGTTGATTGAAAGCAGATAATAACTGAAACTGTAATTCGATAAAGATGTTAACTTGTAATTGAACGTAAGTAAAGATTTAAATTTGAATGTAACAAGTAATTGAATTAAATTGAATTTGATTGTAAACAACGAAATAAATAAAATGTTACATTTAATATTGAAGTTATAATATGGAAATCAACGTAAATGAATGTAATTTAATATTACTGTGAATTTAAATAAGATGATAGCTGAAGAAAATGAAAGTAAATGAATTATAAACTATTGATAATAATGTATAAGTAAATGGTTGATTCAATAATGAAAGTGTAAATCGAAATAAAAGAATTCATTTGGAATTAAATAACTTGAATTTGAATTACAATATAATTGAACGCTAAATCTAATATAATCTTTTATATTGGATTTATAATGGAAAACTGCATTGTAAAAGATTGTTAATTACTATGAAATTAAAAATGGGATTTGTGAACAACTGAAATTTGATTTAAAAGTTAATAATTTAAAATTGGGAATTTTATATTGAAATTAAACAGTCGAATAATTTATTTTTCGAATATTGGATTTAATTAGACAATTAAATCGATAATTTAATAAGTTAAATTTCAGAAATAATTGAATATCGAGTTGAATATGATTGAAAATGATTTGTAAAATTTTATCTTATCATATTGGAGTTATAGTAATGTTATAGAACTTTAAAATTGAATTTAAAGTTAATTTGTGAAAATTGAATATTTTTAATATTTAATTATCGACTGAAAAATAGCCATTTTTCGAACAGTCTCAGAATTGAACGTAACTAGTTCCATTGGATCCGTAATAGTTTGTTATTATTGGATTTCAATTTTCGTAGCAATCGGAGTTATCATTTGACCGTGCCAGCTCGAAACGCATCGAATTGTTTTTAATATTAATTCGGCGAGAGAAAATAGTCATTTTTCAAAAAGTCTCAGATTTCGACGAAACTAGTTTCATCGGATCCGTAATGTGATATTATTTTATGGTTTCAAATTTCGTGTCAATTGGATGTACCGTTTGTCCGGGGCAAGCCAAAACGCATCGAAATCGGTTTAAATCGGTTTAATTTAAAACTGGTCGTTTTTCTCCGTAACTCGCCCAGATGACCGAATTAGCCTCCGAACATGTTCCATTACGTTCGGAACGTGGGGTAAACCTTAGAAACGTCAGCCGGCACGCTTCGTTTGGAGTTCGGAAAATCCGGGATGAATAGTGTCGCGTATTTTTCTATAAAAGCCCTCACTTTCTCTATTTTCCAAAAACCCTAGGTCAAATAGCTTCAGCCGCCACTAATCTTTTTAATGGCTGAGAATTTCGAAACTTTCTCCTCTATTATCTCCAAATCTACAAACAATTAGCAAAAGTGTTCAACTACAAAGTTGTAGCACTCGTCGAGAGCTTTCAATCCATACGGAGATGATCGAAAACGGAGCAACGGATCAACGGGAAATCGTGCTTGAAGCTGCTGCGTATTTCACGCATTTCGAGGAAGAGGGGGTGGCCGAGCTTGCTAGGGTTCACGGCGTTGGTAGCTCTGGTGATGGGCTTCGTGGTGGCGCTAGCTGATCGTTTTGGAAGTCGTCGAGGTGGTCGCGAAAATTGATAAAGAGACGGCGGCTATGGGTTAGGTTTGAACGTGCAAACCTGATGGAGGAAGAAGGATACCAGCAGCCCAGATCTGATGGAGAAGTTATCAATGGCCAGATTTGCTTTTAGGGTTAGAAAATAAAAATAGAAATTGAATTATTATATTATATAATTCGTACAAACTTTAAAATAGCATAACTTTTTCATACGAGGTCCGATTGGAACGAAACTTTTTGCGTTGCGATCGTAATGACGAGAGCTTCGAAATGAAACTGGTTTGGATGGATTTGGAGACGGTGGAAATTTGGGCTAAAGTTGGGCGTCGTCCAGTTTTAGTTCTAAACCGGAACGTCTCGGCGACAACAGAAAATCAAGGTGAGTGTTTTATAATGCTCACAATGTACTGAATATCTTATGGTAGTTAAATTTGACATTATGAAGTGATATGAATTTATTTGTCGTTGTTTGATAAAAATTTAATTGTCATATAGATTGTCATGTGAATTCACCGTTGAAAAATTAAATTGACAGTAAATTGAAATTATGATTTAATTGAAATCAAATTTCCCGATATTGATAACTATGAAATTGCCGTGAATTGTATTGACTATTGGATGATTTATTTCGATGGATGCTATTGGTTGATATTTAAATGTTTGGATGTTTATTTGCTTATATATATATCCTGTTATACATGCATATGACACTGTGATTGGTTTAAGTAATATATATTCATCCCTGACATGTAATTGAAATAAATAATCACTTGGCCATAGGTTAGAAAATTATATACGGACACCGGGTTGGTAAAATTAAATGATTTAAAAGTTGTTTTGAAATTATCAAGTGAATTGATTTTAAGAATAAAATCCAATTTATGGAAATTGAATTATTTTGAATTAAAGCTCGAGATGTTGGAATTTAAACTTGGTAAATGAATTTTTTTTTATTATTGAATTTTAGATTTTTAAGAAAAAATTGAAATACGGCGAAAATTTTCGAAAGTTGATTTGTTTTAAAAGATTGGACTTTTAATCGAACTCTGAATATTTCTAAGAAAATTTATATGAAATGATATTTCAAGTTTGAGTTTGGAATTGAAAATTTATTTGAAATTGAGATTTAATTAATTTGGAATTTAATTGAAATTCAAAGAAATTTGTGGATTGGACTAAATTGAAACTATTGAATTAAATTTGAAGACAAAATTGATTTGAATAGGATTTGAACTGAAATTGATGTGGAATGTAATACTTAAATGAATTCTTGAAATCCGAATGTTAATCTAAGTTTATTGAATTGGAATTGTTCCAGAAATTAAGTAAACTACTTAATACGGATGTTTAATTTGAAGTATATTTTAATTTGAATACGAAATGGTTTTAAAGCGAATCTTATATTCTTATATAAATATATGAACTGTTTTGAAATGTGAAATATTTAAAGTTTCGAAATATATTGGAAGTGAAATTGTTTATTTTGTGGTTCAAATATGTATTTGAAATTGATAATTTGAAATGGTTTATTGAGAAGCTGAATCGAGTTGAAATTGATGATTTGAGATTTGATTAAATTTTAAATTTTGGAATTCGAGTTTATGTGAATCGTTTTGTGGAATTTGAGGCGAAAATGATTTTGAAATCGAAATGAGATATTGAGGCGAAAATGATTTTGAAATCGAAATGAGATATTGAGGCGAAAAATGATTTTGAAATCGAAATGAGGTATTGAGGCGAAAATGATTTTTGAAATGAAATTGTATACTTTGAGTAGATATGATGATTTTAAAATGGATTTGATTCTGAAGCGATTATGATATTTTGATATCAATTATGAATCGATTTGAAATGTAAAAGATCAAACCGGTGTGAAAAATATAACGTAGTTATTAAACAGACCGGGATCGGATATGGACATACTCTCTGTCGATACCGAAAACCACTTTAATAACTATATTCGTGGAGTGTTGATCCGGAATGAAGTGGATGGTTTGATGAACGTGTTGACTGAAGAAAGAGAAAGATTTTGGATGACCCCTGACATGACTAAAATAGGAGCCGCGCCGGGCCATTGAAGATCTCCATCTCTAGCGGACACACTCCTTCGATACCATGTCTATTACTTTTGTGATTCGATTTGGGTGCACCCCGCGATTTGGGAGTGTTGTTTCGCGGTGTTGGGATAGTAGCTGCTATGTCCAACATCAGTCCGGATCAGGAAACTACTAGTATCCTAGTTGGTATCGCCTCATGTACCTTGTCATACTGATTATCCTATTCGCGACCACTACGTTTTGTTTTGTACCTTTAGTATATGGATTGCCCTCTGGTGACTTCCGGTTTTGGGGAAACTACGGTCTTGTATATGCTCTTGGGAATATAAACTGTGTTAAGGGTGGAATGGGCCATGGCTTAACGCTATTTTAATACTTTTACTTTAATGTAGACATATTATAATAGCGTATTGTACTATATAGTAGATAGTTTAACGGATCCTTGAGAGATGGAAAATCCCGTAAAATCTCTTAAGTTATTGCACTCACGTTGACACTGGATAGGAGATGTCAAACCCCGTAAACATCTCTGATGCCGTCACACTCATATTTCTTATTCGATTTGACTTACATGAGATATTTTAGTCCTGACTCGAGTGTTTTGTCTTTTCATTACGCTCGGGTCAGCCTGAGCATTTCAGATAAGGTTGAAGATCTATTCTGGAGGACGAAGACGGAGTTTGGTATTACATCATTTATATTCTACTACCATATTATTTTTCTGCTGCATTATTGTATTATCTCTGATATGTATGTAACTCTAATTTATGATGTATAATAATAATCAAATTTATTTATTTAACAGCTTCATGAATTGTTATTTTATTATTATATCCTGTTCCTTCCGCTGCAAGATTCTAAGTTTGCTTCTGTTCTTTCTTTCCTTTTCTTATTTAACCCCAATAACCATCTGCCTTTTTGAACAGTTTGAGTTGGACATGTGTGGATTATTGTCGACTTGAACGGTCAAAAATGGCGGGTCGTTACAAACTGTTACTCTAAACATACAGAGTATATCAGAGTTAAAAAAAACCTTATCAGCTGGATAATTATAAAATCCTAACCTTACAAATGCCGATAGGTAAACTATATAATACAGTAGAAAATTAAAACACTACGATGGGTTAATCTCTAGCTTCCCTCTAAGATCTTCATATCACCAAAGCCAACCTAGGAGAATACTCGGTCTGACCCAAGCATTGTAATAAATAACACCCGGATCAGTCTGGAAATACCAGCGTGAGATAACTCGAATAATAGGGAACATATAAAAGTTCTATGAGACCATGCCGCTAATGTGGAACGGGTTTTTGCCTCACAAGAATAATATCCATACAGGCAAGTGCAGAAATAAATATCAGGAAATAAATGCAAATACGGATAGGCATAATTAATATTAAACCAGACTTGAAAGAATGAAAATAAACCGAGTAAAATCCAAACTGGACAGAATGGATAGAACAAGGAAAATAGTCCAACTTGATAGAATGTACTAAATAAGTTAACAATCCAAACTTGATAGAATAGACTAAATAAAGTAACAGTCCAACTTGATAGAATGGATTAAATCAATACTTAAACGCCTCGAAGAGTGGTTGATTCTTCTCGTGAAAATTTAATGATAAATAGATTCAAGGTTTTCGAATTAAATAAGGAAAGGAAAATTTCCAACAAATGGAAAGGAGAGTGCGGCCCCCTTTATATATACCTATATTAATATACTCTTGAGAAAGTCATATACTCAGTGACCTCCTCGAAAAAAGTACTAGCCGGACCCCGCCAAACCTTCCCTAGAATCCGAATATTTCAGATCTAAACACAAACCGTTTTTCACGTGAGAGTACACAAAAATCTAGATGGGATGTGAAATACCCTTTTGATGGGAACAACCCCACATAGCTGGGTGCCCCTTGGCTCTTTGGATTTAGTCATTTCCGACAAAGGATAACAAAGCTCAACGGAGCAATAAATCATCTTAGAATGACGCTAATAAAGTAGCTAAAGTAATAATCACTGAGATACCAACTATCGAGGATATAAAACGATCGTATATGGAAATTAATTTTTGCATACTTACCACCACTCACTGAATTCAAACTTTTACTTTTTCTTGGTTAACAATAATACCAAAAAGTCAAGGGAGTGTTACCTCAAAGTCATGTCCAAAGATTATTCTTATCTTTTGAAGTAGCGACAAGTTTACTTCTTCAATGTTTAGTGCTAATTATACAAGTAAATTGTTTCCATATAAGTTACGGAAATAATTCATTTCCATAAACGAAGCAAACTTATACATTTTTATAAACGAATTAACTTGTGCTTGATTTTCATATTAGTAAAACATTTTTAGAATTAGTTCGACCTGATTGTTACAACGTTAAGAGAATAATTTTTCCTAGTGCATGACTCTATAGGCCTAAACCAACATTAAACCCAACACCCAAAAGATTGTCCCAAAAGATAATAAACAATTTAAATACCTTTTATAACTTCAAAAACAATATTAATTATCCCGAAAGATAATTAATCACATTTAAAATCTCTTTTAAATAAACAGATCCATTATCTTTTAAAAAAAGATAATTATTCCAAACACTTTTATAACTTTGGTAAATTAACTTTAAAATCTTTATTAAATCAGTTTATTAAAGCAATTTTATTATATTAGTTAATTTACTTTAATCACTTTTATTAAATCTATTAATTAACTTTAAATATCATTAATTACAAAGATTAATTAAATTCAAGTAACAATTGGTTAAAAATGAATAAGTCATCTTAAACATCATTTATTAAAATGATAAGTAATATTAAATTCCATTAATTAAAACAATTAATTAAGTTCAAATAATCATAAATTATTTGAATTAATTAAATTCAAGCCTTAATAGTTAAAACGATTAATTAAAATATCATTTGTAAAAATGATTTATTCAATTATAAAACATCATCAATTAAAATTATTTAACTAAATTCCAAATATCATTAGTTAAAACAATTAATTAAATTTAAAGCTATCATTAATTAAAAGTGGAAAATAGGCGCAAGGACAAACTTTAAAAAAAATTAGGCCGAAGGACAACAAGTTTCATTTTTGGACTGAAGGACAAACTTTAAAAAAAAATAGGCTGAAGGACAATGCTAATTATACTTAGCATTTTATACAATGTAAAACTGAATATAATGCTAGTTATAACTAGCATTTTGTATAGTTTAAAAACTGAATATAATGCTAGTTATAACTAGCATTATCCTTCAACCTAAATTATTTTCAAAGTTTGTCCTTTAGCCCAAAAATGAAACTTGTTGTCCTTCAGCCTAATTTTTTTCCAAAGTTTGTCCTTTTTCCTAATTCCCACTAATTAAAATGATTAACTAAATTCAAATATCATTATTTAAATTAGGTCGCGCTCGATCAACTTCCACAACCCAAAAAATCACCACACCGCCGCCGCCCCAGGCGTCTCCACATCACCGCACAACCATCATAGGCCGCCCAGACCTAGCCGCACCTAACGCCACCATCACCCACCTTCAATTCGTCGTCAATGACGAGAAAACAGCATAATTAGTTGCACCGTTCAACCTCCTTTTCTGGTTGCCACAGGCGATCACGCCCCTATTCAACCATACAACTTGCTCAACATATCAAGCCGATCATCTTCCTAGTTGAGCTTGAGGCCTAATACGGCCTGTGGTGGTCCAAGATGACACGGGCCGTTGGATGGTCGATTTTAAATTTGAGAAAAAATTAAGAAAATGAAAACAACCGTTCTCTGGTTTGCACGCAAACTATATAGGGGGCCGGCATGATCAAGGTATGGGTATGCATGAAGGAAGCATGGGCAAGCATGGCTGGAAACTATAATATATATATATATATATATAATTTGTTATTTTAATTTAAATATCAAGCTATAAGATGTCCAAAAATCTCGAACTCCAAACGAGGTGTGCTGCTTGGCATTCTATATGTTATACCCCTATTCTGAATACAATGGAACTAGCCTCGAGGTCTAATTCGATTGTATGCAGAAGATAGATTTTTTAAACCCAATTATTATATTAAGTTTCCGATATTAATTTCAACGCGTTTCGAACTCGCATGACCAAATAATACATCTGATCGCCACGAAATTTGACGGGGTAATATAATTCACTATTGCGGTTCCAATTAAACTAGTTTCGTTGAAATCCGAGACTGTGCCCCAGAATGACAATTTCATAGATTTAAATATTTAATTATCGATATTTACCCGGTCTATTTATATTTATGAACAAATTTACAAATTGAATTCACTAATATTATTTATTGGTTAAAAGGAGTTAAATACAGATATTAAATCCATTTAATTAACATTTAATTGGCAATTCAAATATTTATTAATTCATTATATTTGAATTATAAGTTATTAAATTCTAAAATTCAATTATTTAAATATTTAAAATTAATTAAACATTAAGAATCAAATAACCAAAAAATTTGGGCTGTTACATTTTCCCCTCCCTTAAATGAATATCGTCCCTGAAATTCCTAAGGAAGAAAATGTTCCAAACCCTTAAGTTTAAAACTACCAATTTAAAATGAGTTATTAAACTCATTAACTTTTCAAAACCAATTAGCTTGTATAGATTTTTTTTAAATTTCGAAGTCTTTCAAATCCATTAGCATGTACCAACTAATTAATCACATTCATTCATTTATTCCAAGATATAACCCAAAATCAAATTTTTAGTTATCGAAATTTTCCCAAAATTCATAAAAAATTTCTAGCTCTTAAATTTACGGAAAATTTCCCCAGCATCTCCTTTGTGCGGCTCGATCGGTACAACTACAAATTGCTTCTACGGGCTCCAAACCAATCAAAGAAAACAAAAGCCAAGTGGCCTCCCATATCTAGGGCATAAAATCATCAACAAATTAATTTTTCTAAATTTATTACATACCTTTTTGCATTTGATTTATATTTTGGCAGGTAATTTATTAACTTCTATGCAAATACAGGTGCACAAGAATCGAATAACAATCTCTTGCATACCATACTTACAAAATCTAAAGAAATCAGGCTAACAAAAGCAATGTGATGCAACTCTATGTGCAAAAACTAGTCTGATATAAATCTACATGCAACCAACAACCATATCTCAATCATATGCAACAAAATACAGATAATATTCTGTAATAGATGGTATGCATCCAAAATTTTCAAATAATAAATTTAGGTCAAAATACCCTTTTTTCAATTCAAAATATTTCATTCTTGTGTTAAGTCTATTAGTTAAAATACAGATAATATTCTGTAATAGATGGTATTCATTCTTGTGTTAAGTCTATTAGTTAAAATGATTAATGAATTTTAATATTCCGTTTAGTGGAACCATAAGCTAAAGTACATACAATAGGGTTTTGGGGATGAAATTGAAAAAATGACGATGTAGCGAAATTGCTATAACGGCACTTAACAGTTTAATGGAATATCAGGATTTATTTTCAATTAACCATCAACGTAATAGCATAAGGATGTAAATAACTAATTATTGGCGAGAAACCCCTCAGGGTCTCTCTACATATTTTCCCTGCAAAATAATGGTTATAGGTAATATATAGATAATCATATGGGTTTATAATGATCAAATTAATCTGTCATCCATTTTCTATATAGAAATTCAACAAACAATCAATCAAATAATCTAATTAACATCCAAGCAATCAATAAACAATTATAACATCATTGATATGATATAATAAAATTTAATGTGAGTTAAACTCACCATGATTTCCTTTTCTATCGTAACGTCCCGATTTTGGACTAAAACTGAACGGTCATCTAATTTTAGCATAAATTTTCACTTACTTCAAATCCAACCAAACCAACTCCATCGCGAATACATCGTCATTACGAACCTAACCTGACTAACCGTGCTCGAAACCGACTTCTGATGAAATAAATACGAGTTAAAGAACATTTGAAAAATTAATTTGCTAATTAAATTAATTAATTATCAACTTAACATTAATTACTGTTAAAACAAATCCTTCTAACAAAAACAAGGCCGCGCTTGACCAATTTCGACGACCCAGAAAATCACCATGCTCACGCCGCCACCGCCCCAGGCGTCTCCACACATCTGCACCACCATCGTGGGCCGCTCAGACCCAGCTGCACCCAATACTACCATCGTCCACCTTCAATTCGCCGTCGATGATGAGAAAACGGCATAAATAGCTGCACCGTTCATCCTCCTTTTCTGGTCGCCATAGGCGATCGAGCCCCAATCCAATCGTTCAAACTTCTCAATATGTCAAGCCGATCATCTTCCTAGTTGAGCTCGAGGCCTAATACGGCCTGTGGTGGTCCAAGATGATACATGTCATTGGATGGTCGATTTTAAATTTGAGTAAGAAAAATAAGAAAACGAAAACAACCGCTCTCGGATTTGCATGCAAATTATTAGGGGGAGGCATGGTCAGGGTATGGGCATGCATGAAGGAAGCATAGGCAAGCATGGCTGAAACCTATAATATATATATAATTTGTTATTTTAATTTAAATTATCAAGCTATAAGATGTCCAAAATTCTCGAACTCCGAACGAGGTGTGCCGCCAAGCGTTCTATATGTTATACCTCTATTCTGAACACAATGGAACTAGTCTCGAGGTCTAATTTGATCGTATGCAGAAGATAGATTTTTTAAACCTAGTTATAATATTAAGTTTCTAATATTAATTTCAACGCGTTTCGAACTCGCACGACCAAATGATACACCTGATCGCCACGAAATTCGATGGCATAATATAATTCAATTTTATGGTTCTAATGAAACTGGTTTCGTCGAAATCTGAGACTTTTCCCTGGAACGATAATTTCACATATTTAAATATTTAATTATCGATATTTATCTAATTAACGTTCCAAAAATGGCGTCCGCTCTTTTTCCTTCATCGTCTTCATCTACTTCGCACTTTAATTTTTCCTCTGCTAATCTTTACAATCCATATCCATCTGCGAATCTTAATTCATCGAGCATCCGTTCATATGCGCAAATTGTGGGAGATCATCCTTTTCCAGCGCCTCAGTTTCACAATCGCATATATTCTTCCAATCGATCATCCAGAAAACGAAATAGATTTTGTTTACGATGTCGTGGATTATCTCATTTGGCGAATGTCTGTCGTGATCCCATTAGGTGTTTAGAGTGTGGTGTTTTTGGTCACAAGATGAACAAATGTTCAATGAAATTGAGAGTTTCCTCTGATAATTCTTTTTCTGGTAGGTTGATCTCAGATGGTCGGAAAGTTCTGTCTATCAAAGACCATGGCTTTCAGTTCGTTCTTAAATGCATGAAACTCAAGAGGATTTTACTAGATCATCTTTGGATTCAAAATGAAGAGGATATTGATTTCCTGGAAGATCTTTTCAAATATTTTGATATTATTAATGAGGTCAACATTGGTAGAGACTACAGATCGAAATTTAGGGATCCTGCTGATTATTTTGGAAAATATGATTTTTTTGAATGAAGATGAAAACTTAGTTGGAGTTTCTCCACCTGTTCACAGAGGTTATTCTAATGCTGTGAATTATAATATAAATGCTAAGATCGATTTGGATATCTCTATTGTTAAACAGAGAGAGGAAACTATAATATTTGATCCAGTGTTATTTGATCCAGATGTATCTCTTTTTAGACAAGGCTCTCTCTCTCTTTGAATCTTATTAATGCTGGTGGTGGTCATGGATTTTTATTTCAGTCTAAAAGTGATGTTACTTCTATAGATCAATTGAGGATATTAGATGCTGATTATGTTCTAAGTAATAAACATTTGGCAATGTCTCCTGAAGCGAAGAGTTTCGGTCTAGTTACTAAAAGTTGCTTTGATTGTTTGGAGTTTTTGGAATATTCAGATTTAATCTAGAGATTCGTTCAGAGATAGATGAGGATGTTGCTATCTTACATGGTGGATTTGTGTCTGTAGATGAATCACAGTGTGCACTTTATTCTCAGTGTGCACTTGTGTCAGATACAAAGCAATTGGAAACACAGCCTGTGATTAATAAAATTGGTGACTCTAAGATGCTTGAGATTGAAGATGATATAGTGGTTGGAGATATGAATTCTGATTTTTCGATTAGGTTGATGGTCTTTAAATTGCAGTCGGAGGAAGACACTGTTAAGCTTAAAGTTAATGATGTTATATCTGACAATGACACTATAGTGGTGAATGACTCCTTGCTTTCTTCTAATAAATTAACTATTTTTGTTGAATATCATCCAGTGATGGGTTGTGGTGATATTGTTGTATCTTGTGCTTGTCTTATGACTGAAGAAGTATCAAAATGTGCACTTGTTTCTCATTATGCACATATGTAATAGGATTTACACCTTCTTATGGTGGAAGCATAGTCCAATATTGATAACTCTAGTACGGTTGTGAGTGAAGATAGTGTAGTGGATGGAGATGTTATTTTTGATCCTTCTAAAAGTCTGGTTGCCTCTGAATTACAAACTAAGGATGGCTTTGAAATTTTTATTATTGTTGATGTTTCCCCTGACAAACGTGATATGGTGGTTATTAATTCTTTGTGTTCTCTTAATAATTCATCAACTGTTGCTGATTATTGATCAGAAAAGGATCGAGATGACATTGCCGTAACTTTTGGTGGAATCGTGACTATAGAAAAATCAAACTGTACAATTGCTTCTCATAATACACTTATGTCATATTCTCACCTTGTTGTAACTGTGGATGCTCAGTCAGGGTTAGATATTGGTGATGTTTCTTAAATGATTGTGTTTGAGGATGGTTTAGTGGTTGGAGATGCTTTTGTTGATAATTAGATTTGTTTATTGACTAGAGTTGAATCACAGTGTTCATTTAATATTCAGCATGCACATGTATCAGTAGATTCCATTTTTGCTGATACGGTGAGTGTTATGTCTGAGGTAAATAAATGTTGTGGATTCTAATTTTTTTTGTGAACAAGGATGGTTTAGTGGTCGGGGATTCTTCTTCTTTCGAGCATTGCAATGCGAATAAAGACTTGTCAGAAGATCTAGAGATTAAGGGTGGTGTTGAAGCAACTATTATCTCTCAGTTAAAGGATGGTGAAGATAATAAAGCTTCTTCTGTTTATTCATCATCAAAGAGAGGTAGGCGTAGAAAATCTGTTGCCATAAGCGGGTCCGTTTGTTGTAGTGCCAAGATTTGTAGTAGTCATTCTCATTTTTTGGGTGGGTTATCCGATTCGAGTGCCATGAGTGTCGCTACGAATTCAGGCTCAGGTATGAGTTTTGATTTGGGAAGTATTTTTACTTCTTATGCTCTAGGTAGCTTGTCATCCATTGAGTTATGTCAGTTAGCTAAGGATACCGCTTTTTTTTTCTGACGTTGAGTTAGGTACTGCTTATATTAGGAGTAGGGAAATTGAGAGGGCTAAATTTGTTGGTTTATGAGGATTATTAGTTGGAATATTAGTGGTTTGCACGATATAAATAAATGTGATAAAATCAGAGCTTTTTTAAGGCTATTTTATTGACATTGCACTTTTACAGGAAACTAAAATTGAATGTCCTGACATTCGTTTTTATAGAAGATTATGTGGTTATCACTTTAGGGATTGGGTTTGTTTACCTTCTGTTGGAACTGCTGGGGGTTTACTGATAGGGTGGCAGGATAATTCTTTTGAACTTCTCCAAAGTATTTCTAAGCAACACTCTTTACATATTATTTTCATCAACCTTAGTGATAATCCTTTTTTAAACATTTCTAACGTTTATGGGCCAAACTCAAAAATTGGACGTCGGGTTCTATGGAATGAATGTTTAGAATTTAGATAATTAGCTCCTGGTTCTTGGATTATGAGGGGTGATCCCAATGTTACACGTTTTCTAGGAGAGCGTTCACCATGGGAAGGTGATTTCTCTTCTATGGAAATATTTGACCAATTTATTATTAATTCTAATTTGATTGAAATTCCTCTTTTTAATAGAGAATTCACATGGAGTAATTCTAGAGAGTCCCCATCTATGGCCCTTCTAGATAGGTTTTTCGTCAGTGATGAAATTAAGGATAAATTTCCTATTTGTAGAGTATCTGTTTGCCTTACACTTATTATGATCATTGCCCTATCATTCTTACGTGTGAGCATCATACAATTGTAAATAGATCTTTTAAATTTGAAAAAATGTGGTTATTAGAATCCAGTTTCTCTAATCTTATTAAAAATAAATGGATTTCAATGAATTTTTATAACTTAGGAAATACGGATAATTCAACATAAAAATTGTTTTGAAATTAGAGGTCTTAGGATGTTTTTGGTAGTATTAAAATTAAAAAAAATAAAATCTACTTTCCAAAATGCTTAAAATTAACAAGATAGGAGAAACTTGACAACTAATCTAGGTGAGCATAACGTTCTCACAAATTTAAAAGAAGAACTTAATTCAACTTTAGAAAAAGAAGAGGTTATGTGGAAATATAGATCTAGAAATCAATGGATTAATGAAGGTGATAATAATACAAAAATTTTCATAATATGGCTAATGGTAGAAAATGTAGTAACACGATAAATTATATTTTTGTGAACAATGTGGAATTGGTTGATCAAAGGGATCTTAATCAACCATTTACTGATTATTATAGAGATATTTTTGGTAATAAGAATAAGCATAAAATTAATGCTAGATGGAATGATCTTTATCCTTCTGAATCTAGAATTGATCGTTCTGAGTTTGATAATCCTTTTTATGAAGGGGAAATTTTGAAGGCTATTAATGACATGCCTAGTGATAAAGCCCCGGGTCCTGATGGATTTCCTATTTTCTTTTACCAAACATTTTGGGATGTTTTAAAATTCGATTTAATTAGCATGTTTAATGAATTTTATAATGGGAAATTACAATTAGGGAGATTTAATTTTTAAAACGTAATTTTATTACATAATTAGTGCTAATAATTTAAAAGATTTAGACCTATTTCTTTAATAAACTATTATGTTAAAATTATTTCAAAAGTTTAACTAATAGACTTAACACAAGAATGAATAATCTAATTGATTGTTCACAATCTGCTTTCATTAAGAGTAGAAATATTACTGATGGAGTGGCTGCTGTTCAAGAATACATTAACCATTGTTAATCCAAAGGTTCTCAAACTCATTCTAGGGTATCGCTTACTCTATCTCTAATGAGCCAAACCCTACAATGCCAAGGTTCTCGTATTTGTCTATTGTTAATCCAAACTTTAACTAATAGACTTAACACAACAATGAATAATCTAATTGATTGTTCACAATCTGCTTTCATTAAGAGTAGAAATATTACTGATGGAGTGGCTGCTGTTCAAGAATACATTAACCATTGTTGTAAAAATAATATTACATGTGCTATGCTAAAAATAGACTTTATGAAAGCTTTTGGTTCGGTTAATTGGGATTTTCTATTTGATATGTTACTAGCTAGAGGTTCTAGTCGTAAATGGATTTGTTGGATTAGGACTATGCTTAAAACTCGTAATTCTAGTATTATGGTTAATGGTATATTAGAAAATAAAATTTAGTCTAAATGAGGTTTAAGGCAAGGTGATCCTTTATCGCTTCTTTTGTTTAATTTAGCCATAGATGTTTTTGCTATGATAATTAAAAAAGCGATCGGTAATGGATCTTTAGGGAGTGTTGGTAGTGAAATCTCTCGCAGTGGTCTCTCTATTCTACTATTTGCGGATGATACCTTACTATTTACTTCTCATTTGCCTAATCATGTCATTACCCTTAAAATTATTTTACATAGCCTTGAACTTCTTTCAGGGCTAAAAATTAATTTTGATAAAAGCTCCGTTTTAGTATTAAATAACGTTGATAAGGTTGAAATTTTAGTTGCTAATACGCTTAATTGTAAAACTATGACTTTCCCTTTTGATTATCTTGGAATTTCGATTAGGCCAACTAAACTTAAGCATGATGACTAGTTAATTATAATAGGTAAGATTAAAAATAGAATTTCTAATTGAAATGGGAGATTTTTATCAAGAGCAGGTAGATTAGTTCTTATCAATTCTGTTTTATCTGCTCTTCTCATCTATTGGATGTATATGTACCTTTTCCCAAATTAGGTGATTAATAAAATTGATGAAATAAGAAGGGACTTCTTATGGAGTGGTGATAATCCCAACAGTAGTCTTAAATGTTTAGTCAATTGGGGAACAGTTTGTAAATCGAAAAAAGAAGGTGGTTTAGGAGTTATTAATTGACATAAAATGAATTTGTCTTTATTAGGGAAGTGGTTATGGATATTTAAGGATATAGATGATAATTTTATTTGGAAAGAAATTATTTCTAAAGACTATTATAATGGTAGTAATAATTTATATCAAATTACACCTATAGTTATTAAAAATTTGTCTAATTTTTGGAAATCAATTTTAAAATGTCATGAGATTTTTAACCTTGGTACTGATACGATTGTTCACTTAGGAAATAATACCTCTTTGTGGCATGATCGTTAGATTTCTATCAATCCTCTTAGGGTAGAATTTAAAGAGCTTTTCAAATTTTGTAACTTTAAGAATGCTTTAATTTTAGATGTTTTTTCTCCGGATAATAATCGCCCCTTGGAATTTTAGTTTTAATAGAATTATAAAGGGTAAAACTCTTAGGCAACTTTCTTTGCTTTATGCTAGACTGAAGTTTTATAATATTGATAATGATAATGATAATATTTGCTAGGAATGAAATAAGAGTAAGAGATTTACTTCAAATTCTTTTTATAAATTTCTCAATTTCTCGGGCGTAACTAATAACTCTTTTAAACTTATTTGGAAACCAAATTCTCCTCCTAAATCTAAAATTCATATGTGGTTAACCATGCATGGGAAACTAAATACTATTGAATTTTTTAAATGAAAAAATATGCAAATTATTAATAAATTTTCTTTTTGTAAATTGTATTTTGAAGATATTAAACATGTGTTTTATGATTGTAGAGATACTAACTACATTCTGAATAATACTCTCAAAATCTTTAACTTTAGTTTTACCACTAAAGTTACTGATTGTGATTATTATTGGAATAATTTAAGAGTTAAGTTTAAAAAAGAAAATAGAATTTTACTTGATACTTTATTCACTATAATTTGTTGTTATATTTGGTTTGAGAGAAACCAAAGACTTTTTAATAATAGTAGTAGTCATTTTAATAAATTGATTTTTATAATTTAATCATTTTGTTTTACTTGGATCTCAAATCCTAAATATAAATTAGGTAAAAATAACCATTTAAAAGAATATCTTAATAAGGTTAGTAATAAAATTAAGCTATGTAAACATAAAAATAATATTTTTAACATTAGTAGTTATAACATTAACATTTTTTCAAATTTGAATGATGATTTTACTAATTATCGTAATATCCTTTTTATCAAAGGAGCATAAGGATAATTTTTAATTGTTTGTAGTTTTGTTGTTTTTTCCTTCTTATTATTTTAGCTTTTATATTATTATTTTTACTTTATTAATACATATGTATGTATATAAATATTATTTATATACATATATGTGTATTATTCTTATAATTTTCTTTAGTTCCTTTTTCAGATCTAGGTTTTAGCAAAAAATGGTGCTAGATTCTACTTGTAGGTTCTCAGGATTGTTGTTGGCAGGATTATAGAGAGACGTTCATTCTAGACCTTCCGAGTTCAAAGTGGGGAGTCCTTCATAGTTCTTCTGCATCTTCAGTGTGGTGTTCTTCTTTCTAGATTATTCACATTTGCAGGGAGGCGTTCTTTCCAGTTCTTCCGTGTCTATAGAGTGCCGTACTTCATTCTAGATCATCCGCGTCTACAGTGAGGCATTCATTCTAGATTTTCCGAGTTTGCAGGGTGGCGTTTCTTTTCAAATGGAGCTGTCTTTTGGTATCATCTGCCCTGAGTTGCTTCATGGATTTTTTGGGTACTTCTAATACCTCATTACTGGGCGGTTGCCTTACCGGAGCTCGATATTGAGGTGTAATGGGCAGTGGCCTTGCCGGAGCTCATTCTAGTTATATCTGAGTCCTTTTCATTGTTTTTATATTTTGATTAGTTACTTGCCAGGCATGTTGGCAGCACCTTTATTTTCAGTGATTGTTAACTCGTATTTTGGTCACGACCTAAAACTCGGCGACCTATGACTCCGCAACTTAAGAAACTACGACCTAGCGACCTAAGGAAGCAAACGACCTAAGAGATCTAACGATTTATAGTAATTAGCGACCTAAACTAGCAAGCGACCTAAGGAACTTAATGACCTAAGCTAGCAAGCAACCGAAGGAACTTAACAACCTAAGGTAGCTAGCGACCTAAGGAACTTAACGACCTAAGGTAGCTAGCGACCTAAGGAACTTAACGACCTAAGGTAGCTACTTTTCATTGTTTTTATATTTTGATTAGTTACTTGCCAGGCATGTTGGCAGCACCTTTATTTTCAATGATTGTTAACTCGTATTTTGGTCACGACCTAAAACTCGGCGACCTATGACTCCGCAACTTAAGAAACTACGACCTAGCGACCTAAGGAAGCAAACGACCTAAGAGATCTAATGATTTATAATAATTAGCGACCTAAACCAGCAAGCGAACTAAGGAACTTAACGACCTAAGCTAGCAAGCGACCTAAGGAACTTAACGACCTAAGGTAGCTAGCAACCTAAAGAACTTAACGACCTAAGGTAGCTAGCGACCTAAGGAACTTAACGACCTATGGTAGCTAGCGACCTAAGGAACTTAACGACCTAGGGTAGCTAGCGACCTAAGGGACTTAACGACCTAAGGTAGCTAGCGACCTAAGAGAGTTCCCGACCTAACTGCTAAAGCTATCTACGACCTAAGGTAGCTAGCGACCTAAGAGAGTTCCCGACCTAACTGCTGAAGCTATCTATGACCTATAAACAGCTAGCGACCTAACTGCTGAAGCTATTTACACCAGGCTAACTTCCTAAGTCGTTTGCGACCTACGACCTAGCTTAGGTCGTCATGACCTAAGACCTTGGGGTCAAGTTTTGTGCTGAATCACTTATAAGTCGCCAACGACCTGGTACCATCCTTAACTCGCCAGCGACCTACCACTTGTTCAAATGAAGCCAAGTGCAACTTCATCAGCTGATTCCTTAAGCCGCGAAGAAGACTGCGACCTAGCTTAGGTCGCTCGCGACCTACGACCTAACTTAGGTCGTACGCGACCTAAGACTTGGCAAGACTTCTGTCTCGATTTCAGCTCCTATAAATACGCCACCACATTCTACATTGAGGGGACTTTTGGCCAGCCATTTCTTCAAGCATCGTTACTCTGCCAAAATCTCAACTCGATCAACACACAAAGATCTTCAAACACTCGAGACACTACAACAAGCTTCGGGAAGAACTTCATATATCCGACACTGATTCATCGAATTTCATCATCGAAGTTTGAGTTAGCAGTCAAGAGTATTTCTGTGATCGAATTACATTGTACTGTGAAGAATATTGTATCATCTTGTAATCGAATCAGTAATAAAAGACTATAAAGTGGACGTAGGCTCAATTACGGGCCGAACCACTATAAATATGTTGTCATTTACCGCTTTACTGCTATTTTCTGCTTGTGTTCTGTTCCCGTACCAACGGGTGGTGCTTTCATGATTCTATTACACACACCGGGTGTTAGCGTTCACTTTTTAGCGTTAACATTTTGGTGCTTTCACTGAGAATTGAACTCAGGGAGATTGTCATCATTGCTTCACGAAGGTTTGTTGAACAAGTCTCTTTCAAGACTAGAAGTCTATCTGATATAATGGCTCCTGGAAGAAAGCGTAAGGCTGTCAGATCTGAAGATGTTCATGATAATACCGCCACTTCTATTTCTCCAAGTCAAGCAGCTCCAAGTGTCGGGGTGACGGGAGAAGAGCTAGACGCTGCTGTGTCCGGATTGTACCAGCAGATTGAAACTCAAAATAATCTAATGATGGAAAAATTGAACGCTCTACTCGGCACTAACCAAAGACCAGTGGGTAATGAAGAAAACATCGCTGATGCTCTTCGCAACTCCGAAGGGAGGAACAATCCTCAAGGGGGATCAGGTGTCATTGAAGGGGCACCCCTCCAAGCTGAAGGATCTAGGCCATCGCCAGTTTTCCGCAAACATTTGCCCGGACAAACTTCTGAGAAAATGGCCGAAGTCTACTCCGCAAAATCTTTAAACAATGAGGAATACCTTTCTGGCATGATTAAGCAAATAATGAAAGAGAGCATGCAGAGAGATGAGGATGAGAGCGAATGGGGATTCGCACCGAGTAAGACTCCGTTTACCGAGAAGATTCTAAAGGCTGAGTTTCCTAGAAAGTTTGTTCCCCCCACCATTCCTGCTTATCGGGGAACAAGTGATCCAAATCAATTCTTGTATAAGTATGACTGGCACATGACCGGCGCAAGGGCAACTGATGAAATTAAGTGCCGGTATTTCCCAGTATATTTGGAAGTAGTGGCACTTCTCTGGTTTACCAAGCTTCCTGTTCAATCTGTAGATCAGTTTTTCGATCTGACTCGAAAGTTCAAAGAGCAATTCAGGCTATACGCCTCAAAGGCGAAGGATATAATGTCACTGTCTAGTCTTGAGCAGAATCCGGGAGAACCTATTAAGTCATTCCTGAATCGCTTCAATATAGCTCTGGCAGAAGTCGACAACGCAGAGCCATGAATGGTTTTGACCTATTTGATGCGTGCTATCGACAAATCGAGCAAATTTGGAAAATGGTTGAAAATGAAGGAGCTAAATTCTCTCGAGAAATTCTATAAGAAAGCTGATGAATTTATACGCTTGGAAAATCTTCCGGCACCAGCGAAAGTGGTGGCAGTAAAGATAGAGAATAATATTGCTGCTTCGGTGAAAAAAGATTCCGGAGGTCAAAAAAGGGAAAGTCATGATGGGAAGAAACAAAAGGATGCAAAGAGACCTCGCTTCTTCAAACCCTCATATTTCACTCCATTGACCGACACTCCGGAAAATATCTTCTTTGCCACCAAAGATACTGTGGATTATCCCAAACCAGCTGAGATAAAACTGGGAAAGGGCACTATGCGAAATGGAAAATTCTGCCGCTTTCACAACCAACCCGGTCACGATACCAACGAATGTCGCCACTTGAAAAGCTTAATTGAAGAATTGTTGAGAGAAAACAAGCTGCAACAGTATGTCAAGAAAAACAGGAGTGACCCAACTTGGTCTACTCAAGGGCAGCAACCCCCTACTCAACCATCCGGCTCGGGTAAAGGTACTACGGCACATGAATCTGAGAGGCCCATAATCAATGTGATTACAGGAGGCCCACACCCAACGGGCAGAACCTGGGGTGAAATGGAACGATATGCTCATGCTTTGAAGTACATCCCAGCAGAGGAAGATGTTTTTGCTATAGAAGATGCTGTACCCCTGAAGCAGCAGAAGATTTCTAATAATGATATTATGTTCAAGGCTAGGGATTCTATGGGTATTGAAGCTCCGACCATAGATCCCTTGGTTATCTCTACAGGAATTGGGCCAGCTATTGTAAAATGAGTGCTCATTAATTGCGGTGCTTCCTGCAATATACTCTTTAAGAAAACATTTGACCAGATGAAGATTCCAATGACCGACGTTCAAGCTTCATCACAAAAGATTGTTGGTTTCACTGGAGAACCGCAGCAACCAATCGGAACTGTTGAGTTGTTCGTGGAACTTGGAGAAGGGCAGAAAAGGGTAGTTCAAAAACAAACCTTTGTAATTGTTGATGGATTTTCTGCCTACAATGCTTTCCTAGGCTGGCCAACTCTAGCTGCATTCAAGGCCATTTTGGCCCCGTGGTGCCTGACTATGAAGTTTCCTACAGAAAATGGTGTTGGTGTCATCAAGGGAGATCAAAATGCTGGACGCGAATGTTATCTTATAGAGCTTCGAGAAGCTAGGAAGAGAGAAATGGGTAAAGATGCGGCAGCTCCCCTCCGCATCAAAAACCCAACCTTATAGCAAATACAGGGTGGTCCTTGCACTGGCGAGCATAGTGGTGCGAGGAAAGAAATGGACCCCAGAAAAGCCAGTGCGGAGGAGAATAGAGTGGTACCCGTGGAAGTCACGGTACCGATACCTGTCGATTCAAAAGACCCAAACAAAGTACTCAATGTGGGTTCACAACTAAGTATAACAGCTCAAAACACACTGATATCATTTCTAAAAGCAAATCTGGACGTATTCGCTTAGTGTCATGCTGATATGTGTGGAATCTCTCCGGAAATTGCTGTTCACACCCTGAATGTCGATCCGAAATTCACACCGGTAAAACAGAAAAGAAGAACTCAAGGTCCAGAAAGGTCAGCAGCATTAAAGGAAGAAGTTGATCGTCTTATGGAGAATGATTTCATCAGAGAATCCACTTATCCAAATTGGGTTTCAAATCCAGTATTGGTGAAGAAGTCGAATGGAAAGTCGAGAGTATGCATTGATTTCTCAGATCTAAACAAAGCTTGCCCCAAAGACTGCTTCCCGTTGCCTAGAATCGATCAACTGGTGGATGGTACGGCTGGACATGAGTTGTTATCTTTTATGGACACTTACTCCGGATACAATCAGATTATGATGAATGAACCAGATCAAGAAGATACGAGCTTTATCACAGATATGGGACTCTACTGTTACAAAGTCATGCCTTTCGGATTAAAGAATGCAGGGGCAACCTACCAAAGACTTGTCAACGCTATGTTCAAACCTCAGATTGGCAAAACTATGGAAGTTTATGTTGATGATATGTTAGTAAAGTCAAAGAAAGTAGTAGACCACATGGATCACTTGGCGGAAATGTTCACAATCCTTCGAAAGTACGGACTGAAGCTCAATCCATTGAAATGTTCATTCGGGGTAGAGTCCGGAAAATTCTTGGGTTTCATCGTGAGCGCTAGGGGCATCGAAGCCAATCCTGCTCAAATCACAGCTCTAAGAGAAGTCAAAGCCCCTAAGACAAAGAGAGAACTGCAAAGTCTCAATGGAAAAGTCGCCGCTCTGAGTCGCTTCATTTCCACGGCCATAGACAAATGCATTCCCTTCTTTGATGCTCTAAAGAAAGGAAAGAAAATTTTTGAATGGACTCCTGAATGTCAGAATGCTTTCGATCAACTGATTCATCATATGGAAACTCCTCCAGTTCTTTCCAAGCCTAGTGATGGCGAAGACCTCTTCATCTATTTAGCGATTTCATCTCATGCTCTAAGTGCGGCACTCGTACGAGAAGATATGAAAGTACAACGTCCAGTCTATTACATTAGCAAACGGTTCACTGGGGCAGAGATGAATTATTCAAAGATAGAAAAGCTTGCTTATTGTCTGCTAATCGCTTCCTGGATGTTGAGGCCATATTTTCAATCTCATCCTATCAAGGTCCTTACTGATCAACCTCTAAAGCAAGTCCTGTATCGTCTTGAAACTTCGGGTCGCCTTTTGAAATGGAATATTGAACTCAGCCAGTATGACATTACTTACCATCCTCGAAGAGCAATCAATGGACAAGCTTTAGCGGATTTCATTGTGGAATCTACTGACAAAGGAGACAGTGAGAAAGAAATAACCGATGGCGTTCAAATCCAGTGGAAGTTGTACGTTGACGGTTCGAGAAATGATTATTGTTCTGGGGCAGGGGTAGTGCTTGAAACCCCCGAAGGACGATCATTGAGACTGGAATTTCCTTCAACCAACAATGAAGCAGAATATGAAGCTCTCATTGCCGGTCTAAGAATTGCCAAGGAATTAAACATCAAAGTGTTACAAATCTTCAGCGATTCTCAACTTATTGTTTGCCAGGTAAAGAAAGAGTTTCAAGCTAAAGGTGGAAATCTGCCCGCATATTTGTCAAAGGTATGCGAACTTCTCGAAGATTTCGATCATTACATGATAAGTCATATTCCTCGGATTGAAAACATGAAGGCAGATTCTCTAGCAAAGTACTCGAGTTCTGGAGGGGCTCAATTATTGGGGTTAGTCCCTGTAGAAGTTCTGTCGGCTCCAAGTATAGAGGAAATGGACATTGATTGGATTATGGTTACGTCTCAAGAGCATGAATCATGGATGACTCCAATCAAAGAATATCTACTCAATGGTTTCCTGCTAGAAAGTTCTAAAGAACGTCGAAAGCTGTTAAGGAAAGCGTCCAAATATACAATTCAAGATGGTCGATTATACAGACGGGGATTCTCAATGCCATTACTCCGATGTGTAACTAAGGAAGAAGCCAAGACAATTCTGGCTGAAGTACACGGAGGAGAATGTGGAGATCATTCAGGCGGTCAAACTCTAGCCAAGAAAGTTCTTCGATATGGATATTTCTGGCCAGACATTAATCGAGATGCTGCCTCTTATTCCCGAAAGTGCGACAAGTGCCAAAGATTTGCAAAAATTCCAAAAGCTCCTTCCACTGAACTCATGCAAATGGTCAGCCCATGGCTATTCGCCATTTGGGGAATAGACTTAATTGGACCTTTACCAATTGCTAAATCTGGAATCAAATATGCTATTGTTGTTGTCGATTATTTCACTAAATGGGCTGAAGCTGAACCTTTGGCCACTATTACTTCTAAAAAATGATAAATTTTGTAACAAAAAATATCATTTGCAGGTATGGTGTGCCATAGAAGATAATCACAGACAACGGTACTTAATTTGAAACCGAAGAGTTTCAGGACTTCTGCAAGCAATTCAAAATCCGAAAAAGTTTCTCAACAGTGGCTCATCCGCAGGCAAACGGGCAGGTGGAAGCAGTAAACAAAATTATCAAGTCAACCATCAAAAAACAGCTTGAAAGAGCAAAAAGTGGTTGGGTCGATAAACTTCCATTAGCACTATGGGCATACAGAACTACTCACAAAACTGCGACTGGGCACACTCCGTTTTCACTGGCATATGGATCAGAAGCAATGATTCCAGTGGAAGTAGAAGTCCCTTCACACAGGAGAATTTACTTCAACGAAGCTGAAAATGAAAAGCTGTAGCTTGAAGCGCTTGATTTTCTGGATGAGAAAAGAGAAGAAGCTAGACTCAGAGTTTCAGCTTATCAGCAAAGGATAGCCAGGCACTTTAACTCAAAAGTTCGCCAACGCAGCTTTGAAGTCGGAGACTTAGTTTTGAAAAGGATCATGACAGCAACTGGTGTGTTTGGGCCAAACTGGGAAGGACCATATGCCATTGGCAATAAACTTCTTAATGGCACTTTCAAACTCGTAACCGTCGAAGGAGATCCAATTCCAAGAGCCTGAAACAGCAACCACTTACGTCCTTATTTTACTTAAAAAAGCTTTGCTCAAGATTGTAAAATAGTGACGAATGTATCAGTTGTATTGTAAGAAATTGTAAATCAGTATAAATGAATGAAAGCTATAAAGTGGACGTAGGCCCGATTCTTGGCCGAACCACTATAAATCTTGTGTTCTTTACTGTTTTATAATGCTTGTTTCATTTCGATATATAAATGCTTTAAATGTGTTGCTAAAATGTCAATTCAAAATTGCAGGACATTGAAACAAGGCTCACTCGTCGCAAAGCCAAGCGACCCCTATAAGCCACTTATTAAGCAAATTTCAAGCAACAAAAATTCTAGATTCACATCCCATACAAGAAGAACTTCACATAAAAAGTTGGCGACTCCACTGTATCAAGCGCTCATTAACTAGTTGCGATCGTTGGTATAAACAGACATCCAACCAAGTAACTAGCATTTGATCCATGGAGTCATTCGACAGTGAAGTCTACTTCTTCGGATAAAGCAATTTACTTGCAAAAGAAAGGAAAATGCACTTGGAAACAATAATAAAGGATCGCTGATGAGCAGATGATGAGAAAACATGGGCCGGCAAACATAGAAGCAGCCAAAAGGAGGTATGCCTCTCGACAGGGAAGCCGGTAGATCCACTAAAGGGACACCTTCCCAAGCAGAAGGAATAGGACCCTCGCTAACTGATTGTGATGCATCTGATCAGACAGCTTGCGTCCGTCCCGTGGATCCACTTGCCCCTAAGAAGCAACCTTCCTGGCACACCAACCAACTAAAGCCCTTTAACGAGGCACGCCAATAAATGGGAGTGCTTTCCTCAATCAAAAAGATCGGTGGGACCACCGAAGGGGCACCTTGTTAATTGATTACGATCGTTTGTACAAACAAACATCCAATCAAGCAACTTGCGTCCGCCCCGTGGACCCATCCGACCATGAGAAAGTAACTTCCAGGCAATCGACAAGCCCTCTTCACAGGCACAAGCCCTCTTCGGAGGCACAAGCCCTCTTCGGAGGCACAAGCCCTCTTCGGAGGCACAAGCCCTCTTCGGAGGCACAAGCCATCTTCGGAGGCACGCTTCACCATGCTTGAAGCATAAAATCAAAAGTCCTCTTCGGAGGCACAAGCCATCTTCGGAGGCACGCTTCACCATGCTTGAAGCATAAAATCAAAAGCCCTCTTGGGAGGCACAAGCCATCTTCGGAGGCACGCTTCACCATGCTTGAAGCATAAAATCAAAAGCCCTTTTCGGAGGCAAAAGCCCTTTTCGGAGGCACAAGCCATCTTCGGAGGCACAAGCCCTCTTCGGAGGCACAACTCTTCAGAGGAGCCCTCTTCGGAGGCATGTCCCAAAATAGGATGCTCGAACCAAAAAGCCTTCTCCGGAAGCACATTTCAACTCTTATAGGAAGAGTAACTTATTCATCTCAAAAAGTTTTTCCTAAAAAAGTTGAAGTACTACAAAAAGACCTCTTCGGAAGCACACTTCAATATGCTCGAAGTACCAAAAATAAGCCCTTCACTGGGGCACAAAATCAAAGTCTCCTTCAGAAGTTCATTTCTCTGCGTAGGAAAATCTACTTTTTAATGAAAGTGGTCATCTCCGAAAGTTGAAGTGTTCTTCAAAAAAGGAAAGAGAAAATAAAAATTTCTCTAAAGACAAGATATACTCTATTAAAAGCAGAATAATTCTTCCCTTAAAAAGTGGAAAGCTGTTCTCTAAAATAAGAATATCGGTCTTGTAAAAGCAAGAAATATTGCAATATACTTGTGGTATGGGGGCAACATTATACAATTCAGTTACATTAATAAAAGTAATATACAAGCGACACACCACAAGTTCATTGCAATATCACGTAAAGAAGATGTGGAATAAATACGTTCTTGAAACACAGACAAAAAGTTTGTGCAAGTAAAAAGAATCGTTTACTCTACACTTCAAATGAAAAACAGATATATTCCTACATACACAAGAATTTGTACAAGTAAAATATCTATTTATTTCAATACTATGAGAAATTTTTATATTGTGCAGATTACAAAAAGAAGCGGGGACCGGTACCTGCACAATCCCCGGTCGATACAAGCAAAAAGTGAGACAAGAAGCCCAGTTTATTACTCCTTCTTCCCACCTTTAGTACCCTTGCCCGGTTTGATGACCAGTTTCGGGATCCGGCGTGGACGGGATCGAGAAGGAGGAGTAGTTGGGTCTTCCTCAACATTTTCTTCAACATTTTCTTCATCTACCAAAGCACTCTTCTTCTTCTTCTTCATGGCACGCTTCCCTTTTCTTTTCGAGGAAGACTCACTTCCAGGAGTAGTAAGAAATGTGGAAAGTTTCACGTCGTCATCAAAAGACTGCTCCGGAGTCTTTTCGCCTTCTTCAAGCTCCACAGCCTTTTGCTCCTGCGAAACAACCGGATCGTACAAGTCTTTAAGAGCTTCTATTTTCTCTTCTTGCGATCCCGGTTGAGAAGCTGGAAGAGGAGTAACTTGAGAAGAAGAGGGAGCAGCAGCCAAAGAAGGGAAGTTGGTACAACTTTCGGTGCTTCTGCAACAGAAGAAAAGAAGTCAAAATTAGTGTTCTCCGAAAAAAGAGAAGATATTGGATCACCAGGACTTAAGTAATAAGCGAGAAATTCATCCAAATCAATTGAATCAAATGAATAATCCACTTGATCCGGATCTGACTTGAAGTTACCTGGAGATGTCGGTTTTGACAAATCAATTTCAAATTTATCAGCCTCGGTCTCTTCTTGGCTCTTTTCTTCAGTCTGGGTAAGGGGAGACTCAGTAACGGCAAGCTTAGCTTCAGCATCTTTTGCAGCAAGTGGAGAGTGAGAGCTAGAACCGATGATACCAACATCGGTCAAAGTTGAAGTGTGGACAGGGGCAGTTTGAGATATTGTCTTTTCTGGATGTTCCTCTGCCACTGTCCCGGCTCTAGCTTCGACAAGTTGCTCTTTGCCTCTAATAAGCGCATCACGTGCTTCATCATCCAGATAAAGCGCTACAAGGTCTGCTTCCGCATAGCCGGCAAATGTATCAAGTATGGTCTCCCAAACTCCAGCAAGTGTAATCTCATATTTGGGACCCAAGAATGAGAGGCTGCCGCGGCCTAGAACGCTGTGTATATAGAAGTCAAATAGAGTAGAATCGATGCTAGCTTTAGTGGCTTCGTGAGACTCTTCGGTCGCGACTTGTCCAGCAACTGTGTTATCACGTTCCTTCTCAACTTTAAGAAGCCTAGCTTTTAGCATCTCGATCTCTGCATTCTGGGAACAAAATTTTTCCCGCAGTTCAGCATTTTCTGTGCGGTATTTCTCAGTAATATGCCGCTCAGCTACAAGCTTCATCTCAGCATCCCTTTGTGCAGCATGTGCGTCCCGCACCTGCTTCTGGAAGACTTCTTCCTTTTGAGTATGTGATGCAGAGGAAGTGGCGAGATCTTCCTTAAGACGTTTAACTTTAGATTCAAGCTTTGCGTTGTCATCTGCGATACTCATCATCTCTGCATCAGGCTGCTTGCACCATTTATCCCATTCGGCTTTATCATTCTCCAGAGTTAGCATGTTTTCGAGATTCATGTGATTGACTCTCTGGAGTTCATCAACGAGCTTTTGCCACTGCGACATCCTCTGAACATCAAGCCTAACTGCATCAAGATTTCTGAGCATGGCTTGCTTATCAATCGGGACCAGATCTAGGTCGAAGCGTCCTCCTTTTAAGCACTAGTTCGGAAACCGGCTTTGAAGCGTTGGAGGGCCATCTTTAACCTGATACTGGGGCCTGCTGATAATTGCCTGGATATCGGTTTTCTTTAAAGGAGGAGAGCCGGTTGGAATATCAGAAGAGGTAGGAGCGTCAGTCTTTTCAGAAATTGCAGACGTGTCCTTTTCGCTGAGTTTAACCCGCTTACTCGGGTCATCGGTAGCATGCCTTTTCCCTTTATCGTCCTGATATTTTCTTTTGTGAGAGTCATCGTCTCTCCTTCTTTGCTGCTCTTCATAAGCTCGCCTCTCTTCAGCTTTTCTAATGGCTCACTCTTTGTCGGATTCTTTGCGGACGGGGAGATAGCGTCTGTAATCATAATTTTCGCGTCCTCCGTAGCGCCGAAAGTTGTCATAATACGAGCCACTACGCACCATTGAAGAACCTGAAATTGAAGAAAAAGTAAGTTTTAGAAATCTTCTAAGTAGAGAACTTAAGTGCATACAAGAGCTTAGCATCCTAAGTGTGTGTGGCGTGTAAGCTACGCGCAACAAATTACAAACCACTCTGTGGTGTAGGAGTGGCAACAGCTTGTGTAGAAGGCGTTGTGGTTTGTCGCAAGGAAGAAGTTGCCTCGACGACAGGAGAGATAGTTTTTGAACCATAATCTTTAAACAGCTCCTGAGAAGTTACCATCAAGTCACTTAACCCCCCAAAAATGTCGTCGCCGTTGTGCACATCGGAGTTTTTTCTTTCAGCCTCTACATTGGCCGCTTCTCCGGAATGGCGGGGAGATTCCTTTCCTTCTTCTTCTTCTTCAACAACCGGGGGAAGTGCGAGCTTGCTAGACGACCCCGCGACATCAGTAGAAGTAGTGCACTTCACTAGTGACGTCTCAGTAGTGGTTTCTTTTAATGAAAGCTCTTTCATAGAAGCTGAGGCATCCGACGTTGTGGTTGGAGAATCAGGAATCTCATGAGGCTGGGTGGAACGAGAAGAGTGTAAAAGCCCATACTGATGTAAAAATTCGTCTTTCAGCAAAAATTTGGCGCTTCTTTCTTCTGCCGCCACAGCATTTAGAGTTTCGAGGACCGATTTGAGGCTGGGATTTCTGAGCGGAGGAGGAAGTGCTGAAAAAGGAAAAGAATGAAGATAAGCATTTGATAATTCAGGTTTCGAAAAATTTATGAGATGAACAGAGAAAGGTAATCTCACTCCCGATTCTCCAAACTGCGTAGAATCCCGGAGGACATCGAACAAAGAAGAATTGGTTTAGAAAACCGTGGGCACTTTCAGGCAAATCTAAAATCAATTTCCGATTTCTGGCACCCCTTACAAGTACGATCGAAGGATGATCTTTATTCTTAGAGAAGGTTAACAGATAGCAAATTTCGTCAAAGCTTGGGAGAAGGTCAAGCGTCCTCCTAAATAGAACACATAACCCCATCAGAACGGCGTAACCATTGGGGTGCAATTGAAAAGGGGAGATGGTTAATCGGAGAAGAAGCTGTCGAAGGAAATCATTAAAGGGCAGAATGGCTCCGCTCAAGCACATCTGACGATTCACAGCAACAAAGCCAAGAGGTGGCCTGTCAGCAGTGTCGCTCGATCCAGGAAGTAGAGCATCTGCTTCGGCAATACCGAACTGGATGCACAGTTGTCTGAAGACTTTCTGGCATAGTGTAGTCGGAGTTCTTTCCGGAGGATCGATCAGTGGATTAGCAATCGAGAAAGTTTCTCCGGATGGTCCTGTATCTTCTTGTTGAGATGCCATTCTACACAATCAACTGGATGTTCAAATATCAAGGTGCACGTTTCCTAAAAAGTGTGAAGTGTTGTGCATAACTAACAAAAACAGAATGTAAACATAACTGGAATTAAATTAGTTGACAATTAGTCAATTACAATATTTCAGGGTTTGTTAACTTAAAACTCAAGTGTAGTGTTAATGCAAACGAAACAGCTTTAGTTGACTATCTTAGTTTTGCTTTAATACTTCACTTAAGTTGATTAGTTTGCAGCATTTCGTTCACACAGTTCATTTAAGCTGATTATTCCTTACCGACTAATCTGTCATTCGATGTGGGCAGTCAATGGCAGTATATTCGTCCCAAGTTTTCTGCAAATATTGTGTTTCACAGGTTGTTAATATTAAAGTCAAAACAGTTTGCAAAAGAATATGAGTCAGTTCAAATTCAAAGCTCAGTCAAGTTCTGCCCAAAATTTCACAAGTCCAAGGTCATTCAGCGACCTATCTTAGGTCGCTCTGTGCAAATTAAAACGTTGTTCAGGGTATTGCAGCATTTGTTAAAGTCCTAGGTCGTTTAGCGACCCATCATAGGTCGTGGCGTCTTTAGGTCGCACAGGGCAAATCGAAGAATTCAAGGCTATGCAAATTCCCTTAAGTCCAATCGGCTCATGTCTTAGGTCGCTCACGACCTAGTATAGGTCGTAAAGGATTGTTCAGTTTAACTTAGGTTGGTCATGTTTTCTTAAGTCGTGAGACTTAGGTCGTGCAATTCTTAACACGACCTAACTCTTAGGTCGTCCAGATCTCATTAGGTCGCTGACTTCCTCTCCACGCAATCCCTTACCAGACCCGACAACCCGCTATCGCAAGTACAACGAAAATCCATCATCCTCTTCATAAAATTCGTCATCTTTTCATTCCACCAAATCATTCGAAAAACCGATTCAACTCATCTCCGATCTATCATAGATCCGGTCGCCTACTGTACGCGCATGAATCACAACAACAATAACCAATAATGGTCAGAAATCGATCACAACGCAACTCGAATTGAGGCATGGCGTACAAAATTGGCCAGGAGATTAGAATTCACGGTTTGATGGTGATCATGGAATGGACAGAAGTCGAGGATACTTACGTAATTTGAAAGAGAGGATGAATCGTTGGATGATTAACTTGAACTGGTCCTTGAGATCGCAAGTTTCTGATAATGGCAAGGCGGGAAACTGAAGCAATTAAGTGGAGAAGATGCAGTGACCTAATGAATTTATATGGGACTAAGAGAGGGAGGCGAGTAGGCATATGAGTTGGCACGAGTTTTAGGTCGTTCACGACCTAGCAAAGTTAAGTCGAAGCACACGACCTAAGACTTAGGCCTGCACTTCGAGGGGCAAATGTTAACTCGTATTTTGGTCACGACCTAAAACTCGGCGACCTATGACTCCGCAACTTAAGAAACTACGACCTAGTGACCTAAGGAAGCAAACGACCTAAGAGATCTAACGATTTATAGTAATTAGCGACCTAAACTAACAAGCGACCTAAGGAACTTAACGACCTAAGCTAGCAAGCGACCTAAGGAACTTAACGACCTAAGGTAGCTAGCGACCTAAGGAACTTAACGACCTAAGGTAGCTAGCGACCTAAGGAACTTAACGACCTAAGGTAGCTAGCGACCTAAGGAACTTAACGACCTAGGGTAGCTAGCGACCTAAGGAACTTAACGACCTAGGGTAGCTAGCGACCTAAGGGACTTAACGACCTAAGGTAGCTAGCGACCTAAGAGAGTTCCCGACCAAACTGCTGAAGCTATCTACGACCTAAGGTAGCTAGTGACCTAAGAGAGTTCCCGACCTAACTGCTGAAGCTATCTACGACCTATAAACAGCTAGCGACCTAACTGTTGAAGCTATTTACACCAGGCTAACTTTCTAAGTCATTTGTGACCTACGACCTAGCTTAGGCGTCCACGACCTAAGACCTTGGGGTCAAGTTTTGTGCTGAATCACTTATAAGTCGCCAATAACCTGGTACCATCCTTAACTCGCCAGTGACCTACCACTTGTTCAAATGAAGCCAAGTGCAACTTTATCAGCTGATTCCTTAAGCCGCGAAGAAGACTGCGACCTAGCTTAGGTCGCTCGTGACCTACGACCTAACTTAGGTCGTACGCGACCTAAGACTTGGCAAGACTTATGTCTCGATTTCAACTCCTATAAATACGCCACCACATTATACATTGAGGGGACTTTTGGCCAGCCATTTCTTCAAGCATCGTTACTCTGCCAAACTCTCAACTCGATCAACACACAAAGATCTTCAAACACTCGAGACACTACAACAAGCTTCGGGAAGAACTTCATATATCCGACACAGATTCATCGAATTTCATCATCGAAGTTTGAGTTAGCAGTCAAGAGTATTTCTGTGATCGAATTACATTGTACTGTGAAGAATATTGTATCATCTTGTAATCGAATCAGTAATAAAAGACTATAAAGTGGACGTAGGCTCAATTACGGGCCGAACCACTATAAATCTGTTGTCATTTACCGCTTTACTGATATTTTCTGCTTGTGTTCTGTTCCCGTACCAACGGGTGGTGCTTTCACGATTCTATTACACACACCGGGTGTTAGCGTTCACTTTTTAGCGTTAACAGTGATATATATACATATGTATGCTCTTTTCTACTATAGAAAATCACACATTTCTCTCAAAAAATTATCGATATTTATCTGGTCTATTTATATTTGTAAATAAATTTACAAATTGAATTCATCAATATTATTTATTGGTTAAAAGGAGTTAAATACAATTATTAAATCCATTTAATTAACATTTAATTCGCAATTCAAATTTTTAATATTCATTATATTTTAATTATAAGTAATTAAATTCTAAAATTAAATTATTTAAATATTTAAAATTAATTAAACATTTAAAATCAAATAACCAAAATTTTTGGTTGTTATAATTAATTAACAAATTACGTTACTTAATTAACGTTACCATATTAAACACTATCTTCCCCAAACATATAAACGTGCACGGCAATGTCAATGCACCCAAATGACCGTGCACAATGAAGCAGCGATACAGAGCAAAACTCGACGAAATTCAATTCTGCCTTCACCGTTGAGTTTCTAATCTCCTCCTCTACGCGTCCATCACCACGGCGACAACCTTGGAGCCACCAAGAAAAATGCGACCAGTAGGTCAACCTCACCCATGCGCGTCATGTCGCGACCCCATTCTCCGCTGATACCCCCAAAACTTTGGCCATAACAACTTCTTCCATTGCTAAACCCAAATCCCAGTTTCACTTCCCCTAAATCTGCCTAATATTGTAACTAGATCAAGCCCTAGTTCCAATGTCAAAAATGGCTATCCAAAATCTCGATTGCAACTCACGAAACTAATATAGAGTGGAAGATCTAGTCCATATGAATTCATTGAATCTAAAATTATGATTTTTAGTTAACTATGCACTTAATTTGATTTTTATAGTTTTACTTTGCAAAGAGGGAGACAAAACCTTGTTTACAGTCAACGATTAAACAGAGAGAAGGAGGTATGGAAACCATGTGATGAGGGTATGGGTGTACATGAGGAGTATGGCATAGGTATGGGAAAGCAAGCCTGAATTTAAGGAATATATATATATATATATATATATTATTAACAAGAAAACTTGTCAACATTCCCAAAGCTATATGGAAAGTAAATGAGTTCAAACGAAAATAGGTTGTTGAAATGACTACTCCCTTCGAAACCTACCTTTCGACCAGATTAGCTTGGTCGAAAGGGTTTAAGAAATATACTCAAAAATACAGGTAAAGGAAATAGCAACTTGCTCGAAACCTTTCTTTTGAGTGGATCTAAGGAAGCTATTTATTTTGGTTTCACATTCCTTTCGATCATATTGAAAGGTTTGTTCTGGCCCTTTCGACCATGTCGAAAGTAATGCATGTCTTATTAATGTGAGATAGCTGCTCTCGACCCCATTTGATTTGTTACTCTTGTTGGGGAACCCCTTCGAAAGGGTTGCTGATGTAGATGGGGATAAACCCCTTTCCAATAAATTCCTCTCAAGATAATCGTTAGCTAATTACAAACCAGACCCCCTTTGAAACCCCCCTTTCGATTAGGTCGAGAGGAGTTCCATCCTTTCGAAACAAATCCAGCCTGTAACAACACAATCTTAACTTTGTTTATTCTGTATAAGATCGGCCTGGATATTCCCACATTTTATAAATACAACAGTGTCGAAACTGCATCACCATTCTTATTTCTATTGTCTAATATTGGTTTCGATGGTGATGTGTTTTGAATGTAGATATTCAAGTCGATCCCATGTATTGTATAGACAAAAGGAAGTGAAGAGAATAAGATAGAATCATGTGCAATCAATCATTAGCCTAGCTAATGATTGAAATGATCTTACTCATCATCCAAATCCTTAATGAATCTGCCATCTCTCCTTCGTTAATAATCCAAAATGAGTTACAATTATAAGAGCTTTATCCCCTAATTGATTCAGGATTTATAGTGGATTTGTTGCAGCTAAGAAGTAGGTGTAAAAGAAATGAATTCAAGATTCCCCAAAATTTGGTCCCAAAAACTGAACCGCTTTGGTCTTATTTATAGATGCAGGTCGGTCCCCCTACCGTGCTCATGCCTTCGACTCGGTCGAAAGGCCTCTTTTTATATGTTGCCTCATGCCTTTCGACTTGGTCGAAAGGCCTCATCTGCCTTCGACGCTGTCGAAAGGCATCTCTTTCAAATCCTTTGACTTTCCCTCGCTTTCTTCATCTTTCTCCAGACCATTCGACCAAGTCGAAAGGGTCTTTTAACAACCTTTCGCCCTTGTTAAGTCTTTAGTATTCCTTTTCTCTGCTTTCTCCAGAACTACTTTCGACATTGTCGAAAGGTCTTCAAATGCGCCTTTCTATTCATGTTGCCTTGTTGTCACTAGAAGTAATAATGGGAGCCTTTCAACTCTGTCGAAGGTTTTTCGTAGGGGCTACGAAGATATCGAAGCACTAATGATTTTGACATTGTCGGTAGCTTCCAAATACTTGTCTGTTGATTGATGTGGAACCTTCCCTTGATGTCATTGGCCTCGACTAGTTCGAAAGGCTTGGATATGCTTTTGAAAGGGTTGTTATAAAGGCAAAACCTTTGGTTTCGAAAGGTTTGGCGCGTAAGTGATAGATTATCATTTATTGCCTTCGAAAGGAGTTATGAAGATGTCTTTGCTTATTCATCTATGTCGGAACGTTGAAAGCGGTGGAAGGGTTGTCCTGCTTCTATCTGACTCAAAAGCTTTCACATTGTCTATTACTGGTAAGGTCACCTGGTGCCCCTGAATCCTTCGGAATCTTCTGAATGCTTTTGAAATGTCCTCTTATGACCTTTGTCAAAATCCATGCTTGTAATCTCCAACGAAGCTTGATATTCTCATTAACCTTCTTTTATACTTCTGTTCTTAAGCAAATTTTATGGCTAGCATTTGCAACCCCCTTGTATGAAAGTGGCTTTTGTTCTTTAGGACAAAAATGTCAAAACTCCTTTTCTTTTTATCATTCTGCTTTCCTGTAAAAATCTAAGTAAGTGAAATTTCCTATTGTCAACTATTACTTAATTGGTTAGTTAATTATATGCTTGATTCAACAAAGGACATAAGGTCCCCAATTAATAGTTATCCCTGCACATAACAATTTAAGTCTGAGAACTTCCTGTTGGAGATACTTGTGCCAAGAAATAGGAGGTTACTAACTATCATTTGATGACAAAAAAATTTAGTATGTCCTCGGAGATTTTCCATGGAGATAAGAATGGTCCCAGAGTCTGGATCTGGATATTGGTGAGCCTCATTCAAACCCAGATTAGGGATTAGCCAATGAAATTCAAAAGTTAATAGTAAGATATCCAGAACCCAGATTTGGGTCTTAGTAAGCAAGAATCAAAAATAGTTTTCAGAATGGAATTCTCAAACCTAGAGTCGAGTATTTGTAGTGGATAACCAAGAATTGTAACAATTGTCTTCACATCAAAAATCCCAAGCCTAGATTAGGGCATATGTTAGATATTTAGAAATTGATGGCAATTTTCTTTGTAATAAGAATCTCCAGCCCAGTTTAGGGCATCTGTTAGATGAGAAGAAATCCACGGTAATTGTTTGTCATAATAGAAATCTTCGGCCCAGATTAAGGCATATGTTGGATAACCAGAAGCCTTTGGTAGCTGTCTTTAGAAGCAGCAAGCCCAGATTAGGGCATTAAGTAATAACCTCGAAACTTAGATTCGGGTATGATAAAGATAATTAGTGATTGATAAAGACCCGATACCCAAATTTGGGTATTAGTAAATGAAGTCCAGAAATGGAAGTCCCAAAACACAGATTTGGGTATAATAAAGATTATAAGTGATTGATAATGACCCGAAACCTTGATTCGGGTAGTAATAGATGAAATCCTAAAAGGAGAAACCCAAAATCTAGATTTGTGTATTTTATTGATGGAGTTTAGCTATACTCCTTAGATTTTGTCCTTTTTGACATGTATGAACTCTTCAGGTGTTGTATGTAGTTGTAATTTGATCGATTGTCTCTCAGGCTTGGACATCTGAGTCCATTAGAGATATACCGCTTCTCGGGTTTGGACATCTTAGTCCATGATTTGAAGAGCCTCTTCTTGGGTTGGGACACCTTAGTCCGGTATTGGATGAGCCTCTTCTTGGGCCTGGACACCTTAGTCCATTGTTGGATGAGCCTCTTCTTGGGCTTCGACATCTTAGTCCATTGTTGTCTGGTGCTCTTGGTTAGCTCATTTTAGCGGTTGGAACCAAGGACTTACCCGTCCTCCCTGCAGGTGGTGCCTTGACCTGGCCAGAGACGCGATCAAGGGCTTGTCCGATGCTTTAACCTGGCCATAGTGTGGCATGGATAAAAGGCTTACTCCAACCTCCCTCCAGGAGGCGCCCTACCCTGGCCATAGCGTGGCGCAAACAGGGGCTTGTTCGTGCTTTACCCTGGCCATACTGTGGTGTGGATAAAGGCTTACTCTGTCCTCCCTCCAAGAGGTACCTTGACCTGACTAGAGGCACAACCAAGGGCTTGTCCGGTGCTTTAACTTGGCCATAGCGTGGCGCGGTTAAAGGCTTACTCTGCCTTCCCTCCAGGAGGTTCTCTACGCTGGCCAACTTGGCATGGACAGAGGCTTTCAACCATCTTAGGTAGACTACCATCTTAGGTAGTATCCAAATGTGAGGAGTATTTTACTCCCAACCATGTAGATTTTCCTTTTGAAGAAAGAGATGCTTTATTCATGCATCTTTAGAAAATATGGTATTAAATGTTTAGGTATTTCATGTTCTCGGAACCATATTGTCATCTGGTCGGTCTAAATTGTAAGCTCCTGGGGTAATTACTTTGCAAATGATTAGGGTTCCTTCCTAATTTGTCCCCAAGGGTCCATCTGTCAGGTTTCTTGTGTTCGCCATTACTCTTCGGAGTACCAGATCTCCTTCGCGAAATGATCGTGTTCTCACTTTTGAGTTGTAGTACATTGAAATTCTTCTTTGATACTCAGTGGTTCTTACCGCTACTTCATCTCTCAATTCATGTATCAAATCTAAGGATTCTCTTTTCAGTTCTTGATTCATATTGAATGCATAAGCGATTCTTTGGTGTGAAGGTATTTCAATCTCGATTGGTAACATCACCTCGCACCCATATGTCAAAGAGTAGGGAGTATGTCGCGTCGCTGTTTTGGTAGATGTTCGATAAGCCCATAACAGAAGAGGTAGTTCTTCTACCCAATTTCCTTTTGCTTTGTTTAGTCTTTTTTTGAGAATTGTCTTTATGGTTTTATTTGTAGCCTCAACTGCTCTATTCGCTTTTGGATGTGCAATGGACGAAAAGATCTTAATGATTCCATTATTGTGGCAAAAGCGAGAGAATTCTTTACTCTAAAATTGTGTCCCGTTGTTGGAAATTATCTTCTAGGGAATTCCAAATCTAGTTATGATATTTTTGACGACGAATCTGAGTACCTTCCAAGAAGTAATCTTTGGAAGTGGTTCCGCTTCAACCCATTTGGTGAAGTAGTCTATGGTGACTACGACGTACTTTTCTCCTCCTTTTGAGATTAGCAATGAGCCATTTAAGTCTATTCCCCATACATCGAAGGGCCATGGACTTGCAATTGGAGTCATTTGACTTGGGGGTATCTAGGAATCTTTGAGTATTTCGGACATTTTTCGCATCTTCTCACATACTCGATGGCTTGGCTTACCATACGAGGCCAATAAAATCCTTGCCTCATTATTTTCTTTGCTAATTTTGTTCCACTCAAATGATCCCCCCAGAATCATTCATGGGCTTTAGCCATCAAGTTTACTCCATCATTTAGGCTTATGCATCTTAGATAGGGAAGGGCATATCCCTTCTAATAGAGGATTCCATCCATCATTGTGAAGGTTGGGGCTTGTCTCTTGATCTTCCTTGCTTCTCCTTTGTCAGATGGGTGTATTCCTTTAACAAGATACTCGATGATGGGTGACATCCAGGTGTCATCATACATGTCACTTGAACTTGATTGGTCAACCCTTTCATTTTATATTTCTCTATCAATTTCTCTTCTCTCTTCCTCTTGTAACTTAGTCCGAGACCTTGTCAAGACTAATAGTTCCTTTCCTGGTTCAAACACTTCCTCTCCAATACATGGAATTTCCTGATATCCTACTAGAACAATTCGTGTCTCCGGGGCTCCTCTTGAGTTGGCTAGTTTTGCTAGCGAATCAGCTCGTGAATTTTCCGCTCTTGGGACTTGGTGTATTGAAAAGTCTTTAAACAAAGCAAACATTCTTAGTATCTTCTTCACGTATAAAGATAGCTAGGAGTCCGTTGTTTGATATATCTATTTTACTTGGTTTACCATTAGTTAAGAATCACTAAAGATCTGAATTCGTGGAATCTTAAGTTCTAATGCCAAGATTAATCCTGCTACCATGGATTCATATTCTGCCACATTCTTCATTGCAAGGAATCCTAATTTCATAGCATAATGTAAGAGGTGTCCATACGGTGTTATGATTACATATCCTGCACCAGCCCCTTGTTCGTTTGACGCACCATCAACGAATAATTACCATATAAGCCTCTGATCTCTTTCTTTTATGATTGATCCTTAATAAAGTTAGTGCATTCATTAATGAAGTCTGCTAGTGCTTGCCCCTTTATTGCGGCTAGTGGTTGAAATTCTACGTCATATTGGCTGAGCTCGATTCCCCATTTTACCAAATCTTCCTAAAGTTTCCGGTTTACTAAACACTTGCTTAAGGGGGAAATTGGTCAGCACCCTGATTTGATGTGCTTGAAAATATGCTCTAAGCTTTCGAACTGTGAGAATCAAGCAATAGGCTAACTTTTCTAGGGTAGCAAAATACATCTCTCGGGAGCTGAACTGCTCCCCTCGGACGGTGCCCCATCCTCTTTTTGTTAAGAATTTTAACATGAGATATTTTTGGTAGATGAATGCATTTATTTCGTCGAGAGCCGGCCTACCAAAGAAGGCGTTGTGGTAAGAGAGCTGGTTGATAACCACAAAAATCGTCTCAAAGGTTCTACAAGTTGGTGGCACTCCCATTTGCACGAGCAACTTCACTTTCCCTACCGAAGTCGACCCTTTATTATTGAATCCAAAGATAGGTTCCATGTTGGGCTCCAATTTGCCTTCAGGGATATTCATTTGGTCGAAGGCATGCTTGAAGATTACGTTTACTGCACTGCCTATGTCAAACAAATTTTGGACACAATGGATAATCCAATCTAAGCAGTAATCATCAATGGATCGTTATGTGGATGGAGAACCCCCTTTTTTAGCTCCTAAGGGGTGACAACAAGGTTCAGCATTTGAATACTAAGATGTTGATTCTTCAATGATGGTTCTTCTTGAAGAGAGAAGACGCCTTTTTTAGCTTCCTTGTTGTATCTGTTTCGGACCCCTTTGCTATTTCCCACCGGATGTGGCCCACCGTGAATTACGTCAATTCTTTTTATTGGAGGGCTCAAGCTCAGGGGTATTCATCTTTTAATATATTTACAGCATTGCCAGGGTTTTCCTGTGGACCATCCCCTGCCCGTTGAGCTTTCTGCTGGTCCTGAATAAATTCCTTCAAATGACCCTCACGGATCAGTTTCTGGATGGTTCTAGCTAGAATCCTGCACTCATAGGTTTTGTGGCCATTCGCCTTGTGATAAGCACAGTAACCTCCTCCCTTTCTTTTTTCAGGGTTATCCTCGGCCTCAAAGGAGTTTGGAAAGTTGACTCTTTCCATGGCTACAACATAAACATGAGACAGTGGCTTGTTTAAAGCGACTGCATTAGCAATGGGTGTTTGATGTGTGTTTAGTGTTTGATGATAACAAAATATATATCGTAATTTAGATGTGTTTACAGATTATACATATACAGTTTTTTTTATCAACACAGAATTTGAATTCAAACTGAAATTTTATTCAAACAATCTTTTATTACAAATTTTGAATGGTACAAATTCTGACTCACTATAACTGTACAATTTCTGTATACATCACAATTTGATTTTACAGTCAGAGTCCTCACTACATCACTCATACACTCAGTTGGTTGTCTGCATTTGCACTGTCCAACTCCAGTATTTGTCTTGTCTCCTGTGTACCTGTATAATTGATAATCTACAGCAGTAATCTGAACAGAAACGAATTTAATTTGCAAAAATATAAAATTTGTTTTTAAAAGCTGTCTCAGATATATGGGTTTAACGTCATCATCTTTGATTGTGTAATATCTGTGCATATCAGTATTTATATCAGGGACAGGTATGTACGAGTGGCTGCAGTACACACGTATGCACGTGTGCACTGCCTCGTCAACTCGAGTGCACAAAGTCAAATCCAAATCAGATTCAACACAAGTGCGAATAGCCTCGATCAAAATCAAAATGTACACATGACACAGTGGATATCAACATGATATAGCAGGGAACTCAAAACCATCAACTCAAGTCACAGCATGTACAGGACAACATGAACAAGTGCAAGTGCAAAGCTACAGTGATGCAACATATTCAAGTTGATACAAATGCATAGTTACAGTTCAACAAGAATGTGCAGACTCAAGTCAATTCAACATGCACAAGTAATTACAAAGAGATGGCGACATAGCAACAAAAACTATGGCAAGGGAAAATAAATACAAAGCATATGCCATCATATGTCCATGAAACCAAAATGCTCAAAAATCAGACTTGAAGCTACAAAGCAACCAGTGTCATCAACTACAGGATGAACACACAGTGAAATGCTCAAAGACAAAAATGTATCGAGTTAAAAAGCAAACAGAGAATACAAGCTACAAGATTCAAATACATGTACAACACAGTGAACAGGTTCAAGTGAAACAGAGGTGATGTCAGAATGAACAAACAAAGACAAATGACCAGTATCACAAACTCGAAGCTACACAACTATATACATGGGAAGACTCAATGCACATCAAGCAATGACCAGATCAACCAGAATGAAGTTCACATAAACACAGCAGTGTTCACAATGCAACTCAGAATACACGTTCAACAAAAATATGAAAGTACACAAGTAAAGAACATCTGCTACAAGGTCAAGCTATAAGAATGTACACAGTGGCATATGAACATCCATGAAGTCAAAGTATGTTCAAGTCCAAATGCAACAGTTCAAACAATACCAAAGTTGAAATTTACAGGAACCACATAATCGAGCAACAACATCACAGGTGATGAACAACAGGAATGGTATGAAGATCATAAGGCTCAGTGGTGAAACAATAAACTCGGCAAACAAAAGATAAGTTCGAAGTCACAGTGAATTCAATGGCAAAATCATATAACCAGGCAGTATATGTTAGTGAAGAAAATTCAAATGACCAAAAACAGTAAAAAGTCAAAGCCGTATGTTTCTCTTTAAAAGTCAAAATTGAAACAGTCAAAGAATTATAATTGGAAAGTTTCGACTGAATCAAATCAAAGAGATCGAACGTGTAAAATCAAAACCGTGGTCATAAAGTAATTACCACAAATAACATAGCAATAAAAAGGGAAAGATTCAACAACGTGGAGAACACGTTAATCAAATCAGACTGCTTATAAAAAGGACCCAAATCATCATTGACAAGTGGTGGTGAACATCAGAGAAAATCCAAATCATCACCGACAACAAAGCAGAAATATTCAAGTTCAAATCGAGAGAAATACATACCGAACCAAACAGTCGAGATAACAAGCAAATAAGCAACCGCGACGTTGAAGTCACATCAAAGACCATATCTTTCCAGTGAACTGAACGAACGAGGCCAAGCTCTAATTTTCAAATCAAAGATCGAAGCAGAAGCTTCAATTGGTAACAGAGTCCCAAGGAGCAAGCGAAGAAGAGAACGAAACTATCTCAAGGCAATCGAGCTCGACAAAGCATCAGACGACAAGAAAACATCAAAGCCCTAATTTTCAGATCGAAGAAACGAAGAACAAAGCCGCCATTTATTTTTTCAGAGCAAAGATAAAAGGAACGGGCCGATAATTTTCTCAGGGGATCGGGCTAATAATAAAAGGGATTGAAGATAAAAGCAACCGGCCTATTTTTATTTAGGGTTTTTAAATTTAGTTTTAATTAGGGGTTAATTTCAAATTAGGGTTTTAATTTAGTTTAAATCTGGGCCAGGTTTTATTGATCTAGCTTTTAGGCCAAATTCATTTGAGGGCAAAAGTGTTTTAAAATGTCGATTTAAATTTTGCCCTAGGTTTCAAAAACTGTATTTTATTTTCAGTTTGTATTGTCAAAGTCCAGTCAGAGTGAATCACCACCTAGGGTTTAGGTGTTGTCAGATTGTCTAGTTAGGGTTAGTTCAGTGAGCAGGGAGGCTGCGAGTTTGCAAAGCTCTATAGGCGGGAGCAGAGTTTGCGAGTAAACGAAACTCTATAGGCGGAGCAGGGTGTGCGAGTCTGTAGGAGTGTTTGTGAGCGGGAGCGAGTGTCTGCGAGTCTGTCAGAGTGTTTGTAAGCGGGATACTGTTTAACTCTAATAGAAATCTGGGAATGCAGCAGTAGGCAGGGGTTGCCGAAGCTGGGTAAATTCTGTGTGTGATTTACTTTACTGCATATTTATTTATCTGCTGTTTACTTCCGCGTTTAATTTGAGAAAATTTGTCATAACCCTATTCACCCCCCCCCCCCCTCTAGGGTTATTCTAGATCCTACAAGTGGTATCAGAGCGAGGTAAAATTTTTTTAACTCTAGAGTCATGAATTTATCAAATAATGCTTTTTCCGAGGGGCAATCTATTGTTAGGCCACCAATGTTTAATGGGAATGATTATGCTTACTGGAAGGTTAGGATGAGTATTTATCTTAGTTCTGTAGATTACGATGTTTGGGATATTATTGAAACTGGCTATACACCTCCCACTATAACTATTGGTGATACTGAGATTCCTAAACCGAGAGATAGGTGGGATGCTAACGATAAGAAGTTAAAAACTACCAATGCTAAAGCCATGAATGCTCTGATCTGTGCTCTTGATAAAAATGAATTTAATAGAATTTCTCATTGTAAAACAGCACAGGAAATCTGGCATACTTTGGAAGTGACACACGAAGGAACTTCTCAAGTCAAGGAGTCTCGTCTAGCTCTGTTCAGCAATGAATACGAGAATTTCGTGATGGACAAAGGCGAGAGCATTAAAGACATGTTTGGACGCTTCTCAACCTTGGTATACAATGCTAGAGCGCTTGGAAAAGAATTCTCTGAGGTAGAGCTAATAAGGAAAATACTACGAATCCTACCGATGAACTTTGAGTCAAAAGTCACGGCAATACAAGAATCAAAAGATTTGAGCAAACTAAGCATGGAGGATTTGATCGGAAATCTGATGACGTATGAGCTTGAGTTGAAAGCAAAGGAGGAACGCATCAATTCCGAATCAAAGAAGAAGACGATTGCCTTAAAGAGCAGAGAAGAGAGCGATGAAGAAGAAGTGGATCCAATTGAAGGACTTGTAACGGCTGTCAATAATTTTAGAAGATGGTCAAAATTCAAGCCACGAAAGAAGAAAACCAGTGGTAATAGATCTAAAGATTCTGACAACTCTGAAAATGAATTAATCTGCTATAACTGCAACAAGCCTGGTCACTACAAACAAAATTGTCCACTTCTCAAAATCAACAAAGGAAAGAAAAAGAAGAAGAAGGCATTCGCAGCGACTTGGGATGATGAGGAAGGAGAGGAAGCTTCGAGTGATAGCTCAGAGGAGGCTAACCTGTGTCTTACGGCCAGATCAGATTCAGAAGCAGAATCAGATTCAGAAGTAAGCCCAGAGGTATATAATGAGGTAAAAAACTTTTCTTATAAAGACCTTGCTTATTTCTGCATCGATCTCACTAAAACAGTTGAAGCTCTGGATTCTAAAAATGAAAAACTGAAATCTGATAGGAAAGAACTTGCCCGTGAAAATTTTAGGTTAGAATCTGAACTTGAAAAAATTCAAAACCTAGAATGTAAAAACTGTAAAGCTTTAGATTCAGAATTATCTAAACTGAAAAATAGCTTCGAGGATCTTGAAAAAGAAAACCTGAATCTAAAAGAAACTATTGAAACTAGGAAAAAGGATTTTGTGAATAGATGCACCTCACTTGTGTCTGAAAACTCAACATTAAAAATCAGAGTCCAAGATCTTGAAAAATCACTGAATAACTTTTCTAGAGGAGAAAAATCATTCAATATGCTGTTAGGAAACCAACTGTTTGCTAACAACCGAAAAGGGCTAGGTTTTGGTAAATCACAAGTTGATGATAGTGCAAAAGGAAAGGGCATCTTTACTGAACGTGAAATATTTGGACATCGTGTTGAAAATGGTAGTCATAGGAACAAGAACACGAAATTTATACAAGTTTGGGTTCCTAAAAATTCTACGAATAAATTTCAAGTGTATTGGAACAAAAATAAAAAGACAAAACAAATTTGGGTTCCAAAAGGATTATTTATTCACAGTTATTCTGCCACTAACAATCATGGACCTATAAAGACAAATAGGTCACATACATCTTTAACCGTGTAGGTGTGGTGGCAGGCTAAGGAACAACATTAGTGTTATCTGGATTCTGACTGTTCCAGATACACAACGGGCGACAAATCAACGTTCCTTAGCCTAGTATAAAGGTGACAGATTCACTATGGGCAAACAACGAAAGATTATCGTACAGGTAAAACAGGTAGTTGTATTTCTTTCAAACGATAGATAACCGGTAAGAATCTGCATCTGAATTAAATCAGCCAGTTATGATTGATGATGTTAATTCTGATTTTTAACCAATTATCTTGCTTGAAGTAATTGTGATGGATCTAACTTGCTTGATCTTATATGACTTGACTTTATCTGTGCTTGAAAATTGATCAACCATTTTCTTCTTGAACTTAATCTGTTTGGTCAAACTATGATTGATTTCTGATTGCTCATGCTCTAAAAAGTATTTTGAGAAGCTGCCGAAACTGATGCTTCACTTATGAAAACTTTAAATTGCTTTTGAAATAATCTTGATATTTTAACTGTGATTCTACGGAAGGTATTCACACTCACTCTTCAATTGATAAAAGTGTGTGTACGTTTCATTGTTACAGTGGTTTGTTTCTGAAGTTGAATCTGAGTCTGTTGAAATGGCTCTTAACTGCTTCTAGACTCCATATTATGTTTTCTGTGTGTTTGTGTTTGCACGGTTTCACTCTAATTCTAAAGAATCACATTTGAATACCACTAAACGAAATTTTGAGATATTTTTCACACACACACAAATTTGGACTATGATATCTTTCGTGTGAAAACTTTAATTTAGTTGGTTATTCTGATGTTGATTATGCGGGTTCACTGGTTGACAGGAAAAATACTAGTGGGACATGTTTCATCCTAGAATATTCATTTCACGGTCTGATAATTCTGTTCATCATTCACTCACGAAACACATTGATATGAAACACCATTTTTTTTATCACATTGCTAGGAAAAACATTTGCATTGGATTCATTTCAACTGAGAATCAACTTACTGATATTTTCACAAAACCCTCCCCGAAGACAGATTTTTCAGATTACGTTTGGATTTGGGGATTATGGAAATTGACTAATCATTTTTCAATTTTTGGTTGAAATACTCTTGGATATTTATTTTCAACTTCAATTTCTAGAATTCAAACCTGTTTTGGATATCATTCAAAGATTGATTCGAATATGATATTCACTAGTGGAAATACGTTTGGTTTATGAAATTTCATAATATGATTAATTTGGTAACTTATTCCACGATCATTTCTATTTCTACCATCTTTCTACCATTCATAATGGTTTTGAAAAATGAGAAGAGTAAATTGCTTTTAAATTAAAAAGGAAAAATCAAAGAAAATTTTAAAATATTCCTTATGCATCCATTCTCATTTAAAAGTCCTTATGGTTATGCATGGATGGATCATTAGAGGTTATCATCACTCCATTCTCATTTAAAAGTCCTTATGGTTATGCATGGATGGAGCTTGATAACTAATGAGTAACTGCTAATCCCATTTAAAAGTCCTTATGGTTATGCGTGGTTAGTTAGTGCTTATTTTTTTGTGCCTAAATGTCAAATCTTTTTAAAAATTATAATAAATAGAAGAAAACATCTCTCTTCTCATTATAAAAATCAAATCATCGATCCATTCTCTAAAATGTGGAAAATGTTATCTTGTTATGATATATTATGGTTTTTCCCTATTTTTTCCATTTGTTTTCCCCTACTGTTTCATTATTTTTTGTCTGTCTTTTGATGATAACAAAAGGGGGAGAAGGAAGAGATTTTGATAAGAAAATAACTATTTTTGAAATACTACACCAAATTTGTTAAATGTTGTTAGTTATTTTCTATAGTTCTTTTATTCATCTGTAATTTCCAAAATCTTCTAAATAGGGAGTAATCTCAGTTGTAGGGGGAGCATACATGTAGGGGGAGCAAAATATCTCATGTTTAAACACATCTACTGGAATTTCAAAATCTTTAATATATAGTTTGTCATCATCAAAAGGGGGAGATTGTTTGATGTGTGTTTAGTGTTTGATGATAACAAAATATATATCGTAATTTAGATGTGTTTACAGATTATACATATACAGTTTTTTTTATCAACACAGAATTTGAATTCAAACTGAAATTTTATTCAAACAATCTTTTATTACAAATTTTGAATGGTACAAATTCTGACTCACTATAACTGTACAATTTCTGTATACATCACAATTTGATTTTACAGTCAGAGTCCTCACTACATCACTCATACACTCAGTTGGTTGTCTGCATTTGCACTGTCCAACTCCAGTATTTGTCTTGTCTCCTGTGTACCTGTATAATTGATAATCTACAGCAGTAATCTGAACAGAAACGAATTTAATTTGCAAAAATATAAAATTTGTTTTTAAAAGCTGTCTCAGATATATGGGTTTAACGTCATCATCTTTGATTGTGTAATATCTGTGCATATCAGTATTTATATCAGGGACAGGTATGTACGAGTGGCTGCAGTACACACGTATGCACGTGTGCACTGCCTCGCCAACTCGAGTGCACAAAGTCAAATCCAAATCAGATTCAACACAAGTGCGAATAGCCTCGATCAAAATCAAAATGTACACATGACACAGTGGATATCAACATGATATAGCAGGGAACTCAAAACCATCAACTCAAGTCACAGCATGTACAGGACAACATGAACAAGTGCAAGTGCAAAGCTACAGTGATGCAACATATTCAAGTTGATACAAATGCATAGTTACAGTTCAACAAGAATGTGCAGACTCAAGTCAATTCAACATGCACAAGTAATTACAAAGAGATGGCGACATAGCAACAAAAACTATGGCAAGGGAAAATAAATACAAAGCATATGCCATCATATGTCCATGAAACCAAAATGCTCAAAAATCAGACTTGAAGCTACAAAGCAACCAGTGTCATCAACTACAGGATGAACACACAGTGAAATGCTCAAAGACAAAAATGTATCGAGTTAAAAAGCAAACAGAGAATACAAGCTACAAGATTCAAATACATGTACAACACAGTGAACAGGTTCAAGTGAAACAGAGGTGATGTCAGAATGAACAAACAAAGACAAATGACCAGTATCACAAACTCGAAGCTACACAACTATATACATGGGAAGACTCAATGCACATCAAGCAATGACCAGATCAACCAGAATGAAGTTCACATAAACACAGCAGTGTTCACAATGCAACTCAGAATACACGTTCAACAAAAATATGAAAGTACACAAGTAAAGAACATCTGCTACAAGGTCAAGCTATAAGAATGTACACAGTGGCATATGAACATCCATGAAGTCAAAGTATGTTCAAGTCCAAATGCAACAGTTCAAACAATACCAAAGTTGAAATTTACAGGAACCACATAATCGAGCAACAACATCACAGGTGATGAACAACAGGAATGGTATGAAGATCATAAGGCTCAGTGGTGAAACAATAAACTCGGCAAACAAAAGATAAGTTCGAAGTCACAGTGAATTCAATGGCAAAATCATATAACCAGGCAGTATATGTTAGTGAAGAAAATTCAAATGACCAAAAACAGTAAAAAGTCAAAGCCGTATGTTTCTCTTTAAAAGTCAAAATTGAAACAGTCAAAGAATTATAATTGGAAAGTTTCGACTGAATCAAATCAAAGAGATCGAACGTGTAAAATCAAAACCGTGGTCATAAAGTAATTACCACAAATAACATAGCAATAAAAAGGGAAAGATTCAACAACGTGGAGAACACGTTAATCAAATCAGACTGCTTATAAAAAGGACCCAAATCATCATTGACAAGTGGTGGTGAACATCAGAGAAAATCCAAATCATCACCGACAACAAAGCAGAAATATTCAAGTTCAAATCGAGAGAAATACATACCGAACCAAACAGTCGAGATAACAAGCAAATAAGCAACCGCGACGTTGAAGTCACATCAAAGACCATATCTTTCCAGTGAACTGAACGAACGAGGCCAAGCTCTAATTTTCAAATCAAAGATCGAAGCAGAAGCTTCAATTGGTAACAGAGTCCCAAGGAGCAAGCGAAGAAGAGAACGAAACTATCTCAAGGCAATCGAGCTCGACAAAGCATCAGACGACAAGAAAACATCAAAGCCCTAATTTTCAGATCGAAGAAACGAAGAACAAAGCCGCCATTTATTTTTTCAGAGCAAAGATAAAAGGAACGGGCCGATAATTTTCTCAGGGGATCGGGCTAATAATAAAAGGGATTGAAGATAAAAGCAACCGGCCTATTTTTATTTAGGGTTTTTAAATTTAGTTTTAATTAGGGGTTAATTTCAAATTAGGGTTTTAATTTAGTTTAAATCTGGGCCAGGTTTTATTGATCTAGCTTTTAGGCCAAATTCATTTGAGGGCAAAAGTGTTTTAAAATGTCGATTTAAATTTTGCCCTAGGTTTCAAAAACTGTATTTTATTTTCAGTTTGTATTGTCAAAGTCCAGTCAGAGTGAATCACCACCTAGGGTTTAGGTGTTGTCAGATTGTCTAGTTAGGGTTAGTTCAGTGAGCAGGGAGGCTGCGAGTTTGCAAAGCTCTATAGGCGGGAGCAGAGTTTGCGAGTAAACGAAACTCTATAGGCGGAGCAGGGTGTGCGAGTCTGTAGGAGTGTTTGTGAGCGGGAGCGAGTGTCTGCGAGTCTGTCAGAGTGTTTGTAAGCGGGATACTGTTTAACTCTAATAGAAATCTGGGAATGCAGCAGTAGGCAGGGGTTGCCGAAGCTGGGTAAATTCTGTGTGTGATTTACTTTACTGCATATTTATTTATCTGCTGTTTACTTCCGCGTTTAATTTGAGAAAATTTGTCATAACCCTATTCACCCCCCCCCCCTCTAGGGTTATTCTAGATCCTACAATGGGTTCTTTCCATCTTATACTTTTGTGTCCTCGATCTAGGCCAAATCTCCACCCTTCTTTTCTGGGAATAGCTTTCCTCTTAGCATAGTAAAGCTCATCCATCTGAATGAACTTGTCAGCCTGGAAATGGAAATTTTGTAAATCTTTATACCTATTGACGAAGAGCTACTTCCAGAAGGGGGTGTTTTCTATCAAGACGGAATGTACAACAATAAGCTCGAATCTATCATTCATATCTTTTGCCTTTCGAGCCTCTGCTTTGGATTTCCTAAGATAGCCTCCCAAGGATTCCCCCGCCTTTGCTTTATGTTGGCTAAGACTATATAATCTATAGTGGGATCTTTGCAAATGCAGAACTAGGCGGAGAATTTGTAAGAGAACTACTTCCATGAATATATGGTTTTCTCACAATACTGTCTGTACCACTTTGCCGTAGCTCCTTGGAGAGTGACTGGGAATAATCGGCATCTGACAGCTCCAGACACATTGTACAAACCCACTTGGCTATCGAAAGCCATTAAATGAACATCCTTATCTGTAACTCCATGGTATTTCATTGTTGGGATCTTCACATAAGGCGGGATGATTGTTGCCATGATCTCATCAGTAAAGGGGGCACTCGCTTGTAATTATTAGCATTTTCTTCCACGGTTCTCTTCCCTTTGGTATTCATTGCATCCATGATTGCTTTATCCACAGCGTCCTTCAAATAGGCCTCAATATCTTGATGGTTTTTCTGATCCGCAAAGTATTCTTTTGATGTGGGGCTGCCGGATTGGTCAAGCGTTTTATCGAGCACCCTCTCTTGATGATTAGTTTTAGATCGAGGGCACTCCTTCCTCGAGGATGTTAGATCTATCTTGCTTTTATTTTCATTAGAGTTATTTTTCAAGTTCCTTATTGGGGATATTAACTCGTCCCCTAGTGTTGGCTTAGCCGTTTTTGAAGATTTTCGAGACAGCGCCATTTTGAGGAGCTCTTGCATTTCTTACAGCTGGTGCTCCAAGTGTTTGATCTTAGCGGTATTCTCATCTAGTTGAGATGACATCGAAGGTTTCCCTAGAATGACCCTATCTAGATTAAAGGTCGGGTCTATGTTCTCCTCAAGATTTTTTGTATGGATAACTTCTTTATTCAAACGTTGAGTCGTTTAGACCTCATTTTCCTAAGCCAAGTAAGATGACCCGTAATTAGTCTATAAAATATAACACGGTCGGAGGCTCAAGCCTTCTTTCTAGTGCCAAAAATATTAACAAGAAAACTTGTCAACATTCACAAAGCAATATGGAAAGTAAATGAGTTCAAACGAAATAATGTTGTTAAAAAGACTACTCCTTTGAAACCTACCTTTTGACCAGGTTAACTTGGTCGAAAGGGTTTAAGAAGTAAACTCAGAAATACAGGCAAAGGAAATAGCAACTTGCTCGAAACTTTCTTTTGAGTGGATCGAAGGCAACTCTTTATTTTGGTTTCCGATTCGTTTTGATCATGTCGAAAGGTTTGTTCTGACCCTTTCGACCATGTCGAAACATATGCATGTCTTATTAACGTGAGGTCAATTCTCTCGACCCCATTAGTTTTGTTACTCTTGTTGGGGAACACCTTCGAAAGGGTTGCTAAAGTAGCTGGGGATAAACCCCTTTCGAGTAAATTTCTCTTAAGTTAATCGTTAGCCATTTACAAACTGGAACCCATTCGGGACCCCTCTTTTGATCAGGTCGAGAGGAGTTCCATCCTTTCAAAGCAAATCCAGCCTGTAACTGCCCAAGCTTAACTTTGTTTATTCTGTATAAGATCGGCCTAGATATTCCAATATTTCATAAATTCAACAGTGTCGAAACCCCATCACCATTCTTATTTCCATTGTCTAATATTGGTTTCGATAGTGATGTGTTTCGAATGTAGATATGCAAGTCGATCCCATGTATTGCATAGACAAAAGGAAGTTAAGAGAATAAGATAGAATCATGTGAAATGGATCATTAGCCTAGCTAATGGTCAAAATGATCTTCCTCACCATCCAAATACTTAATGAATCTGCCATACCTCTTTTATTAATAATCCAAAATGAGTTACAATTATAAGAGCTTTATCCCCAAATAGATTTAGGGTTTATAGTGGATTTGTTGCAGCTAAGAAGTAAGAGTAAAAGAAATGAATTCAGGATTCCCTAAAATTCGATCCCCAAAACCGGACCCTTTAGGTCTTATTTATAGATGCATTTCGGCCCCCCTTTCACGCTTATTTCTTCGACCCGGTTGAAAGGCCTCTTTTTATATGTCGCATCATGCCTTTTGACTTGGTCAAAATTCCTCGTCAGCGTTCGAAACTGACGAAAGGCATCTCTTTCGAATCCTTTGACTTTCCCTTGCGCTTCTTCATCTTTCTCCATACCTTTCGACTAAGTCAAAAGGGTCTTTTAACAAACTTTCACCCTTGTTAAGTCTTTAGTATTCCTTTTCCCCACTTTCTCCAGAACTGCTTTCGACATTGTCGAAAGGTCTTCAAATGCGCCTTTCTCTTCATGTTGCCTTGTTGTCATCGGAAGTAAAGATGGGAACCTTTCGACTCTATTGGAGGTTTTTCGTAGGGGCTTCGAAGATATTGAAGCACTAATGGTTTCAACATTGTCGGTAGCTTCCAAATACTTATCTGGTGATTGACACGGAACCTTCCCTGATGTCATTGGCCTCGATCAGTTCAAAAGGCTTGGATATGCTTTCAGAAGGGTTGTTATAGGAAAAACTTTTGGTTCCGAAAGGTTTGGTGCGTAAGTTCGAGATTATCATTTATTGCTTTCGAAAGGGGTTTTGAGGTTGTCGTTGCTTATTCATCTTCATCGAAAGGTTGAAAGCAGTGGAAGGGTTGTCCATCTTCTATCTGACTCGAAAGCTATCACACTGTTTATTATTGGTAAAGGCACCTGGTACCTACGACTCCTTCGGAACCTTCTCAATGCTTTCGAAAAGTCCTCTTATGAACTTTGTCAAAGTCCATGCTTGTAATCTCCGGTGAAGCCTGATATTCTCATTAACCTTTTTTCATACTTCTGTTTTTAAGATGATTTTATGGCAAACATATGTATTATTTAATTTTAAAATACTCATTTTTAAACGTCTGAAAATATCAAACTCCAAACAAGACGTGCCATTTGGCACTCTATATGTTATACCCCTATTCTGAATGCAATGATACTAGTCCCAAGTCCTAATTCGATCGTATGCAGAATATAGCTTTTAAAACCCAATTGTTATATTAAATTTCCAAAATTAATTTCTACGCATTTTGAACTCGCACAACCAAACGATACCTTTGATCGCCATGAAATTCGGCGACATATTATAATTCGCTATTACGGATCCAATGAAACTGTTTTCGTCGAAATCCGAGATAGTGCCACGAAAGGATAATTTTGTAGATTTAAACATCGTTTTATATTTTCGACTATCGATTTTATCCGATCTATTTATATTTTAAATTGAATTCATTAATATGATTTATTAATTAAAAGCTATTAAATGAAATTATTAAATCCATTTAATTAAGATTTAATTCACAATTCAAATATTTAAACATTCCCTATATTTGAGTTATAAGTTACTAAATTCAAAAATCCAATTACTTAAATATTTAAAATTAATTGAACATTTAAAATCAAATGCCTAGAATTTTGGGTTGTTACAGGAATGGTTTTGGGTTTGTTGTGACATTGTTTAAGAACATTCGTCTTTAACCCTTTTTATTATGTTTATAAATACAAATAGATCTTTGATAAGAATTTTTTTAAGGATAAGCCTAAGTGAAATGGTTTGGGTTCATAGTAACAATGTTTAAGTAACATTAGTCTTAAACCTTTTTAAAAAGATTAATGAATATACTTATACCATTTGAGATAATTATATGAATACTTTTTGAGGTATTGAAAGATTACAAATGAGTAGTAGAAATTGGTAAATGAAATTTTATTATATAAAATATGTTTTACTAATAATAGAGGTTTTAATTTATAAAAGTATTAATTAAATAAAAAGGGGACTAGAAGTCTCTTATGTGACTTAATCGTGCTTTGTATGACTTGGTCGTGCTTCGTTTGTTCATGGAAAGCATTTAGTCGCGTACTTAGCACTATAAGCCGATGAAGTAAGCTTGCCCATCTATAAGAGTTAAAAATGAAGTGTTTAAGCAAGGCTTTGATGCAACCAGTGCTCTAGCTTACCTGGCTTCACTCTTGATCGAGGGATAGTGTAATTTGAATTTTTTTGAACATGATAAGTGTACGAGAATTGGTTTCTATATACGATCATCTATTTTGAAATTGATAGCCAATTAGTCAACTATTGAACAGGACCAAATTAACTTGGGAAGTATCTAAAAGCTTCACGGTTTCAAACGATTTGAGAACCCCCGGGGATGAGTATTGGTATGAAACATCACTAGCTTTAAGAACTTATATATATGAGACCCCTAAGGCCTCCTCTTTATATATTGTTCGCTTACTTCTTAAAGAACTAGAATTGACTTAACTGAAAATTAGTCGATTTAGTTTTGAAGAGACCGGAATCATTATTTGTTTTACTTGTCGAATACCACTTCAAAATTAATATAAGGGTTCTATGTTTTGGAAGCGGTTGTGTAGTGGAATGCTATAGAGTTGAACTATCTATCCTAAGATTAATTCCAAGGTAGAGGTCAACCTAGTATTCATTAGAGGACTTATGCAGGAATCTATGTGGAGATTCGAGATCTGTTCGAGTTGCTGGAATCCATTTGGGGATTTGTTTTCTGTTCGAGTGGTGAAGACTCGTGTGAGAGATGTTGAATGTGAACTCGACATTGGAAATGGTTAAAGACATAATAGGTTGCACAACCTGGGGTTTAGCTAACTCGCGATAGGGTATGTCAACTCCATATCTAAAGTATGCTTGTCGATGTTGCACCCGGGACTTGACGATACTTGGTTCTACATGGTTCATACTCTGTTCGAGCATGGGCTAGTTGTGTTAGCCTTATAGTATATTTGATCTAGAGATATACGATGCTCGGAAGGTAGCTTCTGATCCTTGTGCATGGAGATCCGCTTCAGTTTACTGGAGGGGTCTCCGCTGAAAATCCATGCAAACATACCTTAGCGGTTTTAGATGTACTTCTAATATTTTTTGTGTCATAAGATGTAAGCGGCACAACAATTTTTTGATTTATATTCTTCATCCAAGACATTATCTATCATATCAGCTTATGTACTTATTAGATGGTAGTTTTTTTAAGGGGATAACCATACGGCATTCCGTGCATGTGACGACCTATCTTTTTGGACAATTTAAGTCGATAAGAAACCACACATGTCTAATTCAAACTATTCAAAATGGCATATTATCAATGGGGTAAATAAGAAATTAAGAGAAAAGAAGGAAAGCAAAACATAGAATCTCGCAGCAGAACGACAAAATATAATAATCAAATAAAAAGTTCATGAAGCTGTTTTACAATATACAATTGATTTTGATTTTTACAACATAATCAGAGTACAATCAACAAACATACCAAAATATTACAGCGGGAAAATAATAGTAAATGCGGTCTAGCAAACTCCATCTTCATCTTCAAGGAATAGTGTCTTAAAACACTGAAATACTTAGGCTAACCCGAGTGTAATGAAAAGACAAAACACTCGAGTCAGAACTAAAAGTTCTTATGTAAGTTAAATCAATAACAAGTAAATATGAGTGTAATAGCTTCAGAGATGTTTACGGGATTTTCCATCTCCTATCAACTGTACAACGTGAGTGCAATAACTTAACAGATGTTATGTGATTTTCCATCACTTAAGAATCCGTTAAACTATCTATATATAGAAAGATACACTATATATGTAGTGTCTATTGGTAAAGTAAAGTATTAAAATAGTGTTAAGGTTTTAGATTGATCCCCCTTAACACATTTTTAAGCACGTAGTCTATGCAGGTTCTGTAACACAACCAGTAATGTCGGTAGCCAGTGAGTCCTTTATAGGTACCAAATTAAAATAAAATTATAGTGGGCGCGTACAAGGATAAAAGTATGACAAGGCACGTAAGGCGATGCCCAAAGTAGGATACTACCATTTTGCGTTTCCTGACCTAGTGGTAACCCTAATGGCCCACCACGAACATCAATCCCATAATCAAATAAAGGTGCACCAATCGAGTCCAAAAAATCAAGATGTAAATATGAAGAACAGATGTCGCTAGAGAAAGCTAGCCTGATTTGTTGAGTATGGCTCATGTTTTAGTCATATCAAATTGACACAAGTGTAGGGGGTCTATCCATTATCGTTCTCTTTCTTCAATCTAGCAAATGTCGCCAATTCAACCTCTACATTCTAGATTACATCCACTGCGTACACAGTTGTTAAAGTGGTTCCGGTATTGACGGTATTGACAAAGAGTATGCCAATATTCGGGCTAGGTCTCATTAACAACCAAGCATCATTTTTCACACCGTTTGGTTCTTTCAAATTTCAAAAACATGTCAAATTTCATATCAAATTCATTTCAAAAATCATTTTGAATCCAAAATAGGTTATATCTTCATACCAAAACATTTGTATTTAAATCAACGATTTAAATCTAAATAGTTCACCTTTAAAACAGTTTAAATATTGAAAATGGTTTGAATTATTAAAATTGTTTGAATATTGAAATTTGTTTGGATAACTAAAATAGTTTTAATATTGAAAAATAGTTTGGAATAATTAAAATAGTTTTAAAGATTGGAAATAGTTTTGAATATTAAATAGTCTTAATATTGAAAATAGTTTAGATAATTAAAATAGTGTATATATTAAAAAAAATTGATTATTAGAAAGTTTATATATTAAAATAGTTTATATTATAACTGTTTCTTTCTTTCACAACAATTTTACCTTAGGTTCAAATTCAAAATCACCATGAATTAAATTTTCACTTCTTTACTCAATCGACTTCAAATCCCAAAATTCGACTTAAATCAACCTCAATTCAAAATGATCTCACATCTTTAATTCAACTTCAATTTAAATGGTTCTATTCAAATGGCTGAAAGTTTCAATCCAAATTCTAATTTTTAAAAAATTTAGTTCAAATCCATTTCATGTCCAAAACATTTAAATACCAATTTGAACCACTTTTTATTAAAGTAAATGCAAACTTCAAATTAAAATTTAAACCTTTAAAATAATTCAACAACAACAACTAAGCTATTATTCCCAAACAAGTTGGGGTCGAATAGAGATGGAACCCAAAACTAAATGACAAATTCAATTTAAAAGTCATAATAATAACAATAATAATAAAAAAATAAAGTCAAATAAGTAAATTAATAATAATAATAACTAAGTAAAATAAAAATAAAGATATATATATATATGTATGTATGTATAAATGATAATAATAATACTAATACTAATACTAATAGTGATAATGTTACTAATTGTAATATTGGTCAAGGAGCAAACGCTAAGTCTTTGGCTCCTGTTCCCTAAACCTATAATCTAAAATATATAAAACTCATAACTAATTGTTCTGGTACGTGGATCGCTAACTTCCACGCACTCATATCCATCACCGGCTCTTCGGATATACTCCAATCCTTCAAGTCCTTTTTAACTACTTCCTCCCATGCCAACCTTGGTCGACCTCTACCTCTCTTTGAGCATTCGACGCGGCCTATAATTCTAACGTGCACAGGTGCCTCGGGCGACCTCCATCCAAGATGTCCAAACCATTGTAAGCGATGTTGAATTAGCTTCTCCTCAGTTAGTTCTACTGCGAGTTTATCACGTCCAAGTAGGCTAACATTATGCACCATACAACATCACAAGCCTTATTATCGTTCTGTAGAACTTTCCTTTAAACTTCTATGGGACTTTCCTATCATAGAGAATGCCAGACGCTTGTCGCCATTTCACTATCCAGCTCAAATTCTAAAACTAACATCTTTATGAATCTCACCATCATAATGCAACTTAGATCCTAAATATCAAAAGGATTCCTTCTTGGGAACTATTCATCCGGCCAAAGTGACATCTCCATCCTCTGACCAGGCACCGCCGAACTCGCACTTCATATACTCTGTTTTAGTTCTGCTAAGCCAAAATCCCTTTAAAATAATTCAATTCCGAAAATTAAGATCATATCCCAATTTCAACTTTAAGATTTCAAATTAAATCCTTTAAACAATTTCATATAAACAGTTTCAATTTCAACATTTGAAATCTCAAATTAGAAAATAATTTAATTCATATAAATCCAAATTTTATTTTCTTTAAAACAATATCATTTAAATAAATTCAAATTTAAGATTTGTAACTATTTAATTTAACCAAATCTGGTGTGTGTGTATAATTTTCTACCCTTTGGTCAAGTGGTCATTTATTTCAATTTTAATTACATGGATGGATATATAGCAGTTCTACCCATATTTAAATGACATAGGTATATATCATTTCAACCTATTTCTTAGTAATTCAAATAATCCATATTACAATTTATATGATGTCAAATAATAAATAGGGTAATAACAGGGATATTTCCAAATAAAGAAACAACCATACATCCTACATCAATCAATAGGCGTCCAATTGCAACCAACATCCAAATCAACCAATATATCACAACATATTACTAGTTATCAATTGTCGGTATTTAACTAGCAATTAAGTTCAATATTAATTTAAATGTCAATTTAATTCAATATAAAATTCAAATTATATTTAAATTACCAAATAGGAATCAACAAATTTTATCACTTTATAATTTTAATTTAACTAACATCAGAAAATTTAGTATTGTGCGAGTGGGTTTAATCACTCATCTTTGATTTATAGCCCATTAAAAATCCAACAAAAGCCCAATATCTCAACCGTCTTCCAATTCGATCAAACAAGTTTAGTATTGTCCGGAATATCGATACGATTCCAAGGGAAGAAACCGCGCGTGAATCGAAGGTCGTATGCAAAAGTTATTCGAGTTAGAAGGTTTGAATTTTAAAATTCAAATAATATAGGGGCAAATAGGTAATTACATTATCTTCCCAAACCATGTCGTTCAAACATACAACCCATATCACATTGCCTTCAACCGGCGCCTGCCACCACACCGTGCACCATGCCGAGGATCAGATGGCATCACCATCACTGCGCTGCAAACCTCCACCTTTGTCGAGCTCGCCACCGCCCCTACACTCCGCTTTGTCCCAAAATGAACCTTGAACACGCCACCTTCCAACCCAAATTATGGCAATCTCATCCACATCCAAGTCTATCCAATCGTACAAATTGTAGAGGAGGTCGAGCACTACAACTTTCATTTCGGAGTCATCGAGATTCATTGAGAGATGTGAGAGATCAAGGAGGAGGAAGATGGAGGATTTTCAGCCATAGAAAAAGCATAGATGACGGCCATGAAAATTAGAGTTTTATATACATTTTAATAATATTTTAGTCTCGGTAAGCGTGTTTATTTATAGCGTAAGGTCCAAAATTGATGCAACTCTGACCAGAGGCATAAGTCGTACGCGACTTAAGGAAGTGAACATAAGTCGTCCATGACTTATAAGGGTAGATTGTGTACGATCTAAGGCTACAGGAGGAGCGCCACGAAATGCGCAAGGCTTAAGTCGGCTATGACTTAAAGGAAATGTTTTGAGTCGTCCACGACTTAGCTGGAAACCAGAGGGAGAAGTTACTTTGAGTTCACGACCTAACGAGGCGGCCATAAGTCGTCCACGACTTAATGAAGCTGAAGGCTTAAGTCGTCCATGACTTAACGAAGCTAAAGGTATAAGTCAAAAAAAAAGCAAGAAGAAGAAGCGGGTTACGACTTAGTTGAGTCATTGAATGTTAAGTCGTAAGTCAGGAAGTTGCATTCACTTTAAGTCGTTTGTTGATGAGTCATGAGTCGCGGCACCTGTTAACTCGCGAGCATTGTTAAGTCGTCATGTTTTAGGTCGTGTGTCGTTGATACTTTACTGTGATGTGTTGTATGTCATTTAAGTTGCTTGAATGTAACTCGTTGAGTCGCTGTGTCGTATGTCGTGGGATTTTAAGTCGAAAACGACTTAAGAGTTGTAATATTTTGAGTCGTGTTGAGTTGTAACTTCTATAAATAGACCGGTTGGGTCATTATGTAACTTTGGTTGATTTGGAATAAAATTCTTGTTTGATTGCTGAGTGCTTTCATTAAATTTGGTAGTTGAGTGTAATCTCCTCTTTCGGACATTCGAGTGCACTCGAATCAACAATCGTAGAAGCCGATTCATGGAATCTAGTGCGCTAGATCAACGTGTGAAGAATCGTAGATCTTTAAACACGGTATAGTGCGCTATCAACGTGTTTGAGATAGCTAGAATTCGGTATCTTCGGATCAACGAATTTGGGCATTTCGGTATCTTTCACTCCATCGATCGTTACTTTCATCGTCACATACATTTTCTGAATAATCCGCTGCGTCAGTTTGGTATCGGAGCTTGTTTTAGCCAATCATAGCTAAATCGAGTCTTGGGGCCAATTCTTTTGAAGAATTTGAAGTCGAAGTGTTGGATCGTGCCATTTGATCAAGGCCGAGGGCAAGAGTAGAAGTTGTTCGCAATTTGTATTGAAATTGGAGATCGGATCTATCTTGTTTGGGAACTTGGTGTTCATCGAGTTCATCGAAAGGTAGCAACAAGAGTGAAGATTTTGATCCAATTCACTTTGGACCAAAAGTTGGCAAAGTGTTTGAGTTGGCCGTGGAAGTATTTGCACGCCAAGAGGAATTTGATTTGTGCCGGTTAAGCCGTGAACGAGTTAGGGCCAGCCGAGTCGAGTTTGCCGATCTAAGTTTGCGCCGAGTCAAGTTAAGTCGCGAATAGCTTGTTACGAGCTAGTGTTAAGTCGTTTGGATCGTACGACTTAAGTATTTGGTCGAGAGTTGTTGAGGTCTTTTGAAATTCATGCTGAAGTTTTGAAGTGAGAATTTGTTGAAGTGTTTGTGAAGTTTTGACAATGCCACCAAGGAGAGCTAATCGACATCAAAACGTTGAAGCGTTGTATCGAAGAGAAGAAGCAGAACAAATGGAGCAACGTATCAATGAAAAATTTGATGAAGGCATTGGGAAGTTAGAGAAGCTGATGAATGATTTGAATCAAAATCAAAGGAGGAGATCACCAGTCTCGAATCATGGAGGAAACCGAGTTTCGCCATCGGTTACGGAAGCGAGAAGGGTATCACCACAATCTTATAGAGGCAGAAGAGAATCATCGGTTTCAATGAGAAGAGAACATCATGAGTATAGAGATGAAGAGAGAAGAACTCCACGTGAGTTTGATTATGAACCATACCGTGATGATGAAAGACAAGGTAGGAGAGATATGGGAGATTATAGAGCTATGGGTGGTCAAGATCATTATCGAAGTACGTCTGTTTTTGATGAAGAAGGAGAAAGAAGCAGTGCACATTATCGAGATCGAGACCAAACACGAAATGCATATCGGGTTGTTGAAGATGATAGATGTTGGGAGTCAGGGATGAAGACTAAAATTCCAGAATTTAAAGGTGGTATGCAGGCTGAGGATTTTTTGGATTGGTTGTCTAATGTCGAGGAGATTTTTGACTTCAAAGAAGTTCCAGAGCATCGAAGAGTGAAATTGGTTGCTACAAGGTTGAGGGGTAGAGCTTTGGCATGGTGGCAGCAAACTAAACTTACTCGTGAACGGATGGGAAAGTCAAAAATTGAATCATGGGAGAAGATGAAGAAACTGATGAGAGCTACATTCTTACCTTATAACTATCAGTCGCTTATGTATCAGAGGCTGCAAAACTTGAGGCAAGGAACAAAATCTGTGAATGACTATGCTGACGAATTTTATCAACTGATTGCAAGAAATGATATTATGGAGACGGAGGAACAGTTGACAGCTAGATTTGTTGGAGGGTTACGAATGCAGATCCAGGATATGGTAAATATGTTTGATCCCAGATCTGTAGCGGAAGCACACCAGAAAGCGTTGGCTTGGGAGAAGCAGGGTAGACGAGGAGGTGGTGTGTTTACAAATTCCAACAATCCAGTGAAAGTGGCTAGTAGCAGTGCAAATGTTTCTAAGGCTGTTGCAAAACCAGTTGTGAATGATGTTGGGAAAGCGAAGGTCAACAACAATTTCAAATGTTATAATTGCCAAGAAGTGGGCCACAAAAGTAATGAATGTCCCAAGCCGAAGAAAAGAGCTATGATAGCGGAGGTTGAGGATGAGGATGAAGAAGCTGAATGTTCCAATTCACCTGATGAGGAGGAAGAAGAAGTGTCGGGAGACGAAGGTTGTAATCTAATTATGAGGAGGTCTTGTTTGACACCCAAGCAAGAGGAGGATTGTAGTTGGTTGAGGAGCAATATTTTTCAGTCGACATGTACTATTCTGGGGAAAGTTTGCAAATTTGTTATCGATGTTGGAAGCTGTGATAATATAATTTCTTCAAAGGCTGTGAGGAAGTTGGTATTGAAGACTGAGAAACATCCGAAACCGTACAAGTTGGCTTGGTTGAGGAAAGGCGGGGAGGTGAAGGTTGGACGTAGAGCTCGTGTTAATTTTTCAATTGGGAAGAAATATAAAGACGAAATTTGGTGTGATGTGGTAGATATGGATGTCTGTCATTTGTTGCTAGGGAGACCGTGGCAGTATGACAGGGCGGTGCAACATGATGGGCGTACCAACAGTTACAGTTTCAAGTTTGAAGGTACGAAGATTACTCTAGTTCCAAAGAAGCGACAACCGGAAGAAAACAAACTGGAGGAGATTGAGGAGCTGAAAACTTTATTATCCATGAAGGAGTTTGTTAAGGAGGTTGAAGAGGAGCCTGAAGTATTTTTATTAATCAGACGGGAGAGTCATGAAGTGGTGGAAATACCAGAAGAAGTAAAACCAGTACTGGAAGAGTTTGACGATGTATTTCCAGAGGAGTTGCCAACGGAGTTACTGCCGTTGAGGGACATTCAACATCAAATTGATCTTGTTCCAGGAGATGTGTTACCTCATAGACCACACTACAGAATGAGTCCAAAAGAGCATGAGGAGTTGCGAAGGCAGGTGGAAGAATTGCTTGAACAGGGGCGTGTGCAGGAGAGTTTAAGTCCTTGTGCCGTACCAGCTTTATTGGTACCCAAAAAGGATGGAACGTGGAGGATGTGCACAGATAGTAGAGCATTGAATAAGATCACAATCAGATACAGATTTCCGATACTGAGGCTTGATGATTTATTGGATCAAATCAGTGGGTCCATAATCTTTTCTAAGATTGACTTGAAGAGTGGTTATCATCAAATTCGAATTAGACCAGGGGACGAATGGAAGACAACATTCAAGACAAGGGAAGGATTGTACGAATGGCTGGTTATGCCGTTTGGTCTATCGAATGCACCAAGTACATTCATGAGGGTGATGAATCAAGTTTTCAGGCCGTACATTGGGAAATTTGTGGTAGTTTACTTTGATGATGATTTACAGTGCTAGTACAGAGGAGCATGTTCAGCATTTGAGGAAAGTGTTGACTATTCTTCGAAAAGAACAATTCAATGCAGCAACTAAGAAATGTGTGTTTATGGCACGGAGTGTCTTATTTCTGGGATATGTTGTGTTGGAAGAAGGAATACAGGTAGACCAAAGTAAAGTTGAAGCTATCAGAGATTGGCCGCAACCCAAGACGATAACAGAAGTTCGTAGTTTTCACGGGTTGGCTTCATTTTATCGAAGGTTTATTCCACACTTTAGTAATGTGATGGCACCTGTGACTTATTGTATGAAGGGTAAACAGTTTGCATGGACGGAGGAAGCAAGAGTTGCTTTTGAGCGAATCAAAGAACTCTTGACGTCTGCACCAATTCTAGTATTACCAGATTTTCAGTTGTTGTTTGAGCTACACACTGATGCGTCAAAGGTTGGGATTGGAGGAGTGTTGAGTCAAAGGGGACGTCTGATTGCATATTTCAGTGAGAAACTATCAGGAGCGAAAATGAGATATAGTACGTATGATGTGGAATTTTATGCTGTTATACAAGCGGTTAAGCACTGGAGACACTATCTATTTCAGAAAGAGTTTGTTCTTTATATTGATCATGAGGCTTTAAAGCATTTACAAGGGCAAGACAAGATTTCAGCGAGACATGCATCATGGATTGCATATCTGCAACAGTTTACGTTTGTTGTGAAACACAAATCGGGAGTGACGAATCGTGTTGCAGATGCGCTGAGTAGAAGAAATCACTTGTTGACTACCTTGAAGGTTGAAGTGACGGGGTTTGAGATACTTCCAGAACTGTACATTGAAGGTCCTTACTTTGTGAAGTTTGTAGATAAAGTGAAGAAGGGAGAGACGGATGAATTTGTGTTGGTAGATGGTTTTCTGTTTAAAGGAAATCGGTTATGTATCTTTGATTGTAGTTTGAGAACGAAGATTGTGAAAGAGCTACATGAAGAAGGCCACGTGGGTAGTGACCGTACATTACAGTTGATTTCACAATCTTATTTTTGGCCATCAATGAGGAAAGAAGTGGAAAGGTTTGTAGAGCGATGTCATATCTGTCAGGTTTCGAAAGGAACTGCGACCAATGCTGGATTATATATGCCGTTACATGTACCAGCTAAACCTTGGGTTGATGTGAGTATGGACTTTGTGTTGGGACTACCGAGAACGCAGCGTGGTAATGATTCCATTTATGTAGTGGTTGACCGATTTTTGAAAATGGCACATTTTATTGCTTGTAAGAAGACGGCGGATGCTGTTCATGTTGCTCAGTTATTTTTCAAAGAAATCTATCGACTTCATGGATTGCCAGAATCTATTGTATCGGATAGGGATACTCGTTTTCTGACTCATTTTTGGCTAAGCTTGTGGAAGATGGTCGGAACAAAGCGGACTTTAGTAGCGCTTACCATCCACAATCTGATGGGCAAACAGAGGTGGTTAATAGATCGTTGGGAAATTTATTGCGATGTCTGGTGAAAGACAATCTGAAAAGCTGGGATGTGAAGTTATGCCAAGCAGAGTTCGCTCATAATCATGCAGTGAATCGTAGTACGGGATTCAGTCCATTTCAGATTGTATATTTTAGTATGCCAAAGGGACCGTTGGATTTAACGATAGTACCACAACCGAAGGGGTCGGTAAAACGAGCTGTAGATTTTGTTGATGGATTGACCGAATGTCATAAATTCGTTCAGGAACGATTGGAGAAGGCAAATGAGAAGTATAAACGATCTGCAGATCTGAAGCGAAGAAGTATGGAGTTTAATGAAGGAGATATGGTATATGCTGTGTTAACGAAGGATCGTTTTCCAGTGGGCACTTATAACAAGTTAAAAGCCAGAAAAATTGGTCCTGTAGAAGTCGTGAAACGGAATGAAAATGCTTATAAGTTGAAGCTGCCGGAGGATGTGTACACTTCTGACGTGTTCAATGTCAAACATCTCGTACCCTATTATGGAAATGAACAATCTGATGTGGAAGGATTAACAAATTCGAGGACAAAATTTTTCTCAACCTGGGGAGGATGATGCAGCTCTGACCAGAGGCATAAGTCGTACGCGACTTAAGGAAGTGAACATAAGTCGTCCACGACTTATAGGGGTAGATTGTGTATGATCTAAGGCTACAAGAGGAGCGCCACGAAATGCGCAAGGCTTAAGTCGGCTACGACTTAAAGGAAATGTTTTGAGTCGTCCACGACTTAGCTGGAAACCAGAGGGAGAAGTTACTTTGAGTTCACGACCTAACGAGGTGGCCATAAGTCGTCCACGACATAACGAAGCTGAAGGCTTAAGTCGTCCACGACTTAACGAAGCTGAAGGTATAAGTCAAAAAAAAGCAAGAAGAGGAAGTGGGTTACGACTTAGTTGAGTCGTTGAATGCTAAGTCGTAAGTCGGGAAGTTGCATTCACTTTAAGTCGTTTGTTGATGAGTCGTTAGTCGCGGCACCTGTTAACTTGTGAGCATTGTTAAGTCGTCATGTTTTAGGTCGTGTGTCGTTGATACTTTACTGTGATGTGTTGTATGTCATTTAAGTCGCTTGAATGTAACTCGTTGAGTCGCTGTGTCGTATGTCGTGGGATGTTAAGTCGGAAACGACTTAAGAGTTGTAATATTTTGAGTCGTGTTGAGTTGTAACTTCTATAAATAGACCAGTTGGGTCATTTTGTAACTTTGGTTAATTTGGAATAAAATTCTTGTTTGATTGCTAAGTGCTTTCATTAAATTTGGTAGTTGAGTGTAATCTCCTATCTCCTCTTTCGGGCATTCGAGTGCGCTCGAATCAACGATCGTAGAAGCCGATTCACGGAATCTAGTGCGCTAGATCAACGTGTGAAGAATCGTAGATGTTTAAACACGGTATAGTGCACTATCAACGTGTTTGAGATAGCTAGAATTCGGTATCTTCGGATCAACGAATTTGGGCATTTCGGTATCTTTCACTCCATCGATCGTTACTTTCATCGTCACATACATTTTCTGAATAATCCACCGCGTCAAAAATAGCCAGAACTCCAATCAAGGCGTGCTAATAGGCAATCCATATGTAAAATGGCCTTCTAAACACAATGGAACTAGTTTCAAGGCTTAATTCCATTGTATAAGAATGCTAACGTTTTATCATTCGATAAAATTTAAATTATATTATATTCAAATAATTTACCAATTCGCAGTTATGGACAAATACAATATTTCTACTTTACAAATACGTTATTACAAACCACAACGTTCATTAATAATTCGATTTTATTATTATTACACATTTGAATCAAACTTGAATGATTACATTTCAAAAATAACATTTTACATTTGAATATAAATCGATTATTAATTAAATTTTAAATTGAAATAAATTTCCAATTTCACAACAACTAATTTCGTTTGGTATCACTAATTTTTACACGTTAATTAAAACGAATTATTATAAAACTGATTTAATCACTTTTAAATTCAAAATTCCAAGTTTAAATACTCATTATATTTTAACACAAAATGTAAGTTGCACATATTACTAATTAATTACCATTTACCTCTATTTCTTATTAATGGAAAGATTTAATTGCTACTAATTACAATAATTAAATCTTAAAACATACCCTAATATTGGGAAGATAATTAATCTAATTGTTCTCCTTTGAAATCAAAATTTTCATATTAAACCCAAAATTTAAATATTAAATTAATTTCAACATTTAATTACAACAGTAATAAAATCCCAGTTCATTATATTTTAATTTCCAACAATTCTATTATTTTGATTTGCACGTTCTTTATATTAAATCAAAAATTCTCATATGTATTTATTTAACACGAGTTTCCATTTTATTTCACTCGTTACTCTATAGTTAACGTCTTTTCTCATATTAACTAAAATAACTTGATTATATTAAATTCCATTGATTACAACATTTAATTTCAAAATGGATTAAATAATGAAATGAGAAATAAAACAATTGTCACCACTTAGTAATTCATCAATTTATTGTGTACAAACAAGGATTATAAATTTACTTACCTATGCTAAAACCAATTTCAATTAAATAACATATGTTTTCACTATTTGATACATTATTTATTTTATTCTTTAGTTACCTTTATTATAACAATTGATTTAAATTACATTAAAACTGTTGTCAATTACATTCAATCAATATAATTTAGTTATATCCTAATATGCGTTACCCTCTTTTATCTCATTCAAATTTTTTGTTGTAGAATTTATCTGAGATCGTGTTTTATATTCTAAAAAAATTTTACATTAATAAATCATAAATATTTATTTACAAAAATTTTTATTCAATAATTATATTAAACTTAATATTTCTAAATGGTTGAATATACAGGTCATTACTGTAGCGACCCACCGTTCCGTAGCCTTTGAGCTGACATTAACTTACACTTGTCCAACACAAATTGTACTGAAAGACGAATAACTAAGAGAAAGAAGAGGATAGAAGAAGAAAACAGAAAATAATAATACAAAATCTCACAATCGCAGCGGATCAGATTATAATATGTAATAACATATCTTATACAAAGAAACTGTAGCTGTAATATACATACAATCATCAGAGTACAAAAGTCAACAATCAATCTAGACAGTAATAATAACTTATCCTCACAAGTGTTAAATATACAACATATACACATGGCAGAATATATTCAAGTACTTGGGATATGCCTGAGACTCCTCCAGCTCGTCTCCTGAGCTCCATAGCATCCTAATCGAAATTTGTAATACTCGGTTTGACCCAAGTATTATAATAAAATAACACCCGAGTCAGTCTGGAAAACCAACGTGAGAAAACACACTCAATTTGAATTATTACTATCATCAAAATCCTTTGAAAACAAAGGCATCTCGTAAGACCACGTCACACATAAATATGATGGGTTTTTAACTTACGATAACCAAAGCATTTTTATTTCAAAATCATCAAATATTATAATAGTGTCTATAGAAAATAAACTATAAAATAGCTGAAATGCTTGCATCTCACATTTCAACATAGTTGGGCATAATCCAAACCTTACAAGCTCGTAGTGGATATTGATTCCATACAATGACTGGGCTATTGGGGTACCGCCCACTACAGTACATCTCTAGAAAAATGTACCGAGATCATACCTAACGATCCCTGCCAACACATGACCGGCCTACCCCTTACTGGATAGTACCGAATATGCCCTGGGTGTTCCCATCCTATCAAGCGCTCCCTTTTCCATGTACAACCATATCCATAATTATAATATAATATATTCGAGGGTATCTAGAAAGTGATAACATACCCTACTTAGGTGCGACCCACTTAGCCCTGCTGCATCTCCCTTGTTTTAATCATTTCCGATGGATGAGGCTTGAGGCTACGTTTTACCTTTAGAATAGCATTCATACTTGGAATGCTAACACTACCTTCTAGACCACGATGCAAATGGTAGCATTCATCCAAACAAGTTGTTTTGGGTTTGAACAAACCAAATCTCCAAAATCACCATCTTCATTATCTTCACGATATCCCAATTCGTAACGCACAAACCAGATCGAAGTGGTTTTCGAATAATCAAATCTTATCCCGGTCTCTTCGAAACGATTAACGAATTTGGCCAGATTTGATAGTCGGTTATTTAACTACCAAATTACACACACATGCAGTCATTAGGCCATATATAAATCTTCCAAAACATTTATTTCAAAATATCATAACAAAGATATATATCCAAATCCCTTCCGATATTTCAATATTCGAAAACAAATTCAAATAGTTATATCCATAACAGGATATTGTCGAACCATCTCGATACTTAGAAATATTTCCAAATTCCATTTTATAACTCATTATTGAGAAAATATTTCTATGTAAACTAATCCGTAGTTAAAATATTTCCAAAACCTTTCATTCCAATACTTAGGGAAAATATAAATATATTTTCCAAAAATCAATTACTTCTCAACACTTAGGAATTATTCATAACTTATCGATTTTATAGGATTATTCAGAAATGAAGAAATCTTCCCTTATTCATACTTCATAAAACCATTTACGACCCTTTTGTAAAGTCACAACTCATTAAAAATCCTTTCATAAATCTTCGGAATTTTTAATAATCCCTCCTACCATTTCCAAAATGGATTTCACTTATTTAAAATCTCATTCACCAATTTATAACTTCTTTTATGAATTCATATTCATTTTTTTCGAAGTTCGCATATCTCATTTTGGAAATCCCTTAAGTTCCCAAAATTCTGTTATAAGATTTCTTTTATAAAATCACATACGTTCGATAAACTCCGGTCACAACCTTGAGAGAATTTATAAATAAAATCCAATCACTTACCTTTAAATTCTATATATATAATAATACATTTCAAAAGTATGGTTAAATAATTATTAAAAATATCAAAGCACTTTTAAAATAAACGGAAATAACTAATTCCAATTCCTTTATAAAATTTCTAATCGATTTCGAAAACTTGTTTATAAAACTTAGAATTTATTTCAACAAATTTAAATATTTAAATAACTAACTTACTAAAATATTTTACTCTAATTAATAGTTTTTAAAACTACATGGTTTAATAAATAAAAATCTTTTTATTTTATTTTACAAAACTTAACTTCTCGATAATAATTTATTTTTAAAATTTAACATAACCATTTTTATATTTATAAATCTCTATCGATTTATCACAACTCGATTTTTATTTCCAATTTCCCACTATTTCCAAGTTCCAAGATAGAATCCACTATTTCTTTCTAACCCGATTTCCATATCTCATTTTAAATTCACATGGTGAATTTATATTCTCGATTTATCAAATGATAATCATTTTACTTTATTTATATACATCGCTTATAAATTTTATAAACCCATTTTCAGTTTACAACAGATTTATATTACTAAAATCAAATTATAAATCACTTTCTATTAAAAATTCCATTTGGAAATCTATTTCTTAAATAATCCAATTATATTCAAAAAGCATTCAAATCTCGATTTTGACTTCCATTTCATATTTAAAGAAATCTCATTTAATAGTCATCATTTTAAAAATACTCAATTTAAAATTTTCCATTTGAAACCATTTTACGAAATAGCTAATTAAATATCCGAAAGCAAATTATTTATTTTATCCAATTTTATCCCCTTTTAAATAATCCAAAAATTCAATATAAATATTTTATTTCCAATATCGCCTTTGAATTTCCTACTTAAATCCAATTTTTTTTAAAATACTAAAATTTAGGCCAATGCTACTATAGCATCCAATAAAAAAAAATCACACAACAATCCATAGCAGATTATTCAATAACATCATATATCACTATATATGAAAAACAATCAATATATTTGAGGAATCCTGTGATGCCCCACCTCTATACTCACGCTAGCCAAGGACACTACGGGGTAATGTCGTCGACTAGCACGAAGAATAAGGCTGTTGAGGAGCGACCATCTGTGTAATTGCTTTGTACGAGTACCGATATGTCAGAAAATATAACTTACATTTCATTTCAAGAGGAAATCCGACATATCAAATACAAACTCAAAGCTACCACACAATGGCTAAGTGGACTTCGAAAACAAATATAGAAATAACCATAACACAAATCAGTCACAGATATTCATATCACAAAGGCGAAATCAGATATGAATATAACACATAAAAGTGTATATCAAAGTAGTGGTCAAACAAGATCCACTACATCACAAAAGAATAGATACAAGTGCTAGACAAAAGAATAATTATACATCAAGGAGTCTATAGCTCAAATGTATAATAACAAAAACTACTAATCTAAAGTAGTTTGCCCAAAGTCAGGAGAAGGACCCTGATAAGAAGTCAAGCAGGAGCACCTGAAATATCTCGGTCTGACCCGAGTATTATTTAAGAAGAAAATAATAAACGGATCAGTCTAGCTATAAATATCAAGTAAAATGAGATAGGATAAGAGATATGACCAAAAACGTATGATAACAAAAATGCCATATTGTGTCAAGTGTACATTTAACAACAAAGAAAAGTCATAAAATTATCTCAAAAATCTAATAACATAAAAAAGATGTCATATTCTTTATTTTATTCACCAAGCCACAAATATTGACAAACATATCGTTGCCAATCGCAAAAATTAGTGAAACATAAATTCCAGAAATCATTAATTAGAAATACAGGAATCACAAGGGGGAGGCCAATTACAAACGGGAGCATGAAAACTCCAAAACACGTGTGTTAATCCTTTTTTGTTCGCGACTTAAGAGCTACGACTTAACGACTCAAGAGTTGCCGACCTAACAATTAACCGACCTAACTATCAAAAGGAGCATACCGACTTAACAAGCTGCGACTTAACGATCTAAACCACTCCGACCTAAGGAATGAGACGACTTAAGATATGTGCCGATCTAAGAGGCTACCGACTTAAGAAGATAGCAGGTCAATGACCTAAGAAGCAATGAGTTAACTTCGTACCGATCTAGAAGCTCACTAACTTAAGAGAAGTCTACGACTTAAGGGTCCGGACGACCTAACGAGTTAAAGAAGTCACGATCTAAAGGAGTTAACGACTTAACTATAGCCACGGTTTAACGACCTAAATACATAACGATCTAAAGAAAGTTGCGACCTAGCGACTTAAGAGATGTAACAGCTTAAAGTAGTCAACGACCTATGATAGATCGTATACGACTTAAGGAAACGAAGGCAGTACTGCATCTTTTAGGTCGCTGCCGACTTACGACTTATACTAAGTCACGCACGACTTACCAACTCGTTCAGAAGAATCAAGTGCAATTGAAGTGATTCCCTATGTCGCCACCGACCTACGATCTACGACCTACCTTGAGTCGTGGCCGACCTATGACTTGGTGATAAACTTCTGCTCAGAATTCCTCTCTATAAATACCCCCCAAAATCCAACAAGGAAGGGACTTTTGGCCGATCATTTCTTGAAGCGTCGTTACTCTGCCGAACTCTCAACTCATCCAACATTTGAAGAACTCTAATCACTCAAGACATTACAACAAGCTTTGAGAGAAATCTACCGCATTCAACACGAATTCGAGGAGATCTTCAACATCGAAGCTTGAGCTAATAGTCGAAAGTGTTTAGGATTGAAATATATTGTATTTTGAAGAACATTGTATCATCTTGTAATCCAAATCAGCAATAAAAGACTATAAAGTGGACGTAGGCTCAATTACGGGCCGAACCACTATAAATCTGTTGTCTTTTTACCGTTTTACTGCTATTTTCAGCTTGTATTCTGTTCCCGTACCAACGGGTGGTGCTTTCACGACTCTATTACACACACCGGATGTTAGCGTTCAATTTTTAGCGTTAACATTTTGGTGCTTTCACTGAGAATTGAACTCAGGCGATCATTCACCATTGCTTCACGGAAGTTTGTTGAAAAAGTTTCTTTCAAAACCAGAAGTCTATCAGACATAATGGTTCCTGGAAGAAAACGTAAGTCTGTCAGATCTGATGATGACCGCGACAATACTGCCACTTATCTTTCTCCAAGTCAGGCAGCTCCAAGCGTCGGGGTGACGCGAGAAGAGTTAGATGCTGCTGTGTCTGGACTGTACCAGTAGATGTAAACTCAAAATAATCTGATGATGGAAAAGCTGAATGCTCTGCTCGGGGCTAATCAAAGACCAGTAAATAATGAAGAAAACTTTGCTGATGCTGTTCCCATCTTCGAAGGGAGAAATATTCCTCAGGACAGATCTGGTGCCGCTGAAGGGGCACCTCCCCAAGCTGAAGGGTCCAGGCCATCGCCAGTTCTTCCCGAACGCTTGCCCAGACAAACTTCTGAAAAAATGGCCGAAGCCTATTCTGCAAAGTCACTAAACAATGAGGAGTATCTCTCCGGCATGATTCGGCAGATAATGAAAGAAAGCATGTAGAGAAACGAAGATGAGAATGATTGGGGATTTGCTCCGAGTAAAACTCCATTTAATGAAAGGATTCTAAAGGCTGAGTTTCCCAGAAAATTCGTTCCTCCTACCATTCCTGCGTATCGAGGAACAAGTGACCCGAATCAATTCCTGTACAAGTATGATTGGCACATGACTGGCGCCAGAGCGATTGATGAGATTAAATGCCGGTATTTCCCGGTATACTTGGAAGGAGTGGCGTTACTTTGGTTTACCAAGCTTCCTGTGCGATCTGTTGACCAATTTTCCGATCTGACCCGAAAATTCAAGGAACAATTCAGATTGTACATTTCAAGAGCAAAGGATATAATGTCTTTTTCAAGTCTCGAACAGAACCCTGGAGAACCCATCAAATCCTTTTTGAATCGCTTCAATTTAGCCCTAGCCGAAGTTGATAACGCATAACCGCGAATGATTTTAACCTACTTAATGCGGGCTATTGACAAGTCAAGCGAATTTGGAAAATGGTTGAAGATGAAGGAACCAAACTCGCTCGAAAAGTTCTACAAAAAGGCTGATGAGTTCATGCGTCTAGAAAATCTCTCTACGTCAGCTAAAGTTGTGACAACAGTGGTGGAAAATAATACTACGGCTCAGAACAAAAAAGAATCTGTAATCAGAAAAGGGAGAGTAATGGTGGAAAGAAGCAGAAGGATCTCAAAAAGCCCCGCTTTCTCAAGCCTTCGGATTTTACCCCTCTAACTGATACACCGGAGAATATTTTCATCGCCACTAAGAATGCTGTTGAATTTCCAAAACCACCGGCAGTAAAAGTTGGGAAAAATGCTGCTCAAAGCGGAAGATTTTGCAAATTTCATAACCAGCCAGGCCATGATACCAACGAGTGCCGCCACTTGAAAAGCCTGATTGAAGAATTGTTAAGAGAGAATAAGTTGCGGCAGTATGTTAAAAGGAATAGAAAAGACCCGTCTTCATCTAGCTAGGGGCAGCAACCTCCAGCTCATTCATCTGGTTCAGGAGAGAGGCCCGTTGCACAAGAAACAGAAAGACCTGTTATCAATGTGATCACAGGAGGACCCCATCCGGCTGGCAAGAGTTGGGGTGAGATGGAGAGGTATGCTAGAGCTTTGAAATATGCCCCAGCTGAAGAGAGCGTCTTAGTATTGGAAGATGCTGCACCTCTGAAGCAGCAAAAGACTTTTCATGATGATATCATTTTCAGAACCAGGGATTCTGTTGGTGTGGAGGCTCCTACTGAGGACCATTTGGTTGTTTCTGTTGGCATTGGCCCGGCTATTGTAAGAAGGGTACTGGTTGATAGCGGCGCCTCATGCAACATACTCTTTAAGATAACATTTGACCAAATGAAAATTCCAATGGCAGACGTACAGGCTTCGTCTCAGAAGATCGCCGGATTTACAAGGGAGCCAAAACAGCCAATTGGAACAGTGGACTTGTTTGTTGAATTGGGAGAAGGACATAAGAAGGTGGTTCGGGAGCAAACTTTTATAATTGTTGATGAATTCTCTGTCAATAATTCCTTCTTGGGTCGGCCTACACTTGCTGCTTTCAAGGCTGTCCTCGCCCTGTGGTGCTTGACAATGAAATTTCCCACTGATAATGGGGTTGCTGTCATTAAGGGAGACCAGAACGCGGGACGAGAATGTTATCTTGTTGAACTCCGAGAGGCTAGGAAAAGAGAAATGGGAAAAGATGTGGCAGCTCCGCTCCGCATCAAAGCCCCAACATTGTAGCAACTACGGAGTGGCCCCTGTACTGGCGAACATAGCAGTGCAAGGAAAGAAATAGATCCCAGGAAAGCCAGTACAGGGGAAAATAGAGTGGTAGCCGTGGAAATAACGGTACCAATACCCGTCGACTCGAAAGACCCTAACAAAGTACTCAATGTGGGTTCACAACTGAGCATAGCAGTACAAAACACGCTGATATCATTCTTAAAGGCCAATCTGGATGTGTTCGTGTGGTGTCATGCTGATATGTGTGGGATCTCTCCGGAAATTGCTGTACATACTCTAAATATCGATCCAAAATTCACACCAGTAAAATAGAAAAGAAGAACCCAAGGTCCAGAAAGGTCAGCAGCTCTAAAGGAAGAAGTAGATCGGCTCATGGAGAATGATTTCATCAGAGAATCCACTTATCCAAATTGGGTTTCAAATCCAGTACTGGTTAAGAAGGGAAATGGAAAGTGGAGAGTATGTATTGATTTCTCAGATTTAAACAAAGCTTGTCCCAAAGACTGCTTCCCACTGCCCAGAATCGATCAATTGGTGGATGGAACAGCTGGGCATGAGCTGTTATCTTTTATGGATGCTTACTCCGGATACAATCAGATTATGATGCATGAGTCAGATCAGGAAGACACAAGCTTTATCACGGATGTGGGTCTCTACTGCTACAAAGTTATGCCTTTCGGATTAAAGAACGCTGGGGCAACCTACCAAAGACTCATCAATGCGATGTTCAAACCTCAAATCGGCAAAACTATGGAAGTTTATGTTGATGATATGTTGGTAAAGTCAAAGAAAGCAATAGACCACATGGACCACTTGGCGGAAATGTTTGCAATTCTTCGAAAGTATGGAATGAAGCTCAATCCATTGAAATGTTCATTCGGGGTAGAGTCCGAAAAATTCTTGGGTTTCATCGTGAGCGCTAGGGGCATCGAGGCCAATCCTGCTCAAATCACAGTTTTAAGAGAGGTCAAAGCCCCTAAAACAAAGAGAGAACTGCAAAGTCTCAATGGAAAAGTCGCCGCTCTGAGTCGCTTCATTTCCAAGGCCACAGACAAATGCATTCCCTTCTTTGATGCTCTAAAGAAAGGAAAGAAAATTTTTGAATGGACTCCCGAATGCCAGAATGCTTTCGATCAACTGATTCATCATATGGAAATGCCTCTAGTTCTTTCCAAGCCCAGTGATGGTGAAGACCTTTTCATCTATTTGACGATTTCATCTCATGCTCTAAGTGCAGCACTCGTACGAGAAGATATGAAAATACAACGTCCAGTCTACTACATCAGCAAATGGTTCACTGGGGCAGAGATGAATTATTCAAAGATAGAAAAGCTCGCCTATTGTTTGCTAATTACTTTCAGGAAATTGAAGCCATATTTTCAATCTCATCCTATCAAGGTCCTTACTGATCAACCTCTAAAGCAAGTCCTGTATCGTCCTGAAACTTCGGGTCGTCTTTTGAAATGGAACATTGAACTCAGCCAGTATGACATCACTTACCATCCCCGAAGAGCAATCAACGGACAAGCTTTAGCGGATTTCATTGCGGAATCTACTGATAAAGGTGACAGTGAGAAAGAGACAACTGATGGCGTTCAAATCCAGTGGAAGTTGTATGTTGACGGTTTGAGAAATGATTATTGTTCTGGGGCAGGGGTTGTGCTTGAAACTCCCGAAGGACGATCGTTGTGTTATGCATTGAGACTGGAATTTCCTTCAACAAACAATGAAGCAGAGTATGAAGCTCTCATTGCCGGTTTAAAAATTGCCAAGGAACTAAACATCAAAGTGTTACAGATCTTCAGCGATTCTCAACTTATTGTTTGCCAGGTAAAGAAAGAGTTTCAAGCTAAAGGCGGAAATCTGCCCGCATACTTGTCAAAGGCATGTGAACTTCTCGAAGATTTTGATCATTACACGATAAGTCATATTCTTCGGGTTGAAAACATGAAGGCGGATTCTCTAGCAAAGTACTCAAGTTCCGAAGAGGCTCAATTACTGGGATTAGTTCCTGTAGAAGTTTTGTCGGTTCCAAGCATTGATGAGATGGATATTGATTGGATCATGGCTACGTCTCAAGAGCATGAATCATGGATGACTCTGATCATAGAATATCTACTCAATGGTTCCCTGCCTGAAAGTTCTAAAGAACGCCGAAAACTGTTAAGTAAAGCATCAAGATATATAATTCAAGATGGCCGATTATACAGATTGGGATTCTCAATGCCATTACTCCGATGTGTAACCAAGGAAGAAGCCAAGACAATTCTAGCAGAGGTACACAGAGGAGAATGTGGGGATCATTCAGGAGGTCAAACTCTAGCCAAGAAAGTTCTCCGATATGGGTATTTCTGGCCAAACATTAATCGAGATGCTGCTATGTACTCCCGAAAGTGCGACAGATGCCAAAGATTTGCAAAAATCCCAAAGGCACCTTCCACCGAACTCACGCAAATGGTCAGCCCATTGTCGTTCGCTATTTGGAGAATAGACTTGATTGGACCTTTACCGATCGCTAAATTTGGAATCAAATATGCTATTGTCACTATTGATTATTTCACTAAATGGGCTGAAGCTGAACCCTTAGCCACTATTACCTCTAAAAAGATGATAAATTTTGTAACTAAAATTATCATTTGCAGGTATGGTGTGCCGCAGAAAATAATCACAGACAATGGCACTCAGTTTGAAAGTGAAGAATTCCAAGACTTTTGCAAACGGTTCAGAATTCGAAAAAGCTTCTCAGCAGTGACTCATCCGCAGGCAAATGGGCAAGTGGAAGCGGTGAACAAAATTATCAAGTCAACCATCAAAAAGCAACTCGAAAAAGCAAAAGGTGGTTGGGTCGATAAGCTTCCATTAGCACTATGGGCATACAGAACTACTCACAAAACTGCGATTGGGCACACTCCATTTTCACTGGCATACGGATCGGAAGCAATGATTCCAGTGGAAGTAGAAGTTCCTTCACATAGGAGAATTCATTTCAACGAAGCTGAAAACGAAAAACTGCAACTTAAAGCCCTTGATTTTCTTGATGAAAAAAGAGAAGAAGCTAGGCTCAGAGTTTCAGCTTATCAACAAAGGATAGCCAGGCACTTCAACTCTAAAGTTCGCCAACGTAGCTTTGAGGTCGAAGACTTAGTCTTGAAAAGGATCATGACAGCAACCGGGGTGTTTGGGCCAAACTGGGAAGGGCCATATGTCATAGGCAATAAACTTCTTGATGGCACTTTCAAACTCATAACTGTTGAAGGAGATCCAATTCCAAGAGCCTGGAACAGCAACCACTTACGTCCTTATTTTACTTGAAAAAGCTTTGCTCAAAATTGTAAAATAGTGATGGATGTATCAGTTGTATTGTAAGACATTGTAAATCAGTGTAAATGAATAAATGCTATAAAGTGGATGTAGGCCCGATTCTGGGCCGAACCACTATAAATCTTGTGTTCTTTACTATTTTATAATGCCTGTTTTATTTCGATATGTATTGCTAAAATGTAGATTCAAAATTGCAGGACATTAAAACAAGGCTTACTCGTCACAAAGCCAAGCGACCCCTATAAGTCGCTTATTAAGCAAATTTCAAGCAACAAAAATTCCAGATTCAAATCCCATACAAGAAGAACTTCACATAAAAAGTTGGCGACTCCACTGTGTCAAGCACTCGTTAACTGGTTGCAATCGTCAGTATAAAAAGACATCCAACCTAGTAACTTGCATTTGCCCCATGAAGTCACTCAACAGTGAAGTTTACTTCTTCGGATAAGGCAATTTACTAGCAACAAAAAGGAAGATGCGCTTGGAAACGATGATGAAGGATCGCTGATGTGCAGATGATGAGAAAACATGGGCCGGCAAACATAGAAGCAGCCAAAAGGAGGTATGCCTCTCAATAAGAGGGCCAAAAGTTCCACTAAAGGGACACCTTCCCAAGCAGAAGGAACAAGACCCTTGCTAACTGGTCGTGATGCATCCGATCAGACAGCTTGCATCTGTCCCATGGATCCACTCGCCCCTGAGACGCAACCTTCCTAGCACACCAATCAACCAGAGCTCTTCTCCGAAGGCCGATAAAGCCCTCTAACGAGGCACGCCAAAAAATGAAAGTGCTTTCCTCAATCAAAAAAGATTGATGGAACCACCGGAGGGGCACCTTCCCAAGCTGAAGGAACATGGCCCTTGTTAATTGATTGCGATCGTTCGTGCAAACGAACATCCAGTCAAGCAACTTGCGTCCGCCCCGTGGGTCCATCCAACCATGAGAAAGTAACTTCCAGGCAATCAAAAAGCCCTCTTCGGAGGCACAAGCCCTCTTCGGAGGCACATGCCCTCTTCGGAGGTAAAAGCCCTCTCCCGAGGCACCACAAGCCCTCTTCGGAGGCACATGCCCTCTTTGGAGGCAAAAGCCCTCTCCCGAGGCACCACAAGCCCTCTTCGGAGGCACATGCCCTCTTCGGAGGCAAAAGCTCTCTCCCGAGGCACCGCAAGCCCTCTCCGGAGGCACAAGCCCTCTTCGGAGGCACAAGCCCTCTTCGGAGGCACAACTCTTTAAGAGGAGCCCTCTCCGGAGGCATGTCCCAAAATAGAATACTCAAACAAAAAGCCTTCTCCAGAAGCACATTTCTAACTCTCAAAGGAAGGCTAACTTATTCATCTCCAAAAGTTCTTCCTAAAAAGTTGAAATGCTACAAAAAGACCTCTATAGAGGCGCATTTCACCTTGCTCGAAGTACCAAAAATAAGCCCTTTACCGGGGCACAAAATCAAAACCTTCTTTAGAAGCTCATTTCACTACGTAGGAAAATCCACTTTTTAACAAATAAAAGTGATCATCTCCGAAAGTTGAAGTGTTCTTTAAGAAAGAAAGAGAAAGTAAAAATTTCTCCAAAAATGAGATATACTCTATTAAAAGCAGAATGATTCTTCCCTTAAAAGTGGAATAGTTATTCTCTGAAATAAGAGTATCAGTCTTGTAAAAGCAAGAAATATTGCAATACACTTGTGGTATGGGGGCAACATTATATAATTCAGTTACATTAATAGAAGTAATGTACAAGCAACATACCACAAGTTCATTGCAATATCTCGTAAAAAAGATGTGGAATAAATGTATTCTCAAACACAGACAAAAAGTGTGTACAAGTAAAAAGAATCGTTTATTCTACACTAAAAATGAGAAACAGATGCATTCTCACATACACAAGAATTTGTACAAGTAAAATAGCTATTTTATTCAATACTATGAAAAAAAATTAACATTGTGCAGATCACAAAAAGAAGCGGGGACCGGTACCCACACAATCTCCGGTCGGTACATGCAAAAAGCAAAATAAGAAGTAGAAAATCCAGTTTGTCATTCCTTCTTCCCGCTACCTTTGGAGCCTTTGCCTGGCTTAATAGTTAATTTTGGAATCCGGCATGGGCGGAATGGAGAAGGAGGAGTGGTTGGGTCTACTTCTTTTTTGTCTTCCCCAGCTGAAGCACTTCTCTTCTTCTTCTTTAGTGCACGCTTTCCTTTACTCTTTGAAGAAGATTCGCTTTCCGGAGTCAGCAGCATGGAAAGTTTTGTATTGTCATCTAATGACTGCTCCGGAGTCTTCTCACTATCCTCCGTCCCTTCCGCTTTCTGCTCTTGAGAAGCGGGTGGATCCTCCAAGCCTTGGAGAGCTTCTATCTGTTCCTCCTGCGACCCTGGTTGAGAAGCAGGAGTGACTTAAAGAGATGGAGGAGGAACAGCTGGAAGAGGGGAAGAGTGTACAGTGCTCGGTGCTTCCGCTACAGAAGAAAAGAAGTCAAAATCAGTATTCTCTGAAAAAAGAGAAGATATTGGATCACCCGGATTTAAGTAATAAGCAAGAAATTCATCCAAATCAATTGAATCGAATGAATAATCCACTGAGCTAGATCTGAATCGAAGTTACCTGGAAAAGCCGGTTTTGACAGATCAATTTCAAATTTTTCAGCCTCGATGTCTTCTTGGCTCTTTTCCTCAATCTGAGTAAGGGGAGACTCGGTGGTGACAGGCTTAGCCTCAATGTCTTTTGCAGGAAGAGGAGAGTGAGAGCTGGAACCAACGATATCAACATCAGTCGAAATCGAAGTGTGGACAGGGGCAGTTAAAGATATCTTCTTTTCTGAGTGTTCTTCTGCCACTATCCCAGCTCTAGCTTCAGCGAGTTGCTCTTTTCCTCTAGCAAGAGCTGCACGAGCATCATCATCAAGGTAAATTGCCTCAAGCGCCGTCCCATCGTAGCCAGCTCCCCCGAGCATATCGATCGCAGCCTCCCATACTTCAGCTAGGGTGATTTCATATTTTGGTCCCAAGAATGAGAGACTCCCACGCCCCAAGACGCTATGAATATAAAAGTCAAATAAAGTTGAGTCGATGCTGGCCTTAGTTGCTTCGTGAGACTCTTCAGCCGCAACTTGTCCAGCAACCGCGTCGTCACGCTCTTTCTCAACTTTAAGAAGCCTAGCTTTTAGCATTTCTATCTCTGCGTTCTGGGAGTTAAATGTTTTCCGCAGTTGAGCATTTTCTTCACGGTATTTCTCAATGATGAGTTATTCGGCTGCAAGCTTCATTTCGGCATCTCTTTGCGCAGCGTGTGCATCCCGCACTTGCTTCTGAAAGACTTCTTCTTTTTGAGTATGCGATGCAGAAGAAGAGGCCAGATCTTCCTTAAGTCGCTTAACTTCAGATTCAAGCCTTGCATTGTCATCCGCGATGTTTGTCATCTCCGCGTCGTGCTGCTTGCACCATTTATCCCATTCAGCCTTATCATTCTCCAGAGTCAGCATGTTTTCGAGATTCATATGGTTGACTCTTTGGAGTTCATCAATAAGCTTTTGCCATTGCGACATCCTCTCAATGTCAAGCTTAACTGCATCAAGATTTCTAAGCATGGCTTGCTTATCAATCGGGACCAAATCTAGGTCAAAGCGCACTCCTTTTAAGCACCAGTTCGGAAACCGGCTTTGAAGCGTTGGAGGGCCATCTTTAACCTGATACTGGAGCCTGCTGATGATCGCTTAGATGTTGGATTTCTTTAAAGGAGGAGAGCTGGCCAGAATATCAGAAGAGATAGGAGCGTCAGTCTTTTCGGAAATTGCAGACGCGTCCTTTTCATCAAGTCTAACCCGTTTACTCAGGTCTTCGGTAGCATGCCTCTTCCCTTTATCGTCATGATATTTTCTTTTGTGGGAATCATCATCCCTCCTTCTCTGCTGCTCTTCGTAAGCTCGCCACTCTTGAGCTTTTCTAACTGCTCGCTCTTCGTCAGATTCTTTGCGAGTGGGGAGATAGCATCTGTAATCGTAAGAATCGCGCCCTCCGTAGCGCCGAAAGTTGTTGTAATATGAGCCACTTCGCACCATTGTAGAACCTGAAATTGAAGAAAAAGACAAGTCTTAGAAATCTTCAAGTAGAAAAGTCTAAGTGCATATAAGTGTTAAGCATCCTAAGTGTGTGTGATGTGCGAACTACGCACGTCAAACTACAAACCACTCTTTGGTTGGGGAGTGATAACAGATTGAGAAGCAGGGGTTGATTTTTGAGCCGACAAAGTTTGATGCAAAGTAGATGTCGCTTCGGTTGCAGGAGATGTAGCTTTAGTTATATCATCTTTGAAAAGTTCCTGTGAAGTAATCATCAGTTCACTCAACCCCTCAAAGGTATCGTCACCATCGTGTTTTGCGGGGTTTTCTTTCTCGGCTCCTTTATCATCAACATTCTCGAAATGTTGAGAAGTTTCTTCTTCTTCAATAATCGTAGCAAGTGCCGGCTTGCTAGACGGTCCCACAACGTCAGTAGAAGTAGAACACTTTACTAGTGAAGTCTCAGCGGTGGTTTCTTTCAGTAAAGGTTCTATAGCAGGAACTGGGGCATCTGATGCCTTAGCTGGAGAATCAGGGACTTCATGCGGCTGAATAGAGCGGGAAGGATGTAAGAGTCCAAATTGGTGGAAAAACTCATCTTTCAGTAGAAAGTGAACATTCCTCTCTTCAACAGGCACGACCATAAGCCTCTCGAAGGTTGTTTTGTGACTAGGGTCCCTAGAAGGAGGAGGGAGCGCTGAAAAAGTAGAAAAAGAAGTTAATACTTGACAATTCGGACTTCGAAGATTTCAGAAAACATAAGGAAAGGAAAAAGATAAATGGTCATACTTCCCACTCTCCAGATGGCATAAAATCCCGGGGGACAACGAACGTAGAAAAACTGGCTTAGAAAACCGTGAACACTGTCAGGGAGACCGATGATCAACTTACGGTTTCTAGCACTTCTCACAACCGTGATAGAAGGATGATCTTTATTTTTGGCAAAAGAACACAGATAAAAAATTCATCAAAACTTGGGAGACGATCCAACGTTCTCCTAAATAACACACAGAGTCCCATCAGGATGGCATATCCGTTGGGATGTAACTGAAAGGGAGAAATTGATAATCGTAGAAGTAGTTGTTGAAGGAATTCGTTGAATGGAGGAATAGCTCCGTTCATGCACATGTGGCAATTGACGGCAACAAAACCATGAGGTGGTATAACAGCAGTGTTACTCCTCTCAGGCAGTATGGCATCCATTTCAGCAATGCCGAACTGAGTACATAATTGCCGGAAAACTCTGTATGTTAATGTAGTTGAAGTTCGTTCTGGAGGATCAGCTAATGGAATAGGGATAGGAATAGTTTCTCCAGCTTGAGCTGTTGCTTCTTCTTGTTGGGAAGACATTCTACACAATCAACTGGATGTTCAAATGTGAAGGTGCACGTTTCCTAAAAAGTGTGAAGTGTTGTGCAAAACTAATAAAAATAAAAAGCAAGCATAACTGGAATTAAACTAGCTGACAATCAGTCGATTACAAGATTTCAGAACTTGTTAATATTCAAGTGCAGTGTTAATGCAAACAAATCAGTTTCAGTTGACTATTACGATTTTGCTTTAATACTTCACTTGAATTGGTTATTGTACAACATTTTGTTCATACAGTTCATTTAATTTGATTTTTTTATCAACTAATCTGTCATTTGATGTGGGTAGTCAGTGGCAGTATATTCGTCCTAGTTTTCTGTAAATGTTATAACAGGCAATTAGAATTATAGATAATCTGTAAAAGAATGCAACAAAGTTCAACAGTCCAAAGTTCAACAGTCCAAAGTTCGACGGTTCAAAGTTCAGGCAATTCAAATCTTAAAGTTCAAGGCAGTGAAAATTATGTTAAGTTCTAACTCGTCCACGACCTAAAGGAAATGCTACGAGTTAGGCTAAGTCGTTGATTCTAAGTCGTAATACATATGAAGGCTTCGAGTCTGAACAGCACTATTTTCTCTAAGTCCAAGCTCGGCCGCGACTTAAGGTCTATGCCGCAAACTAATTAGGCCATAGGAAAGTTAGGTCGCAAGGGTTCTTGAACCGGACAAAGTGCTGAATCGTGAATATTTTAGGTCGTGAATTTTTTGGGTCGTTTCCGATAGGATTTCAAGCTATCTCCTGCTCGAATCAAAACCTTATCTCCTTCTGCCGATTACCTTCCTCTCCATTGAGGAGTTCAGTAACTCGTCAGCCAACTTGAGATCCATAAACCCAGTAACTTCGAACTATCCCCTATCAAAAACCCTAAGTTGTGTCTCCTAATCGCATCTCACAACATCATCAAATCATCCCAAGTCCATCGTGAAACCAGTATGCGTATGCGGCAGTATATTCGAGGATCACAATGACATCGTGGCTAAAGGAAGTCGAGAATTGGATGCGACATGACTCGTGATAAAGCATGATGAACAAACTCAGATTAGGGGCGATGAACACGGGATCCTCGATTCAATGATGATCACGTTTGGATATTAGTTGAATTTACTTACGCAATGTAATGCTGAGAATAACTGATGAACGAGTAATGAGATTTGTCTTCGAGAGCTCGAGTATTCGTTAATGGCTGAGCAGAATAATAAAACAGGTGAAGTGAAAGAGGAGACGACCTAAGCTATTTATACACTGAGGTATTGAAATGTGAATCGACCCACGATCCACGACTTGCGACTTATCATGTGTCGCTCACAACCTAACCAAAAAAGCAAGTTAAGAAAATCGAAGCACACGACCTACGATTTAGGCATATACTTCGAGGGGCAAATGTTAATCCTCTTTTGTTCGCGACTTAAGAGCTACGACTTAACGACTCAAGAGTTGCCGACCTAACAATTAACCGACCTAACTATCAAAAGGAGCATACCGACTTAACAAGCTGCGACTTAATGATCTAAACCACTCCGACCTAAGGAATGAGACGACTTAAGATATGTGCCGATCTAAGAGGCTACCGAATTAAGAAGATAGCAGTTCAACGACCTAAGAAGCAACGAGTTAACTTCGTACCGACCTAGAAGCTCACCAACTTAAGAGAAGTCTACGACTTAAGGGTCCGGACGACCTAACGAGTTAAAGAAGTCACGATCTAAAGGAGTTAACGACTTAACTATAGCCATGGGTTAACGACCTAAATACATAACGATCTAAAGAAAGTTGCGACCTAGAGACTTAAGAGATGTAACAGCTTAAAGTAGTCAACGACCTATGATAGATCGCATACGACTTAAGGAAACGAAGGCAGTACTGCATCTTTTAGGTCGCTGCCGACATACGACTTATACTAAGTCGCGCATGACTTACCAACTCGTTCAGAAGAATCAAGTGCAGTCGAAGTGATTCCCTATGTCGCCACCGACCTACGATCTACGACCTACCTTGAGTCATGGCCGACCTATGACTTGGTGATAAACTTCTGCTCAGAATTCCTCTCTATAAATACCCCCCAAACTCCAACAAGGAAGGGACTTTTGGCCGATCATTTCTTGAAGCGTCGTTACTCTGCCGAACTCTCAACTCATCCAACATTTGAAGAACTCTAATCACTCAAGACATTACAACAAGCTTTGAGAGAAATCTACCGCATTCAACACGAATTCGAGGAGATCTTCAACATCGAAGCTTGAGCTAATAGTTGAAAGTGTTTAGGGATTGAAATATATTGTATTTTGAAGAACATTGTATCATCTTGTAATCCAAATCAGCAATAAAAGACTATAAAGTGGACGTAGGCTCAATTACGGGTCGAACCACTATAAATCTGTTGTCTTTTTACCGTTTTACTGCTATTTTCAGCTTGTATTCTGTTCCCGTACCAACGGGTGGTGCTTTCATGACTCTATTACACACACCGGATGTTAGCGTTCAATTTTTAGCGTTAACAACGTGCAACATAAACGGAACGCTATTCCATGGTCGCTAACCATAAAGCCGGTGCAACGACGTACTGCAATAACGGTACGCCCAAGGAACCTGAAATTCGAATGAGTTAGAACAACGACGTAGTGCAATAACGGTACGTCCGATGAACCAGAAACTCAAATATTTTGAAACAACGACGCAGTGCAATAACGGTACGCCTGATGATCTCGAAACTCAAATAATTCGGAACAACGACGTAGTGCAATGACGGTATGCTCGATGAACCGAACTCCATAAAGCCCGTAGGTCGCTAGCCTATAAAAATGAGACGAAGCTCAATAAATCGGGGTACAGTCCCCCACGTGGACAAAGAGACATTGCAAATCGCTAGTCTAAACCATAAAATGATCATCATCGATCATCAAGAAGTGTCGATTACACTAAGCTAGTAAATATAAGAGTTTAGCTTCATGTCCCATAACCACTAGCTTAACTTAAATATTTATGAACAAATTGTAGATTGCCACTCGAAAATTGTCACAAGAGTTCAGTCGAACAAGTCCAAGAATTAACCGACGAAGTAAACGCAAGCGTTTCATACCACTTGTTTTACTAATCCGCTTAATTAGATTTCTCATACGAATGAGGTAAAGGTTTGTATGTACTAATAGATTGGAAAGAAGTTTTAAAAGAAAGCTTTATATTTAAAATAGTACCAAAATCATTTTGAGGAAAGAGTTTGAGTATTTACTACTAGTATAGAAACCTTTGTATTTAGAAGTGACAAATCACAAAAGGGATTGTAGAAACGATCAATCAACAAAGATTCACATACGAAGATGTGAATTAATTCCAAAGAAATCGATATCAAATCCATCAAAATGGATATTCCCAAAAATCCAAAGAAAGTAGTCATCAAAGTCGATAATAAGTGATAACAACTAATTGGATCAACAAAAATCGATAAACATTGGACGTCTGGGGGTTTGAACCAGACGTCTGACCCTAAGTTCTGGCCCAAAATAGTAAAAACTACACATTTCAGACGTTTGAAATTCCATCCAGACGTCTGGTTGGATTTCCAGACGTTTGGATTTTTCCTCTGCCTTGTTGCATTTTCCAAAGACCAATTCCAGACGTCTGGATTTTTCAACCAGACGTCTGAATTTGAAACCAAACGTCTGGATTTTGTTCCAGACGTCTGAAATTGCTTGCTAGGCAAAAATCAGCCTTGCCCAAAATGGGCGAAAATCCAAACCGGAAGCGATCGGATGAGCAACAAAGACTAGGGATTTATGCCAAGCGACAACCCAGCCTTATAGGCTCTCCGAAACACCACCAAAACATGTCAAAACATCCAAGATAGGATTTTTAAAGATTTTGACTTCAAAACACCAAAATTGAAAAATTCACCAAATCAACTCAAATCAAAAGCAAATGAACATGAACAAGCGTTAGGAATTCATACCTAACAACAATGAAAGTTATAGACGTAGATGTGAGTTAAAGAACTCACCTTTAATCTCAAAAACACGAATGAGAAGCTTTAAAACAAAGGAGAGACCAATTCCTCTTCAATCTCAACTCAAGAAGGTCCAATCTAAGATCAAAAGCAATATTTCATAATTAAGGTTATAGGAAATTCTAAAATTGGAGAGAGATTGAGATGGAGGAGAAGAAGAGAATGCTTACCTTGGCTTCTCCTTGATGTTGGAGCTAGAATTTGAATTTACAAAGGAAACTAGGGCTTAGGATTTCTAATTTCCCATTCCTCTCCCCATTTTTCCAAAGCTTGAAGTGTTAGGAAAATAGAATGAGTGAATGAAGAGGAGAGTGGAGTGTTAGGGTATTAGATAGGCTGATGGGCTGAAACCCAACCCAAAGCCCTAAATGAAAAATAGCAAAATTCACTCAACTCCAAACATATCGATGTTTATACTCAAAAAGGTCGCAAACGACATTTTGAACTCAATGGAAGTGGTCTCGAGTCCTAATTCGACTGTTTACAAAAAGTAGCTTTTCGGACCATAATCCGACTAACGATGCTATATTTAAATAAAATATTTAAATATACAATCGTAAAATATGCGGGTGGTTACAAATCCATTTGGATCCGTCCAACCTGTTTCCCTGCATCCACAGATGTTATATAACATAAAATACCAATACCTTTTCGAGGCGGGATATCGCGGCAATATAGGGTCATTTGCTATTATGCAGGGCGCATAGCGTCTCATCCGCTCCAATGGCGGGAAATATATCCAACTACTAATATATTCAACTACTATATATTAGATAACATCCAAATGATAATAATAATTTATCAATTAATCCAATCAATCAATAAATAATTTTTAATATTTCAAATTAAAACCAGCAATCCAAATGAGTGAGATTTACTCATCTTGATTTTTAAATTACCAAACATCTAAATTTGAATTAAATCGAACAACGTTCGATTTGATCTAAAATTCCAACTGACTCCGAAAAATCCCAAACTAATTCCAGATTGAATATTTCGCAGCTACGAATACAACGTGACTGATTTCGCGATTTTTAGACCTCGTATGGATAAGTTATTTAATAATTTAAGAATTTTTAATTAAATTAATTAACTTATCACATCTATTATTGCTAATCACCTTTCACAATTCAAATCCCTTTCTTCCGAAATCGAGTCGCTCCTCCCGGTAGCTCAACCCACCATACCAATCCTAGTTCCATCTCCCCTTCCCTCCACACTCAACGAAATTGGAAACCGATGAATCCGTTGAACTCCTTTACGTGAAAGCAATTCGAACATCACCACAACTCGTTGCCCAGACCTCCGCCTCAAATGGCGTCTTCGCCCTCTTCCCATCAATCACTGTTCATGCACGCACGGCCATGGACGACCAGACCTCCTCAATTTCTTGTCGACCATGCACCTCCAACCCACGAACATGGATTAACACTCCAAAACCCAAATCGATCACTACATCAATCGAAAGATCAAACCCTAGCTAACAGAATGCCGACGTCTTCCTTTGTCAAGCATCGTAAATCAAAGACGTAGACCCCAACATTTACATGAATAAAAAGATCTCGGTTCTATTAATGCAAAGAATTTAAATAGTAAAATCTAATATCAAGAATTGAATTAATTTTGATTTTTTCCTTTTCTGCGTTTTGAAAAGAAGATAAGGAACGCGTTTAAAAAGAAGAGGGAGTACGATTCTAGGTAAGGTGGCTGTAGGGTGGTTGTATGGTGGCTGACGAAAAGAAAGATATTTATCCAAATATATATATATATATATATATATATATTTAGTATTCCAAAATATCTAGGTATCTAATTCCGAATCCCGATCGAGGCATGCCGTCTCGTGTTTCTAATGTTATACCCCTATTCCGATCGCAATGGAACAAGTTTCAGAACCTAATTCGATCGTATGTGGAAGATAGCCTTTTAAATTGGCTAATTTTAATTAATTTAATCCCATGCATTTTCAGCTCGCATGCCCAAATGGTAAATCCAAACACTATGAAATTTGAAATCTGATAATAATACACTATTACGGATTCAGTGGAACATCTTCGTCGAATTCCGAGACTATGTCCCGGATCGCTATTTTAACGTATCGACTAAATCGACAATTTCAAAAATTGGCAAAATCTCTTGGAATTCCAGTTTTAAAAACTTATTAACTCAATTATAATTCAAATATAATTTATATCAATATTAGAAATCGTTTCGATTCATATTCAACTCAAATTCAATTATTCACCATTTCCGTATTATGATAAATCACTATATTTAAAATTTAAATTCATTCTATAATTTCAAAATTTATATTCCAAATCCAATATTACAACCATTTAAATATTCAAAATCAAACGACTAAAAATCCTGGTCGTTACATTCCTCCCCTTTAAAAGAATTTCGTCCTCGAAATTGCTAAGTAGGAAAAATGCAACAAACTCATTAACTTATCAAAACTCACTTTGTTAAAACTCAATATTTTACTCTTCTAAATCCATTATTTCCATATAAAACATTTAGTTTCCATTTCTAAACCAAAATCACTTATTTCAATTACAATTCGAAATCAAATTTTGGCTAACAAAAAATTGCCAAAAAATTTCAAAAAATTTCTAACACCATAAATTTTGAAAATTTTTGGCAGAGTTTCCTTTGTACGGAGACCCTTTTGCAATATGAAAAATATGATAAAAAGATATACATCGGCTCTCATGGCCGGAAAACACAATATATATCAATATTTTTATTTTCGCGCACTAAATTTTAAGCGTACCTTATTTTAGCATTATTTAACGAGCTCGCGCAATTCATATGCAATTACGCAACCAAAATCTATCCAAACAGCTCCCTATACATGTACTTACTCAAAATAAATGTATAGGTTCCATAATTCTGAATTTAATAATATTACATGCATTTAACTAATTAAACACATAGATTTCATTAAGCAAACTTGTCAGATCATGTATTTCATAATGCATATGCAAATACAAGGTTCAAACAATCACTTATTCATTTCCAATTCAATTTATATGCCATTTATTAAAATTTCCATTGATTAATATGAAATTTACTTGAACTTGATCCCTATTCACACCCATGCCCTTCACAAAGTTTTATTTACTTCATTTTATATCAACAACATCTCATACCATGCTAATTCATTAACAAACCATTTCATCAAATTCAATTTATCCATTTCAAATTGATTTTAAACCAATTTATCTATTTTCTATTGATTCCCATTTAATTTATTCACTTCCATTTACTCAGTATATCTCAATTTATCCTATATCACTCGGAGATAATTTCATTAATTCATTTTGATCACTATCTATTTCATTTGACTTATTTCGGGAATTCAATTCATTACCTCACTTTTCAAGTGATTTTATATTAAATTTACTAAATTCCAATTCATTATCCATTTAATTTCAAACAACCACATTCAAACATATTTAATTCGCCTATAAATAAGTCGAATTCCATTTATAACTCAAGTCTCATTTCAATATTCAATCCACTAATTAATTTATCTCATTATTTACTTCCATTTTATAATCTAGAAGAAGATTTTCATTACAAAAATTACTTCAGTTTGTTTGACTTGAGTCCAACTCATTTTATAATTCAAATTTGGATTTTCATTCCTTGTTATCAAAATACTTAACCATTTTAACTTGGTCATACTTTTCCATTTTCTCAGTTTAATAAGTTATACAAACTTATTTATTCATAATTCCCTGAATTTCCCTTAAGTTTACTCACATTCTATATTTATGACATATAGTTATATAATCACTTCACAATTCATGTTTATATTTAATTCAATTTGAAATCGTTCAATCCAAATCGATTTTTATTTAACTTAGCTTAAGTTAAATTTTTATTCCATATTTAAATTTCATATTTCCTTTCCTTATTAACACCATTCTCAATTTATACGTTCAAAAACTTATTTTCTTCCGGTTTACAAAGCTTATATATGAGAATTCCAGAATTTAGACACCCGGTTTTTTTTGAAATCAAAATATACATATATATTCTTGGTATATTAAATCACACTTTGGAATTTCCAAAAGAACTTGGTTTTACTCAAAACAATTCCGTTTGGAATTTTAAAACAAACTAGTTTACCAAAAGCAAAACTCCCTTTGGATTTTCTAAAACAAGACTTATTTACCGAAAAAGTCCAAAACAAATAATTATGGTAGCAATCTGTCACTTAGAAACTCGAAATTGAAGACTGATGATGCGGCCGTCATCACCAGAATTATTTTCCAATGACTAAAGTGAGTTCAATGCTTGCTTAGTTCCAAAGTCCATTTTAAAACATTTTCTATTCAAAAATATCTCCAAAATAATACTCCATTATTCTTTTCAACGCTACACTTTGAAAAAATTTCCAAAACTTCCAAGATTTCAAAATTCCCAAATACTGAGTTCAAATCCATTTAAAACATTTTTCAAAGCTTTCGGGATTTTAAATTTCCAAATTCTGGTTTGAAGCCAACTTTAGTTATAATCACATTCATAAATTTCACCTTTGAAATTCCCTTTGTTTATATAAACCATTTCAATTTTTATAAGCTTGTTTTGATTATAATAATATCAACCAAACACTCTAAGTTTACTATAATAATTTCTGAAAAATTATTCCTTTATATCAAAATATATTTTGGGTAAAACTATTTCATTTACCAACTTCAAAACAATACTGTGTCGGTCCACCTTGTTTAAGAGTTTAGAAACCCCTATCGATACAATTGTACTTCCCGTACCGACCAGAATTCATAAACACTCAACCCATAAGTCAACACAATATAAAACAATTTATATTCACTAACAAATGCATGCTCATATCTATTAATTCACTCAAACTCATTGTAGGGTACTACTGACCCTATCTCTAATGAGTAATCCCCACCAAAGCCAAGGTTCTCATTTAACCTTCAGCTCTGACACAAACTGTAGCGACCCCCTGTTCCACACCTTTTGAGCTAACATTAACTTATACTTGTCCAACACAAATTGTACGGAAAGACGAATAACTAAGAGAAAGAGGAGGATAAAAGACGAAAACAGAAAACAACAATACAGAATCTCACGATCGCAGCGGAGCAAATTATAATATATAACAGATCTTATACAAAGAAACTATAACTGTAATATACATACAATCATCAGAGTACAACAGTAAACAACAATCAATCCACTATAAGGGAAATGGCTGTTTCCAATGGCGGAAAGCCGTTGGAGGCCGTTGGAAAGCCGTTGGAGGCCGTTGGAAATGTCGTTGGTATACGCTTCAACAGCTTCCAACGGCCTCCAACGGCACCAACGGGGTTATACCAACGGCTTCCAACGGTAAGCTTGCCAACGTGGCAAATCCTGTTGACCAAACTGCCGTTGGAAAGCCGTTCGAAGGCGTTGGAATTTGCCATTGGTCGCCGTTGGTAAGCCAAATGCAGAATAGACGTTCAGTTTGATTTGATGAAATATTCTTCATCTATCCTTGTGTCTCCCTGGCAAATTTCGAGGACGAAATTTCTTAAGGGGGGAAGGTTGTAACGACCCCGGATTTTATATAAATTTAAATTGATAATTAAATTAATTTTTGAATAAAAATTGTAGAATTAACTAATAAACTGATTTGAGTTTCCCCAAATTCCAATAGAATATATGTTAAATTGTTTAAATTTAAATATTGTATATATATGTGAATACGAGTAAATTTGAATATGTATATATGGGATTTGAATTTAAATCTTTAATAAATGGTTTAAAAATAAATATAAAAGTATATACATTTGACACAAATAGAAAAATAAATAATTTAAAATTTATGGGTTATGTAGAAATAGAAATAAATAAATATATATAAGATAAATTATAAAATACAAAGTAAACATTTGATAAAATCTAATAACAAATTTAAAATAGAAATTTATTTATATTATAAAGTAATATTACAAAGTAATAAGACAAAAGAAAATAATACTCAAATATGAACACATAATATAAGTATGTAAGCTTGGGATAATAAAGATAATAACACTCAATATAAAGATCTGTAGCACAAAAAACAAAACACGATTTACCTCAGCCACCAAAACATGAGATCTACAACCACCAAAGTAGAAAAGAAAAATCTCTTTAGTCAATCCAAAATAACAAAGAAAAGAAGATAAGTATGAGACATAAGGTACATATGCATTAAATGTTTTCATCTCTGGCAGCAAATAAAATTCAATTCGAATTATTTTTAAAATCAATTCAGCCTCTAAAGAGAAAAAAAATCTCTGCCTTGTTGTACAACCAAAATAATATCACCATGTACAAAGTGATTTATCACTAGCAAACTCATTTTCTTATATCAAACTTCTTCATTTCAATTTCGTAAATCATAAGCTAAGGAAAATCTAAAAATAAGCACCATCTAAAACTCAAACAAAATCTCAACTTGATCAACATACAACTTCATATAACCAGAGATAAAAGATGAGAATTTCAGCTTGCATTTTTACAAGGCTGTTTCAACATAAAGGAAGGCTCTGTTCTTTCTTTTAATTACTATGAGTAACTCCATTTTCCTTTTAAAACTTTAAGTATCTGAAATTTTTGCAAGTTTAAGTCTGGAAATATGTATGTTGAACTTTGTTTCTGTGCATATGTGTGAGTATATGTATGCCTGTACAATTTGAGGAATTCCTGTTTTTTTGTTTTTGTTTTCTTTTTAGACCAGACATGCAAATAAAATTGTTTCTCTCAATCTAACAACTATTAGCACTTGGAATATAAACAAAAACTGTTTTTTATAGCATTTATTAAAGTTTAAAAATTTGTTTGAGTTAAAACAAATTGTGAATATCCCTGGAAACTAAATAAATCTGAGTAAACTTTAAATTGGTCAAATTTCAAACATTCTGATTCACGAATTCAGGTATATAAACTGAATTCTCATACTTTAACATGAATTTTAAAGAAAAAATTATGATTTTTAGATCCGGAGATCGAGAGCAGTTTTTAGTTGAACGGAAATTACTTTTTAACCAATTTCTGGTGATCTCATCGATATGGGAGGTCGTGGTTCTCTGGGGTGGTAGCGGAATGAATGTAGTGTCAAGGAAAAATAGTGGGATGGTAGTCAGATGGTTGTGGTGGCGGCGGCAAACGTTTGAAAATTTTAAACCTAGTTTTCGTATGCTCTAGAATTTTTGATCAAGCGATACCTCTGGTTGATCGAGTCCAACCCAACTCGTGGGGATGGAAGCATAGATGTTGGCAATGGTGTGGCCGGAATTTCGTGACCTCTGGTGGCCTAAGGCGGTGGGGCGAATCGATGTAGTTGATCGAAGTTTTGTTCCAGTTGTGGTGATGATGCTCGATTTCGAGTTCGAGGAGATGGTGGCGTTCTGATGGTCGGAGGATGGGTCGTTGGTGATTGTCGACTTGCTCGATGTAGTGGCGATGACTGGAGGTGGCCATCGGCGACGTGCACGAGCACGGCGTATTTTGTTCCTGGCGAAGTTTGATTTTGAGGAAGATGGGTACTCGAGTTTTCTCAAGTAGTTTGTGTGTGTTGCCCGAAGTTTTAGGGAGCTCGACTCGAAGCAGGATTTCGCGAGTGTCACGAGTATTTACTCGAGCAAAATGGTGTTGGACTCGAAGCATAGTAGCACTGGCTCGGGTATGAGTTGTTTCCAGGTTTTGAACCAGAAACCTGTTTTCTGAAAATTAAAACTAAATTTAAATTTTAAATCAAGGTTTTAAAACTGAGTTTAAATCAAAATGTAAATTTAAAGCGTTAAGGAAATTTGCTTTAAACTTTATTAAAAGTAAATAAGGATTTATTTCAAATTTTAATCTAAATTAGAATTAAAAAGGAAATTTGAAACAATGTTTCGATATATGGTAAATAACAATTAAATCATGAATATGAATGAGTTGACTTTAAATAATGAAGATTAATGAGTTCTTAATGGTAAATCAATTTATAATCAACAATGATTAATATAAGTAAATTTCTTTAGAAAAGTAATTAAAGAAATTTAATAGTTGATAAAGGTCATTAACCAAGATTTTTGAAAAATTAATGTGATAAATTTTAACAATAATTTAGATTAATTAATTTAATAACAATCATTTGTGGAATTGTTAAATATAATTACTAAATGACAGTAATTAAGGAATTAATTATTCAGTGTAATTAATTGAGTTAATTGAATTTGTTCGAGATAATTACTTAAGTTTGAATTAATGCAAAATAATCACTTGACAATTTGGAAAATATAATCACTTAGAGAAGTAATTAATGTATAATTACTGGATGTAATAAAAAGGGAAATTACTTAATGGATAGTAATTAAAGGATAATTACTTAAGGGAAGTAATTAAGTGATGATGACTCAGTGTAATTAAAGGATTAATTAATGTAATTAATCAAGGAGTTAGTATAATTGATATAAGTAATTGAGGGAAGTAAATTATTAATATAATTAATCAATGGAGATTAAGTAAGGAATAATTAATTTGTGAATTAAGGATTATTAATTAAATATTTAATTAATGATTAAAGTTGATTAATCAAGTGATTAAGCAATAATTGATTTAAGGATAATGTGATAAATTGATTAAGGTAATTAATTTGAGGAAGATTAATCTATTAAAGGTTAATTAATTAATCAAGTGATTAAGGGATTAATCTATTAAAGGTTAATTAATTAATCAAGTGATTAAGGAATAATTGGTGATTAACTTATGATATTTAACCCGGATCTGATAATTTGTTCATAAGTAATACATCTGATTTAAATTAATTAGTCGATTAATAAAAATTTACTTGTGAATGCTTAGACTTGACTGAATGGTTGAATTGTTGATATTCCCTGATCTGTGATGATGTGTGGTATATTCTGATTTGTGTGTGATATGTACTATAATTTATTTATCTGGGATGAATGTAATATATTATCTGTAATTTATATATCTGTGATCTGTGAATAAAAGATAAGCGTTATAGTTATACCGCTTATCAACTATATTTCTGTATTTTGATCTGTGATGATTTATTGATGTTGCACTACTGTGTGAAACCCCTAGACTACACCATACACACATAAATATGGATTTCACAAGGAAATCGGCTAAGTCACAGATTTTTGACAATTGTAAAGATTGAATTCTTGAATCCAAAATAGTTTTGGAATTGGGATTGAAAGCTTTTGAAAATGAGTTTCAAATGATTTAATAAAATTTGAAATCTAAATGATTTGATTTAAATTTGAATTCAATATTTGAAATTGAATTCAATGATTCGGAAATTATGGTCTAAAAAGACCATACCAGTTATAAATATGTTTTATATGGATTTTTTTACCATTTAAAAGTATGGTTTCGGAAATTTGAGGAGTTTAAATCCAAGTTTATACTTGAATGGTTTTAACTTATGTAAATTGTGCCTTGCCAAAAAAACTTATGTAAATTGTGATTAGTTTTCCAGAATGGAAACTAATTGTTTTCAAATGATAATAGCTTTCATATAAGGAATGAATTTCCAATTTGTGTCAAAAGAATTTCAAGTTTGAAAGCAAAATGGTTTTCCGAATTATGAATAAACCTTTGTGAAAGAATGTTGAACTTTGTGAATTGAATCTGTTTATTTTTAACAGATTTAAAATGGTGATTTGTTTAAACCATTCGAAATGGAATTGTTTTGAAAGCTATCAATTAAATATTTGATTTAAATATTTAATGAGTTAATCCAATTGAAATGGAAATTGATTTGGAAAATCTATGAATAGATCTTTGTGAAACTAGGTGAACTTTGTGAGATGAATCTTTTTGTAAAAGATTGGAAATGGTAATGTGTTTAAACCATTTGAAAGAAAAATTTTGGTAATTAGTTGTGACTTAATTGAAATTCCATATCCATATATTTTTAAAATATTGCACTCACTATTCGGTTTAGCCGGGAGAGGACTTTGTGTCATATAACCCATTTCAAATAGTGATACGACGTAAATGGATAGCATTTGAAGACCGGTGGTGAAGACCGGATATTTTCGAAAACGAAAGGACAACTCGTCGAATGTCTCTACATCGACTGGTCCCGGGTATAGAGACTCCATATATGGTGGGAAGTCCGGACGTGATTAGGGATTATCCGGATTGCAAGGGCTTCTTAGGAAGTGCCTTCGGTTCTGTTCGAACCCGGAACAGACTTGTATGGTTGTATGTCTAACATTACACCTTGAGATATAAAGCTGATTTCTTTCAAATACATTTCTGTTTGGTGGCGGAGAATTTATTCTCTTAGCTTAACATCCTTCTCTGAGACGTACGAGCTCAGAGGTTATGTAGTTGAAGGTTATCATTGATATGCTCCCAATTTGGTAGTGTAGCATGCTGAGTGTTGTTGTGTGTCGCTGATCATTTGTTGATCAAAGCATGGCTTTCGTGTAAAGCGTAGCTTTATGGACGAGACCTCATCGAACCTCACAAACCAAAAATGGTCGAAACAGGAAAGATGCGGCAAAGCTATGAGGGTCGCTCACTTTAGGGTATGTCATTTCCTTCTGGAAAAAGGTGGTATCATGGTATGGAGCCCAGATATTTACCTGTGTGGTTGCTCCAATCTCATTTACTGTGTGATTGTTGCTTTTTGATCGAGATGTCTCGGATAAAGGTCCCAAAGGACCGGGGGGTGGCATACTCGAGTAGTAGTTACCTAGTTACAGAGGTAACCCGGCCTTGTGTTGGCAGAGATCCGTGTAGGTTCTCGGGACGTCCCTCCAGAGGCGTACCCATGTGGCAGTAGGAAGTTCCTTAGCCTAACCATTTGTTGGAAAATCCAAAGAAACAATACGAGCCTTGTACGGTTTTAGTTGTATAACCTGCTATGGAATGTGGCGGTAACCTGCTATTGAACATAGTAGCTATAGTAGGCATACAATAATGGTTGTATGTTGGCTAAGATTAATATTACACTTTCGAAATGGTTTCTACACTATGCACTAATAGTAACAATATCGGATGATTTTGCGTAGTAAGCATTTTTGACTATCATTAAGAGAAATCTCCTCCAATTCTGCGTTTGCATTATGTGTGTGGCGGGAGGCCTTACGGTAGTTTCATTTTTCCAAAAAGCATTGCGGATTTCAATGTTTAAAATTCTATTGTTGTTTGTTTTAAAGATAAACTGTTTTTGTTACTCACACCAGTTCCATGACTGACCCAGAGTTTATTGTTCCCTTCCTAAACTCTGGGTGCCTACAATTTTCCACACGGGCAGTCTAGAGTTGGGTTTTTTAAATAGTTAGGTTAGTAGATTATCGGGAGCTAGTTCAATGTTCGGAGTTCACGAACGACTGCACTTGGTTCTCTTGGTGCAATCGTGAAGATGGTTTGAGCTTGATGTTGGGGTTGTTGGACTCATTCTCTTTTGAGGATCATTTGGAGTTATCACTTCTTTTTTCCACTATATCATTATTTATCTCTGATATTCTTGTATCATATTCATATCATTGTTGTATATCATTCTAGATATTGTATTCATTTGAGTTATATATGATATCATCTATTTCTTTATTCTGATGTGTTGTTATACTTACTATGTTATAAGCTCCAGCACGAATCGAATTTCAACGATTGAATCTACGGCATTCGAGTACAAGTGAAGTACGGGTGTCGATTTTCGAACGCTGAAATATGGATCGTAACATTTTGGTATCAGAGCTAAGGTTGAACTTTAGCTCAGGAGTATAACACAGTAAGTAACTCATTAGAGATAGGGTAAGTATACCCTAGAATGAGTAATCCCTACCGTATACCTCAGTAAATTCTCTTACTATTCACTGATAGTAAGTATGAGTGCAAGAAGAGGATGAGATAGGGAATAGGGGAATACGACTATAATGGTCAATACCCTGAAACAACAAGGAAACAATCTTTTCTCTATCAATCTCTTTTGTTCAACATTTCTTTTCAATTCTTCGAAAGTTCCTGGTAGATCCTGGAAGAAGATTTGATATATTTGCATGGGACATAAACTCCAAATAGGTCAGAATTGTTTGTTTAGATGAATTGGTTGCTTTGGTTGCTATGGTTGATAGGTATACCTTGGTTTCTAAACTAAAAGCTTTGAAATTGTATCTATATATCTATACAATTTGGAGGCCCAATACATTCTACGAATGGTTAGTTATCCCTTCGAACTAACCAACACCTCTCCATATTTCGTAGGTCTGGATAACCCTAGTATCTTGTGAAAAATTAAAAAGATTCGTTCTCATATCTATTATTGATATTCTGATATGGCAAGCCAAATGCAGAATAGACGTTCAGTTTGATTTGATGAAATATTCTTCATCTATCCTTGTGTCTCCCTGGCAAATTTCGAGGATGAAATTTCTTAAGGGGGGAAGGTTGTAACGACCCCGGATTTTATATAAATTTAAATTGATAATTAAATTAATTTTTGAATAAAAATTGTGGAATTAACTGATAAACTGATTTGAGTTTCCCCAAATTCCAATAGAATATATGTTAAATCGTTTAAATTTAAATATTGTATATATATATATATGAATATGAGTAAATTTGAATATATATATATATAGTATTTGAATTTAAATCTTAAATAAATGGTTTAAAAATAAATATAAAAGTATAGACATTTGACACAAATATAAAAATAAATAATTTTAAATTTTAAATTTATGGGTTATGTAGAAATAGAAATAAATAAATATATATAAGATAAATTATAAAATAGAAAGTAAACATTTGATAAAATCTAATAACAAATTTAAAATAGAAATTTATTTATATTATAAAGTAATATTACAAAGTAATAAAACAAAAGAAAATAATACTCAAATATGAACACATAATATAAGTATGTAAGCTTGGGAAAATAAAGATAATAACACTCAATATAAAGATCTGTAGCACACAAAACAAAACAAAACACAATTTACTTCAGCCGCCAAAACATGAGATCTGCAGCCACCAAAGTAGAAAAGAAAAATCTCTTTAGTCAATCCAAAATAAACAAAGAAAAGAAGATAAGTATGAGACATAAGGTACATATGCATTAAATGTTTTCATATCTGGCAGCAAATAAAAATCTATTCGAATTATTTTTAAAATCAATTCAGCCACCAAAGAGAAAAAAAAATCTCTGCCTTGTTGTACAACCAAAATAATATCACCCTGTACAATGTGATTTATCACCAGCAAACTCATTTTCTTATATCAAACTTCTTCATTTCAGTTTCATAAATCATAAGCTAAGGAAAATCTGAAAATAAGTACCATCTAAAACTCAAACAAAATCTCAACTTGATCAACATACAACTTCATATATAACCAGAGATAAAAGATGAGAATTTCAGCTTGCATTTTTACAAGGCTGTTTCAACATAAAGGAAGGCTATGTTCTTTCTTTTAATCACTGTGAGTAACTCCATTTTCCTTTTAAAACTTTAAGTATCTGAAATTTTTGCAAGTTTAAGTCTAGAAATATGTGTGTTGAACTTTGTTTCTGTGCATATATGTGAGTATATGTATGCCTGTACAATTTGAGGCATTCCTGTTTTTTTGTTTTTGTTTTCTTTTTAGACTAGACATGCAAATAAATTCGTTTCTCTCGATCTAACAACTATTAGCACTTGGAATATAAACAAAAGATGTTTGTTATAACATTTATTAAAGTTTAAAAATTTGTTTGAGTTAAAACAAATTGTAAATATCCTGGAAACTAAAGAAATCCGAGTAAACTTTAAATTGGTCAAATTTCAAACATTCTGATTCACGAATTCAAGTATGTAAACTAAATTCTCATACTTTAACATGAATTTTAAAACAAAAATTATGATTTTTAGATCCTAGGATCGAGAGCAGTTTTTAGTTGAACAGAAATTGCTTTTTAACCAATTTCTGGTGATCTCGTCGATAGGGGAGGTCGTGGTTCTCTGGGGTGGTAGCGGAGTGAATGTAGTGTCGAGGAAAAATAGTGGGATGGTAGTCAGATGGTTGTGGTGGTGGCGGCGAACGTTTGAAAATTTTAAACCTAGTTTTCGTATACTTTGGAATTTTTGATCAAGCGATACCTCTGGTTGATCGAGTCCAACCAAACTCGAGGGGATGGAAGCATAGACGTTGGCGATCGTGTGGCTGGAATTTCGTGACCTCTGGTGGCCTGAGGCGGCGCGATGAATCGATGTAGTTGATCGAAGTTTTGTTCCAGTTGTGGTGATGATGCTCGATTTCGAGTTCGAGGAGATGGTTGCATTCTGATGGTCGGAGGATGGGTCGTTGGTGATTGTCGACTTGCTCAATGTAGTGGCGATGACTGGAGGTGGCCATCGGCGACGTGCACGTGCACGAGCACAGCATATTTTGTTCCTAGCGAAGTCTGATTTTGAGGAAGATGGGTACTCGAGTTTTCTCGAGTAGTTTGTGTGTGTTGCCCGAAGTTTTAGGGAGCTCGATTCGAAGCAGGATTTCACGAGTGTCTCGAGTATTTACTCGAGCAAAATGGTGTTGGACTCGAAGCATAGTAGCACTGGCTCGGGTATGAGTTGTTTCTAGGTTTTGAACCAGAAACCTGTTTCTGAAAATTAAAACTAAATTTAAATTTTAAATCAAGGTTTTAAAACTGAGTTTAAATCAAAATGTAAATTTAAAGCATTAAGGAAATTTGCTTTAAACTTTATTAAAAGTAAATAAGGATTTATTTCAAATGTTAAATCTAAATTAGAATTAAAAAGGAAATTTGAAACAATGTTTCGATATATGGTAAATAACAATTAAATCATGAATATGAATGAGTTGACTTTAAATAATGAAGATTAATGAGTTCTTAATGGTAAATCAATTTATAATCAACAATGATTAATATAGGTAAATTTCTTTAGAAAAGTAATTAAAGAAATTTAATAGTTGATAAAGGTCATTAACCAAGATTTTTGAAAAATTAATGTGATAAATTTTAAAAATAATTTAGATTAATTAATTTAATAACAACCATTTGTGGAATTGTTAAATATAATTACTGTTAACGCTAAAAATTGAACGCTAACACCTGGTGTGTGTAATAGAGTTGTGAAAGCACCACCCGTGTGACGGGAACAAGAAGTAAGCAGTGAAATAGCGAAAAAGCGGTAAAAGACAGCAGTTTATAGTGGTTCGTCTTGAGATCAAGCCTACATCCACCTTGAATTCCTTTATTGTTGATTCTGATTACAAAACGATACAATATTCTTTAAAATACAATCTATTTCGATTCCTAAACACTTTAGACTATTATCTTAAGCTTCGATGTCGAAGATCTCCTCGAATTCATGTTAGACGTGGTAGATTTCTCTCAAAGCTTGTTGTAATGTCTTGAGTGTTTGAAGTTCTTCGAATGTTGGATGAGTTGAGAATTCGGCAGAATAACGGCGCTTCAAGAAATGATCGGCCAAAAGTCCTTTTCATGTTGAAGGTAGTGGTATATTTATAGAGAAATCTGGACAGGAAATTCTGCCAAGTCCTAAGTCGTGGCCGACTTAAGATAAGTCGTGAGTCGTGGTTGACTTAAGGTAGCTCGTGGACGGCTTATTGAGTCCAGCTCATGGCTTGGTAGAAGATAAGTCCTAAGTCGTGACCGACTTATAGTAAGTCGTAAGTCGTGGCCGACTTAGCAGGTAAAAGTGGCATAGGTGTCCAGGCATTGGATTTTAGCTCGGTAGCTTTTAGGTCGTGGATGACTTAAGCTAAGTCGTGAGTCGCAGATAGCCTTAAGTCGTGAGTCTTCTTAACTCCTTAGGTCGGTAATTCCTTATAGTAGTTAGGTCGGAGCTTCCCTTAAGTCGTTAACTGCTTTAGATTATTTCAATTCTTAGGTCGTTTAGACCTTAACTCGTTGAGTCGTTCACTCCTCAACTCCTTAAGTCGTTCACGCCTTAACTCGTTAAGTCGTCTAGACCCTGAGTCGTAGGTCGTGAAGTATTCTGAGTTGTTAGGTCATGTACCCTGCTTGAGTCATCCAGTTCTTGTGTCGTACAGTCCCTAAGTCGTCCAGTTCTTGAGTCGTACAGTTCTTAAGTCGTACAGTCCCTAAGTCATCCAGTTCTTGAGTCGTACAGTCCTTGAGTCGTATAGTTCTTGAGTCGTAGAAAATTAAGGGTTAACATTTGCCCCTCGAAGTACACGCCTAAGTCGTAGGTCGTGTGCTTCGACTTATCTTAACTCGCGTGTGCCGCTTCGAGTTCCACTGCTCCGAGACATAAAAGGCTTGAGTCGTTCCTCCTACTTCCTTCTTCTCATTGCCTATCTCCTAAGTCGCATCTTCCATTAGCATTTCTCCGAGCTTCCTCAAGGCGAATTTTTCCTTACTTTAACAACAACCAATCACCGATCCTTGATACTTCATTGCGTAAGTGCTTCTGCTCCCTCCTCGATCCTTGATCATCGTTAATTCGTGAATTCCTCTCCTTATTCTTAATCCATCCCCTTGTGCAATGCTTTGTTGCAAATTTCGCTATATCGATAGTCCGCGAACTCGATTCCGTTCGATTTAGCTTTAAATGATTGGGGTGATGGAGGCGATGGGTTACTGTGTTTTAGGCTTAACCGATTAGAATGGCAAGGCATTGGATTTTCGGTGATCTCAAATTGGTTCTTCCTGATGATTCAATAGTGTGGAAAAAATGAAGGCCTTTGTTCATGGAGGGGTTAACGGGTTAACGGGTTAGGAGTTAAGGAGAAAAGTCAGTGGGTCAAATGAAGTGAGATATTGGCTTGGTCATGACTTAGCAACCTTGTACGACCTATGAACTTTCTCGACTTAAGTCATTACCGACTTATCCACTTACGACATAAGCCTTGAGTCGTGGTCGAGTTAGGACTTAGGAAATTCACATCACTTTGAACTGAAGCCTTTCCTCCTTTATCTGACTTACGACTTAAGAACTACCGACTTAAAATATCAACGACTTATGGCATAAACGATCTACCCTAGCTCGCCTCATAACCTTTAAGTCGTGGACGAGTTAGGACTTGGAGAAACTCGAACTTAACTTAACCCGTAGGAAATCTTTTAAGTCGTTGACGAGCTGACACATTGAACTATCTTGAAGCATAATTCTGATTTGTACTTTAACTTGAATTGCTGAAGTGAACTGCCTAAATACTGAACTGTCTGGACTTTAATTTGTCAAACTTTGTTGCATTCTTTCACGGATCACTCTAACTTGCAAGCTAACAATCTGTTTAATACAACATTTATAGAAAATTGGGACGAATATACTGCCACTGACTGCCCGCATCAAATGACAGATTAGTTAATAACAGATAATCAACTTAAATAGATTGTGTGAACGAAGTGCTTTAAATCAACAAATTCAAGCAAAGTATTAAAGCAACATTGAAATAGTCAAATGAAAACGACCGGTTTGCACTAATACTGTACCTGAAATTTAAATTAACAAGTCCTGAAATTTGGTAATCGATCAATTGTCGACTAGCTTAATTCCAGTTATATTTACTTGTTATTTTCATTAGCTCTGCACAACACTTCACACTTTTTAGGAAATGTGCACCTTCATATTTGAATGTCCAGTTGCTTGTGTAGAATGACTTCTCTGCAAGAAGATATAACAGTCCAGGCTGAAGAAGCCACTTTTATTCCAGCTCCATTAGTCAATCCTCTAGAAAGAGCCTCTACCACTTTATCGTACAAAGTTTTCCGGCAGTTGTGCGCTTAGTTTGGCATTGCTGAAGCTGATGCCGTTCTTCCCGAGAAAAGCAACACTGCTGATGTAGCGCCTCCTGGCTTTGTAGCAGTTAATCGACAAATGTGCTTGAGCGGAGCCATTCCGCCTTTCAATAACTTTCTCCAGCATCTTCTTCGACAACTAGCCATCTCCCCATTTCAGCTACATCCTAATGGCTATGCCATTCTAATGGTGTTGTGTGTGCTATTTGGGAGAATTCTTGAGCGACTTCCGAGCTTTGATGAGATTTGCTACTTGTGTTCTTTTACCAGAACTAAAGATCATCCTTCGATAACTGTTGTGAGAAGCGCTAGAAATCGTAAATTGATTGTCGGCCTCCCTGATAGTGCCCATGGGTTCTTGACTCAGTACTTTTATGTTCGCTGTCCCCCGGGGTTTTATGCTGTGTGGAGGGAAGGAAGTAAGATTATCTATCTTTACTTCTTTTATTCCCTGAGTTTTGTGAAGTCCACATTGCCAAATGTTAATTTCGCTTTTTCATTTCAGCGCTCCCCCCTCCTTCTAGGGATCCCAGCCACAAGCCAACTCTGGAGAGACTCATGGCCGTACCAGCTGAAGAGCGGGACGCGAAATTTTTATTGAAAGACGAATTTCTTCACCAGTTTGGACTTCTTAACCCTTCTCGCTCCACTCATCCTCACGAAGTTCCTGATTCTCCGAGAAAGACATCAGATTCCCCTGCCCCTGCCGAAGATCCTATACTGAAAGAAACCACCACTGAGACTTTATTGGTGAAGTGTTTTGCTTCTACTGGCGTTGTGGGGTTGTCCAGCAAGTTAACGCTTTCTCCCGTTATTGAAGAGGAAGAAAATCCTCGAATTTCTGAAAAGACGGTTGATGTGGAAGTTGAAAAAGAGAGTTCTGCTGGGTATCACGGAGATGACACCTTTGATAACTTGAGCGATATAATGATAACCTCTCAGGAGCTCTTTAAAGACGATACTTCAAAAGCGATCTCTCCTGTTGTTGAAGCGACCTCTTCTTTGCAACAAACTACAACACCTACCACACAAGTCATTGCCATTTCCACATCCAAGAGTGGTTTGTAGTCTGACGCGCGTAGTTTGCACACCGCACACACTTAGGATTTTTCGGCACTTATATGCACTTAACTTCTTCAACTTGAAGATTTCTAAGACTTGTCCTTTCTTCAATTTCAGGTTCTCTGATGGGGCGAAGTGGCTCTTATTACGACAACTTTCGGCGCTATGGAGGGCGCGAATCTTATAATTACAGTCGCTATCTCCCTGCTCGTAGAGAATCTGATGAAGAGCGAGCAGTTAGAAAAGCTCAAGAGAGGTGAGCTTATGAGGAGCAGCAGAGAAGAAGGGACGATGACTCCCACAAAAGGAAATATCATGATGATAAAGGGAAGAGCCACGCTGCTGAAGACCCGAGTAAACGGGTTAGACTTGATGAAAAGGACGTGTCTTCAATTTCTGAAAAAACTAACGCTCCTATCTCTCCTAATATCCCGTCCGGCTCTCCTGCCTTAAAGAAGTCTGACATCCAGGCAATAATAAACAGGCCTCAGTATCAAGTTAAAGACGGCCCTTCAACACTTCAAAGCCGATTTCCGAATTGGTGCTTAAAAGGAGTGCGTTTTGACTTAGATTTGGTCCCTATCGATAAGCAGGCCATGCTAAGGAATCTAGATGCTGTTAGGATCAACATTGAGAGAATGTCTGGATGGCAGAAACTGGTTGATGAACTTCAAAGGGTCAACCGCATGAATCTTGAGGCCATGCTGACAATGGAAAATGATCACTCGGAGTGGAAGAAAATTGTCAAGCAACACGATGCAGAAATGTCGAGCATTGCCGACGATAATACAAGACTTGAGTATTTAGTTAAGAAGCTCAAAGAGGATCTTGCTACATCTTCCGCTTCGCATTCCCAGAAAGAGGAAGTTTTTCAAAAACAAGTGCGGGATGCGCACGCTGCTCAAAGGGACGCCGAGATGAAACTTGCAGCCGAACAGCATATCACTGAAAAATACCACGGAGAAAACGCTCAAATGCGGGAAACATTTAACTCTCAGAACGCAGAGATAGAAATGCTAAAAGCTCGACTTCTTAAAGTTGAGAAAGAGCGCGATGATGCAGTTGCCGGGCAAGTTGCAGCCGAAGAGTCTCACGAGGCAACCAAAGCCAACATCGACTCTACTTTATTTGACTTCTATATGCACAGTGTTCTGGGACGCGGTAGTCTTTCATTCTTGGGTCCTAAATATGAGATTACACTGGCCGAGGTTTGGGAGGCCATACTTGACATGTTTGCTGGCTATGCGGAGGCAGACCTTGCAGTGCTTTATTTGGATGATGAAGCAGATGTTGCGCTTGCTAGAGGGAAAGAGCAGCTTGCTACGGAACGCGCCGAAGTGGCAGGGGAAGAGCGTTTGGAGAAAGCGCCTTTAACCGACCCTGCTCGTCTTCCGGCTCCGGTTGACCCTGACATTATCGGCTCTAGTTCCTATTCTTCACCTCCTGTAAAAACCGAAATTAAGACCGCAACTATCGAGCCTCCCACTACTCAAGCTGAAGAGAAGACCCAAGACGACGCCGAAGCTGAAAATTTTGAAGTCGTCGTAAATAAGCCAACTTCTCCAGGTAACTTCAAGTTTGACCACTCAATCGATTCAACCGCTCTCGACGAATTTCTTGCTTATTACTTAAGTTCTGATGATTTGATATCTTCTCTTTTTGTTGTAGCGGAAGCACCAAGAATTGCGCACTCTCCTCCTCTTCCAGCTGTTCCTCCTCCATCCCTTCAAGTTACTCCCGCTTCTCAGCCAGGGTCGCAGGAAGAACAGATAGCAGCCCTTCAAGGCTTAGAGGATCCACCTGCTTCCCAGGAGCAGAAAGCGGAAGAGACGGAGGACAGTGAGAAGACTCCGGAGCAGTCATTTGACGATGACACAAAGCTTTCCATGTTATTCTCTCCGGGAAGTGAGTCTTCTTCGAAGAGGAAGGGGAAGCGTGCAATCAGGAAGAAGAAGAAAAATGCTTCGGCTGGAGAAGACAAAGCAGAAGAAGATCCGACCACTCCTCCTTCTCCAACCCATCCACGCCGGATTCCGAAACTAACCATCAGGCCGGGCAAGAGCTCCAAAGGCGGCGGGAAGGAGGAATAATAAGCTGGATTTTCTACTTTTTGTTTTGCTTTTTGCATGTATCGACCGGAGATTGTGCGGGTACCGGTCCCCGCTTCTTTTTTGAAATCTGCACAATGTATAAAATTTTCATAGTATTGAATAAAATAATTCTTTTACTTGTACAAATTCTTGTGTACGTGAGAATGCATTTATTTCTCATTTTAGTGTAGAATAAACGATTATTTTTACTTTATACGATACTGTAGTGGGCTCGTGGTATGACGGTTGAGCGTTGTTTGTATTAATATAGTTATATGCCCCCGTATCACGGCTCACTGCAATATTCTAGAAAGACTTGTATTCTTATTTTAGAGAATAATTCTTCCAATTTGAGGAAATACTATTCTGCTTTTAATAGAATACGTTTCGTACTGGAAAATTTTTTACTTTCTCTTTCTTTCTGAAGAGCACTTCAACTTTTGGGGATGATCACTTTTATTTGTTAAAAAGTGGATTTTCCTACGCAGTGAAGTGAGCTTCTGAAGAAATTTTTTTTTAATTTGTTTAGTGCTTCCGAAGAAGGCTTTGTTTTTGTGCCTCCGAAGAGGGCTTATGTTTGGTACTTCAAGCATGGTGAAGTGTGCCTCCGAAGAGGTCTTTTGGTCTCCGAAGAGAAGCGATTTTTGGTCATCTCATCTCTGGTGAAGTGGGCCTCCGAAGAGAGATTTTTACACTTCAACTCCGGTGAAATGTGCCTCCGAAGAGGTCTTTTTGGCATTTCAGCTCTGGTGAAGTGGGCCTCCGAAGAGAGATTTTTACACTTCAACTCCGGTGAAACGTGCCTCCGAAGAGGTCTTTTTGACATTTCAGCTCTGGTGAAGTGGGCCTCCGAAGAGAGATTTTTACACTTCAACTCCGGTGAAATGTGCCTCCGAAGAGGTCTTTTTGGCATTTCAGCTCTGGTGAAGTGGGCCTCCGAAGAGAGATTTTTACACTTCAACTCCGGTGAAACGTGCCTCCGAAGAGGTCTTTTTGGCATTTCAGCTATGGTGAAGTGGGCCTCCGAAGAGAGATTTTTACACTTCAACTCCGGTGAAACGTGCCTCCGAGGAGGGCTTTTGTTGATTGACTTGCCCATGTCTCTTCGTTGTTTGTTCATTTGTGGTCCCCTGTTGTTGTCTCCGAGCCCGTGTTCCTTTCTTTTACAAGCAGTTTGATCCATATGAAGGAGTGTACTTCACTGTTAAGTTATTTCACGAGACAGGTATGAGTTACTTAATCAGATGTCTGTTTGTACAATCGATCATAATTAGTTAACAAGTATCTGGTTCTTTTTCTTTGGGAAAGTATCCCTTTGGTGAAATCATCAACCTTTTGCGTGAAGTTCATCCTATGTTGGATTTTACATTTGGAACTTTCTGTGGCTTGAAATTCGTTTATTGAGTTATATACGGGGCTCACTTGGTCTTGTGATGGGTGAGCTTTGTTTTAATGACCTGCAGTATTAAATCGACATTTTAGCAATACTTTTAGTTATACTTGTATATCGAAATAAAACAAGTATTTAATAGCATTAAAGAACACAAAAATTATAGTTCTTTATTATTGATTCACGTTGATTCCTCAGTAGTTTTCAATACAAAAGTTATACATCCATCGACATTTTACAAATTTAAGCAATGCTATTAAGTAAAAAATGGATGCAAATGATTGCTGCTTTAGAATCTCCGGATTGGATCTCCATTTCCAATAGATTCATAGCTTTGTATTCATATGCCAGAGAGAGTGAAAGATGCCCCAGCTGCAGTTTTGTGGGTAGTTAGTAATCATCCCAACTTCTGCCTGCCGGTTGTGGACCCCCTGTGACAACATTAATGACAAACTTTTCAGATTCCTGCGTTGCAGTCTTGTTATCTGAGCCGGATTGGTGAGTAGTAAGTTGTTGCCCCTGTGTAGATGAGGTTGGGTCGACTTTGTTTTTCTTCAAATATTGTTGCAGCTTGTTCTCTTTCAATAGCTCCTCGATCAGATCCTTTAAGTGGCGGCACTCGTTGGTGTCATGACCAGGCTGATTATGGAACTTACAGAATCTTCCACTCTACGTGGCATTTCTCCCAATCCTCAACTTATGCGGTTTAGGATATTCAACAGTATCCTTAGTTGCAAAGAAAATATTCTCTGGAGTATCTGTCAGAGGAGTGTAACCTAAAGATTCAAAGTAGCAAGCTTTCTTCGCATTTTCCTGTTTCTGGTTTCCAGATTCTCTTTTATTGGAAGTAGCATTGTTATCATTAACTTTGGCAACAACTACTTTCGACATCGTAGAAAGGCTTTCAAGGCGTATGAACTCGTCGGCCTTTCTATAAAACTTTTCAAGCGAGTTCGGTTCCTTCATCTTTAGCTATTTTCCAAATTCGCTCGATTTATCGATGGCTCTCATCAAATAAGTCAGGATCATACGTGGTTGTGCATTATCCACTTTGGCTAAAGCTATATTAAAACAGCTCAAGAAAGATTTGATTGATTCTCCGGGAGCTTGTTCAAGGTTAGACAGTGACATTATATCCTTAGCTTTTGAAGCATACAATCTGAACTGTTCTTTGAACTTTTGCGTTAGGTCGGAGAATTGATCTACAGACCGAATTGGAAGCTTTGTGAACCAAAGTAAAGCCATGCCTTCCAAGTACACTGGAAAGTATCGGCACTTAATCTCGTCAGATGCTCTTGCACCGGTCATATGCCAGTCGTACTTATATAGGAAATGATTAGGGTCACTCGTTCCCCTATAGGCTTGGATAGTATGAGGTGCAAATTTCCTTGGAAATTCTGCTTTCAGGATCCTTTTAGTAAATGGAGATCTGCTTGGTGCAAATCCCCAGTCACTCTCATTCTCTTCCCTCTGCATGCTCTCTTTCATGATGCGGCAAACCATCTCGGACAAGTACTCTTTATTGTTCAGTGACATCTCTGGGCAGGCATCAGTTCTTCTCTCGGAAGCTTGCCTGGGCACATGTTCGTGATAAGTTGGCTGCGGCATAGAACCTTCGGCTTGGAAAGGTGGCATTTCAGGAATGGTCGTTTGATGGTTTTCTGGCTGACGATTTGCCCCCAGCAGAGCATTTAATCTATCCATCATCAAAGCGTTTTGAGCTTCAATTTGTTGGTATAATCCAGAAACTACGTCATCTAATTCAGCCCTTGTGACTCCAACGGTGGGAGTTGCTTGGTCTGCTATTGGTGAAGTGGAGGTCCCTTCATGAACATTTCTGGATCTGGCTGGTCTACCTCTCCTTCCAGGAGCCATTATTTCAAATAAACTTCTGGTTTTTTAGAGAGATTCTTTTCACAAGTTTTTGCGAAGCAACGGTGAAAATCTTCCTGAGTTCAATTCTCAGTGAAAGCACCAAAATGTTAACGCTAAAAATTGAACGCTAACACCCGATGTGTGTAATAGAGTTGTGAAAGCACCACTCGTGTGACGGGAACAAGAAGTAAGTAATGAAATAGCGAAAAAGCGGTAAAAGACAGTAGTTTATAGTGGTTCGGCTTGAGATCAAGCCTACATCCACCTTGAATTCCTTTATTGCTGATTCTGATTACAAGACGATACAATATTCTTTAAAATACAATCTATTTCGATTCCTAAACACTTTAGACTATTATCTTAAGCTTCGATGTCGAAGATCTCCTCGAATTCATGTTAGACGTGGTAGATTTCTCTCAAAGCTTGTTATAATGTCTTGAGTGTTTGAAGTTCTTCGAATGTTGGATGAGTTGAGAATTCGGCAGAATAACGGAGCTTCAAGAAATGATCGGCCAAAAGTCCTTTTCATGTTGAAGGTAGTGGTATATTTATAGAGAAATCTGGACAGGAAATTCTGCCAAGTCCTGAGTCGTGGCCGACTTAAGATAAGTCGTGAGTCGTGGTTGACTTAAGGTAGCTCGTGGACGACTTATTGAGTCCAAGTCATGGCTTGGTAGAAGATAAGTCCTAAGTCGTGACCGACTAATAGTAAGTCGTAAGTCGTGGCCGACTTAGCAGGTAAAAGTGGCATAGGTGTCCAGGCATTGGATTTTAGCTCCGTAGCTTTTAGGTCGTGGACGACTTAAGCTAAGTCGTGAGTCGCAGATAGCCTTAAGTCGTGAGTCTTCTTAACTCCTTAGGTCGGTAATTCCTTATAGTAGTTAGGTCGGAGCTTCCCTTAAGTCGTTAACTGCTTTAGATTATTTCAATTCTTAGGTCGTTTAGACCTTAACTCGTTGAGTCGTTCACACCTCAACTCCTTAAGTCGTTCACGCCTTAACTCATTAAGTCGTCTAGGCCCTGAGTTGTAGGTCGTGAAGTATTCTGAGTTGTTAGGTCGTGTACCCTGCTTGAGTCATCTAGTTCTTGAGTCGTACAGTCCCTAAGTCGTCCAGTTCTTGAGTCGTACAGTCCTTGAGTCGTACAATTCTTGAGTCGTAGAAAATTAAGGGTTAACAATTACTAAATGACAGTAATTAAGGAATTAATTATTCAGTGTAATTAATTGAGTTAATTGAATTTGTTGGAGATAATTACTAAAGTTTGAATTAATTCATAATAATCACTTGACAATTTGGAAAATATAATCACTTAGAAGTAATTAGTGTATAATTACTAGATGTAATAAAAAGGGAAATTACTTAATGGATAGTAATTAATGGATAATTACTTGAGGGAAGTAATTAAGTGATGATGACTCAGTGTAATTAAAGGATTAATTAATGTAATTAATCAAGTAGTTAGTTTAATTGATATAAGTAATTGAGGGAAGTAAACTATTAATATAATTAATCAATGGAGATTAAGTAAGGAATAATTAATTTGTGAATTAAGGATTATTAATTAAATATTTAATTAATGATTAAAGTTGATTAATCAAGTGATTAAGCAATAATTGATTTAAGGATAATGTGATAAATTGATTAAGGTAATTAATTTGAGGAAGATTAATCTATTAAAGGTTAATTAATTAATCAAGTGATTAAGGGATTAATCTATTAAAGGTTAATTAATTAATCAAGTGATTAAGGAATAATTGGTGATTAACTTATGATATTTAACCCGGAACTGATAATTTGTTCATAAGTAATACATCTGATTTAAATTAATCAGTCGATTAATAAAAATTTACTTGTGAATGTTTGGACTTGACTGAATGGTTAAATTGTTGATATTCCCTGATCTGTGATGTTGTGTGATATATTCTGATTTGTGTGTGATCTGTACTGTAGTTTATTTATCTGGGATGAATGTAATATATTATTTGTAATTTAAATATCTGTGATCTGTGAATAAAAGATAAGCGTTATAGTTATACCACTTATCAACTATATTTCTGTATTTTGATCTGTGATGATTTATTGATGTTGCACTACTGTGTGAAACCCCTGGACTACACCATACACACACAAATATGGATTTCACAAGGAAATCGGTTAAGTCACGGATTTTTGACAATTGTAAAGATTGAATTCTTGAATCCAAAATAGTTTTGGAATTGGGATTGAAAGCTTTTGAAAATGAGTTTCAAATGATTTAATAAAATTTGAAATCTAAATGATTTGATTTAAATTTGAATTCAATATTTGAAACTGAATTCAATGATTTGGAAATTATGGTCTAAAACGACCATACCAGTTATAAATATGTTTTATATGGATTTTTTTTACCATTTAAAAGTATGGTTTCAGAAATTTAAGGAATTTAAATCCAAGTTTATACCTGAATGGTTTTAACTTATGTAAATTGTGATTAGTTTTCTAGAATGGAAACTAATTGTTTTCAAATGATAATAGCTTTCATATAAGGAATGAATTTCCAATTTGTGTCAAAAGAATTTCAAGTTTGAAAGGAAAATGGTTTTCCGAATTATGAATAAACCTTTGTGAAAGATTGTTGAACTTTGTGAATTGAATCTGTTTATTTTTAACAGATTTAAAATGGTGTTTTGTTTAAACCATTCGAAATGGAATTGTTTTGAAAGCTATCAATTAAATCTTTGATTTAAAGATTTAATGAGTTAATCCGATTGAAATGGAAATTGATTCGGAAAATCTATGAATAGATCTTTGTGAAACTGGGTGAACTTTGTGAGATGAATCTTTTTGTAAAAGATTGGAAATTGTAATGTGTTTAAACCATTTGAAAGAAAAGTTTTGGGTAATAAGTTGTGACTTAATTGAAATTCCATATCCATATAGTTTTAAAATATTGCACTCACTATTCGGTTTAGCCGGGAGAGGACTTTGTGTCATATAACCCATTCCGAATAGTGATACGACGTAAATGGATAGCATTTGAAGACCGGTGGTGAAGACCGGATATTTTTGAAAACGAAAGGACAACTCGTCGAATGTCTCTGCATCGACTGGTCCCCGGTATAGAGACTCCATATGTGGTGGGAAGTCCGGACGTGATTAGGGATTATCCGGATTGCAAGGGCTTCTTAGGAAGTGCCTTCGGTTCTGTCCGAACCCGGAACAGACTTGTATGGTTGTATGTCTGATATTACACCTTGAGATATAAAGTTGATTTCTTTAAAATACATTTCTGTTTGGTGGCGGAGAATTTATTCTCTTAGCTTAACACCTTTCTCTGAGACGTACGAGCTCAGAGGTTATGCAGTTGAAGGTTATCAGTGATATACTCCCAATTTGGTAGTGTGGCATGCTGAGTGTTGTTGTGTGTTGCTGATCATTTGTTGATCAAAGCATGGCTTTCGTGTAAAGCGTAGCTTTGTGGACGAAACCTTATCGAACCTCACAAACCGGAAATGGTCGAAACAGGAAAGATGCGGCAAGGTTATGAGGGTCGCTCCCTTTAGGGTATGTCATTTCCTTCTGGAAAAAGGTGGTATCATGGTATGGAGCCCAGATATATACCTGTGTGGTTGCTCCAATCTCATTTACTGTGTGATTGTTGCTTTGTGATCGAGACGTCTCGGATAAAGGTCCCAAAGGACCGGGTGGTGGCATACTCGAGTAGTAGTTACCTAGTTACAGAGGTAACCCGACCTTGTGCTGTCAGAGATCCGGGTAGGTTCTCGGGATGTCCCTCCAGAGGCGTACCCATGTGGCAGTAGGAAGTTCCTTAGCCTGACCATTTGTTGAAAAATCCAAAGAAACAATACGAGCCTTGTACGGTTTTAGTTGTATAACCTGCTATGGAATGTGGCGGTAACCTGCTATTGAACATAGTACCTATAGTAGGCATACAATAATGGTTGTATGTTGGCTAAGATTAATATTATACTTTCGAAATGGTTTCTACATTATGCGCTAATAGTAACAATATCGGATGATTTTGTGTAGTAAGCATTTTTGACTATCATAAGGAGAAATCTCCTCCAATTCAGCGTTTGCATTGTGTGTGTGGCGGGAGGCCTTACGGTAGTTTCTTTTTTCCAAAAAGCATTGCGGATTTCAATGTTTAAAATTTTATTGTTGTTTGTTTTAAAGATAAACTATTTTTGTTACTCACACCAGTTCCATGACTGACCCGGAGTTTATTGTTCCCTTCCAAAACTCTGGGTGCCCACAATTTTCCACACGGGCAGTCTAGAGTTGGGTTTTTTCAGATAGTCGGGTTTAGTAGATTATCGGGAGCTAGTTCAGTGTTCGGAGTTCACGAACGATTGCACTTGCTTCTCTTGGTGCAATCGTGAAGATGGTTTGAGCTTGATGTTAGGGTTGTTGGAATCATTCTCTTTTGAGGATCATTTGGAGTTATCTCTTCTGTTTTCCACTGTATCATTATTTATCTCTGATATTCTTGTATCATATTCATATCATTATTGTATATCATTCTGGATATTGTATTCATTTGAGTTATATATGATATCATCTATTTCTTTATTCTGATGTGTTGTTATACTTACTTTGTTATAAGCTCCGGCACGAATCGAATTTCAACGATTGAATCTATGGTATTCGAGTACAAGTGAAGTAGGGGTGTCGATTTTCAAACGCTGAAATTTGGATCGTGACATTTTGGTATCAGAGCTAAGGTTGAACTTTAGCTCAGGAGTATAACACAGTAATTAACTGATTAGAGATAGGGTGAAGTATACCCTAGAATGAGTAATCCTTAAGATATCTGTCCGTATACCTCAGTAAATTCTCTTACTATTCACCAATAGTAAGTATGAGTGCAAGAAGAGGATGAGATAGGGGACAGGGGAATACAACTATAATAGTCAATACCCTGAAACAGCAAGGAAACAATCTTTTCTCTATCAATCTCTTTTGTTCAACATCTCTTTTCAATTCTTCGATAGTTCCTGGTAGATCCAGGAAGAAGATTTGATATATTTGCATGGGACATAAATTCCAAATAGGTCAGAATTGTTTGTTTGGATGAATTGGTTGCTTTGGTTGCTATGGTTGATAGGTATACCTTGATTTCTAAACTAAAAGCTTTGAAATTGTATCTATATATCTATACAATTTGGAGGCCCAATACATTCTACGAATGGTTAGTTATCCCTTCGAACTAACCAATACCTCTCCATATTTCGTAGGTCTGGATAACCCGAGTATCTTATGAAAAATTAAAAAGATTCGTTCTCATATCTATTATTGATATTCTGATTTGGTAAGCCAAATGCAGAATAGACGTTCAGTTTGATTTGATGAAATATTCTTCATCTATCCTTGTGTCTCCCTGGCAAATTTCGAGGACGAAATTTCTAAAGGAGGGAAGGTTGTAACGACCCCGAATTTTATATAAATTTAAATTGATAATTAAATTAATTTTTGAATAAAAATTGTGGAATTAACTGATAAACTGATTTGAGTTTCCCCAAATTCCAATAGAATATATGTTAAATCGTTTAAATTTAAATATTGTATATATATGTGAATATGAGTAAATTTGAATATATATATATATGGTATTTGAATTTAAATCTAAAATAAATGGTTTAAAAATAAATATAAAAGTATAGACATTTGACACAAATATAAAAATAAATAATTTTAAATTTATGGGTTATGTAGAAATAGAAATAAATAAATATATATAAGATAAATTATAAAATACAAAGTAAACATTTGATAAAATCTAATAACAAATTTAAAATAGAAATTTATTTATATTATAGAGTAATATTACAAAGTAATAAGACAAAAGAAAATAATACTCAAATATGAACACATATCACGTTCTTTTTCAACATCATCACAACTATCACGTTCCTTTTCAACAGCTTCAAGACAAAGAGCCGAATCAACAAGCTCCTCAAAAGAGATTTTAAGCTGAAGCAAAAGAACTTTCTTCAAATACTTCTTCAAACCATCAACAAAATGAAGATTCTTCTTACGCGGAGTGTTAATGAACTCAACTCCGTATTTGGATAAGGCCTCGAAAGATGCAACATAATCAGAAAAGAGGACTTTTCTTGCATCAACTCAAGGAAACTACGAGCAAGATTAGCCTTTTCCGATTCAGGAATGAACTTAAGTTCGAATTGTTCCTTAAACTGAATCCAAGAGAGAGAGGACTCATCAACTTCCGAAATAAAGAGCTCATACCAATCAAGCGCACGCTCTTACAACATGCTAGATGCCACGAGAACGCGATGATGATCCGAAACATCCATCCGAGAAAATATGCGCTCACAAGTGCGCAACCAAGTCTGAACCTCCATTACACTTTCCGATCCCTTGAAAGGCTGACCTCCAAGGTGGGAATAGTCAGTACACATGCGGGCGAAGACAGACTTGTGATTAGGAGCTGCGGGAGTAACAACCGAAGGCTGAGCACTCCTAAATAGCTCCATAAACTGATCAGCTGACATATAGACTCCGTCCGGATGAGAACCACTAGACGGGCCTGCAGAAGAACGCTTCCCTCTACCTCTACCAGCCATAGGCTGAGAGACAAGAGAAGGAAAGGATTAGTTAAACAACACACAATTGATAAGGAATTTAACAAATGGAATACTACGGAATATAAAATTTATTCCTAGACGTACTCCACATGTTAAAGTGGAAAGAATAAATTAGAAAAGGCACGAATAAAACCCTCGAATAGTTGTAACACATGTTCCATTCTGCTTCTGTTCTGTGTTTCATTATACTTTGTTCTGAATTTTAGCTCTGATACCAAGCTGTGATGCCCCACCTCTATGCTCACGATAACAAAGGTTATTATAAGGAATAACGTCTGCTATTGCGAAAAATAAGGCTTGTTAGAAGCAACCATCCGTAAGTTATGCCTTAGACGAGTATTGATTACATCGATAGGAGATTGTATAAATTACTCCCAACGATATACATTCAATTCAAATCTAAAACGAAACTACGGTGGCTTAAGAAAAATTCAGAACAACTCATAATAATACAACACAAATAAGTATAATCACATCAGAACAGAAATATCAGATATATAGCGGAAGACAAGTCTGGATACATGCTACAACAATCGATAGTTCACACGAACCAAATATATATATACATGTCATCAACATACATGAGATGAGAGTCAAATAACCAAAAGAACTCCTCGAAGTCTAGCCAAAAGATGATGTGAATCCCAAAAGCTGAAGCTGTAACTGAATCAGAGGTAGCGATTACCCTGAAATAACTCGGTCTGACCCGAGTATTATTTAAAAGAAAATAATAAACGGATCAGTCTAATTTATACTCAAAAATAAGTGTATGATAAACAACACTTAAACAAATAATTATAGTCCCGAATGAGACTATACAGCATAAATAATCAGCATAGTTGAAATGAAGAAATCTCAATTTAAACTCCATCAAAATCAGTTTTCAAATTCACAATTGAATTCAAAACAGTAATACGCAAATTCTATAATCTCATATGAGACTATACACAAACTCAACTTCCAAATTCATAATTGAATTCAAAGCAGCAATTCGCAAAATCTAGAAATCAAAATAGATAACTAGAAAAACCATCAAAAAAGTGGATCGATCCCAATAGATGGCGAGTTTTAGCTACGCCGCACGTGCATCTCAAATGGCCAAAGCCTACCAAGTACTATAAATTTTTGGTGCCCATCAGATGACTTGAAGGTCCGTAGAGTGACCCGAAGGTCTAGTACTGGTAATTGACCCGAAGGTCCATCAGATGACCCGAAGGTCCAGCAGAGTGGCTCGAAAGCCCAACAAAATCATCAAACAACAAAATTTTCAATTAACGAGTCCGGAATTAACCGAAATAGTAAAAGTATGGTTCCATACTCTGCACTTTTGGTAAATCATTTAAATCTCTTCATCGTTTCCTTGAAAGTGAAAAATTATGTATTTTATATAAATAACATTTTACGTTCTCAAATGGACAAGTCCGGAATTAACCGAATCAGTAAAAGTAAGGGTTCATAGTCCTTAATTTTTCTTAATTGTTTAAATCGCTTCCTTATTCTTTTGAAAGCGCAAACTGTAAAATTTTTGAAAACAATTTTATTTTAAAATGATTTTTAAACCACGTGATTAAAACAGTAACATCTGTAGCAATTTCGACGAGGAAATTGCGCTTCACCAAACACCGTAAAAACGGATACCAAATCAGCATTGCGGGATTACCGCTTAAAAATTCACTTTGAACTGACGGTTACTGAAGTCAAAACAACAGTAAATTTATTCGTTAAAAAAACTCATCAATACAACGTGCTTCAAAAATATAGTACCGGCGTACAAATTCCGTTATAAAAATAACGGCAACAAAATTCATTTTAAAACCACACATCGGTTCAGCGTAATTTAATAAATAGTGATCTACACTGCTTATATATATGCAATAAAATAGCACTACCAGGGCTTTAGTATACAATATGCACGCACGTACATTTCAATATAAACAAATTTTAACTTGAACTATTTACCCACAAAGATTGAAACAAAATACATGCTTGGCTATACTACACTATACATGCAAATATGAAGTTAAAAAAAATAAAACAACCTGGCCATACTTTTCTTTGGTATATGCACTATAGTGTGCAAGTCCTAAGGTAATTAAAACTGACCTAGACATAATTTTTGTGTAATACAAACTTACACGTCTAGATTTAAACAAAATATATAATGACCTGGCCATAGTCTTATGCTATATCACTCTGCGCGCAAATAATAAGATAATGGTAGGGGCATAAATTTGTGCGCACACACTAATTTGAACACACGTCTGCACTCAAGAACCAAAAAGAATGAAGTGGTCAGGGCAATACTCAAGTGTACACATAGAATGAATTATATGCCTTGCCTTGGCAAAGCTACATGTACGCAAAAATGAAGTACCAGGACGTGTGAAACGTGCTTGCACACGTGAAATGAATATTTGTTTGGACTTGATTTTTTTTAGGTGCAGACCCTATTGCACAGATGTGCAACAAAATATATGGCCTGGACAATATAATTTGCACGCATGTATAAAACGGTCTGGCCCTGTTTTGTGCATTACATGTTCGCATGCAACAAATATGGACAAATTATAACATGAACTGAGCAATACTTTCATGCGTACATGAATAGAAATAGGCAAAAATAAAATGATCTGATAGCATTTCAAAACTTTGGTGCAACTGTGTTTTATGCATGGTACTTACTTTTATATCCAGTGCATTGAAAGTGCATAAAAATATATATATATATATATATAAACAACTTAACTCAGGAAAAGTTTCAAACCGTTATAAACAACAAAAACAGCATATCAAAAAAAGGCAGCGTGGTTTTAATTAGAAGTGTGAGTTTGCACTCACCTCTGATTTATTTCAGAATCAATTAGCAATCAAGATTCAAGCTTTAGAACCAGTAGAAACTTTATCCCTCACGCCCAAATTCTCTGATGCAAAAAAATCTAAATTGAAGCAAGGAATTTTTGCACTGCCATTAATGCTTTTTCACAGCTACTAGAAAAATGAAAACAACGAAATGAGGAAGGCTACTGGGAAAGATGAGCAAAAGAATGATGCAGCTAAATTTTCTTTCCAAATTTGTGAACAAGTCAAAGGAAATGTGTGCTGGCAAGAATTTGGTACAAATGCATTTATGTGGGAAACGTGCATCAGAGAAAGAAGGACGCAACTTGCATATAAACAATGATGGTAGCAAAAGTGTTCAAACTTTATTTTTGAATGAACCTAAACTCACACGCACGTGAAGGCAATTGGGTAGTTCGATTCCAACGTGCATCACTCTGAGGTATTTACTGACTTTTCTACCAAATTTGCTTTGCAAATTTATTTATTTATTTATTTTTTAACTTCAATTTAAAATTTCTATTTAAATTATTTAGTACGACAGGGTCGTTACTATAATATAGGGTCATCCGCTATTATGCTAGGCGCATAGTGTCTCATCTGCTACAACGGCGGGAAATATATCCAACTACTAATATATACAACTATTATATATAATATAACATCCAACTGATAATAATAATTTATCAATTCATCTAATCAATTAATAAATAATTTTTAATATTTCAACTTAAAACCTGCAATCCTAACGAGTGAGATTTACTCACCTTGATTTTTAATTTGCCAAACATCCAGATTTGAAATAAATCGAACCACGTTTGATTTGATCTTAAATTCCAACTGACTCTGAAAAATCACAAACTATTTTTAGATTTTATATTTCGCAGGAATCCAACGTGACTGATTTTGTGATTTTTGTACCTCATATGGATAAGTTATTTATAATAATAAGTTAACGATTTTTAATTAAATTAATTAACTAATCACATCTATTATTACTAATCACCTTTCATAATTCAAATCCCCTTCTTCCAAAATCGAGCCGCTCCTCCCAATAGCTCAACCCACCATTATCGATCTTAGTTCCATCTCACCTTCCCTCCACACTCGACGAAATTGGAAACCGATGATTCTGTTGAACTCCTCTACGCGAAAGCAATCCAAACATCACCACCACTCGTTGCCCAGACCTCCACCTCAAATCGCATCTTCGCCCTCTTCCCATCAATCATTGCGCACGCATGCATGGCCATGGATGACCAGACCTCCTCAATTTTTTGCCGACCATGCACCTCCAACCCACGAACCTAGATTAACACTCCAAAACCCAAATCGAGCACTACATCAATCGAATGATCAAACCCTAGCTAAAAGAATGCCGACGTCTTCCTCTGTCACGCATCATAAATCGAAGACGTAGCCCCCAATATTTACATGAATACGAAGATCTCGGTTCTATGAATTCAAAGAATTTAAATTTTAAAATCTAATATCAAGAATTGAATTAATTTTGATTTTTTCCTTTTCAGCATTTTAAAAAGAAGAGAAGGAAAGCGTTTAAAAAGAAGAGGGAGTACGATTCTATGTAGGGTGGCTGTAGGGTGGTTGTAGGGTGGCTGACATGAAGAAAGATATTTATCCAAATATATATATCTTATACTATAATGGTAAACCTTTAGTCAAATGGTCAAAGTGAAGCCTTTTTCGGATTTCCAAATTTACCACCATATCATACAATTCAAAACAAATGAAACAGCAAACTATATGGGAAGGTATTTCCGTCATTTGTTTAGCACGTTTCACAAAGAGATGGTAATGCGCACGATCTAACACATAGTAGTTACTTCTTTGCTCTTCTTTTTTGTCTGTTCACAATAACCCTTCTCCCTAACTTTTTCGTTCATTCAATGAATCCAATTCCGTTCACTTCCTAAATCACACTTTTAAAATTTTAGTATTGGATCTTCAGTTGCTGAAAAAAATCACTTTTCTAATGTTTTCCTGTTCAGTCTTCTACCGAGGGGAGGAGGAGCATCTAGAAGCACGGACGGCTAGCCCATGCTCTTAATTTTCAACAGATAAGTGATATTTTGATATACATATCAAATTATTCACATCTTTGGTAGATTATTTTAAACTTTTTTTAAGTTGTAGGTTAAACTGAGAGAATTGGGAATGGATTGGCAATAATGGGAGATTGGATCGCCATCATCCATATCATGCCTTAGTTTCTTCACTATCTCTCTCAACAAAAAGAGAAGCTCAAGCTAAAATTTTAATATATTCCCTACTTCGTCGCTTTTCTCTGAGGTATGAATCTGTATGTTATTTTATTACCATTTGAGAAGAAAAAAATAAACATACCATGCTTTGAGTTGCGATTTATTAGTTTTGCAAGTTGATTTTGCTTAACTGTAGCTTGATTTATGTCTTAAGTATCATCAGGAGTTTTCATATGTTGTATAACCGTAGTAGCAGCCAAATGAGGGAGATCAAAATTATTTTGTGAATTACCCTAAGTATTCTATATCATGCTCTTCTAAATTACATTTTTTCCTAGAAGTAATCATGGAAGTTGAATATATTTCCGAAATAATAGCACGCTAATCGATGTACATCCAATTTTTTGCAAGCTGTTATGCATATGGCACAATAATTTAATGTTGATATTAACCATTGTGTCAGCTTTCTTTTCCCTCAAAATCCAATAAACGAATGCTTAATTTTCTTTATGTGCGTTTACTATTTTGCAGTAGAAGAAAAGAAGTCAGTGGCTTAACTAGAATTTATTTCTAATTTAGCCGATATGTTGGTTTTATAAGCCTACTTTTCAACTCTATTTCAGTTGTAAATGGATTAATTCCTTATTTTTGGTGCTCTCAATGCTCTATTCAAGCAGTTAAGTGTGTTAAGGTCCAATTTATTACATATATACAAATGCAATGAGCTAATTGTGTTTCCTGGAGATTTGACCAGGCAACTAGTACTCGGCATCAGAGAGTGACCGGCATCTAGGAGTGTTCGGCGAGGCACTTAACATCCAGGAGTGTTCGGCGAAGCACTTGACATCCAGGAGTACTCGGCGTAGTACTCGGCATCCAGTGGAACTCGGCGTCAGAGAGTGTCCGGCATCCAGGAGTGTTCGGCGAGGCACTTAACATCCAGGAGTGTTCGGCAAAGCACTTGACATCCAGGAGTACTCGGCGTAGTACTCGGCATCCAGTGGAACTCGGCATCAGAGAGTGTCCGGCATCCAGGAGTGTTCGGCGAGGCACTTAACATACAGGAGTGTTCGGCGAAGCACTTGACATCCAAGAGTACTCGTGTTCGGCGAAGCACTTGACATCCAGGAGTACTCGGCGTAGTACTCGGCATCCACTGGCACTCGGCGTCAACCAATGCTCGGCATTAAGACTGCTCGGCATACAAGAGTGCTCGGCATCAAGACTGCTCGGCATACAAGAGTGCTCGGCATCAAGACTGCTCGGCATACAAGAGTGCTCGGCATCAAGACTGCTCGGCATCAAGACTGCTCGGCATCAAGACTGCTCGGCATACGAGACAGCTCGGCATATGAGAGCACTCGACATCAAGGAGAACTCGGCAACATTTGTGGTTCGGCATACAGGAGTACTCGGCGTAGTACACGGTAGCATCAGAAGTACTCGGCACAAGAGTACTCGGCGTCTAAAAGAGCGTTCGGCTTCGACTGACTGTCATCCTGCACTTCCCAAACATCAACCACATCGTTCGGCATAGAAGGGACTGTTCGGCATCAGAGTGTTCGGCACACTCGGTTCGGCATACAGCGATCACTGTACTCGGGCTGGAGTGTTCGGCCATCAGCCCACTTGGGAAGTCCAGCCCATCTTTGTCTATAAATAGAGGGGCAGGGTCACAGTGAAATGGATCCTTTTTTGGAGAGAGAATACTGGGGAGACTTTGCCATTGTCAAGACTCATCTTCTCTACTTAAACAACTTCACTCAAGCATTTGATTCACGAATTGTATTTGTAATCAACTATAAAGGAAATCAATAAAGTTGAACGAAGTGGACGTAGGCAATTACGCTGAACCACTATAAATTTTGTGTTCTTACTTTCTGCATTAAAATTAGCATTGTCTTCTCTGTTTAATTTACTTTCATCACTTATATCTCTACACAATCTTTCTGAACGAGGTTAGTGACCAATTTTGGTGCTAACAAATTGCATACCGTATAATTATTATTTTTATTCTGCATATTCAAAATTTAGATACTCAAACTTCTGCAATTGTTGTTGCAAAGATGAAATTATACTAAAAAACATTTGGATATAGGTTATGAAGATCCAACAAATCATTGGGTAGCAAGAAGGCAAAGACTTGGAGTATCTGCTTGATTATTGAACTAGACAATCATCGTGACGTGCTTCCTACATATTAAAACCGATGGTGAAGCTTTTAGTCTTAGGTAAGGACAAGAAATTACATTTTATGGTGTGATATGATTTTGTGTTATGTAATTCATATAGTGGATTTTACCGGAAAGATCCACGCATATGGAATTGACTAATTTGGCAGTGTTTAGTGAGAAAGATGCTCAAGCTGACAGAGGTATAGAAATATAAAGAAAGTTCATGTTTATCTTTGGCTGTTAAGGTTATGATTCCATAAAAGGAAATCTTCAAGTTCATAAAGAGAAATTTAATGTTAACATGATTTTGAATTTGATTTAGAAGCAACCCTATTGTACACTGCAACTGATTATTATTTTATTGAGTTAAATTTATTTAGGTGATATAATTATGGTAAAAATTAGATAATTTAGTTATAATATATTTGTTTTCTTATTGCTGAAACAAAACTATGTACTAGGTTTTGATAACTGATCCAAAATATGTGGCACCAGTTGTATATAAATATGTTCCAATTGATTTGTTGCCCAAAACGGCTACCCTCCCTTTCACCTGCTATCAGACGTGCAGTTGGAGGTGGGGGTGATCGTCGTGCCCAGCAATGGCTTCGGTTAAAACAAATAGTATGCTCCTTTATACTGCTTAATTAGGTATTATTCTATGTTATTGAAGTAGAACTGCAACTGAAGTAAAAATCGATTTCATGTTAATATTCTCTATGTTACTATAATGAACTGATAAAATTGCTAATGTTAGTAAATGACATCAACACCACCTAATTGCCACAATTCTCTCTATTGCAGATGATGCACAAATCTTGCTTCGACTGAGATCAAATATCCTTCAAAACAAATGGATAACGAAAAATGCAATTTTGAAATTGAAGAGGTACCTCATTTATTTTCATTTACTGCTATACGCTGTTCATTTTTTTTATTCGCAGTTTTACAGTGCTTATTGACTTTTTGTAATAGATGCTTAAGTTTTTTATTCCACCTTATATGTTTTTCCCTTGATTTCTTCAGTAGTGGATATCAATAAAGTTCAATGTTTCTGCTCAATAGTTGTCGTTAATGAATATCTGTTTAGTTGTTGCTCAAGTTACAACCTGATTTTATATATATTGAAATTGAAGATTCAACATGGTGGTTTAGTAATCGAAATATGTGATGAAGTTCATTATAAAATCTGATAAACTTATTTCCAGCCAAGGTGAACACGTTAGGTGGCTTCATTTGCATTTAGAAGCAATGACCAAGCCTCTATTACCTGCGGATAAGACTTAAAATATGTTCCAATTGATTTGTTGCCCAAAACGGCTACCCTCCCTTTGACCTGCTACACACTAGCCGTTAACCCCACTGTTTCAGCCATAATTACAGACCTATGACTCCTTCAACATCTTCGACATAAGAATATGCCAGTTGCAAAATATCTAATCTACATGTTCCTATAAGTATGCATTTCCCACAATATTGAAGAAGTGACAAACAACTCCACCAACATCATCACAATCAAAAAAATAACCTATGAAGGTCTAACCATCTGACAGTCCCATGTTCACAAACCTTCCAACAAATGCATATTTTTATTTCAGTTGTATGTTGTTATTTTTATAAGTTTGCCGTTGAACTTTATGTCTCTATGCTTGATGTGCTTAATTTGACATCGTCGGGCTCTCATTGCACACATATGTTATCATAATATAGGTACCTTTAGATCATATACCTATGATAACTTAATGTGTATACATCAGTTTTCTGCACAAATACGTTTCTACCCATTGAGTAATAGGTTCGTCAACTGTTCATTATTTTGTCAGAGCAAAGATTCTAATTTTGAGCTTCCAATTTGTAAATGTAAAATCTCATTTGCCAAAATGAGAGCCGATATTGTTGTGCTTTCCATATTGATTGATTAAATAGTGGCTGCGTAGCCTATTTCACATTGTTCTCCATTTTGCCAATATGAAGTTTTGTATAATTAGAAGTATAGGAGATGCTACAAGGAGTGTTAACACTACATATGCTATTTCGGTTGGATGATGATACAGTAAAGGACCTATTGGACAAAGTTTTTAACAACTATCGCCCTTGGAGTGCCTATTTGTGCTGGGATCTAATATCAAGTAAGCCATTTGCAAAATGTTCAATTCTCTGCTTATATATTGTTATGATGAATCAAAACATATTAATGTTTTTATGCTTTAGATTTCAAAATAGCTCTGATAGGCAGCAATTGCAGATTTTTTATACTGGACTTTATTTTCTAATCTCGGGTGAAACATCAAATATTTGCTTCATGCTTGAATGGCTTTGTTACATTTTCCATAATGTAAGTAACTTTAATTTTGACGTTACATTTGTAGATTGCAATATTTATTTTAGTTTATTTGGATGGCGCAATCTGTAAAAGTCTCTTTATTTCGATATTCTCACTTCAAACAAAATCATACTACTAGATAATAGGAATTGGGAAATAAAACTGTATGCTTATTTAACAAATCTGGTAAGAATATATAAAAATGACTATCAAATATAGGAGGATACACAAAATATGCAATAAGTGATGCAGATATATATAATTCAGTTAGCTCAATATCGCAAAAGTTCTCACATTATCATTAATTAAGCCTTCTTTTGTTTTCATTGAGTTTTTAAGCTTCAGTATGACTTAACTATAATTTCAATATGTCGACAATTTTTGCTGCTTTTGATGTGCTGAATAATTTCTAAATAAAGCACTGTGTTTAATCTGAGGAAAATCTTCATTTAGTTTAAGAATTATGAATGTTTAGTGTTGAGTTAATTCGTGTCATGCACCAATTCTATAAACCTACAAAATTAAGATCCTTTGGTTTGATGCATGAATATTGACCAATATAACACTTCTTCCGTATTAAGTTAGGTTTTTATTTACTTTTTCCTTCTAAGCTCTTCTAATTATATTTGATATAAGTCTGACTTATTAATGAATATTGCATTTGTTTTCCTGCCATAGTTAGCTATGTATGAGTTCAAGAGGTGATACATAAATTATTATTTTCAACTTATAAATCTAATATGTAAATCCTATCTTCAAACCATATACTGTCAACCTGTGGATTAATAGGCATTGTGGATTAATTTGAATGACTACTATATGTTTATTTTCAAATGTTATCTTGATTCATTTTAGAAGTTGGAGATATGATACAGATTTAAAAAAGTTCAACCGTATTAATCGCCCTAGCTCACGTTTCCATTAAGTCAAATGAGTTATCCCCTCCTTTATTGGTATGCATGGTTAATAAACTTAGCTATTTATTTCAATCAATGACTGCAATCTTTTTTTTCTGCAAAGAGAACGGTAAAAAAAGAACTAAGATCTGCAGCACCCAGTCATCCAACAGTTTAAATTCAACGTGATTCCTCCATCTTCATCCTTTAAAGAATACTAAAGGAAATAAAGGTGCCTATAATTCAATTGATAGGTGACGAGTCACATTACCTGATATAAAATAAAATTAAAGGTTATTTTGCCACATTAATTATTTTATAGTGTAAATCATTAATGTATATGACATAGACACCAAATTTATGTACTTTTATTTGTTTTGGATGTTATTTGTTGCATCGTAGCTTCGCATATTTTATATAATAATATGGATATTGGTTGCAAAAAGTAATATTTTGATTTAGTTGCTATCATAATTTAACTAGCCCCTGGATCTATAACATAACAGGTTATTGATATATTTTAGCATAAAAATAAAATGCAGTTAAAAATAATATCTCAGAGGAAATTTGATAACTTTTCTTTAATATTTTTCTACTGAGATATATTCTATCAAAAATGGAGAAGATATCGACCATATATAAATGAGTGCTAACTGACAATAATACATCGACAGGTTATGCTCTTAATGATTGATGTATCTTTGAATAAAGAATCCAAGAAGATGTGGGTGTGTGTTTTCTTTATGTCTAGACTAGATAATTCTGTCCCACATTAATTATGTAAAAATAACTACATAATTAAATTCCAATGCGATGTAAAATATTCACTTCATTTTCTAGATAATGTCACCAATTGACTTTAAATATTGCCAACCTACTTCTGCCATTATAAAATGCAGACAAGATTTGTTTAAAAACTTACTTTGTAATGAAACAAATTAAAATGTGATATCGTAAAACTTCATTGTGGTTACGTCATGACTTATAAGATTCTCTCCCAGTACACTGCTTTTTAGTTTTTGGTATGTTAGGACGATGTAAGTAACCACCACAACTTCTAACTTCACACATATATAATTCCCCCTCTATACTACCGAACCTATCCTGCTGCCAACTTACTTTCACGCACACACTTTTTTCGGTCACGTGCAAAGAAGTATGCATGCATAATTTGACATTGACACTAAGAGTTTTCTTTCTCTCCAGGTATCATTTTATATCTTAAACAATGATGAGTTTTACTTTTTTTTGTAGGTTATAATATGATAATAGTCTGATCCTGTACAAAATGGTTCTACTGTATTCACATAACTAAATATTGCATGCGTATACCCCAGTACTGTAATGGTCTAAGTACATGATGCTGGGTACAACTCTTAAGATCAATGCATGTACAAATAGCGTTCCTCATTGAATCAGACTTGACTATCTGAATTGTCAACTAAAGATCAATGCATGTACAGTATAATTCGTTATGAAATCATTTCTTGAAATGCTCGGCTTTTTGGATGATGCTAAATTTTGAATGGCGGAGCCATAACTATTGTATATATCATATAACTCTCTTTTTATATACAAAATACCAACATTAATGTAAAAAAAAATTTGTGCATGTATGCACATAAAAATGCAACATCACATACATTGTCATTTCGTAAGGTGACAAAAAAAACTAACAAACAATGTTTCACAATAAAAATTGCTCCTGCACACGTGCACATGCATCGCACGTGCCAAAGAACTCCTACAAAGGTGCTTCATCATTATCGGGTTTACCTATCGTCTTTCTTACAACACCTTATTTCTGTTTATTTGTCATATCTTCTTCCTCTTTTTTCCCATAATTAACGAAAACATTACTATAATCTCTCACAATATCATAATTGTAACAAAGACAAAATACGTCACTTCCTTCTTTACACACGTCCAACGGACGTGCCACCATACTTGTATATATATATATTTAGTATTCCAAAATATCTAGGTATCTAATTCCGAATCCCGATCGAGGCGTACCGCCTGGCATTTCTAATGTTATACCCTTATTCCAAACGCAATGGAACAAGTTTCAGAACTTAATTCGAACATATGTGGAAGATAGCTTTTTAAATCAACTATTTTAATTAAATTAATCCCGTGCATTTTCAGCTTGCACGCCCAAACGGTAAATCCAAATGCTATGAAATTTGAAATCCGAGAATAACACTATTACGGATTCAGTGGAACTGGTTTCGTCGAATTTCAAGACTATGCCCCGGATCGCTATTTTAACGCGTCAATTAAATCGACGATTTCAAAAATTGGCGAAATCTCTTGAAATTCCAGTTTTAAAAACTTATTAACTCAATTCTAATTCAAATGGAATTTATATCAACATTAGAAATCGTTTCGATTCATATTCAACTCAAATTCAATTATTTACCATTTCCGTATTACGGTATATATTTGAAATTTAAATTCATTCTATAATTTCAACCAAAATCTTCATATTCAAAAATCAATTTATATTCCAAATCCAATATTTAAAACCATTTAAATATTCAAAATCAAACGACTGAAAATTCGAGTCTTTACAATTACAATCTCCCCCACTCAAAACTTTTCGTCCCCGAATAAGAACAGTAAAGAATTAAGAAAATTGACTAATTTTATTCAAAATAGTCAATTTATAAACAATTTAACTTACGTATTTAAGTTTAATATAAATTTGAAAATAACTCAACTTCCACAAAAAAATTTCTAAGTCCTAAATTTATGAATTTTTTTGGAAGCGTCTCCTTTGCATGGCTAAGCCCAGAAAAACAACAATATCAATAATTACATTGTATATATTTTATTTTAATAATAAAGCATCCCAAACAATGGGAAAACAATAACATACCGCTATAAAACCGCAATCCAAAAACATACATATTTGTCGGGCAAACAAAGCTCTATTTATGAAACCAAAAGCAATAGTTATTGCTTCCATAAACCTGTATCTTACATACATAATCCAAAAGAGTTAAAACTATGTAAAAAGAGAAATATATTAGTTGTTACTATCAAAAGCATAAGCAACACATCATATATAATAATCATATGCAATCAAAAGCAGTATGACCATTATATACAACCAAAGAATCCATAACACATCCATAGCAACCAAAAACTAATGGTTTGTCCAGGTTCAAAAACTTTTCATCGCACAAGGGCTATAAATAAACTACCAAGTGTACCTTACGCTCAATAGCCTTGCGTAATTACTCAATAGATTATTCATACAACTTCGAACAATTTGAAGTGTCATTTCCCAAACTTACCATAAGCCAAACAACCTAGAGTTTAAATATTATTTAAGTTTGTACGATGTACATATATCATTCGTACACAATATCAATTTTATCGCTTGCTTGAATGCATAAATTTCGCTTTCGAACTAGTATTGTTAACTCGACTACTTTAGTGCGTACTCTGATCCGATTCCTTGATTAGAAATCTCCATTCTCCTTGCATAGCCATAGACTATGATAGAAAACTTAAAATTCATATCAAAAATTTGTATCAAATATTCGCCGTCAGGAATCGTGCGAAAAATCCTAAGCCGGACTGGTGTGAATTACCAAAAATCATGTATTTGAATCTGGATCAAAACTATTATCCGAATAAAATAATCTATGCACAACTTACATATTTTATTCTATTGGTTTCTTTAACACGTTATTTACCTTTCATTTATTTAATTCTCATTCATTCATACAAGATCATCTTTTATTAATTTACGTTCATTTACTTATATTAATTATTTCACATTCAATATTTAAATTTGTCAATGGATAAATTCTTAAAGTATTACATAAGTTTCTTATAGTTTAATTCACATTTATTTACTTATACAACTTGATTTCCATTTACTATTAATATTCATTAGTGAGTCAATTCATACTTAAGTTTTTCCACCTTTTTATTCATATTTAATTTTTCATATATAGTATCGTTTAATATTAAATACACTTCTGAATCATTTCAACGTTTTTTTAATTTATAATCATTTACTTAAATAGTATTCGCTTTTTACCATTCAATTTAATTATTAAGCAATTCAAAACATTACTTACGTTTATAACATTTCTCATAACAACTTAATTCTTTATTTATAGACATAATATTATTTTTGAAATATTATTATTACTTAAGTTTTTACTTGTATGGTATTCCATTAAATCCTAGAAGCATATACAAAAAATCTTATTTATTTTACTTGACAAGAATGTTCAATAGTTTAAACCTGTTTTAATTTTCATTATCTTTCCGTTTAAGAGTTACAAAACTTTAATTTTTATATTTTCATTCATTTATCTTTTAATTTCAAAATTCAATTTGGAAGTTTCTTATAATTTAAAACCGTCGAAAATTCCATTTCATTTCAATAATTGAAAATCACTAATTAACAGAAAACTTAAGAACTAATACCAGATTTCATTTCAAATCTCTTGAGATATTATATACTTATATCTTTTTTGCATCAAATCATACTTAATGGATTTAAATCAAAATTATTTTATCAAAACAAATGTGTAGCAAAGTGTTATGTGATCTTTGGCCAAAACATCCTACAACCGAATCAACGCGTCTCCGAGAGATGCCGAACCAAAAGCTCCACCATACTCCTACCGGACCAACAGCAATACCGGACCTTGCTTCCCACCGAATCACCTCCAACCGAACCAACCTTCTTCCACGGAACCACCGAAGCACCTCCTGCCGAACCAACCTTCTTCCACGGAACCACCGAATCACCTCCTGCCGAACCAACCTTCTTCCACGGAACCACCGAATCACCTCCTGCCGAACCAACCTTCTTCCACGGAACCACCGAATCACCTCCTGCCGAACCAACCTTCTTCCACAGAACCACCGAACCATCTCCACACCGGACCAACTCCACACCGGACCAACCTCACCATCTCCACACCGGACCAACCTCACCATCCCACCATCAGTCACAACAACTACCGGTCCGCTCTACACTCCATCCTACCGAACCATGCTCCTTCTGGGCCAACAATACCAGGCCAGGTCGCGTCAGCCCAGGCCCACCAGCTGTTATATACATCCAAGACACCTACCCCCAGCCTCACTCTATAAATAGAGGGGCAGGGGTACAACAATGGGGACAAGTTTGGAGAGCTCAAGCACGGAGAGAACTTTCAAACAACTTTCTTTTACTTGTATCAAAGCTTTGTACTTGTAATCAAAACAAGAGAAGAGAAATAACATATAAAGTGGACGTAGGCACATTCTGGCTGAACCACTATAAATTTGCGTGTCTTTTTACAGTTTAGCCCCTGCTTTTCATATATTTGCATAAATCACTCAAATCACTAAGAACAACATAAGATCTACTAAATCATACAACTTTGAGGTGTTTGTCCATTTTTTGTGCAAACATTTTTGGTGCTTTCACTGAGAACTAGAAGCTCGAAGCTTCAGCTTCATCCGCTTAACAAGTTTTCCTAACAGCATCGTCCGCCACTTGGAAAACATGCCTCCCAAACAGAGAAAAGATGTTAACAAAGGAAAAAACATCGCATCCAGCAGTCTTCCAGATCCAGCTGTCACGAATCAAGTAAATTGTCCTCCTCCAGCAACAGTAACAAATGAAGAACAGGCTAACCCAACTACTCCTGCCACAGAACAGCCTGCAGCAATTACTAGAGCAGATCTGGACAGAGTTGTGGTTGAAGTAACTAACCGCTTCACGTCCCAACAGGAAGCCTTGGTGGACCATCTCATGTCACGCTTAAGGGACGCTGAAGAATCCAACCGCAACACTGAATCATGGGGCGAGTCCCAGTCTGGAGGATCTCAGAGACAACAAAGATCTTACTTCTTCGAAGGAGCTAACGGTAGAAGTAGCCGTGGTAGGAGCCGAGACCGAGCACAGCCCGAAGTTAGGCCTGAGGAAACATTTGGTACCGAACCCAACGGGGAAGGTACCGGGCGAAGGTCAACTGTAGCTGAGCCTGTCATGCTGCCTAACCACAGAAACGCCAGTGAACGGGGCCGAGCTAGAGTCCAGCCCGAAGTTGGACCCGAGGAAGCGCTTAGATCAGAACCCAACAGGGGGAGATCAAGGCAAGGGCCAACTGTAGCTGATCCAAGCATGCTCCCAGAAGATCAAAGGCAGCCACTGGAAAATATAAGGAATGATAGACGATACCATCCCTATAGGTCATCTGGACGGAATCAATCCCACAGAACAGAACCAAACTCATTTCTATCTGCTCCAAGTTCTGATGAAAGGATGGCACGCTTATTCAGAGAGTTTGTCCAACGGGAGCAAAGAGATCGAGGGATAGACGCTAGGGTAACCAGCCCTTTCGCCCGCAATATCGAAATTGCTATCACCCCCCGAGAATGGAAGATGCCAACAATGGAACCCTACAAAGGAACCTCCGATCCCGTTGTACACTTACAGAGGTACACGCAGCATATGCTCATGAGTGGAGCGACAGAGGGAGTACTGTGCAAATGCTTTCCGCTCTTCTTAGCAGATCTTGCTACCTCCTGGTTCTGTCATCTACCCCAAGGATCCATCAGCTCGTGGGAAATGTTGAAAGAAAAATTTATCAGTCAGTTCCGCATTCATGTGGAGTAACCTAAGGACGCTTATTCCTTATCCAGCGTCAAACAGAAACCTGGAGAAAAGCTGCAGCAATACCTAACCAGATTCAACGCCGCAGCAGCCGCAGTCCAAGATGCCGATGAGAAGCTTATCCTAATGGCCCTCTTCAGTGGTGTGCATCCAGACACTAAATTTGCTAGAAGGTTGACAAAAGAAAAACCAGCTACTTTACCCGATTTCTTCCATGAAGCCGGGAAATACATGAGGCTTGAGGATGCTGCCGTTGAGGGGCAGTCAGGACAGCAAAATAAGACAACCCATGGCAACGCCCCTGCTGTGGCAAGGGACGTTCGAAGAAATGATTCCAGAGACAATGCTGGGGGCAAGAAGGGAGAAAAGCGCCTATATCGGCTAGGACCAAGATTCGACACTTACACCCCTTTGAACGAGACCGTCGAAAATATCTTCCTTGCCACCCAAGGCGAAGTTAGATACAAACGCCCACCAAACAAGAAAGAATCAGATAACGCACAGAAGTCTGGAAAATTCTGCCGCTTCCACGAATCTCACGGGCATGATACCAACGAATGCCATCATCTCCGAGATCTGATTGAGGAACACATCAGAAGAAAGAAACTGGAACGTTATGTAAAAGGTCAGGACAGGACCCCAGCTCCTGCCAATGAAAACCCAAGGCTACCCTCACCGGGGGCCGACAGAGGAAACCGCAACGCTAGCAGCTCTAGCCAAGAAAAGATAGTGGTCCATACCATCTCAGGAGGGCCACACATCGCAGACAGAAGCTGGAAAGAGATGGAAAGATACGGAAAGTCGCTTAGAAACAATAAAGACTATGTCAATTCGGTTATAGAAGAGCGCCACCCGAAGCGGAAAGAAAGTAATGACATCACGTTCGGTAAGCGTGACCTAGAAGGAAGGCAGTACCCTCACATGGATCCCATGGTCATCTCTGCCCGACTTGGTCCCGCCGAAGTATACCGAATCCTGGTAGACACTGGAAGCTCGGTAAACATCCTGTTCAAACACGCATTCGACAAAATGAAGTTATCAATGAAGGATGTATCCCCCTGCGATAAACCACTGCACGGCTTCACTGGAGATGCGAAGATGCCACTCGGGCAACTGGACCTTTTTGTTGAAATTGGAAGCCATCCCCGCTCTGATGTACGGAAACAAACGTTTGTGCTAATAGAAAACCAGTCGGCCTACAACGCCTTCTTAGGAAGGCCATCCTTGTCTGACTTCCAAATTGTCTTAGCCCCATGGTGCCTAAAGATGAAATTCCCAACAGACGATGGAGTAGGGGAAGTGGAAGGAGACCAGGACGTTGCTCGAGACTGCTATGTAACTGAACTTTGCAACAACCACAGGAAGGATAAAGGGAAGGGTGTAGAGATTGCCCTCTGCACAAAAAGCCTAGAAGCATAGCAACTAAAGAAAGCCCCTCCTCTTCTATATACCAGCGACCCTTTCAATGAATTAGACCCTAGGGACAAAGAGGAGGAGGCCACCGCCGAGCCTGCAGAGGCTATGGAGTTTATATCTGTAGACAAGCACGACTCAAGTAGACTATTGAAAATTGGGTCCCAACTAAAAGCCGAATTGAAGGAACAGCTCATCGATTTTCTCCGCCACAACTTGGATGTATTCGCTTGGTCACACGCTGACATGACCGGAATCTCCCCCGACATAGCATGCCACGTATTAAACATTGATCCTACCAAGGCGCCTGTAAAACAAAGAAAGAGAAGTATGGGGACAGAGCGATCAGCAGCCCTCGATGAAGAAGTAAAAAACCTACTCGCCAATGACTTCATACGAGAAGCTATCTACCCGGAATGGATCGCCAAACCGGTGCTAGTAAAAAAGGCTAATGGGAAGTGGCGAACCTGCATTGACTTTTCCAACCTAAACGACGCCTGCCCAAAGGATTGCTTCCCACTTCCCAGAATCGACCAACTTGTAGACAGCACAACCGGGCACGAACTCCTATCTTTTATGGATGCATACTCAGGATATAACCAAATTCCTATGCATGCTCCCGACCAAGACCACACTAGTTTCATCACCGATCGAGGTTTATACTGCTATAAGGTAATGCCTTTCGGACTTAAAAATGCAGGAGCCACCTACCAGCGCCTCGTCAACAAGATGTTTGCAGGGCTAATAGGACAAACTATGGAAGTATATGTGGATGACATGCTGGTAAAGTCAAGGAAAGCCAAAGATCACGTAAGCCACCTAGGCAAGATGTTTCAAGTACTTCGACAATATGGAATGAAGTTGAATCCACTAAAATGCTCCTTCGGAGTGTCATCAGGAAAGTTCTTAGGATTCATCGTTCATGCCAAAGGGATAAAAGCAAACCCTGAACAAGTCCGAGCGCTAAGGGATATTAAGATACCTTCCACTCGGAAGGAAATGCAAAGTTTGAACGGAAAAGTGGCCGCTCTAAGCCGATTCATCTCCAAGGCGACGGACAAGTGCGTCCCCTTTTTTGAAGCCATAAAGAAAGACAAGGGAAAGTTCGAATGGACTGGCGAATGCCTGACCGCTTTCCTTCACTTAATCGAACACCTCCAGAAACCACCGGTACTCTCAACTCCAAGCGAAGGAGTAGAATTATACCTATACCTTGCTGTGTCATCTCACGCCCTAAGCGCTGCCTTGGTAAGGGAAGACAACCGCACGCAACGGCCAGTTTACTTCGTCAGCAAAAGGTTTACTGGGGCAGAAGTTAGATATCCTAAATTTGAGAAGTTAGCATACTGTTTACTAATCACTTCACGAAAACTACGTCACTACTTCCAATCCCATTCCATCAAAGTACTGACCAATCAACCACTGAGGCAGGTACTCCATCGTCCCGACACTTCCGGGCGACTACTTAAATGGTGCATTGAGCTGAGCCAATATGATATCACCTATCACCCTCGCACCGCCATCAAGGGACAAGCCATGGCTGATTTCATTGCAGAATTCACTACCAATGAGGATAAGGAGCAATTGGAATTAACAGAAGATATCAAGTGGAATCTCTTTGTGTACGGTGCATCTAACGAACAAGGCTCGGGGGCAGGTGTGGTAATAATCACTCCCAGGGGAAATAAACTACACTATGCTATAAGGTTGGAGTTCGCTGCCACCAACAACGATGCAGAATATGAAGTAGTGATAGCTGGACTAGAAATTGCCATAGAAATCGGGGCCAATTCTTTGTGTCTTCACAGCGATTCTCAACTTATTGTTAATCAAATACTAGGAGAATTCCAAGCTCGAGAAGAACGACTCATAGCATATCTAAAGAAGACCAAGTTACTTCTCAGCCGATTGGACCACTACTTAGTCAAACATATCCCTCGGGAGGAGAACCGAGAGGCCGACGAATTAGCAAAGCAAGCAAGTGTGAGAGACATCGCCATCTTCGGGGCAGTAACCATCTCAAAGAAACTGGCCCCAAGTTTTGAGCAAGTAAATCTGATAGCTGCAACCGAAGAAGCAACTTGGATGACTCCCATCCGAGACTACCTACAAAGTGGAACTCTACCCAACGGGCGTAACGAAGTCAAGAAAATCTTGAGGAAAGCATCCCGCTACACAATACAAGAAGACATCCTCTATCGACGCGGATTCTCTATCCCGTTATTAAGGTGTGTCGCCGGGAGAGAAGCCAAGGAAATCTTATCCAACATCCATCAGGGGAGCTGCGGAGATCACACTGGAGGGCAAACATTAGCAAAAAAGATACTCCGGTACGGATATTTCTGGCCCACCTTAAGCAAAGATGCCTTAGATTTCGTCAAGAAGTGTGACAAATGCCAGAAATTTGCTAAGATTCCACGGCTACCAACAACTGAGATTACTCAAATGACCAGCCCTTGGCCTTCGCAATATGGGGAATTGACTTAATCGGCGAGCTACCGATGGGCCGAGGCAGGGCCAAATATGCTATAGTGGCAGTTGATTACTTCACCAAATGGGTGGAAGCGGAACCACTGAATAAAGTATCTTCAGCAAAAGTTATTAACTTCTTAATCAAAAATGTTCTATGCAGGTACGGAGTCCCACTCAAAATCATATCAGACAATGGACTTCAGTTTGACAGCGAAGAATTCGCCAACTGGTGCCAAGAACACGGAATTCATAAAAGCTTCTCATCCGTAGCATATCCCCAGGCAAACGGACAAGTCGAAGCAGTCAACAAAATTCTGAAAACTCTGATCAAAAAGAAGCTCGAAAAGTCAAAGGGCGCTTGGGTGGATGAACTCCCTACGGCACTGTGGGCCTACCGCACATCTTTCAGAACATCAACGGGGCACACTCCTTTCTCTTTGGCATACGGATCGGAGGCTATGCTCCCAGTTGAAACCATTGTGCCTTCCCACCGTAGGATCCACTATAACCCGGAAGAGAATGAAGAGCTCCTCCACATGTCTTTGGATCTAGTTGAGGAGAGAAGAAACGATGCAGTCCTTAAAACAGCAGCCCACAAGCAGAAAGTGGCGGCGCAATACAACTCCAAAGTCAAGCATCGTACCTTACAAGAAGGGGATCTTGTCCTCAAGCGAATCTTCCCTCGCCCCGGAGCACTAGACCCAATCTGGGATGGACCATATGTAATTCATAAAGATCTCCACAACGGAGCCTATATTTTGTCAACAGTGGACGGAGAGGTGTTCCAGAGGGCATGGAACATCCAACACCTCCGTCGATACTTTTCTTAACTTGTATTGCCCATATGAAGTGAATTAACAAAGAGAATCAGTGGACGTAGGCCTTTTCATGCCGAACCACTTTAAAAAACTTTGTCTCTTTTTTAACTTGTTCCTTTGTATCTTGGCTACTTGTTAACTTTATCCTTTTCTGTTGAACAAAATCCTATGCGTATAACATTTCCACTCAAAGCACTCCACGGCGCAACTTCGCCTGGGCAAAACCTAACAGGTACTATGCGAATCTATGCCCTCGCCAATGAGACACTTTCGCTCCAGCATCCCTCTGCTGTGGATTAACTCATTGCTCGCGACGGCCCTTAAAGCCAACTGTAATGAGCCGATTATAAGCCACCGAGAAGGCCGACTATAGCCGAGGAAGCTCATTACGGCGTTAGTCTCGCCGGCAACTGTGAACCGACTATAAGCCCCAACATAAGGTGTGGCCAGCCAGGGGCAGTTCACAGTTGACGATCGGCACGCACGCTAGCCGGCCACAGTAAATCGAATAATACCCACGATTACGGGCCATAATGGTCCGGGTAGTTACTGTGCGCGATCTCGGCTCCGATGTGTCTTAGGTACGGCTGTGGTAAAAAAGAATTAACTCCCCGCGGAGGCGTAAGATGGGTGACAAATGTCTCCAAGACCCACAGCTAGGGAAAGTGACTACAAAACCCGTTTGCCACGAACTTAAGCACATCGAAGGCCTTCCGTGATTGGAAGTTTTACTATTTCACATATTTCAATTTTACTTAAAAAGCTTTCCTCCTATCCTCTATAACAATCCATAAAGTACAGGATACAGAGTAGGAGATATTCACAATCGGATGGCAGGGCATTCAACTGTTTTCCATGATATTCAAAACTGCCATCTACAAACAGAACATGAAGGGCGGTATTTTCTTCCTTTATGTACAAATACATGACTATAATTTATTCACACCACACACTAACATTGCAAAGTCATGAAATTATGTCTTAAACCAGAACCCGACATCAAACACAATTTAATTACAAGAATATACATAGCTATATTTCTCATGCGACATGCCAAAATAACAGCAAACATTCAAAAGACGACAAAATCAGCTTAAGTTAAAGAATTACACATCAAAAATAAGACTATTTATTACAAGTGGCAGAATATTACAACCTAAAGGCTACTTTACCATTTTTCGACTAACATATACAACCCTGTCAAATCCGCAAAAAGAGTTTTTCCAGGTATAATCAAGGGGCCGGCTGCAGTGGAGCTTTATCCTTGTCCTATCGACCCCCTGTCCAGTCAGAGAAAGGATTCATTAGCAATAAGCGACCAAGTCAATGGAGAAACTAAAAAGGAAGACTTACAAACATATGCTTATTGGCCATCCTGGTCGTCATCATCTACTTGCACCCCTGCCTCCTCAGCAGCAAGCAACCGCATACCCTCCTTCACCGCCACCTTCTCCCCCTTGGCAAACTGGGCCATGACCACATCCATGCTGAAGGCCACGCCACCATCTTTATCCGCATCGGCCTTAGCCTCCTCCAAAGCCCGAAGATAGATCTTAGCCATGGCCCTAGGATAATCATCCATCCAGGACAGGTTGCCCTGCTTCCAAGTTCGGAAGTACATGTCCTGAAGCATTTCCTCCATCATCCCCTCATTCTCCTCAAACTCCCTCATCCGGGCCTCGGAAGCCGACAACCTTCCAACAGCAGCTTCTCTCTCCAAACGGTATCTCGAGCAGTCAGCCTGAAGGGATTTCCGCATCACCTCCATCTCCTCCTTCAGCCTAACCTGAGCAAGCTCTGCGGCTTCAAGCTTCCCCGACAGCTCCTCTACCCGCTCAAGATCCGCCCTCCGAACCTCATCCACTGTCGAGATGGCTATATTTATCTGCTCCTTGCAGGCAGCCTCCATCTTCCGCAGTTCCGCCTTACTAGCCTCCTCCATAGCCTTCCTCAACCGCCCGGAGGCAGCCTCATGCTGAGAAATCTGAATGGCCTGATCAGCGAGCTGTTTGGCCTGGTCCGAAACCACCAATCTTAGTCGGATGTTGGCACTCCCAATCTCCTCTCCAGCCTTAACCAGCCGGGCATGATGCCCCATCAGCTTCCTAGTCTCCTCCGCCACCCGATCAATATTAGCCTTGGCCTCGTCTCCCATGGTAACTATCCGAGTGGTAAGTAGATCGAGATCTAAGGACTTAGCTTCATCAAGCACCCGTACCATGGGATTGCGGGGAAGAAGGTGCTCACCAGTAACCTCGTCAAAGGTAATGTCGTGGGAACTTGGATCCAGATCAGGATGACCCGCAAATGGATTACGAGCTAAGTCAGGGCGATCGATATGAGTAATGGAAGGGTTTCCGGACGGGCGCGGAGAGAGTGCAAACTCGCTGTCCTCCTCCGTGATGTCATGAAGAGGCTGAGCCGGGAGCTGAGGACCGGACGAAGTTTTGGATAAGGGATGACTCCTCTTTCTCTGCTGAATACCTTCTTCGATAACCCCGAGAAGAGGACGGTAGCCGACTACATCCCTGGAGCGGTGGGTCGAAGGCTTCGGCTTGACAGAAGTTTTGGAAAGCTTATATTGCTCAAGCCTGTGCCGAAGGTCTGAGGCCTTGGATGTCTTGCCTGCTCCTGATATGAAAAACAAGTGTCAAAAGCTTACATCACTATATGATTCGAGAAACGCGGTAAAGTACAAGTTAAAAGAGGAAAGAAAGCACGTCTGTTATACAAACCCTGGGGAGAAGTAGGATACTACAATAAGTCCTGGATTTCATTCCAGGACGGGAGCGGATCATAAAATATTCCTAAGTCCCTATCATTAATGAAGCAAGCAGGAGTCAAGAGTTCACCTTGAGTCGTCGGAGCCACCTTGGCTGGAATGGTTTGAAAAGACTCGCTTGCACCGGTCCCGGCCTTGTCCGCTGTCCCGGTTTTCTCTACCAAAGCCGGATCTTCGTCCAGCCCCTCGAAAGCCTGGTGGAACGCATCATCCGTCCACTCCTGAATCTCGCCCGCCTGCCCAGGAAGCAAGGCCCCGATGCCATCGCCACCTTTATCACCTTCCCGACCATCTCCACCCTCACCTCTTTCCTCCTCTATGTCTTCCTCCTCCTGGGTAAGTGGACAATTGCTGAGGGAGGGACCGTTCGACTTCTTGAGTTTCTTACCTCCGACGGCTGGAGGTTTTGTGAAAGGTTTCCTCTTGCTACTCTCTACCGTAACACCTCCCTTAGTCTGAACAGCCACCCTCTCCTCCGCCGTTTCCCTCAGCTTGACTACTGACTGCTGTGGAAGGATTAAGTTATACTCCAGAAGGGTCGCATTTCAGATCAGGAAGGCAGATGATCTATATTTCCCGAGAATAGCTTCTATCTCAGCTGCCGTCTGAACCAGGCGGTCAGTCTCCACAACCGCAAAGCCACCTGTCGCTAGCAAAAATAAGAAAGTATGAGAAAAAGCATCGCGATCGTAATGGAAATTATAAGTAAAAGCATCAACTTACATCCAGAAGTAAAGCGCCGAATTGAAACGGAGTCGTCCCTGACAAAGAACCATTCCTTCTTGAACATGCTGAATTTGGAATACAGATCCAAGACCGGCTTGAAGGTCACAGCTGACTCCAAGCTAATGTATGGGGACCCCTTCTTATAGCCCCTCAGATTATATAGATACCGGATCTCTCGGTTGGAGGGAACACGACCATACATCCTCTGGAAAATGACGAAGAGGCTCACCAGTATAGCATAGGAGTTGGGTTGAAGCTGGAATGGGGCCACCTTTAGATATGTGAGGAAGCTAGCTATCCAAGCGTTAAGAGGAGGAATGGCACCACACATGCAGTGGTATCTGCTGTAGGCGAAGTACCCTTCAGGAGGATCATACTGCATAACGTCTCTCCCAGGCAATAGCAAGCACGCCCTATCGATTCCAAAGGATCGGGAAATGACATCAAGCTGCTCCTCCTTGAGGGAGCTAGGAAAGCAATCGGGCGGGGAGTTTAGAAGTTCCTGAGGGCCGTACCCGTCCACTAGCGATCTCGGGGTTGGTCCGTGACGTTCTTGATTCGGCTGAGCTGGGGGCACGGCATAGGAACCTCCTTCGCCCCCGGATTTCTTTTTGTCTGATCGAGTTTCCGCTTTACGAGACATTATCTGCAACACCGGAAAAGCACATCGTTAGAACAGAAGATGTAAACAAATAAATGCAGAAGTCCATTCGGTATTATAGTATGGAGGTCCATTCGGTATTGTCATATGAGAGTTCATTCGGTATTACAGTACGAAGGTTCATTCGGTATTATAATATAAAAGTTCATCCGGCAGTAAAATAAGTCACACCTGGTTCGGCTAACACCACTGATTCGGCAAAAGGTAGGAATTTTGATTCGGCAATCTCGGATAGTAATGAAACCACGGTGGCATAGCTCCCATACTTATAGGCAAAGGAGAGGCCACCGAACCAACACATTCGGCACACAGGACCGAACAAGGACGACCAGGCTTAACCAAAGCATGCCCTGTGCATACACACACCCTACTTTGGGGGGGCAAGTGTTATGTGATCTTTGGCCAAAGCATCCTACAACCGAATCAACGCGTCTCCGAGAGATGCCGAACCAAAAGCTCCACCATACTCCTACCAGACCAACAGCAATACCGGACCTTGCTTCCCACCGAATCACCTCCAGCCGAACCAACCTTCTTCCACGGAACCACCGAATCACCTCCTGCCGAACCAACCTTCTTCCACGGAACCACCGAATCACCTCCTGCCGAACCAACCTTCTTCCACAGAACCGAACCATCTCCACACCGGACCAACTCCACACCGGACCAACCTCACCATCTCCACACCGGACCAACCTCACCATCCCACCACCGGTCACAGCAACTATCGGTCCGCTCTACACTCCATCCTACCGAACCATGCTCCTTCTGGGCCAACAATACCAGGCCAGGTCGCGTCAGCCCAGGCCCACCAGCTGTTATATACATCCAAGACCCCTACCCCCAGCCTCACTCTATAAATAGAGGGGCAGGGGTACAGCAATGGGGACAAGTTTGGAGAGCTCAAGCACGAAGAGAACTTTCAAACAACTTTCTTTTACTTGTATCAAAGCTTTGTACTTGTAATCAAAACAAGAGAAGAGAAATAACATATAAAGTGGACGTAGGCACATTCTGGCTGAACCACTATAAATTTGCGTGTCTTTTTACAGTTAGCCCCTGCTTTTCATATATTTGCATAAATCACTCAAATCGCTAAGAACAACATAAGATCTACTAAATCAAACACCTCAAAGTTGTATGATTTAGTAGATCTTATGTTGTTCTTAGCGATTTGAGTGATTTATGCAAATATATGAAAAGCAGGGGCTAAACTGTAAAAAGACACGCAAATTTATAGTGGTTCAGCCAGAATGTGCCTACGTCCACTTTATATGTTATTTCTCTTCTCTTGTTTTGATTACAAGTACAAAGCTTTGATACAAGTAAAAGAAAGTTGTTTGAAAGTTCTCTCCGTGCTTGAGCTCTCCAAACTTGTCCCCATTGCTGTACCCCTGCCCCTCTATTTATAGAGTGAGGCTAGGGGTAGGGGTCTTGGATGTATATAACAGCTGGTGGGCCTGGGCTGACGCGACCTGGCCTGGTATTGTTGGCCCAGAAGGAGCATGGTTCGGTAGGATGGAGTGTAGAGCGGACCGGTAGTTGCTGTGACCGATGGTGGGATGGTGAGGTTGGTCCGGTGTGGAGATGGTGAGGTTGGTCCGGTGTGGAGATGGTTCGGTGGTTCTGTGGAAGAAGGTTGGTTCGGCAGGAAGTGATTCGGTGGTTCCGTGGAAGAAGGTTGGTTCGGCAGGAGGTGATTCGGTGGGAAGCAGGGTCCGGTATTGCTGTTGGTCCGGTAGGAGTATGGCGGAGCTTTTGGTTCGGCATCTCTCGGAGACGCGTTGATTCGGTTGTAGGATGCTTTGGCCAAAGATCACATAACACTTGCCCCCCAAAGTAGGGCGTGTGTATGCACAGGGCATGCTTTGGTTAAGCCTAGTCGTCCTTGTTCGGTCCTATGTGCCGAATGTGTTGGTTCGGTGGCCTCTCCTTTGCCTATAAGTATGGGAGCTATGCCACCGTGGTTTCATTACTATCCGAGATTGCCGAATCAAAATTCCTACCTTTTGCCGAATCAGTGGTGTTAGCCGAACCAGGTGTGACTTATTTTACTGCCGGATGAACTTTTATATTATAATACCGAATGAACCTTCGTACTGTAATACCGAATGAACTCTCATATGACAATACCGAATGGACCTCCATACTATAATACCGAATGGACTTCTGCATTTATTTGTTTACATCTTCTGTTCTAACGATGTGCTTTTCCGGTGTTGCAGATAATGTCTCGTAAAGCGGAAACTCGATTAGACAAAAAGAAATCCGGGGGTGAAGGAGGTTCCTCTGCCGTGCCCCCAGCTCAGCCGAATCAAGAACGTCACGGACCAACCCCGAGATCGCTAGTGGACGGGTACGGCCCTTAGGAACTTCTAAACTCCTCGCCCGATTGCTTTCCTAGCTCCCTCAAGGAGTAGCAGCTTGATGTCATTTCCCGATCCTTTGGAATCGATAGGGCGCGCTTGCTATTGCCTGGGAGAGATGTTATGCCGTATGATCCTCCTGAAGGGTACTTCGCCTACAGCAGATACCACTGCATGTGTGGTGCCATTCCTCCTCTTAACGCTTGGATAGCCAGCTTCCTCATATATCTAAAGGTGGCCCCATTCCAGCTTCAACCCAACTCCTATGCTATACTGGTGAGCCTCTTCGTCATTTTCCAGAGGAAGTATGGTCGTGTTCCCTCCAACCGAGAGATCCGGTATCTATATAATCTAAGGGGCTATAAGAAGGGGTCCCCATACATTAGCTTGGAGTCAGCTGTGACCTTCAAGCCGGTCTTGGATCTGTATTCCAAATTCAGCATGTTCAAGAAGGAATGGTTCTTTGTCAGGGACGACTCCGTTTCAATTCGGCGCTTTACTTCTGGATGTAAGTTGATGCTTTTACTTATAATTTCCATTACGATCGCGATGCTTTTTCTCATACTTTCTTATTTTTGCTAGCGACAGGTGGCTTTGCGGTTGTGGAGACTGACCGCCTGGTTCAGACGGCAGCTGAGATAGAAGCTATTCTCGGGAAATATAGATCATCTGCCTTCCTGATCAGAAATGCGACCCTTCTGGAGTATAACTTAATCCTTCCACAGCAGTCAGTAGTCAAGCTGAGGGAAACGGCGGAGGAGAGGGTGGCTGTTCAGACTAAGGGAGGTGTTACGGTAGAGAGTAGCAAGAGGAAACCTTTCACAAAACCTCCAGCCGTCGGAGGTAAGAAACTCAAGAAGTCGGACGGTCCCTCCCCCAGCAATTGTCCACTTACCCAAGAGGAGGAAGACATAGAGGAGGAAAGAGGTGAGGGTGGAGATGGTCGGGAAGGTGATAAAGGTGGCGATGGCATCGGGGCCTTGCTTCCTGGGCAGGCGGGCGAGATTTAGGAGTGGACGGATGATGCGTTCCACCAGGCTTTCGAGGGGCTAGATGAAGATCCGGCTTTGGTAGAGAAAACCGGGACAGCGGACAAGGCCGGGACCGGTGCAAGCGAGTCTTTTCAGACCATTCCAGCCAAGGTGGCTCCGACGACTCAAGGTGAACTCTTGACTCCTGCTTGCTTCATTAATGATAGGGACTTAGGAATATTTTATGATCCGCTCCCGTCCTGGAATGAAATCCAGGACTTATTGCAGTATCCTACTTCTCCCCAGGGTTTGTATAACAGACGTGCTTTCTTTCCTCTTTTAACTTGTACTTTACCGCGTTTCTCGAATCATATAGTGATGTAAGCTTGTGACACTTGTTTTTCATATCAGGAGCAGGCAAGACATCCAAGGCCTCAGACCTTCGGCACAGGCTTGAGCAATATAAGCTTTCCAAAACTTCTGTCAAGCCGAAGCCTTCGACCCACCGCTCCGGGGATGTAGTCGGCTACCGTCCTCTTCTCGGGGTTATCGAAGAAGGTATTCAGCAGAGAAAGAGGAGTCATCCCTTATCCAAAACTTCGTCCGGTCTTCAGCTCCCGGCTCAGCCTCTTCATGACATCACGGAGGAGGACAGCGAGTTTGCACTCTCTCCGCGCCCGTCCGGAAACCCTTCCGTTACTCATATCGATCGCCCTGACTTGGCTCGTAATCCATTTGCGGGTCATCCTGAACTGGATCCAAGTTCCCACGACATTACCTTTGACGAGGTTACTGGTGAGCACCTTCTTCACCGCAATCCCATGGTACGGGTGCTTGATGAAGCTAAGTCCTTAGATCTCGATCTACTTACCACTCGGATAGTTACCATGGGAGACGAGGCCAAGGCTAATATTGATCGGGTGGCGGAGGAGACTAGGAAGTTGATGGGGCATCATGCCCGGCTGGTTAAGGCTGGAGAGGAGATTGGGAGTGCCAACATCCGACTAAGATTAGTGGTTTCGGACCAGGCCAAACAGCTCGCTGATCAGGCCATTCAGATTTCTCAGCATGAGGCTGCCTCCGGGCGGTTGAGGAAGGCTATGGAGGAGGCTAGTAAGGCGGAACTGCGGAAGATGGAGGCTGCCTGCAAGGAGCAGATAAATATGGCCATCTCGACAATGGATGAGGTTCGGAGGGCGGATCTTGAGCGGGTAGAGGAGCTGTCGGGGAAGCTTGAAGCCGCAGAGCTTGCTCAGGTTAGGCTGAAGGAGGAGATGGAGGTGATGCGGAAATCCCTTCAGGCTGACTGCTCGAGATACCGTTTGGAGAGAGAAGCTGCTGTTGGAAGGTTGTCGGCTTCCGAGGCCCGGATGAGGGAGTTTGAGGAGAATGAGGGGATGATGGATGAAATGCTTCAGGACATGTACTTCCGAACTTGGAAGCAGGGCAACCTGTCCTGGATGGATGATTATCCTAGGGTCATGGCTAAGATCAATCTTCGGGCTTTGGAGGAGGCTAAGGCCGATGCGGATAAAGATGGTGGCGTGGCCTTCAGCATGGATGTGGTCACGACCCAGTTTGTCAAGGGGGAGAAGGTGGCGGTGAAGGAGGGTATGCGGTTGCTTGCTGCTGAGGAGGCAGGGGTGCAAGTAGATGATGACGACCAGGATGGCCAATAAGCACATGTTGGTAAGTCTTCCTTTTTAGTTTCTCCATTGACTTTGTCGCTTATTGCTAATGAATCCTTTCTCTGACTGGACAGGGGGTCGACAGGACAAGGATAAAGCTCCACTACAGCCGGTCCCTTGATTATACCTGGAAAAACTCTTTTTGCGGATTTGACAGGGTTGTATATGTTAGTCGAAAAATGGTAAAGTAGCCTTTAGGTTGTAATATTCTACCACTTGTAATAAATAGTCTTATTTTTGACGTGTAATTCTTTAACTTAAGCTGATTTTGTCGTCTTTTGAATGTTTGCTGTTATTTTGGCATGTCGCATGAGAAATATAGATATGTATATTCTTGTAATTAAATTGTGTTTGATGTCGGGTTCTGGTTAAAGACATAATTTCATGACTTGCAATGTTAGTGTGTGGTGTGAATAAATTATAGTCATGTATTTGTACATAAAGGAAGAAAATACCGCCCTTCATGTTCTGTTTGTAGATGGCAGTTTTGAATATCATGGAAAACAGTTGAATGTCCTGCCATCCGATTGTGAATATCTCCTACTCTGTATCCTGTACTTTATGGATTGTTATAGAGGATAGGAGGAAAGCTTCTTAAGTAAAATTGAAATATGTGAAATAGTAAAACTTCCAATCACGGAAGGCCTTCAATGTGCTTAAGTTCGTGGCAAACGGGTTTTGTAGTCACTTTCCCTAGCTGTAGGTCTTGGAGACATTTGTCACCCATCTTACGCCTCCGCGGGGAGTTAATTCTTTTTTACCACAGCCGTACCTAAGACACATCGGAGCCGAGATCGCGCACAGTAACTACCCGGGCCATTATGGCCCGTAATCGTGGGTATTATTCGATTTACTGTGGCCGGCTAGCGTGGGTGCCGATCGTCAACTGTGAACTGCCCCTGGCTGGCCACACCTTATGTTGGGGCTTATAGTCGGTTCACAGTTGCCGGCGAGCCTAACGCCGTAATGAGCTGCCTCGGCTATAGTCGGCCTTCTCGGTGGCTTATAATCGGCTCATTACAGTTGGCTTTAAGGGCCGTCGCGAGCAATGAGTTAACCCACAGCAGAGGGATGCTGGAGCGAAAGTGTCTCATTGGCGAGGGCATAGATTCGCATAGTACCTGTTAGGTTTTGCCCAAGCGAAGTTGCGCCGTGGAGTGCTTTGAGTGGAAATGTTATACGCATAGGATTTTGTTCAACAGAAAAGGATAAAGTTAACAAGTAGCCAAGATATAAAGGAACAAGTTAAAAAAGAGACAAAGTTTTTTAAAGTGGTTCGGCATGAAAAGGCCTACGTCCATTGATTCTCTTTGTTAATTCACTTCATATGGGAAATACAAGTTAAGAAAAGTATCGACGGAGGTGTTGGATGTTCCATGCCCTCTGGAACACCTCTCCGTCCACTGTTGACAAAATATAGGCTCCGTTGTGGAGATCTTTATGAATTACATATGGTCCATCCCAGATTGGGTCTAGTGCTCCGGGGCGAGGGAAGATTCGCTTGAGGACAAGATCCCCTTCTTGTAAGGTACGATGCTTGACTTTGGAGTTGTATTGCGCCGCCACTTTCTGCTTGTGGGCTGCTGTTTTAAGGACTGCTTCTTCTCTCCTCAACTAGATCCAAAGACATGTGGAGGAGCTCTTCATTCTCTTCCGGGTTATAGTGGATCCTACGGTGGGAAGGCACAATGGTTTCAACTGGGAGCATAGCCTCCGATCCGTTTGCCAAAGAGAAAGGAGTGTGCCCCGTTGATGTTCTGAAAGATGTGCGGTAGGCCCACAGTGCGGTAGGGAGTTCATCCACCCAAGCGCCCTTTGACTTTTCGAGCTTCTTTTTGATCAGAGTTTTCAGAATTTTGTTGACTGCTTCGACTTGTCCGTTTGCCTGGGGATATGCTACGGATGAGAAGCTTTTATGAATTCCGTGTTCTTGGCACCAGTTGGCGATTTCTTCGCTGTCAAACTGAAGTCCATTGTCTGATATGATTTTGAGTGGGACTCCGTACCTGCATAGAACATTTTTGATTAAGAAGTTAATAACTTTTGCTGAAGATACTTTATTCAGTGGTTCCGCTTCCACCCATTTGGTGAAGTAATCAACTGCCACTATAGCATATTTGGCCCCGCCTCGGCCCATCGGTAGCTCGCCGATTAAGTCAATTCCCCATATTGCGAAGGGCCAAGGGCTGGTCATTTGAGTAATCTCAGTTGTTGGTAGCCGTGGAATCTTAGCAAATTTCTGGCATCTGTCACACTTCTTGACGAAATCTAAGGCATCCTTGCTTATGGTGGGCCAGAAATATCCGTACCGGAGTATCTTTTTTGCTAATGTTTGCCCTCCGGTGTGATCTCCGCAGCTCCCCTGATGGATGTTGGATAAGATTTCCTTGGCTTCTCTCCCGGCGACACACCTTAATAACGGGTTAGAGAATCCGCATCGATAGAGGATGTCTTCTTGTATTGTGTAGCGGGATGCTTTCCTCAAGATTTTCTTGACTTCGTTACGCCTGTTGGGTAGAGTGCCACTTTGTAGGTAGTCTCGGATGGGAGTCATCCAAGTTGCTTCTTCGGTTGCAGCTATCAGATTTACTTGCTCAAAACTTGGGGCCAGTTGCTTTGAGATGGTTACTGCCCCAAAGATGGCGATGTCTCTCACAGTTGCTTGCTTTGCTAATTCGTCGGCCTCTCGGTTCTCCTCCCGAGGGATATGTTTGACTAAGTAGTGGTCCAATCGGCTGAGAAGTAACTTGGTCTTCTTTAGATATGCTATGAGTCGTTCTTCTCGAGCTTGGAATTCTCCTAGTATTTGATTAACAATAAGTTGAGAATCGCTGTGAAGACACAAAGAATTGGCCCCGATTTCTATGGCAATTTCTAGTCCAGCTATCACTGCTTCATATTCTGCATCGTTGTTGGTGGCAGCGAACTCCAACCTTATAGCATAGTGCATTTTATTTCCCCTGGGAGTGATTATTACCAAACCTGCCCCCGAGCCTTGTTCGTTAGATGCACCGTCCACAAAGAGATTCCACTTGATATCTTCTGTAAATTCCAATTGCTCCTTATCCTCGTTGGTAGTGAATTCTGCAATGAAATCAGCCATGGCTTGTCCCTTGATGGCGGTGTGAGGGTGATAGGTGATATCATATTGGCTCAGCTCAATGCACCATTTAAGTAGTCGCCCGGAAGTGTCGGGACGATGGAGTACCTGCCTCAGTGGTTGATTGGTCAGAAGTTTGATGGAGTGGGATTGGAAGTAGTGACGTAGTTTTCGTGAAGTGATTAGTAAACAGTATGCTAACTTCTCAAGTTTAGGATATCTAACTTCTGCACCAGTAAACCTTTTGCTGACGAAGTAAACTGGCCGTTGCGTGCGGTTGTCTTCCCTTACCAAGGCAGCGCTTAGGGCGTGAGATGACACAGCGAGGTATAGGTATAATTCTTCTCCTTCACTTGGAGTTGAGAGTACCGGTGGTTTCTGGAGGTGTTCGATTAAGTGAAGGAAAGCGGTCAGGCATTCGCCAGTCCATTCGAACTTTCCCTTGTCTTTCTTTAGGGCTTCAAAAAAGGGGACGCACTTGTCTGTCGCCTTGGAGATGAATCGGCTTAGAGCGGCCACTTTTCCGTTCAAACTTTGCATTTCCTTCCGAGTGGAAGGTATCTTAATATCCCTTAGCGCTCGGACTTGTTCAGGGTTTGCTTCTATCCCTCTGGCATGAACGATGAATCCTAAGAACTTTCCTGATGACACTCTGAAGGAGCATTTTAGTGGATTCAACTTCATTCCATATTGTCGAAGTACTTGAAACATCTTGCCTAGGTGGCTTACGTGATCTTTGGCTTTCCTTGACTTTACCAGCAAACATCTTGTTGACGAGGCGCTGGTAGGTGGCTCCTGCATTTTTAAGTCCGAAAGGCATTACCTTATAGGAGTATAAACCTCGATCGGTGATGAAACTAGTGTGGTCTTGGTCGGGAGCATGCATAGGAATTTGGTTATATCCTGAGTATGCATCCATAAATGATAGGAGTTCGTGCCCGGCTGTGCTGTCTACAAGTTGGTCGATTCTGGGAAGTGGGAAGCAATCCTTTGGGCAGGCGTCGTTTAGGTTGGAAAAGTCAATGCAGGTTCGCCACTTCCCATTAGCCTTTTTTACTAGCACCGGGTTGGCGATCCATTCCGGGTAGATAGCTTCTTGTATGAAGTCATTGGCGAGTAGGTTTTTTACTTCTTCATCGAGGGCTGCTGATCGCTCTGTCCCCATACTTCTCTTTCTTTGTTTTACAGGCGCCTTGGTAGGATCAATGTTTAATACGTGGCATGCTATGTCGGGGGAGATTCCGGTCATGTCAGCGTGTGACCAAGCGAATACATCCAAGTTGTGGCGGAGAAAATCGATGAGTTGTTCCTTCAATTCGGCTTTTAGTTGGGACCCAATTTTCAATAGTCTACTTGAGTCGTGCTTGTCTACAGATATAAACTCCATAGCCTCTGCAGGCTCGGCGGTGGCCTCCTCCTCTTTGTCCCTAGGGTCTAATTCATTGAAAGGGTCGTTGGTATATCGAAGAGGAGGGGCTTTCTTTAGTTGCTATGCTTCTAGGCTTTTTGTGCAAAGGGCAATCTCTACACCCTTCCCTTTATCCTTCCTTTGGTTGTTGCGAAGTTCAGTTACATAGCAGTCTCGAGCAACGTCCTGGTCTCCTTCCACTTCCACTACTCCATCGTCTATTGGGAATTTCATCTTTAGGCACCATGGGGCTAAGACAATTTGGAAGTCAGACAAGGATGGCCTTCCTAAGAAGGCGTTGTAGGCCGACTGGTTTTCTATTAGCACAAACGTTTATTTCCGTACAGCAGAGCGGGGATGGCTTCCAATTTCAACAAAAAGGTCCAGTTTCCCGAGTGGCATCTTCGCATCTCCAGTGAAGCCGTGCAGTGGTTTATCGTAGGTGGATACATCCTTCATTGATAGCTTCATTTTGTCGAATGCGTGTTTGAACGGGATGTTTACCGAGCTTCCAGTGTCTACCAGGATTCGGTATACTTCGGCGGGACCAAGTCGGGCAGAGATGACCATGGGATCCATGTGAGGGTACTGCCTTCCTTCTAGGTCACGCTTACCGAACGTGATGTCATTACTTTCTTTCCCCTTCGGGTGGCGCTCTTCTATAACCGAATTGACATAGTCTTTATTGTCTCTAAGCGACTTTCCGTATCTTTCCATCTCTTTCCAGCTTCTGTCTGCGATGTGTGGCCCTCCTGAGATGGTATGGACCACTATCTTTTCTTGGCTAGAGCTGCTAGCGTTGCGGTTTCCTCTGTCGGCCCCCAGTGAGGGTAGCCTTGGGTTTTCATTGGCAGGAGCTGGGGTCCTGTCCTAACCTTTTACATAACGTTCCAGTTTCTTTCTTCTGATGTGTTCCTCAATCAGATCTCGGAGATGATGGCATTCGTTGGTATCATGCCCGTGAGATTCGTGGAAGCGGCAGAATTTTCCAGACTTCTTTGCGTTATCTGATTCTTTCTTGTATGGTGGGCGTTTGTATCTAACTTCGCCTTGGGTGGCAAGGAAGATATTTTCGACGGTCTCGTTCAAAGGGGTGTAAGTGTCGAATCTTGGTCCTGGCCGATATAGGCGCTTTTCTCCCTTCTTGCCCCCAGCATTGTCTCTGGAATCATTTCTTCGAACGTCCCTTTCCACAGCAGGGGCGTTGCCATGGGTTGTCTTATTTTGCTGTCCTGACTGCCCCTCAACGGCAGCATCCTCAAGCCTCATGTATTTCCCGGCTTCATGGAAGAAATCGGGTAAAGTAGCTGGTTTTTCTTTTGTCAACCTTCTAGCAAATTTAGTGTCCAGAAGCACACCACTGCAGAGGGCCATTAGGATAAGCTTCTCATCGGCATCTTGGACTGCGGCTGCTGCGGCGTTGAATCTGGTTAGGTATTGCTGCAGCTTTTCTCCAGGTTTCTGTTTGACGCTGGATAAGGAATAAGCGTCCTTAGGTTGCTCCACATGAATGCGGAACTGACTGATAAATTTTTCTTTCAACATTTCCTACGAGCTGATGGATCCTTGGGGTAGATGACAGAACCAGGAGGTAGCAAGATCTGCTAAGAAGAGCGGAAAGCATTTGCACAGTACTCCCTCTGTCGCTCCACTCATGAGCATATGCTGCGTGTACCTCTGTAAGTGTACAACAGGATCGGAGGTTCCTTTGTAGGGTTCCATTGTTGGCATCTTCCATTCTCGGGGGGTGATAGCAATTTCGATATTGCGGGCGAAAGGGCTGGTTACCCTAGCGTCTATCCCTCAATCTCTTTGCTCCCGTTGGACACACTCTCTGAATAAGCGTGCCATCCTTTCATCAGAACTTGGAGCAGATAGAAATGAGTTTGGTTCTGTTCTGTGGGATTGATTCCGTCCAGATGACCTGTAGGGATGGTATCGTCTATCATTCCTCATATTTTCCAGTGGCTGCCTTTGATCTTCTGGGAGCATGCTTGGGTCAGCTACAGTTGGCCCTTGCCTTGATCTCCCCCTGTTGGGTTCTGATCTAAGCGCTTCCTCGGGTCCAACTTCGGGCTGGACTCTAGCTCGGCCCCGTTCACTGGCGTTTCTGTGGTTAGGCAGCATGACAGGCTCAGCTACAGTTGACCTTCGCCCGGTACCTTCCCCGTTGGGTTCGGTACCAAACGTTTCCTCAGGCCTAACTTCGGGCTGTGCTCGGTCTCGGCTCCTACCACGGCTACTTCTGCCGTTAGCTCCTTCGAAGAAGGAAGATCTTTGTTGTCTCTGAGATCCTCCAGACTGGGACTCGCCCCATGATTCAGTGTTGCGGTTGGATTCTTCAGCGTCCCTTAAGCGTGACATGAGATGGTCCACCAAGGCTTCCTGCTGGGACGTGAAGCGGTTAGTTAGTTCAACCACAACTCTGTCCAGATCTGCTCTAGTAATTGCTGCAGACTGTTCTGTGGCAGGAGTAGTTGGGTTAGCCTGTTCTTCATTTGTTACTGTTGCTGGAGGAGGACGATTTACTTGATTCGTGACAGCTGGATCTGGAAGACTGCTGGATACGATGTTTTTTCCTTTGTTAACATCTTTTCTCTGTTTGGGAGGCATGTTTTCCAAGTGGCGGATGATGCTGTTAGGAAAACTTGTTAAGCGGATGAAGCTGAAGCTTCGAGCTTCTAGTTCTCAGTGAAAGCACCAAAAATGTTTGCACAAAAAATGGACAAACACCTCAAAGTTGTATGATTTAGTAGATCTTATATTGTTCTTAGCGATTTGAGTGATTTATGCAAATATATGAAAAGCAGGGGCTAAACTGTAAAAAGACACGCAAATTTATAGTGGTTCAGCCAGAATGTGCCTACGTCCACTTTATATGTTATTTCTCTTCTCTTGTTTTGATTACAAGTACAAAGCTTTGATACAAGTAAAAGAAAGTTGTTTGAAAGTTCTCTCCGTGCTTGAGCTCTTCAAACTTGTCCCCATTGCTGTACCCCTGCCCCTCTATTTATAGAGTGAGGCTGGGGGTAGGGGTCTTGGATGTATATAACAGCTGGTGGGCCTGGGCTGACGCGACCTGGCCTGGTATTGTTGGCCGAGAAGGAGCATGGTTCGGTAGGATGGAGTGTAGAGCGGACCGGTAGTTGCTATGACCGGTGGTGGGATGGTGAGGTTGGTCCGGTGTGGAGATGGTGAGGTTGGTCCGGTGTGGAGTTGGTCCGGTGTGGAGATGGTTCGGTGGTTCTGTGGAAGAAGGTTGGTTCGGCAGGAGGTGATTTGGTGGTTCCGTGGAAGAAGGTTGGTTCGGCAGGAGGTGATTCGGTGGTTCCGTGGAAGAAGGTTGGTTCGGCAGGAGGTGATTCGGTGGGAAGCAAGGTCCGGTATTGCTGTTGGTCCGGTAGGAGTATGGTGGAGCTTTTGGTTCGGCATCTCTCGCAGACGTGTTGATTCGGTTGTAGGATGCTTTGGCCAAAGATCACATAACACTTTTTGTCCATTTTTTGTGCAAACACAAAGCTACTATAGTTGTCTTCCCACTTTGAAACTCAAAAATGAATGTCGATGATACCGCGGTCATCACCGAAATTATTTTCCAACGACGGAAGAGGGGAGTACATAACTTATTTCCTTTTAGAAATTCTTTTGAAAACATTTCTTTCAAGTACCTTTTGAAAATATTTCTATTTAATACTTCCAAGTAATACTAATATTATTTTTCCAAAATATTTGAAAATAATTTCATAAACACCGGAACTTAAGTTCTCAAATTTCCAGTTTAAATTCATTTTTTTGTAAGTCATAATTTATAAACCATATTTTTAAAATTTACATTTTCTTATAACATACAATAGTCAATGATTTTAAGAACCTTGATAACCAACAATAAATTATAATAATCAAACATTATCGTTTCCTAACAAACAACACACCAAAAATAATAATATCAACTCATGAAAAATTATTATTTTAAATACAAAATATAATACTAGGTAAAATTATTTCACTTACGTTTTTTAAAACAATATTGTGTCGGTTTACCATGTTCAAGTGTTTGGAAATCCCTATCGATGCCATAGCATCCTACGTACCGACCAAAACTCATAAATACTCAACAGAACAAATTAACACAATACTAAACATTTTATAACACTAACAAATAGGCTCTCTCATATATATATACGCTCAGACTCATTCTAGGGTATTACTAACCTTATCTCGAATGAATTTACCCCCAACTGGCTAAGGTATCTCTAAACCAAAGCTTTTATACCAACTGTGACGACCCACCTTTTTGGACAATTTAAGTCGATAGGAAACCACACGTGTCTAACTCAAACCATTCAAAAGGGTAGATTATCAATGTGCTAAATAAGAAAATAAGAGAAAAGAAGGAAAGCAAAACACAGAATCTCGTAGTGGAATGACAAAATATAATAATCAAATAAATAGTTCATGAAGCTGTTTTACAAATTTGATTTCAATTTTTACAACATAATCAAAGTATAATCAACATACCAAAATAATGCAGTGGAAAAATAATAGTAAATACAGTCTAGCAAACTTCATCTTCATCTTTAAGGTATAGTGTCTTCAAACACTCAAATACTCAGGCTGACCCGAGCGTAATGAAAAGACAAAACACTCGAGTCAGAACTAAAAGTTCTTATGTAAGTTAACTCAATAACAAGTAAATAAGAGTGTAATAGCTTCAGAGATGTTTACGGGATTTTCCATCTCCTATCAAGTGTACAACGTGAGTGTAATTACTTAGGAGATGTTACATGATTTTCCATCTCCTAAGGATCCGTTTAACTATCTATATATGGTAAGTTACACTATATATGTAGTTTCTATCAGTAAAGTAAAGTATTAAAATAGCGTTAAGGCTTTACATTGATCCCCCTTAACACATTATTAAGCAGGTAGTCTATGTAGGTCCTGTAACACAATTGGTAACATCACTAGCCAGTGAGTTCCCTATAGGTTCCACACTAAACCAAAATCGTTGTGGGCGCATATAAGGATAAAAGTATGACAAGGCACGTGAGGCGATGCCAAAGGTAGGATACTACCGTTTTGCATTTCCTGACTGGTGGTAATCCCTAATGGCCCACCGCGAACATCCATCCCATAATCAAATCAAGGTGCACTAATCGAGTCCAAAAAATCAAGATAGAAATACGAAGAACAGATGTTGCTAGAGATAGCTAGCCTCATTGGTCAAGTATGGCTCCTGTTTTAGTCATTTCAAATTGACACAAGTGTCGAGGTCTTTTCATCATTGTTCTCTTTCTTCAATCCAGCAAACATTTCCAATTCAACCTCTACATTTTGGATAACATCCACTGCGTACAAAGTTGTTAAAGTGGTTCTAGTATTGACAGAGACTATGCCAATATTTGGCCCCTGTGTCTTTAACAATCAAACATCATTTTTCACACCGTTTGGTTCTTTTAAATTTCAAGAACAAGTCAAATTTCATATCAAAATATCAAATTCACTTCAAAAATCATTTTGAATCCAAAATAGGTTATATCTTCATACCAAAACATTCGTATTTAAATTAACGATTTAAATCTAAATAGTTCCCCTTTTAATTAGTTTAAATATTGAAAATTGTTTGAATAATTAAAATGGTTTGAATACTGAAATTAGTTTGGATGATTAAAATAGTTATAATATTTAAAAATGGTTTGGAATAATTAAAATAGTTTTAAAGATTTGAAATAGTTTTGAATAAAAAGTAGTCTTAATACTGAAAATAGTTTAGATAATTAAAATAGTTTATATATTAAAATAATTTGATTATTAGAAAGTTTATATATTAAAATAGTTTATATTAAAACTGTTTATTTCTTTCAAAACAATTTGACCTTAGGTTCAAATTCCAAATCACCACGAATTAAGTTTTCACTTCTCAACTCAATTGACTTCATATCCCAAAATTCAACTTAAATTAACCTCTATTCAAAACGATTTCAATACTTTACTTCAATTTCAATTTAAACGGTTCTATTCAAATGACTGAAAGTTTCGATTCAAATTCTCAATTTTAAACAATTTAGTTTAAAACCATTCACATCCAAAACTTTGAATTTGAACCACTTTTTATTAAGTAAATTCAAAGTTTAAATTAAAATTTAAACCTTTAAAATAATTCAATTTTGAAAATTTTTAGATCATATCCCAATTTCAACTTTAAGATTTCAAATTAAATCCTTTAAACAATTTCATTTAAACTGTTTCGATTTCAACATTTCAAATCTCTAATTAGAAAATATGTTAATTCATATAAATCCAAATTTTATTTTCTTTAAAACAATAACATTTAAACTGATTCAACATTAAGATTTTTAACCATTTGATTTAACCAAATTCGATGTCTGTATATAAATTTCTACCCTATGGCCAAGTGATCATTTATTTCAATTTTAATTACATGGATGGATATATATCATTTCAACCCATATTTAAATGACATAGGTATGTACCATTTCAGCCTATTTCATAGTTCAGTTCAAATAATCCAAGTGACAATTTATAGGATGTCAAATAATAAATAGGGTAATAACAGGAATATGTCCAAATAAATTGTGATGCCCCACCTCTATACTCACATTATACAAGGACACTACTAGGTAATGCTGTCGACTAGCACAAAGAATAAGGCTGTTGAGGAGCGACCATCTGTGTAATTGCTTTGTGCGAGTACCAATATGTCAGATAATAAAACTTACATTTCATTTCAAGAGGATGTCCGACATATCAAATACAAACTCAAAGCTACCACACAGTGGCTTAGTGGTCTTCGGAAACAAATATAGAAATAAACATAACACAAATCAGTCATAGACATTCATATCACAAAGGCGGAATCAGATATGAATATATCACATAAAAGTGTACATCAAAATAGGTGTCATAGAAGATCCACTACATCATAAAAGAATAGATACAAGTGCTAGACAAAAGAATAATTATACATCAAGGAGTCTCCATCTCGAATGTATAATAACAAAAACTACTAATCTAAAGTAGTTAGCCAAAAGTCAGGTGACGGATCCTGATAAGAAGTCAAGAAGGAGCACTTGAAATAACTCAGTCTGACCCAAGTATTATTTTAAAAGAAAATAATAAACGGATCAGTCTAGCTATAAATATCAGATAAAATGAGATAGGATAAGAGATATGAGCAAAAACGTATGATAACAAAAATGCCATACTGTGTCAAGTATACGTCAAATAACAACAAAAATCATACAATATCTCAAATAATCTCAAAACACCAAAAAGAATCACATTCTTTAAATTATTCACCAAAACACAAATATTGACAAAACATACCAATGCCAATCCACGAAAATTGGTAAAACACAAATTCTAGAAATCATCAACCAGAAATCCAGAAATCACAAAAGGGGGGGCCTATCACAAACGGGAGCATGAAGACTCACCAACACGTGTATCACAAACGGGTCGCTAACCCATGGTCACTAACCATAGAGCCGGTGCCATGACATAGTACAGCGAACGCCCGAGGAACTAAACTCAAATAATGCAGAACATCGACGTAGTACATCGTTACGCCCGATGAACCAAACTCAAATAATCAGGCACAACGACGTAGTACAGCGAATGCCCGATGAACCTGAACACAAATAATACGGAACAACGACGTAGTACAATGAACGCCCGATGACCCGAACTCCATAAAACCATAGGTCGCTAGCCTATAAAAATGAGACGAAACTCAACAGAACGGGGTACAGTCCCCCACGCGGACAAAGAGACATGAAAACTCACCAACATGTGTATCACAAATGGGTCGCTAACCCATGGTCGCTAACCATAGAGCCGGTGCCACGATGTAGTACAGCAAACGCCCGAGGAACCAAACTCCAATAATCCAGAACATCGACGTAGTACAGCGTTACGCCCGATGAACCAAACTCAAATAATCAGGCACAACGACGTAGTACAGCGAACGGCCGATGAAACTGAACACAAATAATACGGAACAATGACGTATTACAGCGAACAACCGATGAACCGAACTCCATAAAACCATAGGTCGCTAGCCTATAAAAATGAAACGAAACTCAACAGAATGGGGTATAGTCCCCCACGCGGACAAAGAGACATCGCACATCGCTTGTCTAAATCATAAAATGATCATCATCGATCATCAAGAAGTGTCGATTACACTAACCTAGTAAATATAAGAGTTTAGCTTCATGTCCTATAACCACTAACTTAACTTAAATATTTACGAACAAATTGTAGATTTCCACTCGAAAATTGTCACAAGAGTTCAATCGAACAAGTCCAAGAATTAACCGACGAAGTAAACGCAAGCGTTTCATACCACTTGTTTTACTAAGCCGTTTAATTAGATTTCTCATACGAATGAAGTAAAGGTTTATATATACTAATGGATTGGAAAACGGTTTTAAAATAGAGCTTTATATTTAAAATAGTGTCGAAATCGTTTTGATGAAAGAGTTTGAATATTTACTACTATTATAGAAACCTTTGTATTTAGAAGTGACAAATCACAAAAATGATTGTAGAAACAATCAATCACCAAAGATTCACATACGAAGACGTGAATTAAATCCAAAGAAATCGATACCAAATCCATCAAAATGGATATTCCTAAAAATCCCGAAAAAGGAGTCATCAAAGTCGATAAAAGTGATAACAACTAATCAGATCGACAAAAATCGATAAACAATGGAAATTCACCCAAAAATAGGCAAATAGGCAAAACTGGGCAATTCCAGACGTTTGGGGGTCAATTCCAGATGTTTGGATTTGGTTTCTGTAAATTTTCCAGAAAACCACTCAAACGTTTGAAACTTTAAGTCAGACGTTTGAGATCCATCCAGATGTATGATCTTAGATTTTAGAAGTTTGGAATTAGTCTCTGACTTTTTTTAATATTTTGCGTGCATACATTTTTGCTCCAGGTCCAAACCAGACGTCTGGACTTGGTCACCAGACGTCTGGTCACCTGGTCTGGGCAACAATTTGCCTAGACCAAAGGGCCAAAACGTATCGGGAGCGATCAGACGAGCAACGACGACTAAGGATTTACACCAAGCGACAACCCAGCCTTAAAGGCTCTTCGATACACCCCAAATATCAATGTTCAAACATCCATAGTAGGATTTTCATAAAATTGGACCAAAACACCAAAATTTGGAAAATTCACCAAAACAATTCAAATCAAAAGCAAATGAATATGCACAAATGTTAGCAATTCATACCTAACAACAATGATAACTATAGACGTAGATGTGAGTTAAAGAACTCACCTTTCAACTCAAAACACAAGCGAGAAGCTCTAAAACAAGCTAAGATCAATTCCTCTTCAACAACGACTCAAGAAGCTTCAATCTAAGCTCATAAGAAGAATATTTCCTAAGTTAGGGTTTAGGAATTTCTGAACTTGAAGAGATATAGAGATGGAGAAGAAGAAGAGGATGCTTACCTAAGCTTCTCTTTGATTTTGGAGCTAGAACTTGAATTTGCAAAGGAAACTAGAGCTTAGGATTTTAGTTTCTAATCTCTTCCCCCATTTTTACTAAAGCTTGAAGTGTTGGGAAAATAATAGAATGAATGAAGAGGAGAGGGGGTGGAGTTAGGATACAAGATGGGTTGATGGGCTGAAACCCAAACCCAAAGCCCAAGTAGAAAAATAGCAAATTCTACTCAACTCCAAACATATCGATGTTGGAATCAATGGAACTAGTCTCGAGTCCTAATTCGACTGTTTACAAAAAGTAGCTTTTTGGACTTTAATCCGATTAACGATGATATATTTAAATAAAACATATAAATATATACAATCGTAAAATATGCGGGTTGTTATAGACTCCCCTCCTTAAATAAATTGCATCCTCGTAATAATTAAGAGGAAAATAAAGAGTAACAACCATAAAAGCATATCAACACAAAAGAAAATTTGAAATATGAAGTTCACCATAAAGAGCATGAAAGAGTAAGTCCGGATGTGCTTGCTCGATGAATTCTCAAGATTCCCAAGAGCAATTCTTAGGATTTGAGGACCATTGAACTTTCATAAGAAGAACATCTTTATTTCGAAGGCGTTTAACCTCCAAAGTAATGATACGAATAGAATGTTGCTCATAAGTCGGATTTGGTGAAACTTCAATTTCTTCAATTACACCGGGCTCAAGAATAGAATCAGAATCCCTAAGGTATTTCCATAGTTGAGAGACGTGGAAAACGTCATGAATAGTAGAAAAATTGAGCCGGTAACAAAAGGCGATAAGCCACGGAACCAATGTGTTAGGTGATGGGAAATGGACCAATATATCGAGGTGCTAATTTTCCCGATCAACTGAAACGCACAACACCCTTCATAGGTGAAACAAAAATGAACACCAATAAAATCTAAACCTAAAACCAGCTTCTCACCGGCCTTAAGCTAACACGAAGGAGATCGGCACGGCCTTCCGTAGAGTGCCTCGAAAGGTGCCATACCAATACTAGGTTGGAAGCTATTATTGGAAGAAAACTCAACATGATAAATAAAATCTTCCCAACTTCCACCAAAATCAAGAACACATGCACGAAGGGGATCTTCAAGAGTTTGATTCACACGCTCTACTTGTCCATCGGACTGAGGATGATAAGCGGTGCTAAAATTAAGCTTTGTTCCCAAAGCTTTTTTTAAACCGTACCAAAATCCACTGGTAAAATAACGGATCACGATTGCTAACGATAGGAGTAGGAACTCCATGCAATTTAATAATTTCTTTGACATAGAGTTTAGCCGAAAGAGGTACGATCCAAAAGAAAAGGACGAGCCTCAAGGCTACACAAAACTAGAGATGAACATAAATTGGATTCACGAACTCGAATCTCACAAGTGGTAAAGTCTCGAGATCATTCCATTCGAATATTATCATTGAAACAACTGCTTGTCGCTTTCGACTAAGGGCATCGGCAACACGATTACCCTTTTCCGGAGTATAAAGAATATCAAGATCATAAGATGCAAGGAACTCGAGCCAACGTTGTTGACGTAAATTAAGTTCCTTTGAGAAAATAAATATTTTAAAGATTTATGATCGGTGTAGAGAACAAATTTTCTCTCCCAAAAGATAATGGCGCCAATTTCTAAGAGTGAAAACAATGGCCGCGAACACTAGATCGTGAATGGCATATCTAGTCTCGACAAGCTTTAATTGTCAAGAAGAATATGTGATAACACATTCCCTTTGCAAAAGAATGACACCCAAACCAATACGACTAGTATCGATACAAACAATCACTTCTTGGTTCCCTTCGGGAATCACAAGAATAAAAGCATCGGAAAAGAGTTATTTTAATTGATCCTCTTTCCCCTAAAAGCTAAGATAGTCGAAATTATAATTAACTTTATTTAATCATCTTTTTAGAAAAAAATTACTTATTGCAAGTCAATTTACTGTGTCTAACTGTCTCATCATAGAGTTTAGGAGATTCCTATCGATAACGCTGATCAAGCGCATCGACTAGAATTCTTAAAGCACTCAATGGGCAAAACAACACAAAATCATCTTCTATATGATAAACATGTCTCTTAAAAATTTTACAAATATTCTTTGCTCGTTTAAGAACAAAATCCAATCTTACTTATAAATATCTTATTAAAAAAGATTTGCAAATTGTAAATTGTTGTTTTCATCCATAATCAATAAATACAAGGATAAACTCATCGAGATATTCATAGAATACTCGATTCATAAGATATATGGAATAAGGTAGAAGGTTCATTAAACCAAATGACATAACAAACCACTCATAAAAATCATAACGAGTGCGGAATGCGGTAAGTGGAATGCTATCTTCCGCAACTCATAGCTGATGAAAACTGGTGGCAAGGTCGAGGTGAAAAGACCTTAGCACCACACAATAGATTACTTAGGTGATAATCCTTAGACAAGCCCTAATATATTTCGGAAAAACTCACAAACTACCTGAATGAGAGAAATAACATTCTCCTCATCATGTAGGTTTAAAGAATAAAATGATGCCACCGAATTTGGAAATCAAAATCATTAAAAAGAATAGAAATCAGCTTAACAGATTGAGAATGTCGAAGATGGATAGTCCTCTTAGGACATAGGATATGGGCTTTATAATGATTAAGCCAATCCTTTACCAAAAATCAATTTCGAAGCCTAAGTAACGCATAACATGCAAATCGGCTCGATAAGAATAATCACATAAAATAATCTCGACATTTTCACAAAATAAACTAAGTGTTGCGGATCCACCAACCGGATTCGCAATTCTCAGTGAAGTCATCAAGCCAATAAACAAATCTCTGATTTTTGTTCAATGGGGTATTGATATATTCAACCCCATATTTAGAGAGAGATTCAAAAGATGCAACGTAGTCAGTCACAGAAGATTCACCTTGAGCACGGTCAATAAAGCGTCGGGCTAAAGTTACTTTCTCAACCACCGGCACAAACTTCAATTCGAATCTTTCCCAGAATTTCTCCCAAGTAAGATCCACCTCGATAATCTCAGAAACCAAAAGCTCATACCAATCTAATGCTCTTTCTTTTAGCATGCTAGAAGCCACTTGGACTCGATGAAGGTCAACAAGATTCATGCGAGAAAAGATGCGATCGCATGATCTAAGCCAAGCTTGGATTTCTATAACGTTTTCGGATCCCTTGAATGGCCTTCCACCCAAAGCGGTATAATCTCTGCACAAGCGTGCAAACCCGGATTTTGGGTGAGTAGGCATTGGAACGGGTCCGGCGGCTTGGGCATTGTTCACAAGATCTAAAAGTTGTTGAGCTGACATAAATACTCCATCCTGAGGAGTAGCACTGGATTGACCGGCGTTGGGATGGCCTGGTCTAACCATTTCTCTTCTTTAAGAAAGAAATAAAGAAGAGAAAAAGGTTAATCTCAGAATGAATATCAAACAAAATTGATTGATAAAACAAGGCATCATAAAAAGAAATACGATAGAACGGTACGAAGACTCGAATTAAATCCTATGGCACGATTCCTAAGAAAGACTTAGGACAATGATCCTTGCTAGATTATTCTACATTGTTCCGAAGTTTGGCTATGATACTAAGCTGTGATGCCCCACCTCTATACTCACACTAGCCAAGGACACTACTGGGTAATGCCGTCGACTAGCACGAAGAATAAGGCTGTTGAGGAGCGACCATCTGTGTAATTGCTTTGTGCGAGTACCAATATGTTAGATAATATAACTTACATTTCATTTCAAGAGGAAGTCTGACATATCAAAAACAAACTCAAAGCTACCACACAGTGGCTAAGTGGACTTCGGAAACAAATATAGAAATAAACATAACACAAATCAGTCACAAACATTCATATCACAAAGGCGGAATCATATATGAATATATCACATAAAAGTGTACATCAAAATAGTGGTCAAAGAAGATCCACTACATCACAAAAGAATAGATACAAGTGCTAGACAAAAGAATAATTATACATCAAGGAGTCTCCATCTCAAATGTATAATAACAAAAACTACTAATCTGAAGTAGTTAGCCAAAAGCCAGGTGACGGACCCTGATAAGAAGTCAAGCAGGAGCACTTGAAATAACTTGGTCTGACCCGAGTATTATTTTAAGAAGAAAATAATAAATGGATCAGTCTAGCTATAAATATCAGATAAAATGAGATAGAATAAGAGATACGACCAAAAATGTATGATAAAAAAAATGCCATACTGTGTCAAGTATACATCAAATAACAATAAAAATCATACAATATCTCAAACCATCACAAAACACCAAAAAGAATCACATTCTTTAAATTATTCATCAAAACAAAAATATTGACAAAACATATCAATGCCAATCCATGAAAATTGGTGAAACACAAATTCTAGAAATCATCAATTAGAAATCCAGAAATCACAAAAGGGGAGGCCTATCACAAACGGGAGCATGAAAACTCACCAACATGTGTATCACAAATGGGTCGCTAACCCATGGTCGCTAACCATAGAGCCGGTGCCACGATGTAGTACAGCAAACGCCCGAGGAACCAAACTCCAATAATCCAGAACATCGACGTAGTACAGCGTTACGCCCGATGAACCAAACTCAAATAATCAGGCACAACGACGTAGTACAGCGAACGCCCGATGAAACTGAACACAAATAATACGGAACAATGACGTATTACAGCGAACAACCGATGAACCGAACTCCATAAAACATAGGTCGCTAGCCTATAAAAATGAGACGAAACTCAACAGAATGGGGTATAGTCCCCCACGCGGACAAAGAGACATCGCACATCGCTTGTCTAAATCATAAAATGATCATCATCGATCATCAAGAAGTGTCGATTACACTAACCTAGTAAATATAAGAGTTTAGCTTCATGTCCTATAACCACTAACTTAACTTAAATATTTACGAACAAATTGTAGATTTCCACTCGAAAATTGTCACAAGAGTTCAATCGAACAAGTCCAAGAATTAACCGACGAAGTAAACGCAAGCGTTTCATACCACTTGTTTTACTAAGCCGTTTAATTAGATTTCTCATACGAATGAGATAAAGATTTATATATACTAATAGATTGGAAAACGGTTTTAAAAGAGAGCTTTATATTTAAAATAGTGTCGAATTCGTTTTGATGAAAGAGTTTTAATATTTACTACTAGTATGGAAACCTTTGTATTTAGAAGTGACAAATCACAAAAATGATTGTAGAAACAATCAATCACCAAAGATTCACATACGAAGACGTGAATTAAATCCAAAGAAATCGATACCAAATCCATCAAAATGGATATTCCTAAAAATCCCGAAAAAGGAGTCATCAAAGTCGATAAAAGTGATAACAACTAATCGGATCGACAAAAATCGATAAACAATGGAAATTCACCCAAAAATAGGCAAATAGGCAAAACTGGGCAATTTCAGACGTTTGGGGGTCAATTCCAGACGTCTGGATTTGGTTTCTGGAAATTTTCCAGAAAATCACCCAGACGTCTGATCTTAGATTTCAGACGTCTGGAATTAGTCTCTGACTTTTTTTTATATTTTGCGTGCATATATTTTTGCTCCAAGTCCAAACCAGACGTCTGGACTTGGTCACCAGACGTCTGGTCACCTGGTCTGGGCAATAATTTGCCTAGGCCAAAGTGGCCAAAACGTATCGGGAACGATCAGACGAGCAACGACGACTAAGGATTTACGCCAAGCGACAACCCAGCCTTAACAACCATAGTAGGATTTTCATAAAATTGGACCAAAACACCAAAATTTGGAAAATTCACCAAATCAATTCAAATCAAAATCAAATGAATATGCACAAATGTTAGGAATTCATACCTAACAACAATGATAGCTATAGACGTAGATGTGAGTTAAAGAACTCACCTTTTAACTCAAAACACAAGCGAGAAGCTCTAAAACAAGCTAAGATCAATTCCTCTTCAACAACGACTCAAGAAGCTTCAATCTAAGCTCATAAGAAGAATATTTCCTAAGTTAGGGTTTAGGAATTTCTGAAATTGAAGAGAGATAGAGATGGAGAAGAAGAAGAGGATGCTTACCTAAGCTTCTCTTTGATTTTGGAGCAAGAACTTGAATTTGCAAAGGAAACTAGGGCTTAGGATTTTAGTTCCCAATCTCTTCCCCCATTTTTACTAAAGCTTGAAGTGTTAGGAAAATAATAGAATGAATGAATGAAGAGGAGAGAGGTTGGAGTTAGGATACAAGATGGGTTGATGGGCTGAAACCCAAACCCTAAGCCCTAGTAGAAAAATAGCAAATTCTATTCAACTCCAAACATATCGATGTTTATACTCAAAAAAGTTGTAAACGACATTTTGAACTCAATGGAAGTGGTCTCGAGTCCCAATTCGACTGTTTACAAAAAGTAGCTTTTCGGACTTTAATCCGATTAACGATGCTATATTTAAATAAAACATATAAATATACAATCGTAAAATATGTGGGTTGTTACATAAATAAACAACCATACATCCAACATCAATCAATAGGCATCAAATTGAAACCAACATCCAAATCAACCAATATATAACAACATATTACTAGTTATCAATTATCGGTGTTTAACTAGCAATTAAATTCAATATTAGTTTAAATGTCAATTTAATTCAATATCAAATTAAAATTAAATTTAAATGAATAATTTATATTACCAAACAATAATCAATAAATTTTATCACTTCATAATTTCAATTTAACTAACATCAAAAAATTTAGTATTGCGTGAGTGGGTTTAATCACTCACCTATGATTTATAGCCCATTAAAAATCCAATAAAAGCCCAAAATCTCAACACTCTCCCAATTCAACCAAACAAGTTTTATATTGACCGGAATTTCTATACGAGTCCAATGAAAGAAACCGTGCATGAATCGGAGCTTGTATGCGAAAGTTATTCGAGTTAAAAAATTTGAATTTTAAAACTAAATTAAAATAATATAGGGGCAAAAAGGTAATTACATTATCTTCCCAAACAATGTCGTTCAAACATACAACCCATATCACGTTGCCTTCAACCACCACCTACCACCACACTGTGCGCCATGCCGAGGATCAAATGCCACCACCGTCATTGTGACACCCCACCTCTATGCTCACAATAACAAAGAGTATTAGAAGAAATACTGTCTGTTATTACGAAGAATAAGGCTGGATAGGAGCGGCCATCCGTAGTTGGCCTTACACTAGTATTGGTTACCTCGATAGGAGTGGTGTATATTTTTCATTTTTCATCATTTCTTTATTTACTCCCATCGACATACCCAATTACCAGTATAAAACAAACTACGATGGTTCATAATAGTTTAGGACAATATATATAATAATAACACAGATACAAAAGAATGCGGAACATAGATAACAAAAAGTCTTATATATGTAATAACTGATGTCAGTTACAATACAGTTGACACAATACATATGATACAACTACAACTGTCGACTCTGGAAGTTATATATACAAGTACATTATCGACTAATATACATGAATACATATCAACCCTAAAGAGACACACTGACTACTACAAGACGAAGACCACTTCAAAAGATGTGAAAAGTCTTCATAGCTCAAACAGCAACTCAAAGCAGGAAATCTACAACCTGAAATAACTCGGGTCTGACCCGAGTATTAAATTCAAAAGAAAATAATACACGGGTCAGTCTAATTCAAACTCAGTTATTAATGCACAGAAGCAATAATAATCGATATCAAATAGACGACAGTCACAGAAATCTCGTATATCCGACTCTTCGATAAGAGAATCGGATAACGGCTGATATAACACTAAACAGTATTAAACAACATATCAGCAAATCCAAATCATCAACAAAGATAGATAAAAAGATTATCAATGAAGATAATTTTTGAAAACAACAAAATTGTCTAAACGACAATTAACACAAAATCCGATTATTAAATAATAATTAGAAACTCAGAATATAATTATCAATTAGATAATTAGACAAATCTCAAATGATCAAATTTAATCAAATCAGAATACATCTTTAAAATATTGAATTGAATCAACGAAACAATTCAAACAATCGAATTATCAATTTAAAACTGTCAATTCTGATAGGACTGCAGTACACGCACGCGTGTACTGCCTCGCCACTACAAAGAGGAAATACACAAAAGCTCAATAAAAGTTCACAAACGAGCGCAAGGTCAAACCAAGAAAAAATCAGTTTCAACTCAAATATAATTTCAAATGAAATCACAACACGAGCACAAGGTCAAACCCAAGAAAATCAGTTTCAACTCAAATATAATTTCAAATGAAATCACAACAAGAGCACAAGGTCAAACCCAAGAAAATCAGTTTCAACTCAAATATAATTTCAAATGAAATCACAACACGAGCACAAGGTCAAACCCAAGAAAATCAGTTTCAACTCAAATATAATTTCAAATGAAATCACAACACGAGCACAAGGTCAAACCCGAGCGTTTTTGCTGGATTCAACTCAAGTGTAATTAGAAAAACAAATCCAATGTATATCAGATCAGTGATGCTCAAACCCAACCCAAACTACACCGAACCAACGGACACAACAAGTGCAGCCCCTACATGAGTAAAGGAAAGCGTAAGTGATACAACAGTTCCGTGAACTGCAAGTATCGACCAGGTAGCCACAAGTGTAAAAAAATGCCCAACACAAATGAACGCAGTGAAGTGTTCATGGATATAACATACACTGGATCAGGTCAGAGTGAACCAGATTCAAGTGAAGACTGAATGCAACAAACAACTCTAGATTAATGCAAATGAAACTGAATATAAATCAAAATACTCAGCTCAAACCAACAACCAAGTTCAAGGCATAGCAAAGGCAATAGTATGGCCGAGAACTGATATAAGAGACTAAATGAAATATGTGAAGGCAATGCTCAAACAACTACTCAATGCATAGTGAAGCGAAGTCGAGACAAAGAAACATATATGTACCTGTTAGCAACGAAGTGCAAAAGTGATCGCACGTGGACAACTTTCTGGAGTGAACCAGACTAATGCAACTGACACATATATGCAAGCAAAGACCTCATGTGCAGCAGACACATAATGAAGACAAGTACATAGTGGCCCAACGACCTAATATGCAACTATAGCATGCAGTTTCATGTCGTGGTAAGCATGAGTTCAAACAAGTCAGGTTTAATGCCGGAGCAATACCTTCCCAAAATCAGGGATTCCAAAATGCCTAAGTTATACAACAGCAGGTACTAATAAATATTCCAAATGAACAGAAGTTCAAAATTCACAAATGAGCAAATCAAAATGTCAAGTGACCGAAGTCAAATACAAGTATCAGTTTTGAACAAGACTTAAATGCCAGAGGCAAAGCACATAGGGTCAACAACCACCAGATAAAAGAATGCCAACATGATGAAGTCAGTGCCAACAATAATGGCAGCAACTCGATCAAGTCACGAATTATTAAATGCAGACAGTAGTGAAGTGTCATACATAAACCAACCAAATATCATCATATAAACTAGTTCCAAATTTTACTTAAGACGATTTCAAAAATCATGGTACAAGAGTAAGTTAAAGGAGAAGGCATCGAGACAACATGGTGATAAACTGCATTCAAGCATCAGGTTAAACTTACAACAGAGAAATTTACAGGTTTTACAAATCGAAGTCATGTGACAATGATCATGTCAGAGACCTAATGACCGAAGTCAAAGCAATGACGAAGTCAACCATTACAAAATGCAGATCAATTGAACTAGACAAAGCATAGTTCGAATCAAGTGAAATTACTCCAATATAATATCAACACAACGGAACCAAAATTCATGGAGTCGAATCCACGAAACCGGATGACCAAGTCAGAAACCAAATCAAATTCAACACTGTATTATTCAAACAAATAGGAAAATCAGTTAACAAGGCCAAATTCAATTTGAACGCAGCAAAGTACCAGTCGAACAAGCCAAATTCCAAAACAGTTAAAGCCATGCTAGTCACGAATTCAAAACAACAGGAGTCGAGTAATCAAAACAACAAAGGAATAAAGACGACTTGAATTAGATGTGAGTGGAAGGCCACTCACCTTAGCCATGAATTGAAGCAGTCGCGAGCGAAGCTACACGAAGCCCAGTTACGAGTCGAAGCCGTAGCAATCGAGGGAAGACGAGCGAAGTTGAAACCCTTATGGCCATCGTCTTCGATTTCTATGCCCTAATTTGGGGACGAACGAACGCGAAAAGAATTCGTGGCCACCATTTTTATTTCTCTCTCGTTTTAGGGTTTAGCTTATTTAGGGTTAAAACGAAAAAGAAATGAAAGGGGTCGGGTATTTTTCTTGATAGCTAACACTACATACTGCAACCAATTGAAGACATGGGCCAAACTAAATTGTTAAGCCCGCATACCAATTTTATAGATTTTAAAAAGAATTTCAATTTGATTCAAATTCCAATAGCAAGTTTACAAACGATTTAATCGTCTAATGACGATGATTATTCGATATGAAACCCCGGGTTGTTACAGACTCCCCTCCTTATAAAAATTGTGTCCCCGCAATTTTCAAAATTAAAGTTGTCTATAACAATTATTTTCCTAACCTAAACTGGTTAAGCTAGAAAAATAAAGATCGAGAACACAATCACCAAAGAAGTCTTTTAATTTCATACAAGAAATTCACAAATTCTCAACAAAGTCCAATTATCAAGTAGATAATCAGAAAACACAAAACTGGATAAATACAATTATCAGCAATATTTAATTATCAACTAGATAATTTAAATCCAGAAATCACACAACAGCAATATCTAATTACCGATACAATAATTAGAAAATAGCAAAAATCTAATTATCAACAAAGATAATTAGAAAACACAAATCATAAATTGCAAAACTGCAAATATCTACTTGTCCAACAAATAACTAGAAAACACGAACTTCATAAGCAGCAAACTATAACTATCAGCAGAGATAGAAAGAAAACAGCAATTTAATAAAATCAACATAATCTAGACTCAATTAGAGACTAGAAAATCACATATCAATAAAATCAGCAATCAACCAATATCTAATTATCACAACGATAATCAAGAATCAACAAATATCCGATTATCAAATCGATAATCAAATCTCAAATCAACAAATATTCGATTATCAAAAATGATAATCAAATCTCAATTCAACAAATATTCGATTATCAAAAATGATAATCAAATTTCAAATCAACAAATATTCGATTATCAAAAACGATAATCAAATTTCAAATCAACAAATATTCGATTATCAAAACGATAATCAAATTTCAAATCAACAAATATTCGATTATCAAAAACGATAATCAAATCTTAATTCAACAAATATTCGATTATCAAAAACGATAATCAAATTTCAAATCAACAAATATTCGATTATAAAAAACGATAATCAAATTTCAAATCAACAAATATTCGATTATCAAAGACGATAATCAAAATCAACAAATATCTAATTATCACAAGCGATAATTAGAAACAACAAATATCCGATTATCAAAAACGATAATCTAAAATCAACAAATATTTAATTATCGATACGATAATTAAACCTCATAACATCAGATATCTAATTACCTGCAGATAATTAGAAACAACAAATATCTAGAAATCAATTAAGAAGACTAGAAAATCAACATAAAAGCTTGGATCGATCCCATTAGATGGCGAGTTTTTAGTTCGCTGCACGTGCATCAACAAATGGCCGAAGCCTACCAAGTACTCAACATAATTTTGGCGCCCATCAGATTGACCCGAAGGTCCGCGGAGTGACCCGAAGGTCTAGTACTGGTATTTGACCCGAAGGTCCATCAAAGTGGCTCGAAAGCTCAACAAATGACCCGAAGGTCCAACATAGTGGCTCGGAAGCACACAAATCATCAGAATCATCAAAACATCAAATATTTCAATAAACGAGTCCGGAATTAACTGAAATAGCAAACGCACATGTCCCATACCATGTGTTTTACTAAATCGTTTGATTCTCTTCATCGTTTCCTTGAAAGTGCAAAATTGTGTATTTTGTAAAAATACACTTTACATTCTCAAACGGACAAGTCCGAAATTAAGCGAATCAGTAAAAGAAAGGGGTCATAATCCTCGATTTTGCTGAAACGTTTAAATCACTTCCTCATTCTTTTGAAATCGCAAACTGTAAAATTCCTGAAAACAATTTTTATTTATTTTATAAAAATAACAATTCACGTTCTCAACTGGACAAGTCCGGAGTTAAGCGAATCAGTAAAAGAAAGGGCTCATAGTCCTCGATTTTGCTGAAACGTTTAAATCGCTTCCTCATTCTTTTGAAAGCGCAAACTGTTAAAAATTTTATAAAACAATTTTCATTTTAAAACGATTTTCCAATCACGTGATTAAAGCAACAACATCAGTAGCAATTTCGAAAAGGGAATTGCACTTCTCAAAACATCATATAACGAATCTCAAAATTAGCATTGCGGAATAACCGCTTGAAAATCCAGTTTTAAAACTTGACGGTTATTGAAGCCAAAGCGACAGTAATTTTTAAACGTCAAAATCTCATCAAAATCATTTACATCAAAATGTAATATCAGTGAATTTTCATTCATCAAAAATGCCACAAAACACCGTGCTTCAAAAATTTAGCATTGGTGTAAAAATCCCGTTATAAAAATAACGGCAACAATATACATTTCATAACCAAGCATCGGTTCAACTTAAAATTAATGCAGTAACGCGCAATTCATATTTGCACGCACACTACAACATACACAAGGAAATTACTCTATTGTCTTCAATGAAGATAATTAAAAATAGCAAAAATCTAATCAACATGTGATTAGCATAAAAGAAAATCAGCAAAAATCTCAATAAGAATCACATAACTGCAATCGTTTCGAATCCTCAATTCGGATTCGAAATTCTCAAAGAAACAAAATAAACACAGCTAGGTAAACAGCAAATGAAATTTATTTCAATTTCATATTTTGATTCTTAAATCAAAAAGATTATCAGTTGTACTCAGCGAAGACAGTTTCACTGTTTCCGCTGCGCACTCTGATAAACAGAACACAATTTCACTTTTATTTTTAAATAAAGATATTTAAAAAATTTCATCATAATTTCAAAACTTTAGTTTTGACTCAAAGCACAAATAAAACATCGACCAATAGTTGTAACATATGTTCCATCTAAGTTATGTTTTATATTATGTCCATAAACCCCAAGCTCTGATACCAACTGTGACGCCCCACCTCTATGCTCACAATAACAAAGAGTATTAGAAGAAATACTGTCTGTTATTACGAAGAATAAGGCTGGATAGGAGAGGCCATCCGTAGTTGGCCTTACACTAGTATTGGTTACCTCGATAGGAGTGGTATATATTTTTCATTTTTCATCATTTCTTTATTTACTCCCATCGACATACCCAATTACCAGTATAAAACGAACTACGATGGTTCGTAATAGTTTAGGACAATATATATAATAATAACACAGATACAAAAGAATGCGGAACACAGATAACAAAAAGTCTTATATATGTAATAACTGATGTCAGTTACAATATAGTTGACACAATACATATGATACAACTACAACTGTCGACTCTGGAAGTTATATATACAAGTACATTATCGACTAATATACATGAATACATATCAACCCTAAAGAGACACACTAACCACTACAAGACGAAGACCACTTCAAAAGATGTGAAAAGTCTTCATAGCTCAAGCATCAACTCAAAGCAGGAAATCTACAACCTGAAATAACTCGGGTCTGACCCAAGTATTAAATTCAAAGGAAAATAATACACGGGTCAGTCTAATTCAAACTCATTTATTAATGCACAGAAGCAGTAATAATCGATATCAAATAGACGACAGTCACAGAAATCTCGTATATCCGACTCTTCGATAAGAGAATCGGATAACGGCAGATATAACACTAAACAGTATTAAACAACATATCAGCAAATCCAAATCATCAACAAAGATAGATAAAAAGATTATCAATGAAGATAATTTTAGAAAACAACAGAATTGTCTAAACGACAATTAACACAAAATCCGATTATTAAATAATAATTAGAAACTCAGAATATAATTATCAATTAGATAATTAGACAAATCTCAAATGATCAAATTTAATCAAATCAGAATACATCTTTAAAATATTGAATTGAATCAACGAAATAATTCAAACAATCGAATTATCAATTTAAAACTGTCAATTCTGATAGGGCTGCAGTACATGCACGCGTGTACTGCCTCACCACTACAGAGAGGAAATACACAAAAGCTCAATAAAAGTTCACAAACGAGCGCAAGGTCAAACCCAAGAAAAAATCAGTTTCAATTCAAATATAATTTCAAATGAAATCACAACACGAGCACAAGGTCAAACCCATGAAAATCAGTTTCAACTCAAATATAATTTCAAATGAAATCACAACACGAGCACAAGGTCAAACCCAAGAAAATCAGTTTCAACTCAAATATAATTTCAAATGAAATCACAACACGAGCACAAGGTCAAACCCGAGCGTTTCTGCTGGATTCAACTCAAGTGTAATTAGAAAAACAAATCCAATGTATATCAGATCAGTGATGCTCAAACCCAACCCAAACTACACCGAACCAACGGACACAACAAGTGCAGCCCCTACATGAGTAAAGGAAAGCGTAAGTGATACAATAGTTCCGTGAACTGCAAGTTCGACCAGGTAGCCACAAGTGTAAAAAAAATGCCCAACACAAATGAACGCAGTGAAGTGTTCATGGATATAACATAAACTAGATCAGGTCAGAGTGAACCGGATTCAAGTGAAGATTGAATGCAACAAACAACTCTAGATTAATGCAAATGAAACTAAATATAAATCAAAATACTCAGCTCAAACCAACAGCCAAGTTCAAGGCATAGCAAAGGCAATAGTATGGCCGAGAACTGATACAAGAGACTACATGAAATACGTGAAGGCAATGCTCAAACAACTACTCAATGCACAGTGAAGTGAAGTCGAGACAAAGAAACATATATGTACATGTTAGCAACAAAGTGCAAAAGTGATCACACGTGGACAACTTTCTGGAGTGAACCAGACTAATGCAACTGACACATATATGCAAGCAAAGACCTCATGTGCAGCAGACACATAATGAAGACAAGTACACAGTGGCCCAACGACCTAATATGCAACTATAGCATGCAGATTCAAGTCGTGGTAAGCATGAGTTCAAACAAGTCAGGTTTAATGCCGGAGCAATACCTTCCCAAAATCAGGGATTCCAAAATGCCGAAGTTATACAACAGCAGGTACTAATAAATATTCCAAATGAACAGAAGTTCAAAATTCACAAATGAGCAAATCAAAATGTCAAGTGACCGAAGTCAAATACAAGTATCAGTTTTGAACAAGACTTAAATGCCAGAGTCGAAGCACATAGGGTCAATAACCACCAGATAAAAGAATGCCAACATGATGAAGTCAGTGCCAACAATAATGGCAGCAACTCGATCAAGTCACGAATTATTAAATGCAGACAGCTGTGAAGTGTCATACACAAACCAACCAAATATCATCATATAAACTAGTTCCAAATTTTACTTAAGACGATTTCAAAAATCATGGTACAAGAGTAAGTTAAAGGAGAAGGCATCGAGACAACATGGTGATAAACTGCATTCAAGCATCAGGTTAAACTTACAACAGAGAAATTTACAGGTTTTACAAATCGAAGTCATGTGACAATGATCATGTCAGAGACCTAATGACCGAAGTCAAAGCAATGACGAAGTCAACCATTACAAAATGCAGATCAATTGAACTAGACAAAGCATAGTTCGAATCAAGTGAAATTACTCCAATATAATATCAACACAACGGAACCAAAATTCATGGAGTCGAATCCACGAAACCGGATGACCAAGTCAGAAACCAAATCAAATTCAACACTGTATTATTCAAACAAATAGGAAAATCAGTTAACAAGGCCAAATTCAATTTGAACGCAGCAAATTACCAATCGAACAAGCCAAATTCCAAAACAGTTAAAGCCATGCTAGTCACGAATTCAAAACAACAGGAGTCGAGTAATCAAAACAACAAAGGAATAAAGACGACTTGAATTAGATGTGAGTGGAAGGCCACTCACCTTAGCCATGAATTGAAGTAGTCGCGAGCGAAGCTACACGAAGCCCAGTTACGAGTCGAAGCCGTAGCAATCGAGGGAAGACAAGAGAAGTTCAAACCCTTGCAGCCATCTTCTTCGATTTCTATGCCCTAATTTGGGGACGAACGAACGCGAAAAGAATTCGTGGCCGCCATTTTTATTTCTCTCTCGTTTTAGGGTTTAGCTTGTTTAGGGTTAAAACGAAAAAGAAATGAAAGGGGTCGGGTATTTTTCTTGATAGCTAACACTGCATACTGCAACCAATTGAAGACATGGGCCAAACTAAATTGTTAAGCCCGCATACCAATTTTACAGATTTTAAAAAGAATTTCAATTTGATTCAAATTCCAATAGCAAGTTTACAAACGATTTAATCGTCTAATGACGATGATTATTCGATATGAAACCCCGGGTTGTTGCAGACTCCCCTCCTTATAAAAATTGCGTCCCCGCAATTTTCATAATTAAAGTTGTCTTTAACAATTATTTTCCTAACCTAAACTGGTTAAGCTAGAAAAATAAAGATCGAGAACACAAACACCAAAGAAGTCTTTTAATTTCATACAAGAAATTCACAAATTCTCAACAAGGTCCAATTATCAAGTAGATAATCAGAAAACACAAAACTGGATAAATACAATTATCAGCAACATTTAATTATCAACTAGATAATTTAAATCCAGAAATCACACAACAGCAATATCTAATTATCGATACAATAATTAGAAAACAACAAAAATCTAATTATCAACAAAGATAATTAGAAAACACAAATCATAAATCGCAAAACTGCAAATATCTACTTGTCCAACAAATAACTAGAAAACACGAACTTCATAAGCAGCAAACTATAACTATCAGCAAAGATAGAAAGAAAACAGCAATTTAATAAAATCAACATAATCTAGACTCAATTAGAGACTAGAAAATCACATATCAATAAAGTCAACAATCAACCAATAACTAATTATCACAATGATAATCAAGAATCAACAAATATCCGATTATCAAATCGATAATCAAATCTCAAATCAACAAATATTCGATTATCAAAAACGATAATCAAATCTCAATTCAACAAATATTCGGTTAACAAAAACGATAATCAAATTTCAAATCAACAAATATTCAATTATCAAAACGATAATCAAATTTCAAATCAACAAATATTCAATTATCAAAAACGATAATCAAATCTTAATTCAACAAATATTCGATTATCAAAAACGATAATCAAATTTCAAATCAGCAAATATTCGATTATCAAAAACGATAATCAAATTTAAAATCAACAAATATTCGATTATCAAAGACGATAATCAAAATCAACAAATATCTAATTATCACAAGCGATAATTAGAAACAACAAATATCCGATTATCAAAAACGATAATCAGAAATCAACAAATATTTAATTATCGATACGATAATTAAACCTCATAACATCAGATATCTAATTACCTGCAGATAATTAGAAACAACAAATATCTAGAAATCAATTAAGAAGACTAGAAAATCAACATAAAAGCTTGGATCGATCCCATCAGATGGCGAGTTTTTAGTTCGCTGCACGTGCATCAACAAATGGCCGAAGCCTACCAAGTACTCAACATAATTTTGGCGCCCATCAGATTGACCCGAAGGTCCGTAGAGTGACCCGAAGGTCTAGTACTGGTATTTGACCCGAAGGTCCATCAAAGTGGCTCGAAAGCCCAACAAATGACCCGAAGGTCCAATAAATGACCCGAAGGTCCAACATAGTGGCTCGAAAGCACACAAATCATCAGAATCATCAAAACATCAAATATTTCAATTAACGAGTCCAGAATTAACTGAAATAGCAAACGTACATGTCCCATACCATGTGTTTTACTAAATCGTTTGATTCTCTTCATCGTTTCCTCGAAAGTGCAAAATTGTGTATTTTGTAAAAATACACTTTACATTCTCAAACGGACAAGTCCGGATTTAAGCGAATCAGTAAAAGAAAGGGGTCATAATCCTCGATTTTGCTGAAACGTTTAAATCACTTCCTCATTCTTTTGAAATCGCAAACTGTAAAATTCCTAAAAACAATTTTTATTTATTTTATAAAAATAACAATTCACGTTCTCAACTGGACAAGTCCGGAGTTAAGCGAATCAGTAAAAGAAAGGGGTCATAGTCCTCGATTTTGCTGAAATGTATAAATCGCTTCCTCATTCTTTTGAAAGCGCAAACTGTTAAAAATTTTATAAAACAATTTTCATTTTAAAACGATTTTCCAATCACGTGATTAAAGCAACAACATCAGTAGAAATTTCGAAAAGGAAATTGCACTTCTCAAAACATCATATAACGAATCTCAAAATTAGCATTGCGGAATAACCGCTTGAAAATCCATTTTTAAAACTTGACGGTTACTGAAGCTAAAGCGACAGTAATTTTTAAACGTCAAAATCTCATCAAAATAATTTACATCAAAATGTAATATCAGTGAATTTTCATTCATCAAAAATGCCACAAAACACCGTGCTTCAAAAATTTAGCATTGGTGTAAAAATCCCGTTATAAAAATAACGGCAACAAAATACGTTTCATAACCAAGCATCGGTTCAACGTAAAATTAATGCAGTAACGCGCAATTCATATTTGCACGCACACTACAACATACACAAGGAAATTACTCTATTATCTTCAATGAAGATAATTTAAAACAACAAAAATCTAATCAACATGTGATTAGCATAAAAGAAAATCAGCAAAAATCTCAATAAGAATCACATAACTGCAATCGTTTCGAATCCTCAATTCTGACTCGAAATTCTCAAAGAAACAAAATAAACACAGCTAGGTAAACAACAAATGAAATTTATTTCAATTTCATATTTTGATTCTTAAATCAAAAAGATTATCAGTTGTACTCAGCGAAGACAGTTTCACTGTTTCCGCTGCGCACTTTGATAAATAGAACACAATTTCACTTTTATTTTTAAATAAAGATATTTAAAAAATTTCATCATAATTTCAAAACTTTAGTTTTGACTCAAAGCACAAATAAAACATCGACCAATAGTTGTAACATATGTTCCATCTAAGTTATGTTTTATATTATGTCCATAAACCCCAAGCTCTGATACAAACTGTGACGCCCCACCTTTATGCTCACAATAACAAAGAGTATTAGAAGAAATACTGTCTGTTATTACGAAGAATAAGGCTGGATAGGAGCGGCCATCCGTAGTTGGCCTTACACTAGTATTGGTTACCTCGATAGGAGTGGTATATATTTTTCATTTTTCATCATTTCTTTATTTACTCCCATCGACATACCCAATTACCAGTATAAAACGAACTACGATGGTTCGTAATAGTTTAGGACAATATATATAATAATAACACAGATACAAAAGAATGCGGAACACAGATAACAAAAAGTCTTATATATGTAATAACTGATGTCAGTTACAATATAGTTGACACAATACATATGATACAACTACAACTGTCGACTCTGGAAGTTATATATACAAGTACATTATCGACTAATATACATGAATACATATCAACCCTAAAGAGACACACTGACCACTACAAGACGAAGACCACTTCAAAAGATGTGAAAAGTCTTCATAGCTCAAACAGCAACTCAGAGCAGGAAATCTACAACCTGAAATAACTCGGGTTTGACCCAAGTATTAAATTCAAAGGAAAATAATACACGGGTCAGTCTAATTCAAACTCATTTATTAATGCACAGAAGCAATAATAATCGATATCAAATAGATGACAGTCATAGAAATCTCGTATATCCGACTCTTCGATAAGAGAATCGGATAACGGCAGATATAACACTAAACCGTATTAAACAACATATCAGCAAATCCAAATCATCAACAAAGATATATAAAAAGATTATCAATGAAGATAATTTTAGAAAATAACAGAATTGTCTAAACGACAATTAACACAAAATCCAATTATTAAATAATAATTAGAAACTCAGAATATAATTATCAATTAGATAATTAGACAAATCTCAAATGATCAAATTTAATCAAATCAGAATACATCTTTAAAATATTGAATTGAATCAACGAAACAATTCAAACAATCGAATTATCAATTTAAAACTGTCAATTCTGATAGGACTGCAGTACATGCACGCGTGTGCTGCCTCGCCACTACAGAGAGGAAATACACAAAGCTCAATAAAAGTTCACAAACGAGCGCAAGGTCAAACCCAAGAAAAAATCAGTTTCAACTCAAATATAATTTCAAATGAAATCACAACACGAGCACAAGGTCAAACCCAAGAAAATCAGTTTCAACTCAAATATAATTTCAAATGAAATCACAACACGAGCACAAGGTCAAACCCAAGAAAATCAGTTTCAACTCAAATATAATTTCAAATGAAATCACAACACGAGCACAAGGTCAAACCCGAGCGTTTCTGCTGGATTCAACTCAAGTGTAATTAGAAAAACAAATCCAATGTATATCAGATCAGTGATGCTCAAACCCAACCCAAACTACACCGAACCAACGGACACAACAAGTGCAGCCCCTACATGAGTAAAGGAAAGCGTAAGTGATACAACAGTTCCGTGAACTGCAAGTGTAACAACCCGGTTTTTCGCGTCAGTTTTGAATGACGATTAAATCGTTGTTAATTGCTAATGTGGATTTTAATCGAGTCGGAATCCTTTTTGTAAAAGTTTGTTATCGTCACTAGACGATTGAAATTGATAATAAATTTCTATCAGCAGTTTTAATCATATTGAAATACTTTTTAGGCTGTAAAATTCTTTAAGATGTTGAGTTAAATGTTGTTGGGCTTTAAAGAAAAGCTAGCCCTTTGTTCTTTTGATTGCCGTGATAACCTTATAAACCGTCCCTCTTTATTTTATTCTCATTGAAAACCCTAAACGTTTGAAAGCATTAAAAATGGCGGCCTCGATGGAATTTGTGACTTCGTTCCTGCTTCAAAAATTAGGGTTTCGCAACCTTGATCGCCGATCTAATTCTGGTCGTGTTGCTTGCGATCGATTCCAGTTAGTTCGTTCCTCTGTGATTTGTATTTTGGCTCTTCGTTCTGAAAATTAGGGCATCGGCTTCGTCTGGCGATTCTCACTTCGTTCGTCCCTCTTCGTCAAAATTAGGGCTTCGTCTTTTTCTTGCTCGCGCCGACTCCATCTGCTCCGATTCGTCGACAAAAGGTGAGTAATTCTCACATCTGATTCATCCTTCAGCGATTTCGTTTATACATGTTCGTATATATGTATTGTTTCAAAAGTTGTCTCGGCCGTATGATGTTGTTTTGATGCTTGAGATTATTGCGACTAATTCTTATGCGCGTATTCTCGTATATTTTGTCTTTTTTTCCACGGCTTTGAATCTCTTACTCGATAATACTGCTTTGATTTGAATTTGACTTGTTCCACATTGACTTCGGCCTGGACTTGGTTTTTAAAATTCTCGGCTTCAATTTTTTTTATGACTTACACCATGTTTCATTTTGTGAAATTCTGGCATGCCTCAAATTTGACTTTATTAGATTGTTAAACTTAATTCTGGTCGGCTCGACTTTGATTCTTCACTGTCCTATGTTGTTTCCATCCATTGCCATTCATTATATTCATTGTGAACTGGTCGACATGCTTCATGTAGCTTGAATCATGTAGTTTACTTGATAGAATTTTGCTCTGACTAGATCTGGAGTTGTCTTCGTCTGCACACTGATTTGGTTTGTTTTGAGTTGGTGTTGAAGTTGCACTGCAGTTCAACTTTCTGGTCAGTTTCTCTGTAGCATACTGTGGCATTGATATGTTGGTCTTAGCCTTGAGTTGAGTTCAATGTTGTACTGCATATTCCAGTGTTGCTTTATTGAGTTGCATATCTGAACTTGATTCACTTGAGCTCTTACTTCATCCCCACTTCATCACTGTATGTTGCACTATTTTCAGTTGCTTCTGTGTTGTCTCTTTGATGGTCTTGAGTTATGGTGGCATCTACTTGTTGCCCAGACTTTTCAGTTGTCTCTATTTATTTACTGCAGTAGCAAGTTGTTGATCTGATTTGTACATTTTGTGATTTGCACTTGTGTCTGGATAGCTTTGGGTTTCATTTGTTGTTGCTGTTGAGTTCTTTGATATCACTATGTCTGGTTGCTATTTGGTTTGCGTGATCACTGTCTTGGCCAGTTCACTGTGTGGTCTTCTTGTACACTGTTCGTTTGATCAGTTTCATTCATCCTTGTTATTTTTGTTGCCTTCACCCAAGCTTCCATGTGGTGGCTGCAGTTATTGTTGCAGTTTGCCCTTGAATCCAAAGCGGGGCTGCAGTTCATTTTTATAAAACTTTTGCACCTGATGAAATGTGCAGAAATGAGTTGTTTGGAAACTTTTTCTTGAGTTTGCTTGGGTATTGAACTGTTTCTTGCCTCTTTGATACTTGCAGTTTACTGACTTGACCTTTGCAGCTTTGATTGCTGTTAGTATTCACTCGAGTTGGCGAGGCAGTGCACATGTATGTGCGTGTGCACTGCAGCCACCCAAATCGACAGTTTTGAATTGATATTTCTTTGCGTCGTAATGCATTGATCTTTTATGTTGTACTGGCGAGGCCGTACACGCGTGCGTGTACGGCAGCCAATCGAATTTTTGATGGTTTTAAAGTGACAATTTCAATTGTTTTAAATTGATCTAGTCGATTTGATAAATTGTTTATTTATCTCTGTTGATGATTTAAATCTGGTGATTTTTATTAAACACTGTTAAGTGTTATATTGACCGTTATCCGGTTTCTTTGTTTAAAGAATCGGATAGGCGGGAATTATTGTGACTATCGTCTATTTAAATTAGTACTGCCTATATGCACTAATAAACTGGTTTGAATTAGACTGACCTGGGTATTATTTTCTTTTGAATGTAATACTCGGGTCAGACCCGAGTTATTTCAGGTTGTAGATTTTCTTCTTTGAGTTGCTTTTCAGGATATGAAGACTTTTCACATCTTCTGAAGTTGTCAGTGTCATTTTGTAGTAGTCGTGTCATTGTATAGAACGATATGTATTCATGTATATTAGTCGATAATGTACTTGTATATATAACTTCTAGAGTCGGCAGTTGTAGTTGTATCATATGTATCGTGTCAACTATATTGTAACTGACATCGGTTATATATATATATAAGATTTTTGTTAATCTGTGTTCCGCATTTATATTATCTGTGTTATTGTTATATCTAATGTCCTAAACTATTATGAACTATCGTAGTTTGTTTTATACTGATAATTGGATATGTCGATGGGAGTAAATAAATAATAGATGAAAAATAAAAAGTATATACCACTCCTACCGAGATAACCAATATTAGTGTAAGGCCAATTACGGATGGTCGCTCCTATCCAGCCTTATTCTTCGTAATAATAGACAGTATTTCTTTTAATACTCTTTGTTATTATGAGCATAGAGGTGGGGCGTCACAGTTGGTATCAGAGCTTGGGGTTTATGGACATAATATAAAACATAACTTGGATGGAACATATGTTACAACTATTGGTCGATGTTTTATCGATGATTTGAGTCAAAACTAAAGTTTTGGAATTTTGATGAAATTTTTAAATATCTTTATTTAAAAAATAAAAGTGGAATTGTGTTTTGTTGTTTTGATGAAATTGTGTTCTGATGATTTGATTGATTGTGTTCTATTTATCAGAGTGCGCAGCGAAAACAGTGAAACTGTCTTCGCTGAATACAACTGATAATCTTTTCGATTAACAAATCGAAATACGAAATTGATATAAATTTCATTTGTTGTTTACATAGATGTAATTATTTTGTTTCTTTGAGAATTTCGAATCCGAATTGAGGATTCGAAGAAATTGCAGCTATGTGATTTTTGTTGAAATTTCCGCTGGCTTTCTTTTGTACTAATCATATATTGATCAGATTTTTGCTATTTTGAATTGTCTTCATTGAAGATACCTTCGAATAGTTTCTTTGTTCATTTTGTAGTACGTGCACAATTTGAATTGCACGTTACTGCATTTATTTTACGTTGAACCGATGCTAGGTTATGAAACGTATTTTGTTGCCGTTATTTTTGTAACGGGATTTTTACACCAATGCTAAATTCTTGAAGCACGGTGTTTTATGGCATTTTGATGAATGAAAATTCTCTGATATTACATTTTGACGTAAATTTTTTTGATGTGATTTTGACGTTTTAAAATTACTGTCGCTTTGGCTTTAGTAACCGTCAAATTTTAAAAGTGGATTTTCAAGCGGTTATTCCGCAATACTGATTTGTAACCATTTTTACGGTATTTTGAGAAGTACAATTTCCTTATCGAAATTGTTACTGATTTGCTGTTTTAATCACGTGATTGGAAAATTGTTTTAAAATGAAAATTGTTTTATAAAATTGTAATAGTTTGCGTTTTCAAAAGAATGAGAAAGCGACTTAAACGATTCAGCAAAATCGAGGATTATGACCCCTTTCTTTTACTGTTTCGCTTAACTCCGGACTTGTCCAGTTGAGAAGGTGAGTTGTTATTTTTACAAAATAAATAAAATTGTTTTCAAGAAATTTAACAGTTTACGCTTTCAAAAGAATGAGGAAGCGATTTAAACGTTTCAGCAAAATCGAGGACTATGACCCCTTTCTTTTACTGATTCGCTTAATTCCGGACTTGTCCGTTTGAGAATGTAAAGTGTATTTTTACAAAATACACAATTTTGCACTTTCAAGGAAACGATGAAGAGATTTAAACGATTTAGTAAAAGTGCGGAGTATGGAACCACACTTTTACTTTTTCGGTTAATTCCGGACTCGTTAATTGAATATCTGCTGTTTTGATGATTTTGATGAGTTTTACACTTTCAAGGAAACGATGAAGAGAATCAAACGATTTAGTAAAACACGTGGTATGGGACATGTGCGTTTGCTATTTCGGTTAATTCCGGACTCGTTAATTGAAACATTTTGATGCTTTCGTGTGCTTTCGAGCCACTATGAGGACCTTCGGGTCATTTGTTGGGCTTTCGGGCCACTCTGCGGACCTTCGGGTCATTTGTTGGGCTTTCGGGCCACTCTGCGGACCTTCGGGTCACTCTGCGGACCTTCGGGTCAATCTGATGGGCGCCAAAATTATGTTGAGTACTTGGTAGGCTTCGGCCACTCTGAGATGCACGTGCGGCGAATTAAAAACTCGCCATCTGATGGGATCGATCCAAGCTTTTATGTTGATTTTCTAGTCTTCTTAGTTGATTTCTAGATATTTGTTGTTTCCAATTATCTGCAGGTAATTGGATATTTGTTGATATGAGTTCTGATTATCGTTTTTGATAATCAGATATTTGTTGTTTCTAATTATCGCTTGTGATAATTAGATATTTGCTGATATGAGTTCTGATTATCGTTTTTGATAATCAGATATTTGTTGTTTCTAATTATCGCTTGTGATAATTAGATATTTGCTGATATGAGTTCTGATTATTGTTTTTGATAATCAGATATTTGTTGTTTCTAATTATCGCTTGTGATAATTAGATATTTGTTGATATGAGTTCTGATTATCGTTTTTGATAATCGGATATTTGTTGCTTTTAATTATCACTTTAGATAATTAAATATTTGTTGATTTGAGATTTAATTATCGCTTTAGATAATTAAATATTTGTTGATATGAGATTTAATTATCGCTTTTGATAATTAAATATTTGCTGATTTGAGATTTAATTATCGCTTTAGATAATTAAATATTTGTTGATTTGAGATTTAATTATCGTCTTTGATAATTAAATATTTGTTGATTTTAGATTTAATTATCGCTGTTAGATAATTAAATATTCGTTGATTTGAGATTTAATTATCGCTTTAGATAATTAAATATTTGTTGATTTGAGATTTAATTATCGTCTTTGATAATTAAATATTTGTTGATTTTAGATTTAATTATCGCTGTTAGATAATTAAATATTCGTTGATTTGAGATTTAATTATCACTTTAGATAATTAAATATTTGTTGATTTGAGATTTAATTATCGTCTTTGATAATTAAATATTTGTTGATTTTAGATTTAATTATCGCTGTTAGATAATTAAATATTCGTTGATTTGAGATTTAATTATCGTCTTTGATAATTAAATATTTGTTGATTTGAGATTTAATTATCGCTTTAGATAATTAAATATTTGTTGATATGAGATTTAATTATCGCTTTTGATAATTAAATATTTGCTGGTTTGAGATTTAATTATCGCTTTAGATAATTAAATATTTGTTGATTTGAGATTTAATTATCGTCTTTGATAATTAAATATTTGTTGATTTTAGATTTAATTATCGCTGTTAGATAATTAAATATTCGTTGATTTGAGATTTAATTATCACTTTAGATAATTAAATAATTGTTGATTTGTTGTTTTAATTATCGCTTTAGATAATTAAATATTTGTTGCTTTGAGATTTAATTATCGCTTTAGATAATTAAATATTTTCTGATTTGGAATTTAATTATCGCTTTAGATAATTAAATATTTGCTGATTTCGAATTTAATTATCGCTTTAGATAATTAAATATTTGTTGATTTTAGATTTAATTATTGCTTTAGATAATTAAATATTGATTGATTAGAAATTTGATTATCGTTTTTGATAATCGAATATTTGTTGAATTTGAAATTTGATTATCGCTTGTGATAATCGAATATTTGTTGATTTGAGAAATTTGATTATCGTTTTTGATAATTGAATATTTGTTTTCTGACTATCGTTTGAGATAATCAGATATTTGATTTGTCTTCTGATTATCGTTTGGGATAAGTAAATATTTGCGATTTGAAAATTCAATTATCGTTTTTGATGATTGAATATTTGCGATTTTTGAGATTTGAGCTTCGTCTTTTTCCCTGGCAATTCAGGTGAGTAATTTGATTTACTCACATTCAATTCGTGCTCTGTATGGGATTTCTGCTCTGTTTTTCCTTCTCTTTTAGTTGCTGGAACTCGATTGTTCTTGCTTGTGTTAGTCGTCTGATTTTGATCCCTGATTCCCACGATGTTGATTCTTTTGATTTGAAGCAGTCGAACCTTTTGATTTCTTATCTAATACTTCCCCGCTGACACTTGCTTTGCTTATACATTCGACATTGCCATGCTCTTTTGGTTGTTACCTTTTACCCATTTATTCCCTATGATTGCGTGGACGCAATTTCTTTAAGGAGGGGAGTCTGTAACAACCTGGTTTTTCGCGTCAGTTTTAAATGACGATTAAATCGTTGTTAATTGCTAATGTGGATTTTAATCGAGTCGGAATCCTTTTTGTAAAAGTTTGTTATCGTCACTAGACGATTGAAATTGATAACAAATTTCTATCAGCAGTTTTAATCATATTGAAATACTTTTTAGGCTGTAAAATTCTTTAAGATGTTGAGTTAAATGTTGTTGGGCTTTAAAGAAAAGCTAGCCCTTTGTTCTTTTGATTGCCGTGATAACCTTATAAACCGTCCCTCTTTATTTTATTCTCATTGAAAACCCTAAACGTTTGAAAGCATTAAAAATGGCGGCCTCGATGGAATTTGTGACTTCGTTCCTGCTTCAAAAATTAGGGTTTTGCAACCTTGATCGCCGATCTAATTCTGGTCGTGTTGCTTGCGATCGATTCCAGTTAGTTCATTCCTCTGTGATTTGTATTTTGGCTCTTCGTTCTGAAAATTAGGGCATCGACTTCGTCTGGCGATTCTCACTTCGTTCGTCCCTCTTCGTCAAAATTAGGGCTTCGTCTTTTTCTTGCTCGCGCCGACTCCATCTGCTCCGATTCGTCGACAAAAGGTGAGTAATTCTCACATCTGATTCATCCTTCAGTGATTTCGTTTATACATGTTCGTATATATGTATTGTTTCAAAAGTTGTCTCGGCCGTATGATGTTGTTTTGATGCTTGAGATTATTGCGACTAATTCTTATGCGCGTATTCTCGTATATTTTGGCTTGTTTTCCACGGCTTTGAATCTCTTACTCGATAATACTGCTTTGATTTGAATTTGACTTGTTCCACATTGACTTCGGCCTGGACTTGGTTTTTAAAATTCTCGGCTTCAATTTTTTTTATGACTTACACCATGTTTCATTTTGTGAAATTCTGGCATGCCTCAAATTTGACTTTATTAGATTGTTAAACTTAATTCTGGTCGGCTTCGACTTTGATTCTTCACTGTCCTATGTTGTTTCCATCCATTGCCATTCATTATATTCATTGTGAACTGGTCGACATGCATCATGTAGCTTGAATCATGTAGTTTACTTGATAGAATTTTGCTCTGACTAGATCTGGAGTTGTCTTCGTCTGCACACTGATTTGGTTTGTTTTGAGTTGGTGTTGAAGTTGCACTGCAGTTCAACTTTCTGGTCAGTTTCTCTGTAGCATACTGTGGCATTGATATGTTGGTCTTAGCCTTGAGTTGAGTTCACTGTTGTACTGCATATTCCAGTGTTGCTTTATTGAGTTGCATATCTGAACTTGATTCACTTGAGCTCTTACTTCATCCCCACTTCATCACTGTATGTGGCACTGTTTTCAGTTGTTCTGTGTTGTCTCTTTGATGGTCTTGAGTTATGGTGGCATCTACTTGTTGCCCAGACTTTTCAGTTGTCTCTATTTATTTACAGCAGTAGCAAGTTGTTGATCTGATTTGTACATTTTGTGATTTGCACTTGTGTCTGGATAGCTTTGGGTTTCATTTGTTGTTGCTGTTGAGTTCTTTGATATCACTATGTCTGGTTGCTATTTGGTTTGCGTGATCACTGTCTTGGCCAGTTCACTGTGTGGTCTTCTTGTACACTGTTCGTTTGATCAGTTTCATTCATCCTTGTTATTTTTGTTGCCTTCACCCAAGCTTCCATGTGGTGGCTGCAGTTATTGTTGCAGTTTGCCCTTGAATCCAAAGCGGGGCTGCAGTTCATTTTTATAAAACTTTTGCACTTGATGAAATGTGCAGAAATGAGTTGTTTGGAAACTTGTTCTTGAGTTTGCTTGGGTATTGAACTGTTTCTTGCCTCTTTGATACTTGCAGTTTACTGACTTGACCTCTGCAGCTTTGATTGCTGTTAGTATTCACTCGAGTTGGCGAGGCAGTGCACATGTATGTGCGTGTGCACTGCAGCCACCCAAATCGACAGTTTTGAATTGATATTTCTTTGCATCGTAATGCATTGATCTTTAATGCTGTACTGGCGAGGCCGTACACGCGTGCGTGTACGGCAGCCAATCGAATTTTTGATGGTTTTAAAGTGACAATTTCAATTGTTTTAAATTGATTTAGTCGATTTGATAAATTGTTTATTTATCTCTGTTGATGATTTAAATCTGTTGATTTTTATTAAACATTGTTAAGTGTTATATTGACCGTTATCCGGTTTCTTTGTTTAAAGAATCGGATAGGCGGGAATTATTGTGACTGTCGTCTATTTAAATTAGTACTGCCTATATGCACTAATAAACTGGTTTGAATTAGACTGACCAGGGTATTATTTTCTTTTGAATGTAATACTCGGGTCAAACCCGAGTTATTTCAGGTTGTAGATTTTCTTCTTTAAGTTGCTGTTCAGGATATGAAGACTTTTCACATCTTTCGAAGTTGTCAGTGTCATTTTGTAGTAGTCATGTCATTGTATAGAACGATATGTATTCATGTATATTAGTCGATAATGTACTTGTATATATAACTTCTAGAGTCGGCAGTTGTAGTTGTACCATATGTATCGTGTCAACTATATTGTAACTGACATCGGTTATATATATATGAGATTTTTGTTAATCTGTGTTCCGCATTTATATTATCTGTGTTATTGTTATATCTAATGTCCTAAACTATTATGAACTATCGTAGTTTGGTTTATACTGATAATTGGATATGTCGATGGGAGTAAATAAATAATAGATGAAAAATAAAAAGTATATACCACTCCTACCGAGATAACCAATATTAGTGTAAGGCCAATTACGGATGGTCGCTCATATCCAGCCTTATTCTTCGTAATAATAGACAGTATTTCTTTTAATACTCTTTGTTATTATGAGCATAGAGGTGGGGCGTCACAGCAAGTTCGACCAGGTAGCCACAAGTGTAAAAAAAATGCCCAACACAAATGAACGCAATGAAGTGTTCATTGATATAACATAAACTAGATCAGGTCAGAGTGAACCAGATTCAAGTGAAGATTGAATGCAACAAACAACTCTAGATTAATGCAAATGAAACTGAATATAAATCAAAATACTCAGCTCAAACCAACAGCCAAGTTCAAGGCATAGCAAAGGCAATAGTATGGCCGAGAACTGATACAAGAGACTACATGAAATACGTCAAGGCAATGCTCAAACAACTACTCAATGCACAGTGAAGTGAAGTCGAGACAAAGAAACATATATGTACATGTTAGCAACAAAGTGCAAAAGTGATCACACGTGGACAACTTTCTGGAGTGAACCAGACTAATGCAACTGACACATATATGCAAGCAAAGACCTCATGTGCAGCAGGCACATAATGAAGACAAGTACACAGTGGCCCAACGACCTAATATGCAACTATAGCATGCAGTTTCAAGTCGTGGTAAGCATGAGTTCAAACAAGTCAGGTTTAATGCCGGAGCAATACCTTCCCAAAATCAGGGATTCCAAAATGACGAAGTTATACAACAGCAGGTACTAATAAATATTCCAAATGAACAGAAGTTCAAAATTCACAAATGAGCAAATCAAAATGTCAAGTGACCGAAGTCAAATACAAGTATCAGTTTTGAACAAGACTTAAATGCTAGAGTCGAAGCACATAGGTTCAACAACCACCAGATAAAAGAATGCCAACATGATGAAGTCAGTGCCAACAATAATGGCAGCAACTCGATCAAGTCACGAATTATTAAATGCAGACGGCAGTGAAGTGTCATACACAAACCAATCAAATATCATCATATAAACTAGTTCCAAATTTTACTTAAGACGATTTCAAAAATCATGGTACAAGAGTAAGTTAAAGGAGAAGGCATCGAGACAACATGGTGACAAACTGCATTCAAGCATCAGGTTAAACTTACAATAGACAAATTTACAGGTTTTACAAATCGAAGTCATGTGACAGTGATCATGTCAGAGAACTAATGACCGAAGTTAAAGCAATGACGAAGTCAACCATTACAAAATGCAGATCAATTGAACTAGACAAAGCATAGTTCGAATCAAGTGAAATTACTCCAATATAATATCAACACAACGGAACCAAAATTCATGGAGTCGAATCCACGAAACCGGATGACCAAGTCAGAAACCAAATCAAATTCAACACTGTGTTATTCAAACAAATAGGATAATCAGTTAACAAGGCCAAATTTAATTTGAACGCAGCAAAGTACCAGTCGAACAAGCCAAATTCCAAAACAGTTAAAGCCATGCTAGTCACGAATTCAAAACAACAGGAGTCGAGTAATCAAAACAACAAAGGAATAAAGACGACTTGAATTAGATGTGAGTGGAAGGCCACTCACCTTAGCCACGAATTGAAGCAGTCGCGAGCGAAGCTACACGAAGCCCAGTTACGAGTCGAAGCCGTAGCAATCGAGGGAAGACGAGCGAAGTTCGAACCCTTGCGGCCATCGTCTTCGATTTCTATGCCCTAATTTGGGGACGAATGAACGCGAAAAGAATTCGTGGCCGCCATTTTTATTTCTCTCTCGTTTTAGGGTTTAGCTTGTTTAGGGTTAAACCGAAAAATAAATGAAAGGGGTCGGGTATTTTTCTTGATAGCTAACACTGCATACTGCAACCAATTGAAGACATGGGCCAAACTAAATTGTTAAGCCCGCATACCAATTTTACAGATTTTAAAAAGAATTTCAATTTGATTCAAATTCCAATAGCAAGTTTATAAACGATTTAATCGTCTAATGACGATGATTATTCGATATGAAACCCTGGGTTGTTACAGTCACCGCACCACCGCCCTCCACCTTCGCCGATCTCGTTGCCGCCCCTGACTCCACTTCGTCCATAAATGGACCTTCAACGTGCCACCTTACAACCCATATTCTGGTGATCTCTTCCACATCCAAGTCGATACAATCGTATAGATTGTAGAGGAGGTCGAGCTATACAACTTTCATTTAGGAGTCATCGATATTCATTGAGAGATGGGAGAGATCAAGGAGGAAAAAGATGGAGAATTATCGAACATATAAAAAGGATAGATGGCAGCCATGAAAATTAGGGTTTTATATATAGTTTAATAATATTTTAGTCTCGATAAGCGTGCCTATTTATAATGTAAGGTCAAAAACAACCCGAACTTCAATCGAGGCATGCTGATAGGCAATCTATGTGTAAAACGACCTTCTAAACACAATGAAACTAGTTTTGAGGCTTAATTCCGTTGTATACAAATGCAAACGTTTTATCGTTCGATAAAGTTTAAATTAAATTATATTCAAATAATTTACAATTCACAATTATGGACAAATATAATATTTCTACTTTACAAATACATTATTACAAACCATGACGTTCATTAATAATTCAATTTATTATTATTACACATTTGAATCAAACTTGAATAATTACATTCCAAAAATAACATTTTACATTTGAATATAAATTGATTGTTAGTTGAATTTTAAATTGAAATAAATTTCCAATTTCACAACAACTAATTTCATTTGGTATCACTTATTTTTACAAGTTAATTAAAATGAATTATTATTAAACCGATTTAATCACTTTTAAATTCTAAATTGCATGTTTTCTGTCATCATTACATTTGAAACCAATTTGAGTAATTACAATTTGGACATAATATTTCTCATTGAAATACACATTATATTTTAACACAAAACGTAAGTTGCACATATTACTAATTAATTACCATTTACCTCTATCTTATTAATGGAAAGATTTAATTGCTATTAATTTCAATAATTAAATCTCAAAACATTCCCTAATACTGGGAAGATAGTTAATTTAATTGTTCTCCTTTGAAATCCAATTTTTCAAGTTAAATCCACAATTTAAATATTAAATTAATTTCAACATTTAATTACAATGGTAATAAAATCCTAGTTCGTTATATTTTAATTTCCAATAATTCTTTTATTTTAATTTACATGTTCTTTTATATTAAATCAGCAATTCTCAAATGTATTTAAGATAAGTTTCCATTTTATTTCACTCATTACTCTATAGTTAACTTCTTCCCTCATATTAACTGAAATAATTCAATTACATTAAATTCCATTGATTATAACATTTAATTTCAAAATGGATTAAATAATGAGATGAGAAAATAAACAATTGTCACCACTTAGTAATTCGTTAATTTATCGTTTACAAACAAGAATTATAAATTTACTTCCCTATGCTAAAACCAATTTCAATTAAATAACATATGATTTCACTATTTGATACATCATTTATTCTATTCTTTATTTACCTTTATTATTACAATTGATTTAAATTACATTAAAACTGTTGTCAATTACATTCAATCAATATTATTAAATTATATCCTAATATGCGCTACCATCTTTTATCTCATTCAAATTTGTTGTTTTAGAATTTATCTAAGATCATGTTTTATGTTTTAACAAATTTTTACATTAATAGATCGTAAATCTTTATTTATAACCATTTTTATTCAACAATTATATTAAATTTAGTATTTTTAAATGATTGAAAATACGGGTCATTACTATGCAATCTCAAAAGTATTGTTATAAGCTATACGCATATCTTTTAAGTTTCTCACACTGGACTTAGGTCTAACATGTGGTATTTGTTTTTCCTAAATTCCGCGTGTGCTCTTTCGAGTAGTCTAAGAAAGGTAGATTTTAGTTGGATATTCTCGGAGCTCGAAGAGACAAGCTGGTTGCTTTACCGGCCATAGTATTCTTATTTCCACTGCATTACTATTATGTAAATATCAGCATTTTGAGGATAGGCTGTTATAACCGTTCAGGATGATAAAAGTATTTAGAATTGTAAATATGCAATGCCCTGTATCTTAGAGTGATGGTTTTGTATAGTCGTTTGATATGTTATCATTCCACTATGAGATTATGATATTGTGTTCCTTCTTTCTTATTCGGTTTTCTTTTCTTTTTATTATACCCTACCAATCTACTTTCTGTCACTTGGATACTTGACACAAGAATACCGTTGATGTACTAGTGTTGACATTCGGGGGTCGAAAAGGTAGACTGTTACATTTTATGAAATCTTTCCAAAGGAGCTTTATAAAAGGTATACTAGTACTTTAAAGAAGTACGAAATCTAAAAATATTTAAAAATAATTTATTTTGAAATTTTAAACTAAAGGTTTTCTTTATATATTTATAAAATATATTTATTCTGTTAAAGTATAAAAAGTTTTAAATCAATGTTAAGTAATATTTGTCGAATTAAAATTCTACATAAATATTTATAACCTATTTATAAGTATATACAAAGATATATTATATATATATATATATCTATTTATCAAACTAGTTTAATATTTTATTATAGTATAAAGAGTTTTTGCTACACTTTTCTTCTTTATGTTTATTTCAAATTCAATTAAGTATAGTTTCTTTATAAGTAAACTATTATACATACAAATATATATACACATCAATTTAAAACATTTCTAGCTTATATACAAGTAACTTTGAAAGACTATTATTTTGGAAGAAGGGATGAGAAGTTGCATTATGTAAAAATGAACGTGTTAGTATACTTGTTAAGGGAATGTTAGTAATATTATATTTAAGAATAAAAGCCAACAAAGTAGTCTTATCTATCTGTGAGAGTTAAGATTGATGTTTGAGTAGGGTTAGAAGATATAGAGATATAATTTACCAGCTTTACTCTTGGCCAAGGAATAGTTAAGTTGGGAATGTCGAAATAGTGCTAAGTATACAAACCTAGATTTCTATAAGCAATTGTTTTTAGAACTAGATAGTCGATATGTCATCTATTGAACTTGACCAAATATAGCTTAAGAAGTGTCTTAAATTTTAGCGGCGCCATACCCTTTGAGAACCCCCAGGGAGGAGCATTGTTATGAAATGTCTCTAGATTTCGCTTACTTTTAGACAAAACCAAACTTGAGTTACCCGGAAATTCTTCAATTTGTTTTGGAGAGACCGAGATCGGTAAGTGTTTTACTTATCAAATACCACTTCAAAATTAGTATACAGGTTGATTTGGGAAGAGGTCATCGAAGTGGAATGTTATAGAGTTGAATTGTCTATCCTAAGGTTAAGTCTGAGAGAGAGCTCAAGTTAACATTTTAGACTTATGCTATAGAGTTGAACTATTTATCTTGAGGTTAAGTCCGAGGGAGAGGTCAGTGTCAGCATTTGTCAAATAAGCTATGCAGGAATTCATAAGTAATTTGGATTTGGTTCGAGTGATGAAAACTCATGTGAAAGATGTTGAACATAACCTTGACATCAAAAAATGACTAAAGACAGAATATAATGCACAATCTCGGGTTTAGCTAACCCATGAGGGTGTATCAACTCCATTATCTAGAGTATGCTTATAGATGTTGCAATGGGAGTTGTTGGTACTTGGTTCACCTGTTAGGGTTTGGGTCAGTTGTGTTTACCTTATAGTATATTTTATCTAGAGATATACGACGCTCGGAAGGTAGTTTCTGAGCCTTGTCGTGGAGATAGGTCTCAGTTTACTATGGAGGTCTCCATGAAAAATCCATATACGAATGTACCTTAACAGTATAGATATACTCTAATATTGTTGTGTTGTGAGATGCAAGCAGCATAGCTATTTTCTAATTTATCACGTAATGTAAATATCAAATGTTCTTGGTTCTTTTGAGGGAAAAACCATTCTAATGATTCGATTAGTCTTAAAAGTACTATTATGTGTCTACATGCATTTTTTGAGTTTCATATACTAGACTTATATCTGACATATGGTATTTATTTTCTTGAAATCCATCATGTACTCTTTTGAGTACTCTGAGGAAAGAAGGTTTTAGTTTGGATGCTTTAAGCTTATAGAGACGAGTTGGAGGCTTCCACTAATCTATCTATCTACCTATTTTCATTTCCATTGCACTGTATTATGTATGTATGTAATTAGCATTGTGAGGACATGCAGTTATACTTGTCCAGGCTTATAGTTGTACTTAGGTTTTTTAAGTCTGATAATATCGTGTATGTTAGAGTAACCCTTTGTACTACACTTTTGAGATATTATATATTGTCATTCCGCATGTGAGATTCTGATATTATGTTCTTCTATCTTGTTTTGTTTGTTTTTTTATTTTACCCTAACTATCTATCTTTCTGGCACTCGGGTGTGCACCACACGAATACTGTGGATGTATTTAGTTTTAACATTCGAGGGTCGAAAAGGCTGGTCGTTACAATAAGCATATTGAAATTGTTGTACCTTGTTAAAATTGGTTGATAGTAGCGTCTCTTTGACCAATAAGGTATCTAGGATTGGATTAGCTTTGATACCTAAATGACCTTGCTTGTAAACTTCTAATTCTCTATTATTTTAATACTATTTTGGCATGCCTCTAATTATTTGAAGCATTACTTCTACCCAGATTAGTTTTGGACCAAACTGTGATAAAGGTAAATAAGAAATAAACTTATTTTTTTCTTTATGTTTAATATTTGTTACATGAAGTACAAAAATAAAATAAATATAATAATTTAAATAGTTTAAATTTATATAGTTACTAATTTTAATTAAGATAACTTCGTTAGGCTAAATTTAAATTTTTTACCTTATTTATAGCACACATTTTGAACCTAATGATGTATAAACAAGAAAATTAAATTTGAACAAATAATCTTAGAATATAAAAAAGATTATTAAACTAGTTGATATTTTAATAGTAGCAAATTGTAGTTATAAGTATACAACAACGGAGTTGATATATGTTTACAAATAATAACAAAAATTTGCCTTTTGAAAAATGAAGGAATACCTCCACTGTTAGCTGAAAACTTACATAGTAAATGTATTTTACTTAAATAGTTGTTTAACTTCAATAGTACCACGCAATCAGATCTATTTTTTTTAGTTATTATCACTTTACTACCTCATTTATGTGTTTTCCATCCTTAGCTTCAATAAAGGATATCGCATGCACTATAAAAATAGTTTACATCCAATATCCAACACAAAGTCGATGCGTAGGATTTCTTTGAGCTCGGTTATTCAACAAAAAGTAATATCAAAGTAAAAGCAAGAGAGTGAATTCTAAAAGATCGATGAATATATCCGCAATACTAAATACATTCCATAATATTAAGTCATTTTTGTCAGTTATAATGCTTTTGTTAGTTTATAAAAATAGAATATCCAAACGTTTTTGCCGCACTACATCAAATTATATAATTTTATTTTCACCTCAATACACCGTTATGTGACACAAGAAATGCACTGTAAAGCACTTAAAGAAGTGATGTCATTTGCTCCACTTTTGTAGCAAATTATCTTTTTGGTACTATGAAAAGCTAAACAATTAGAAGCTGCATCAAATATCAAAGAAGTATTTTTTTCAATTATGTTGTGTTTTTAATTTCCTGAATTAGCTAAAAGTCTTGAAAATAGATAGTCCAACTTATTCTCTTTCGTTAACTCTTTCACTTTAGTTTTATTTGTTGATGCTTGCATGGTAATTGTTTTATGAGTATTTATAGATGATAAATAAGACATATGAAAGTTATTTATACAAAAATAGTTATATGTTAGGTAACATAAATGGCTATTTCTATAGATGTAACTAGATGTATATAACTATTTCAAGATATAAATAACTCACATATGCCTTATCAAACTTCAGTGAATACACATAAAACAATTTTCATGGAGTCATCAACGAGTAAAAATGAAGTGAAAGAATTATTAGAAGAGAGTGGTAAGACTATCTACTTTCATGATTTTTTAGCTAATTAAGAAAATAAAAGGGACAACAAAATTGAAAAATGTACTTTATTGATATTTAATGCTTGTTCTAATTACTTGGTAACTTTACACAACACCAAAAGCTAGTTATCTTCAAAAAGAGTAGCAAATGACATCACTTATTTAAGTGCTTTACAGTTCATTCCTTAAGCCATGCAAGGATGTATCAAGATGAAAATAAAATTATATAATTCTATATAATAAGGTAAAAATGTTAAGGATATTTTATTTTTATAAACTAACTTAAGCATCAATATTAACAAATATGGCTTAATGTTATGAAATGTATTTAGTATTGCAGATTCTTAGTTTGTCTCTTTTGACATATGAGAATCAGCTGATTCTTAGTTTGCATACCAAATTTCTTTTTTAAATTTCAAGAACTTATCTACATAGCGCTTTTGTTATAATATAAATATCATCCCATAAATGATAATATAGTATGTTTAAACCCTTAATACAAAAGAGTTATTACTGATATTTAAAAAAATCAAATGAAATATCTTGGTTTAGTGCAATATAACCAAATAATGTTGATAAGCAATATATCATCAACTTGCAAAATAAAGAAAAATAATTACCATTTTATAACTTAGATACACATATTAACCATAATGTTTTACCCTTAAAGCTGTATCAGGTTATAATGTGATGAAAAATTATGGTATCATTGACCGAAAGTTATTTGAGCCCATCAATGAATTTCTTTAATTTTTTCATTAATGTCTCCATTCCGTAACACAACTTTATTTTCCATATGACATTGTTCAAAATCAAAATATACAACAAGTCCAAATGCACTCTAAAGAGTTTTATCAGTAAATTGAAGAAAAATTCTATTTAATAATCATTGTTTTCTTTTTTAGAATAGTTTTTTTACAAGATGAACCTTATACCTTTCCATGTTACCTGCTTACCCATTTGGTTTTGAATAGTTATTCGTAACCAATAGTCTTATTTCTTTAAGGTAAGGAAAAAGATCCCAAGCTTTATTGTGTTTACAAATTCACACTATATATTCATATCTTAGACCCCCAGTTCAAATTAGTACCTTATAGGATTGATGTACGTCCGCATAATCATCTTTACAAATCCATTATTTATCTTTATGGAGAAATACTGCATAGTAATCCATAATAGTGATTTTTTCCTTTATCAGTGGATTTTCTTAGTGACCTTGCACCTTGAGGTTGATGAGTTCGTTTTCTTAAAACATTAACCTTAACTTAAAAAAAAATTGGTTTAACATTATCTTATAATGATTCCCGATTTACTTCTTATTCAATGAAATGGAATGAAACATATACATTGTTAAAAGAAGTAACTATAGTTGAATAAAAGATAATGATTCACTTTAAAGATAATGATCCATACTTTATTTCTCCTCCTAAACTCAACATCCTAAAAAATATTTGCATTTCACGTGTTAATTTTTTTTCCTTACAGTGGGTTTATAAAATTCATAGCTTTAAGTCGTATAGAATATCAATAAAGTATTTGCTATATTTAGTGTTGCATTCTAGAATTATTTAGTAAGATGGAGTAAATAATTACATTAATCACCTTATCCAAATTCAAGGCTTCATTATAAGAGGTCCTCATCTTAAATATCAAGATATTCAATTCCAACAATGAATGAATTTATGACAGATTAACCTTATTATCTTTGAAGAAACAAATATCAACATCCTTATGTTGTTTCTTTTCTATCATACCCTTAGCAACTTCTTTATCCTTAATTAATTTGTTTATTTATTAAAATGTAAGTTAAATGGGTAATTTTTATTTTATTATGCTTTAATCACTCTTCTTCTTAAACACGGTACAAAGTGAGTCTAATAAGAGGTCATTTTATTATTAAACATTAATTAATAATAATAATCCTAAGTTGGTTATTCTATCATTAAAGAGAGTATCTAAACATAAAAATAAAAAATTAAACTTCAGCGCCTTTAACTTTTGAAGCAATATTTGACCTTTCTATATAGTACTCACTTGTATTTTCTTTACATTGACTTTATAAAATCAAGCACTACAACGCGTGCTTATTTTCTCAATCTTTTTTTTGGAAAAACGCTTACAATGGCAATAAAGAACATCTTAAAATTTGTTATCCCTATAGATACCACATTCTTGAAAGCTTTCAAAAGATTATAACTTATGAACCTTTGACTCTTAGTGTTTGAATTATCCCACCTCCCAATATGCTTCATAACATTATAATAACATTCAACCATAATATGTATGGGTATGGTCCCCTTAAATGCAATATTTGGATCCATGCAGTAAAGGACAAAAAAAAATGTTCCCTTACCAATTCATAAGTTAATCCCAAACAAAAGTGGAATATTATTAAAATTGGCAGATACTTTAGTGAAATTAGTTGAAAATGGAACAAAAAATAAGCCATAGTAAATTCATATGATTTGTAAGTCTGTTCTCAAGATACTTAACAAAACATTAATATCAAGCCATTCGACGGTATTATTAATTGTAAGTGGTACTCTTGGTGTAATAATCTAACACTGATAATAAGTTCAAGTCAAAAAATAATCTTCCTTTAAGTCGATTAATTACTCACTTATAAAACCTTATAATTGTCACATATATATCATCACACAGTGTAAGTAATTCGACCAACTATTAAACTTCCTTTGGGCTAGCTAACATCCGCATGAATACATACATGCAAATACCAAACACTCTTCATGGAAAAAGTTAATAAGAGAGGTCATTTTGGTTATCTATTGTTCAAATTAGATCATTTAGAATGTAAGATAGTTACAATAAATTTGCAAAGAGATACTAAATATAATTTAACTTTTTGTATATTGCCTTAATTCTTTCATTTCTATATTTTCCATATAAATATTAATGTTAAATTTCAACATATTACACAACGGAAAAACATATAATAAAGTATGATTTTCATAACTAGAAAAAAATTGACAATAACTAAAATATATAAATACAAAATATTTGTAATAAATATTGACTTTAAAATAGTCGATATCTTATTTAACCACTACTCATTCCATGACATGAAAGTGAACGAGCATGTGTTAAACATACAAAATATCTGTAATTATCAAACATAAATGCATCAGAAATTAAAACATATACCTTTCTTATTCCAAATATGATGCATCATTAAACTTAGTGTAACCGACACATTTAGTGCACTTTTGACAATAAGTTGATTCATTTATTATCATAACAACAACATTTAATGCATTTATGATAAAAATAAATTCAATTAACCGTGGTCTAAAATATAAATTATTGTTCCAACAAATTGATTTCGTTGAAATATATTAATCAATTGAACCAACGCTAAAATTTGGAAATTAATGTTACCTCAAATTTTGTTTTTTTTTTGAAACCATTAGGTTTAATATTTTTGTGCCATATATTCACCAAATGACAAATATTCATTAAACAAAGTTTGTTTTTTAATCAAATTAACTAATTTGTTTAATTATATCTTACATTACAAATGTACTCAAACTTACAAAACCTCATCATAGATTTCGGTACAATATTACTCGATAATAAAATCAAAATAAACAAGATAAAAAAACAACTTTATTTGTTAATAATGAATATATCTTTATAATTAAAAAACTATAATGATCAGATCCAAATTATTTCTCATGTCAAAATCACAACTTATTTACAAAATATACCATAATAAACATGTAGATGTTTTAACCAAAACAAGTTGTTTATAAAATATAATGAGTTTATATTATTTCCTAAAAATAAATTCATTTCAAAATTTTAACTTATTTCATAAACAACATACAAATAATTTAATCTATCTTTCAACATCAAAATTGTTTCATAAATCAGCATTACAATTTAGAAAAAAATTGATACAAGACCAAATCTAAATTTTTAACAAAAAATCCTTGACACATAGATCAAGAAGATTTGTAATTTGAGTAAGATATTTAATTTAATGACTTCCAAACAAAGTTCAACTTGAAACTTACTTATATACAAAACATAAAATTTCTTAACAAAATCAATGATGGGTGGTTTTGATACCACTTGTTCGGATTTAATACTCTTTAGATCTAATTAATCATTAAATCCTAGATCTGAATAGATAAACTCCTATTGATTTAATTAAGAAGAAACTATTGGAAATTAAATAAATTAGCGGGAGCCATACCTGATTTCACGAATTGATCAAGAGAAAATGACCGAATCTGAAAGAAAAAAGATGGATATGATCATCCAAATTATACTAAGTTTATATCTGTATTTCTCTTTAGAAGAGGGTTTGGAGAAAATAGAAGTTGCATAATTTGCAGACCGTAACCTCATATACATAGTAGTGCGATATTTTCAATTTGGCCCTTCAACAAATTGAAAATCACTCAGATCTCTATCCATTCTTTCCATGATAGTTATATCATTGTGCCTTAAATGTTTTATTACTTTATTTGATCGCCTTAATTAAACTTTACACGAAATAGCATAACATATTTTATTTTACATGTATGGTCCACATGTTGAAATATTCCAACAGTATCATTCAAAAACTACAATATTGCATTAGTAAATGTAAACAAGAAAAACTGAAGTCAAAATTTATCACTCGTACAATCTTGTGGTTATGTCAGAATATCTCTATAAAATATTTTTGACTCCGACTACGATATGTTACTGATATTGTTTCCAAGCTCGAGAAATAAGGACTAAAAAATTGCTACAAAAATAATCTATTTATAAAAGGACAATTTTACAACTAATATTTAGTTCTTATGAATTGCTTTTCATCTACTAACATCCACGTTCAAAAATCAAATAATGTTATTTTCCATATTTTATCTTCAATGCTTATTTTGGATAATCGGTATATGTGTTTCTATGGGTATATATTTGTCAGAAAGTTAATCATATGGTCTACTTTTTATTTTTTGTGGATAAGTTGAGTCTTTGCATTGAAATTTTAATAAAATTTGTCATTTTGGAAATTTGTCTTTATGCCATTGAAAAAAATTATTGTAGATTTGATTTGTCATCAAAATGTCCGTTTATTAATTTAGAAATTGATTTAGCCATTTGGTAAGGTACATTTTATCATGGCCTTCCACAAATAGATTTATACTAGACATCTTAATTGTCATATGTATATGCATTAATAGTTCAAAAACTATTATTTAGTTCAATTCAATTCAAGGAATTTTAAAAATTTAGAATATCATCTCGTTTAGTAAATATAAATTTTTCTACAACCTCTTTGAGTAAATAATACTACTCAACTACCTTGAAAAAAATACAACATCATTTTCATACTTTTTAAAATTTCCTGTACATAATTAAACACTAAAAAATTAATAGAATAAACAAGCTACAACATCATCGTGCACGAAAATAAATTCTAATTAACATGCTATAATTCATATAGATATATAGCAACATATTTTTTTTATTTCACAAATAGGGAGAATTTTTCATCGAGAAAAGAAAAAATTAATAGAAAAAAAACTTTACCTTGATATGGCAGACACAATAAGACAAATGAATTGTTTAATGATGAAAACAATATGCTCTTATATCTCATTATTACCAATGTATTACCCAATTTATACAATCCACAATGCATGTTTATATCGATTTAGCGATACAATAAAGATAAATTTAATAAGTGGTAACAATATTTTGAAAATCCTTATTTTCATTTATATAATGATTTACTAGTAGAAATAAAGATATAAAGCACTAAATTTCTAGTTTTTATTCATTTCAGATATGACCGAAATGAGTTTTCCTTTTTTATTTGTAAATTTATACACACACACACTCTAGTGCAAACCCATGCTACATACATAAGGTTCATCACATAATTTATGAAATGGTGTATTTACATAGAGCTGAAAGCATACGTACATGAATTGTAGTTTTTATGAGGATAGCTTCTTCTTAAATACTACTCACAAAATGATACATCTACTTAAGTAATCTCTAATGCAAATTAATATTTTTGGACCATAATGAATTTATATAACAAATATTAACATCAACTTTCATTATTCTTAACTATGTAGGCATTACATTACTACATGTTTATTAATTTTCATATCTAAGCTATATAAGTTCAATATGGGTTTATCCTATGTTTAACATATAAATTTCAATATGTACATAGTTCGCTACGGTAGTAACATTTTAAATCTGGAATGGTGAAATTATGCTCTAAGTAAAACAATGTTCAATATTAGGTTCAAAGAAATGAAATTCCAACATTTGAATTTTTACACATTTTTACATACACAATAAAAGTTAAATTAGAAAAATATCACAGTAGCTTGGAAAACACCATATTTTCTTACTTATATAACGTGACATGAGAATAATAGTAAAATTTTATTAAAGATAACAATTAGATCAAATGGTGTAAGGAAACACAAAAAATGAAATGAATTATTGAAAAAGTTTGTTATAATTATTGGAATAATTTTTTGTACTTGCCTATATTATAATGCGGAACAAAGTATTTTATAAAATAAGCACCTATATCTGCATAGAAGTAGCAAATTTTGAAATGAAAGTAGAAGTGTTGTGTAGTAAAATAATGATTATAAAATATAAAAGAAATAGACAAAGTTAACTTATTTTATTGTGAACGAAAGATGTAGAAACCGTAGTTTACTCAAATATTAATTGTAATTTTTTCACCAAAATCATAGATAAAACTTGAATTTGAATTGTGTGCAATAGATAGCTTCAATATTTTCCTTAAAAGTCATTGTAATAATCTACTTAATAAAAACACCTATCATATCTCTCCTCCTTCATCAAGCCAATATCACTTAGTACCTAACTCAACATTCAAACATATTTTTCGTTTAATTTTGACTTTTTATTTAATAATTTCTTATTTTCACCTTCCATTTTTTTGCTCATGGCCATAAACATTGACCATAAATTTTCATTGGAAATCCAATCATAAATTGACATGAGTAATGTTTTGGAATACTAATCCAGTATTAATACTAATGCTTTTAGTATTATTCTTTTGCACATCAAAATATCAACATGATTGATATTTATAACCAAATAAAATTGTTATTCATGTAAGGTAAAATATATAACCCTAATTACGTATAGATTATATAACGTTATCTTTCAAGCATAAGAATATAAACCATAAAAATATATCGCCACTAAAGGAAAGAAAAATAATAAAGAAACATTTGTCAAAGTTATGGAAGTTAAACGTTACATTATCCTTGTATAGCTAAAATTTAAAATGCTTCTAAATAATTTTTTAAAGAGGAATTATATAGGAGGAAATGATTGATTAAAAATTGATTCTCTAATCTATTGGCATTAAAGAGGATTATTATGTATTTGATTTTGTCATTAAATTTAATTTCAACTAGTGTGAACCCGTGCTACGTACACGGCTATTGTATTAGAATTTTAATTTAACATAGTAGTAAAAATTATATGAATATGAGAATAAAGGTGATCAAGTACAATCTAAATATTAAATATAAATTAATTTTTATGCATTGTAACAAATGATAAAAATTGAACTAATTTCATATAAAAAGTACAAACAATTACAATAGCAAAATATTTGTTATGGCATTAGCATAAATCTGTTCAATAAATATTTGCTAGCCTAATCCAAAGATCACACAATCATGATAATATAATATATTAGTAAATGAAGCACCATTGCTTGTGGAAAAATAATCTACAGTCGAAGATAAATAAATAAAACATATTGTTCAATATGTCTAACAAATGAATATCTTATGTTGCATCGGGGAAAGAATTATTCCAAAACAAAATTTGTAAAACTATTGAGTTGCATTAAGTTGCATGTAAAACAAAGCTTTTATTAAGTTGGTCTTGAGTTATCAATGTATAAACATATTGATCATCACTGTATAAACATTGATAATCGTGAGTGAGTTTTATAATCGAAATATCCAACTAACAAAATAAAGTACAGATACAAAAAAAAGAAACAAAAGCAAAAACTAAAACATCAAAGTACATGCATCTCCGGGTGTGATGGTCCATTGTCATCTCAGAGAATGTCTGAGGACCGTTCGCGATCCCGGGCATGTGCAAGTGACTTAGCTATTTTATTGTGGAGTTTATTACTTATTCTTTACCATTCCGATCAATTGATGACAAGTTATCAATGTTTTATTTGTTAGTCATTATCGATTTTATTAGTTGTTCGCAGACTAAAAATGTTTTCGTGCCATAGATGCTTCTTTCTCAAAATGCACCATTGTTAAATTGATGATACATCACTTTAAACTTTCAGAAATATGCTTAGCTAAAAATTTTAATTTTTATATATTTATTAGAGAATATTGACAATTTATCTATGATGTTTGATTTTTAGTTTAGTCAGCAGTTTCTATTATAGCAGGGTGACCACTTTAATTTTTATATCACAAAATTTAACATAAATATGAATCTACGTAGAACTATTTTCATAACGAGTTGAATACTAAACATGGTTGGTTGTCTATAATGTGTATATGAAATCCTCTTTCATTTTTCTTTTAACGTTTTGGTTAAGATATTGAATACAAAAGATTGGGCTACAAATCCAAGCACGAATCTCAAACAAGGCAAAATTGAACGTGAATTTGATGACAAAGCTGATAAAAGGAATTGATGAAACGTATCAGATCAATTTGATATGAATGAGCGATATATTGAATAAATTACAACTGGTCACATAACATGTGTATACAACTAACTAGTCTTATAAACTTTATATACAAAAATATATTATATCACTATGAACGTGAAATATACTACAAATATAATTGAAACCGTTATAAAAAAATGTATACTAACATAGTGTAGCAGCATATATAATACAAAGTAGAATACATACACCGAAACCAATATAACTTGTACATCCTAAAAGAAATATGAATATATATCAATCAACTAAAACCATACTTCATTGTGAAATAATCGAATCTAAGCATATTACATATAGATACTTAACTTTGATATATAACATAGATTTCCTTTTAGTAATACAAAACAGAGTCCAATTTTAATAACAAACATTACTTGTATTATAAAACTGCAATCAAAACCTGAATGTATACGTATCAAAGTGTATATAAGATTTGAGACTCAGAAAAAAAGCGATTTATAGGTATGCTTCTACTTATAAATCCATTACTTTATTTCACGAGTCTAACCATTACATATCTGTACAAGAACATTTTATAACCTGAATTACTTAAACCAATTTTACAATGGGACAACCCATCAAGGAAAGAGTCAAAAAATTTCAAATCAAGCGGCACGATCAAAGAAAAGAGTTACTAAAATGTTTAAATGAAGCATTACAAATTATTGCTTTATTGAATGTTGTAAGATATCATATTCTAACTTCTCTTTAAGTAGAGGTAAAAGGAAGTTTTGAGTACCGAACTTCTAAAAGTGAGGGATGTAATATATTTACTTAAGAAGAACCCTACATTTGTGTATGCAAAAAAAGACTATTTTATCTCCGCCACCAAAAATTAAATCTATGATTCGTCTTATTAGCTAATCGGATGAATGACCATCTTTATCATATGGACTTCCATCTTTCATATTCAAATACGGTGGTCCACATTTCTTTATTATATGGAATTATGGTCTTCTTTATGATTGGAGTCATGGACTCCTTTTTTATCCACACTTATGAAACTTTTATCAGAATTGGAGCATCAATCTTTTGATTCGAGCGACTCCTTGGACAAAAGATGATTTTAGTTCCCCTTATTCAATGAATTTCTAAAAAGGGTCATCAAGATATTAAGTTAAGAAGGAGCATCTAAAGGGAGATTAAAAACAATCAAGGAACAAAGAAAGGGTAAAAAGCAAAGAAGAGATGCATGAATGAAGAAGCAAAATTCAGAATTGAGACTCAGAAACATTAAAGAGTTTTCTTAAGATAAAGCATAAGTAAACTGTTCCGAAAAAAAATTATACCTAATTTTTTGCAGAGTAAACAAGGAGGGGTTCCTGAATAAGAGTAGAAGGGACACTAATAGAGCTATTAAGTAATGGAAAATGGCAGAAGAAACCAAGGGCATGGCAATTGAATGTCTTGAGTAAGGAATATCTAAAAGTGAGGGACTGTGTTCTGTCTACTTGTAAAGGGCCCTAACCTTTTCTTATGTGGATTTATAACTTATTAGCTTTCTTATTGAGATATGGTTATCATACGATTTAGACAAATTATCTTCTTCATAATATGTACTCCTAGATTTATTATTGAGATATTGTTGTCAGATCTTCTTTATTATATAGGATATTGGTTTTCGTTATGAACAGAATTATGGATTCTATTATTATCTACACCAGGATTAGAGGTTTAGAGGTTCGATCTTATATTCCAGGCATGGATTTAAAATTATTATTATATAGTCCAATGGACTTCTCTACTATATGGGTTTATGATCTTCTTTATTATCAGGGTGGCTAACCTTCTCTATCAAATCATGGTATTCCCTTCGCCATGGACTTCAGGACTTTTGAGACAGAATATGGTTTTGGTCCCCTTTATTATATGGATTTCCAAAAGGGTTAGTGCACTAATTCCTCAATTTTTGAAAAGAATAAGGATTAAATTTCAAAAGGTTGATTTTCATTTCAATAAAACTATATATATATATATATTAATTTTTACAAACGATCGATACCTATTTAAATAGTTTCGGTACTTACTTCTAGAAATGAATCTCTATATCTTCAAAAGTGTTATTTCCTTGAATTCATTACATATTCCATCGAGGAAGATTCGTAGTAGAAAATCACTCATGTTCGGAGAGACTCTTAGTTCATGAATCATGACTTCTGAGGCTCGTACGAAAGATTTACCTTTCCACTAAAAAGGAATCCATAGTATTTAACATATATACTTTATATGTAAAAATAGTTAGAAAATTATATTTATAAATATTTTACAAATATGGAAAGGATACTTCTATGTTTTCAAAAGGGCACATAAGTCATTCTTGTGTCTATCAAAAGAAGTAATGATAATAATATTTCCATTTGGAAAGAAAATTGTATAAGAATATTTTAATAAATTATTTCCAAAATATACCCAGATTGGTAATAAACATTTTTGTTTGTAGAGAATATTCTTTCCAGGAATGGTTTTTAAAAATTTATTTAGTCCATGGTTAACTTTATGATGAAATGACATTCGGTGAAAAAGTCAACTCTTGGTTGAGAAACTGTTAGTAAATAAATAATTAGTGAGTTTTTTTATCTAAAATTTACATTTTAACCATGAGGTTTCTAAAAAGCCTTTCTTGGTTTGTCGACTAAGAATTATGTCAAGAAAGGATTTTTATCAATTCGGTTTTAAAAAAATAATTCTTGGTTTATAGATTGAGAACCGTACCAAGAAAGGGTCTTTATCAAATTCAGTTTTCGAAAAACCTCTCTTGGTTTATCAGTAAAGAATCATGCCAAGAAAGAATCTTTATCAAATTCAATTTTCAAAAAACCATTCTTAATTTATCAGTTAAGAACCATACCAAGAAGAGATCTTGCAAAAAATTAATTTTTCGAAGTCCTTTCTATGTTCATCAATTGAGAACTATAACAAGATAGGTACATTATAGGAGAAATCTAATTTTTTTCCCTTAGTCCATGGATTTTGGTTCATGCTAAATTAAATCATCCCTCAGTCCAAGTTAAATTCATTATGAGGTGACTCTTGGTTCGAGTTACATCGATCCTAATAAAACTCCTAGTCTGATAAGGATGGTGAGATTTTTAGGCAGTGGTAACCATTTCACCTAGTTGTGTAAAGACCTCGGACCTGTTCCAAGCCACCTAACAGTAGAGTTTGTTGGCCCTTAGATATCTGTGTTAAGGCAACCGTTCAATTGTCCAAAAGAGGATACTAAGGGTGGTCAAAGCAAGCCTTTAGCTCCACCACTCGCACGGGGTTAAAGCAACCGTCTAGAAGAGAGAGTATTGATGCTAAGCAATTGTAGAAAGATCGTTAAATACAAAAAAAATCACCAATTAGAGGTTTGAAAATAGCCATTTTAGAAAAATGACCTACACAACATTTGTCGAAAGATTGTCAAATGCTTAAGAGCTACTAATTAGAGGTTGGTCAAATATCCATTTTTAGGAATATGGTCTACCCACCAATCATCAAATAATTTTAAAATACTTAAGAGCTATCAAATAAAGGTTGTTCAAATAGTTATTTGTTGGAAAATGGTCCATCTAACAATCACAGAAAGATTTCCCAAAATCCAACTATCAAGTACTTAGAATTTTCAATTAGAGGACAATTTAGTATAAAATTTTCAAAAGAGATTTATCAAATAAATGGTTTTTAAATGAAGCTACAAGGAGCTCCTATACTTTATAGGGATTTTCAATGAAATGGTTTTCCAAGGAAGCTATAAGAAACTTCCATGTTTCTAAAGGCTATCCATGAAAGCTATAAGAAGCTTCCATATTTCAAAATGATTTGCAAAAAAAATGGTTTCATATAAGCTATAAGTAGCTTGCATATTTCAGAAGATATTTTCAATAAATATTTTCCAATAAAGCTATAAGGAGCTTCCTTATTTCAAAGAGATTTTCAATGAAACTATTTTTCAATGAAGTTATAAGTAGCTTTCATATTTTAAATGAATTTTCGCTGAAATGGTTTTTCGTTGAATCTATAAGGAGCTTCCATACTTTAAAAGACATTCTCGATAAAATGGTTTTTCATGAAGTTAAAAGAAGCTTTATATTCCAAAAAAGTAATGAAATGGTTTTTTGATGTAGTTATAAGGAGCTTCCATATTACAAAGAGATTTAAATGAAATGGTTTTTAAATAAAGCTATCATAAGCTTTAATGTTGTCAAAAGGTTTTCAATAGAATGGTTTTCGATAAAGCTGTAAGGAACTTCCATATTTCAAAGAGATTTTCAATGAAATGGGTTTCCAATTAAGCTAGAAGAAGCTTCCATATTATAAAAGGATTTGAATGAAATGTTTTTTCAAGAAAGCTATAAGGAGCCTCCATATTTCAAAGACATTTTCAATAAAATGGTTATTCAATGAAGTTATAAGGAGCTTTCATATTTTGATAGAGAATCTCAATAAATGCTTTTCGAATGATGCTATGAGAAGTTTCCATATTTTAAAGAGATTCTCAATAAAATGGTTTTCCAATGAAGCTATAAGGAGCTTCCACATTTTAGAAGACATTCTCGATGAAAGAGTTTTTCAGTGAAGTTATGAGGCGCTTCCATATTACAAAAAAGATTTTCAACGAGGTTATTATTCGATGAAGTTGTAAGAAGCTTCCATATTTCAAAGAGGTTTACAATTGAATTGATTTTTAGTGAAGTTATAAAATGATTCCATATTTCAAAAAGGTTTTTCATGAAACGGTTTTTCGATGATTCAGTAAGGAGCTTTCATATTTCAAAGAGATTTTCAATGAAATGGTGAATATACGAAGCTTCCATATTTCAAAATGAGTTCCAGTGATTTTTTTGATGAATCTATAAGAAGCTTCCATATTTCAAAGCAATTTTCAATAAAATGGTTTTTTTAATAAAGCTATAACGAGCTTCCAAAATTTAAAAGAGTTTTGAATAAAAGGTTTTGCAATGAAGCTATAAGGATATTCCATATTTCAAGCAAATTTTCTATGAAATTTTCAATGAAGCTATAATGAATTTCGATATATCGAATGAGATTTTCAATGAAGTGGTTTTTCGTTGAAGCAATAAGAAGCTTCCATGTTTTGATATATTTAATGAAATGGTTTTCTATTGAAGCTATAAGGAGCTTCCATACTTCAAAAGAGATTTTCAATGAAATACTTTTTTCGATGAAGCATTAAGGAACATCCATGCTTCAAAAAGAGATCTTCAACGAAAGAGGTTTCCTAATGAAGCTATTTCTAATGAGGCGATAAGAAGCTCCCTAAGTATATGGTTACATTTTCTAAGTATTGAAAGTGTAGTGTTTTGTGAATATACTTATGTTGAATTTTGGCGACACTGTATGGAGAATTGAAGTGGTCGGAAGTAGCTTGGTGTTGGAGAAGATGTTTCACAAATCGTAGCTCGGAGGAGGATGATATGGCGGAGAAGGTGGATTGCTGCTAGAGCAACAAGTGACATACGTCTGTGGGAAAGTGACAGGCGTCTGAGCTTAGGGTTTTGGTAACCCGGGATTTGTGATAGGTGTCTGTCATCTTGTGACAGAAGTTTGAGAGCAGGGAAACTTGTTTCTCGAAACTTCCGACAGACGTCTAAGCCGATGTGTGCTGCATATTTTGCCTAGGTCGATTAGATTGATTTGTGAAGGCTTCAAGAGACAAATTGGGTATTTTCCTGAACGAGAATTCTCCCCATGTAAGCTATTTTTATATTCAAAGACTTGATCAATCCAGGAGATTATGTGTTTTATCCTTCATTAAATAAATTTTATCAAAACCTAGTTTTCTTCAATTCTCTTCTCCATAAATCTATTCTATTTAAATATTGATCATTGTAATCAAACTCTTGTACTCTTTTTATTGGTATTAATAAAGGCTCTCTCTCAAAGTGGAGTACACTAACAAAACATTAGTGGAACCATTATAAATTGATGTGTGATTTATTTTATCGTTATTTCTCTGTTTTTCTATTGCTTGTTTGGTGATTATGATTGGTTTTGGAATGGATTGAGATTTGGATTGAGATATTGATTGGTTGTTTTTGTACTTCTTATCACGATCTCATTTTCCGCTGTGCTTTGGGTTTTTGATTTGCGGGGTTTCGAGTTAGAATTCCCTTAACATTTGGTATCAGAGCATTGGAGTTGGTAGGTGGTTGTAGAAATGCCGAAATCGAGTAATACGTTGGGTATTCCCTCAATAGTTGGTCCAAGTGGTGTAGAGTTATATGTATGTGGATCGTAAGCGGCTTCAAGTTCACAATTGGTTATAGACAAGTGGAATGGTGATAATGATTTTGAAAAGTGGCAATGGAAGATGAAAGCGGTTCTAAGGCGGAATCGAGTGCATTGGTTAGTGTTTGATATAAATTTGTTGTCGGCGAACATCTTAGATGTTTTGAGAGAGGAAATGGAAGAGTGGGCATTCACTACACATCAACTTGCTATGGGAGAGAATGTGATCTCCGAAATTAGTGGTGAGGCTACCACTGAGGGTATTTGGAACAAGTTGTAGGAGTTATATATGAAGAAGTCACTAACTTATCATTTAATCTTATTGCGAAAGTTCTTCACCTATAAGATGAAGGATGGTACTTCGCTAAAGGCACACCTGAATGTCTTTGATGATTTGCTAATGAAGATGAAGGCAGTAGATTTGAAGATTGAGGAAGAGCAAAAGGCGATGATATTATTGTGTTTGTTGTTGAACCATTATACGGGTTTCTCAAATAGTTTGATCTATAGCTAGGATACTTGACTCTTGATGATGTCAAAATGGGTCTTCTTTGTGAGGAGTTGCATGGTCAAATGAAGGAGTTGGGTAATGGAGATAGTTGTGCTAGTAATGGTCATGGTTTATTTGTGGAGAAGGAGAGATATGAAAAGAAAGGGAACTTGGGGTGTTCTAAATCAACAAAGCCCGGTTGGGGAGGAAAGTCGAGGGAAAGAAATTGCAAGTGCTTTATTTGTAAGAAACCTGGTCATTGGAAGAATGAGTGTCCAGATAAGGAGAAGGCGAAGAAGGAAGTAGCATCTTCATTAGTAGCGGCGGAGAGTGGAGTTGGTGATGGAGACGTAGATGTTTTGACGGTGGTAGCATTAGATGTTTCAGGCAGCGAATGGGTGCTCGATTTGGGTGCGTCTTATAATATGACACCGATAAAGAATTGTTTTTCTTCTTATGTCGACAAAGAGGGAAATTCAATTGGTATGGGTAACGGTGCTATTTGTAAGTTGAAGGGCATTGGTTCCGTGCAAATTCAAATGTTTGACGGAGTGGTTCGTACTCCTACTAATGTACGCTATGTTTTGGGACTTCTGAAGTCTCTTATCTCTTTGGGGCAACTGGATTCTTTAGGTTGTAAGATCACCATTGAGAGTAATAGATTGCTGGTTTCGAAGGGTGGACTTGTGGTGATGAAAGGCGTAAGAACTCATGGTGTTTATTTGCTTCAAGTTGTGACTATAGAAGGCAAAACCTGTGTTGGTGTTGATAGTTCTCATGGCATGGATGCGACTAGGTTGTGGCAATTGAGATTAGGTCATGTCTTGGAGAGGAGTTTGGATATTCTTAGGAAGTGGGTGATGATCGATGGAGAGATTTTCAACAAACTAGAGTTTTGTCAGGATTGTGTCATGGGGAAGAAAAATAAAGTGTCATTCGATGAAGGAATACATGATTCGAGGGAGGTTCTTGAGTACATGCACACGTATGTTTGGGGACCAGCACTGAAAGCTTCTTTGGGAGGAGCAAGGTATTATATTTCTTTCATTAATGATTTTTCTCAAAAGGTATGGGTGTATATAGTGAAGGCCAAGTCGGAGGCATTTGCAAAGCTCAAAGCATGGAAGGCCCTTATTGAGAATGAGAGTGGCAAGTCTTTGAAGGTTCTAAGGTTCGACAGTAGCGGAGAATATGTTTCCAGAGTGTTCTTGGAGTTTTGCAAGCACCGTGGTATTTGGAGACATTTTACTACACCGGGAGATCCGCAATCGAATGATGTTGCGGAGAGGATGAACCGTACTCTACTTGAGAAAGCTCGATGCTTGAGATTGACATCGGATTTGTCTAAGGGATTTTGGGCCGAAGCATTGTCAACCGTGGTGCATGTTGTTAATCGAATTCCATGCTCGACTACTGATAACAAAATTCCGAAGGAATTGTGAAAGGGAAAGAGCATTGAATTGAGCTATTTCATGTGTTTGGTAGTCCGGTTTATGTGCATGATATGGGAAATAATAAGCTTGAGCCTAGGGATTTCAAGGGGATTTTGCTTGGTTATACAGATGAAGTAAAAGGCTATCGGATTTGGAGTCTATAAATGGAGAATATTATTAATTCTCATCATCTTACTGTTGATGATTCGGCTTTGTTCAAGGAGAATGAGAGCTCATCGGATATTCCGGATTTGGTTTATGGTGAACCAAAAGAGAAGGAAGTTATTCCCATCTTTCGTCCAAGAAGTAGAGCAGTTGGAGATGCTTATGAGGAGGAAGCGGTTAATGTAACATCACATAGTCCACATGGTTCCTCTAGTAGTGTTGGTGATGTACATGATTCTAGAGAGGATTTGGTTCAAGGTGGAGCCGAAAGGAGTTTAGGTGATGGTATTGCTACTTGGATGGGTCGTCGTGCTATAAGGCCACCCGATAGATATGGTGATTGGAACTATCTTAGCTTTTTTGATAATTTGGACTATGCTCTTCATGTAGTCCAAGATGAGCTGATGGACCTTGATGATGTCATGGAGTCGAGTGATAGCTCGAAGTGGATTTGTTACATAGAGGAAGAGATGCAATCATTGATGAAGAATCAAACTTGTGATTTGGTTCCATTTCCTAAAGAAAACCATGCTATTGGGTGCAAATGGATATACAAGGTGAAGGATGATGGGAGATACAAAGCTAGGCTAGTGGCTAAGGGGTTTGCACAAAAGAAGGGAAAGGAGTATGATGAAATTTTCGCACTGGTTGTGAGACATACTTCAATCTAGATATTACTTGCTATAGTTGCTATTCACGACTTGGAGTTGGAGCAACTTGATGTGAAAACCACCTTCTTGCATAGTGACTTGGATGAAGACATCTACATGGAGCAACCAGAAGGTTTTGTTGTAGATGATAAGTCAAATTTGGTTTGCAAGTTAAAGAAATCTCTATACGGTTTGAAGCAATCACATAGGAAATGGTATAAGAGATTTGATCATTTTATGCTTGAAAGTAGTTTTAATAGAAGCATCAAGGATGCTTGTGTATTTTTCAAGAGGTTGGAAAATGATTGTTGGGTGTATTTACTCTTGTATGTGGACGACATGCTCATTGCTGCAAAAGATAAAAATGAAATTGACAAGTTAAAACCAAGTCTAAAATCGAAATTTGAAATGAAGGATCTTGAAGAAGCAAAGAGGATATTGGGCATAGAAATAGAAAGGAATCGAAAGAGTTTTGAGTTAAAATTGACTCAAAAGGAATACATAAAGAAAGTGCTTTGCTTTTTTAGCATGGAGGATGCAAAGGCATTAAATACATCTTTACCTTTGTATATGAAGCTTTCGAATAAGGGATCACCTACCTTGGAGAAAGACAAGGCTTATATGGCAAGGGTGCCATATGCTAGTGCGGTTGGAAGTTTGATGTATGCTATGGTGTGTACGAGGCCCGACATCGCAAATGCTGTTGAGATGGTTAGTTGGTATATGGCTAATCCGGGGAAATTGCATTGGGAAGCTGTGAAGGCTATTTTGAGATACCTTAGAGGTACACCATCTCATGGTCTTGTTTTTGGCGGTAGTGAGGAGATGAATTGCAAGTTGGTTGGTTATTGTGATTCGAACTACGCCAGTGATATGTATTGGAGAAAATCGACTTTCGGATATGTCTTTACACTTGGTGGAATAGCCATAAGTTAGAGATCGAGATTGCAGACCATAGTTGCTTTATCTACTATAGAGGCGAAGTTGATAGCCACAATGGAGGTGGCAAAGGAGGCATTTTATTTAAGGTGTTTGTTGTGTAACTTGGGATTTGAACACGATAGCATCGATGTCCAATGTGATAGCCGAAGTGTTATTCAACTGCCGGAGAATTTTATGTTTAGCTCACGGACTAAGCATATTGAAGAGGGAGAGTCATTTTTAGTAGACATGGATGAAGATAAGAAAGTATATCTTCGAAAAGTGCACACAAAGGATAACACGACAGATATGTTCACGAAGGCATTGCCGGTTGGGAAGTTCGAGCATTGCTCGAAATTAATTCGCTTGAGGAAGTGCTAAATGCCACATGGTGGCAAGGTTGAAGGAGGTGCATGGTTATGGATGATTAAGACTAACCATAAGAGGTTATGGTTCTATCTTCTTGGTGAGTACTAGTGTACACTCCTTAGTACTTTTGTCTTTTGGTGAGACGGTTTTGGATTTGGGTGCTTTCAACACTTCATTGGCAGGTGGGGGCTTTGCCTGAGCTCGTTGATGGAGTGCACTGGGCAGTGGCTTTGCCAGAGCTTATTGAGAAAACATTCAAGCTTATTTGGTTGATGGTAGAAGTGGTAATAGTTTGGTACTATCAGTTGTTGGTGATGGAATGGTACCATTTGTTCTTCGTAATGGAAATGGATATAGTGTCGAGGTGGAGTGCTGAATTTTAGCGAACCTATATGGAGAATTGAAGTGCTCAAAAGTAGCTTGGTGATGGAGAAGACAGTTCGCAAGTCGGAGCTCGGAGGAGGAAGATATGGCGAAGAAAGTGGAGTGCTACTGGAGCAATAGGTGACAGATGTCTGAGCTCAGGGGTTTGGTAACCCAAGATTTGTGACAGAAGTCAATCATCTTGTGACAGATGTATGAGCGCAGGTAAACTTGTTTCTCGAACCATCTGACAGACGTCCATCATCTTGGGACAGACGTCTGAGCTGACATGTGCTGCATATTTTGTGTGGGCCGATTGGATTGATTTGTAAAGGCTTCAAGGGGAAAATCGAGTATGTGCGTGGACGAAAATTCTCCCTATATAAGCTATTTTCAGATTCAAAGACTTGATTAATCCAAGAGATTAAGGGTTTTATCCTCCATTAAAATAGGGTTTATCAAAACCTAGTTTTCTTCAATTCTCTTCTCCATAAATCTATTCTATTTGAATATTGTACATTTTAATTAATCTCTTGTACTCTTCTCATTGGTATTAATAAAGGCTCTGTCTTAAAGTGGATGTACACTAACAAGACGTTAGTGGAGCCACTATAAATCGGAGTGTGATTTATTTTTTCGTTAGTGCTTTGTTTTTCTATTGCTTGTTTAGCGATTGTGATTGATTTTGTATTGGATTGAGATTTGGATTGAGATAATGATTGGTTGTTTTTGCACTTCTTTTCACGATCTCATTTTCCGTTGTGCTTTGGGGTTTTTATTTGAGTGGTCTCAAAATAGAATTCCCATAACAACTTATACCGTTGAGATAAGTATATGGTTGCATTTTCTAAGTATTGAAAGTGATTTTTTTTGTGAATTTACTTATACCGTTGAGATAAGTATATAGTTACATTTTCTAAGTATTGAAAGCATAGTATTTTGTGAATATACTTATACCATTGATATAAGTACATGGTTACATTTTCTAAGTATTGAAAGTGTAGTGTTTTGTGAGTATTCTTATACCATTGAAATAAGTATATGGTTACATTTTCTAAGTATTGAAAGTGTAGTGGTTTGTGAATATACTTATACCAATGAGATAAGTTTATGGATATTTTTCCAAGCATTGAAAAAGTATAAAAGAATAATGAATGAGTAGTACATATTTGTATCTTTGTAAAAGTATTTTTATACAAGTATTTACAAAGTGGTTTTAATTACTAAAAGGATTAATTAAAGAGGCTTAACGGTTGCTTATGTGCTTAATCATGCTTGGTTTCCATATGAAACTAAATCTCTGATTGGATTGTTTGCTTATTTGATACTTAAATAACTGACTATCAAACCTTTGCCTGTTTTGAAACCATCGATTGTCGGTTTGGAGAGACCAGGATCATATATGTTATCCGAAAACAACTTCGAACCAACACAAGCGTTTGAATGGAAGGTATCTTGAAGGTGATGGAATCGAAGGCAAAGTTCTTTTATCCCCAATAGAATGCTCCAATCCATACCTATACATATAGATACTTCATCTATAACCTAAATGTCGACCTCAAAAAAGCGACTTATTTCCCATTACTCTTCAACTATAAAGTAATGGGAAAATTGCACGATGAATGGTAATGGATCATTATAGGTGAAGGCAGAGCGTTCGGCATGTTTCGTGGGTTAGTATGGATCGACATTCCGCTTAGGGAAGGAAGGGTTGGCATTTCCTTGGTGGAAGAAGGATTAGCATTGGTTTGATTAAAGAGGGATCGGCATTGGGTTGGTTGAAGAGGGGTCGGCATTGGTTTGGTTGAAGAGGGATCGTGATTAGTTCGGTTGAAGAGGGATCGACACGTTTGGATCGATATGCCTCAAGAAGAGAAGGGGTTAGCATTTTCATGAAAGTAGAGGGATCGGTATGCTTTAGGATGGAAGGATCGGTGTATGTTGTTGGAGGGTGATGGTTCGGCATGCTTCAAGGATGGATCGACGTTGATTTGGCTAAAGGGATAACGATCGGTGGTATGATGCCGATCATTATTTTTGGACAAGTCGGGATTGACGATCGTTATGGTGGGCCCATGTAGGTGAGAAGGCCCTGTAGCCGAAGTTTCACCTATAAATACAGTAGGCTTGGCTTTGAAAAAAGGACCTTTATTTTGTTTTTATTCATCTTCTACCTAGCGGTTACTCTTCCATTTTCATTCCAGAATCTCGAATTGTAATTGTAATCAAATTTCAGTATAATAAAAAGGATTGATCTAGAGTGAACGTAAGCTGGAGTTAGTCGAACCACTATAAATCTTGTCTCCTTTACTTGCTTTCATTTTAATTTTATTATTCTTCATATTATATTCTCTACATTATATACTATCTGTGATCTATGAATGGATATTGGTGCTTTCATGTATAATTAGGTGTTGGTGGCCAATTTTGATGACAACATTTTGGTGCTTTCACTGAGAAAGCTTGCACTTAGGGATTTGGAAGTTAAGATCTTGGATTTGAAAGCTTGGGAACTTGGATTTAGGAAGCAAAGGCTAGGTAATCAACAAGGAGAGAGAGAATAGAGAGGAGCCATCATGAAGGAAGTCAGGAGGCTTCCTTAGAATCTAATCAGACCTCAATCTTCATCACTAGAGACGAGATGGAAACAATCATGGATGCTATGTAGGAAAAGATGCTGAAGAGACAAGAGGAAATGATGCAAAACCTATTCCAACGGATTGGAAAGGCTGGAGTGCAAAACTAAGGGAATGGAGTAGCAGAAAATACAGGAAATGTGGATCAAGGATTTGGGGCAGCAGGTGCGGAGGAAGTCCAGAATTAGAACCAAGGAAATGGAACAACCAAGATACGGGATAAAGTGGAGCCACCGAGACTAGCCCCTGACCAACCAGGAACGATCGGCCAGAGCAATGCCGATCGTTATAGAACGATCGGTGTCGATTGTTCCATACTTGGGGGCATGCCCCCGGATCATATTAGATCGATTCCAGGCGGGATATCGGGTGGTGTTATGTAGTTTGGTGTTGACTGGGATATTGATGCTCGTCTAGAAGGGCAGGTTTCAGGATTCCCTCGTGGACTCGTGGGGGCAGGTTGGAGATAATGGACAAAGATTACCACTTAATGACAATGATAGATTGGCGGGAATGATCAGACGGGCCACGAGAGGAGGATTGGTAAATAGAGATTTGGAAGATGTGAATAGGAGCCCCTTCCCTTCTACGATTAGGCAAGCTTGGAATCCACCGAAATTAAAACTACAAACACTGGAGACATATGATGGAAGAACGGATCCCGTTGTTCATCTGACAAGGTACATGAGGCATATGGAAGTACTGTGGGCATCGCAGGAGGTCATGGCATGGTGCTTCCCTTTGTATTTGACGGATATAGCAGCACTATGGTTCAGACAATTGGAAAGCGGCTCTATTCGTACGTGGACATAATTGATCGAAGGTTTTATAAAGCAGTTTTGAGTTCACATCTCGAGACCCAAAAATGTGATGTGTTTGGCAACACTAAAACAGAGGACCGAAGAGTCTCTGAGGAGTTTTCTAACACGGTTTAATGTTGCGGCGGCATTGGTGGATCGTCCAGATGAATACATGGTTTTAATGGTAGCTATATCTGGCATTGCTGATGGCATGGAATTGAGGATTTGCTAGCACGGGATCCACCTATGGATTTAGAGGAGTTTTACCATGAAGCAGAAAGGTTTTTGCGACCGGAAGATGCAAAAGCTGATAGAGAGGAAGTTGTAGTTTATGCGGTCAAAGACGAAGAACCGCCTGGGGAAGATTCAAACAAGGATAAAGGAAAACGAAGAGCAAAGGATGGCTTTGATAGACCGAAGCGACCATGAAGGGAAGCGAGATTCACCTCTTACACGGAATTGACTAAAACATAAGAATGGATATATTTGGACACTATGGGGCAGATCCCCTATCGAAGGCAAATGAGGAGAGAGCCCACTAATAACGAAAAGAAATCAGACAAATACTGCCTGTTCCACAAGCTAGACGACCATAGTACAAACGATTACAGGCACTTGAAGGATGAGATCAAGAGACATATCCGAAATGGAAGGTTGTTACAATACATAAGAACGCGAGCAGCGGCAGTGGAACATGAGCAACCGCCATCCGCATCGAATGGAAACTGCCCTGGATCAAGGCGTCAACTTGTCATCAATTGATCGGAATGGTAAAGAATAAGTAATAAACCCCACAATAAAATAGCTAAGTCACTTGCACATGCCCGGGATCGCGAACTCGGAATTATCAATGTTAGATTTGTCGTCAAATTCACGTTCAATATTTTTGTAACGTTTAACTTCGTGCTTGGATTTGTAGCCCAATCTTTTGTCAAACCTCTAGCCTCAAAAGGTGAGAAATCACTCACGATTAATGTTCTTTTATTTATTAAATTTGATTTCAATTGAAACGATAATTGAAATATGCTGTTGTTAGTTAATTACACTGTTATATATGCTATTATCTGTATTCGTTCACCTGTGACATCTGACACCATTATCTGTTATATATACAATGATAATCCAGTTTGGTTGTTAAATGATTGATTGTTTGATGTTTACATTGTACGTTAATTTGTTAATGTTGTAAGTGATAAATAATTTGAAATTGAAATTGACGTAGGATAGTTAGATTTGATATATGTAACGACCTCGAATTTTATATAAATTTAAATTGATAATTTATTGAATTTTTTGAATAAAAATTGTGAAATAAATCGATAATTGATTGCGAGTTTCCCCGGATCAAATAAATTCTGTATAAATCCTTTAAATTTAAAAAAATTGTATACATGTGATTTGGATTTAAATTTCAAGTAAATGGTTTAATAATAATGTGAATATATATGTATATATGCATATATGGGTAAATTTGAATATATATATATATATTGAGTTTAAATTTTAAGTTAAAATAGAAATCGTTTATATTATAAAGTAGTATTACAAAGACAAAGTTAAAAAGAAAAGAAACAAAATATAAATAGGAAGCAAACATGGAAAAAAGTAAACAAGTAAGAAAGAAATAAAGACAAGTTAATAAATGCAAGCCACTAATATCTCCAGCCGAAATCAAATTAGCATAGTCAAAGCAAACAAAACATATAGTCATGTACACTTGCCAAATGAAGAAATAAAATATAGCCTGCAAAAGAAAAAAATATAAGCATGAAGCTTACAAAGGAAGATAGCAATAAATATATTCAACTATAGATATCTATGTACACTTAAACAAAACAATATCTTCATATTGTACAGCCGAAAGGAAGTTTTATAAATAAAATTTTTTATATTGTACAAGATAATAAATGCTTGTACACCACAATATCACTTCAGTCTACAAGCCAGAAAAATCTCTGCTAAGCTTTGTACAAAATAATATATCACTTGTACCACATTTCATCTCAGTTAAACAAATAAAACATTACCCTGTACAAAGCCTTCTTTATATACATACATATCCATGTTAACATAGTTTGTTCATAAAAACTTAGCAAAGTCAGGAAGAGAAAGAAAAACATAAGTATCATTTTATTCACAAACTCAACTTCATTCAAGAAGACAAAACAGAAAAGGGAAAAGAGGAATATTCAATCTGCAGGTTTTCTAAACATAAGAAAAGTGTTCTCTGTTTCCAAATAATTTCATGTGAGTGAACATCTCTATTCAAAACTCAAATCAGTTTTTATCTTGATGCTTATGAATATATTTGTGATAATGTTGTGATAAATGAAATTTGATACTTGTATATGTATGAATATGTATTTGTTTGGTGTGTATGTCTATGTATACATATATATATATATATATATATGCATAGCTCTGTTTCAAGTTTTACAATGTTCAAACTTGATCAAAAATAAAATAAAATTCAATATATCTCTTCCTGATTCTTGTTAGACCTAGATGTATAAATCAAACTTGATTGTAATGACAAGGTATTTGATTTAAAAATATTTCCAGTGAAAATCTGATGATAGTTTTGATAGGAAGGAAGAAGAATAGTAGAAGTTTAAATATATCAAAATCTCAACTTTAATAACTTGTTGTTTTAGGTATATAATCTAATTCGTTATCAAAATCTATGATTTTTAAAAATAAAATGAGGATTTCTAAGTTGGTATTTTGGGTGGAATCGAATGATGAATGGGAAATGGGTTCTCGCAATTTCCTGGTGATCAGCGATGAATGGTGGGCCGTGCTTCAGGGCGAAGGTAGGTAGATGGATGTAGATAAGGGGAAAAATATGGATTAAATTGATCAATGATTAAATTGATGGTACGAGGTTAAAATAGGGTTTAAGGAGTTAGTTTTGTCGTCGTGGTTTCTCGAGGTCGTGCGACACTAATGGTTCATCGGAGATGATCGCGGCCAGGGGAATGGGAGCGTGGAACTCAGGCTAGGGTTCAGGCGAAAGGTCACAACCTTTGGTGGTCTGTGGCGTCGAGTAGGGATGATCATTGGTTGGTGGGTGTTGTTCCAGTTTTGGAATCGAATTACTCGATTTTGAACGACGGCGAAAGTGAGGGATCTGGGTGTTCGTGGCGACTCAGTAGTTGGTCGTCGACTTGTCGACGCTAGTGGTGATGGTCGGAGGCGCGGTAGTGATGTGTGCATGTGCACGCGACATAGTTCATGTCTGTAAATTTTAAAGGGTTAGGAAGAAGGCTTGGAATCGGGGCAAACTCGAAGGGATTCATGAAAAACTCGAAGCAAATGAAGATGTAGGGGAACTCGAAGTTAGGCTCGGGGAATATGAGGGTTGGCTCGGGTTTTATTTAAACGTGATAATTCAATAAGTTTTTTTTTTTCTCAAACAAATGTTAATAAGTTTTAAAGTTTATTATTTTGAATAAGTTTTTAAAGGGATACAAACTAAGTTTTCAATTTGTTGAAGGTTTTTAAATAAAAAGTATTTCAATTTAATTAAGTTTAAAGTGTTAAATCTATATAACCTTTCTTTTAAAAAGTTTATTTTTGATAAACTTAATATTGTAATTTATTAAGAAATGAAAAACATTAATTTAACTTAAAGATTTTAAGTTAATAATGGATTTATTTCAAAGGTTATTGAATAAAATTTAAATGATGAAATGAGGTAGTTAATTAAGATAAATGATTTATCTTAAGTTAAGGTATTGATTAAGGAAGATTACAGTGATTTCGTAAGTGATTTATTAAGATTAATTAATGTAAGTAATTAGGGTGTAACGCCCCACCTCTATACCCACGCTAGCCAAGAACACTACGGAGTAATGCTGTCAACTAGCATGGAGAATAAAGCTGTTGAGGAGCGACCATCCATGTAACTTCTTTGTGCGAGCACCGATATGTCAGATAGTATAGCATGCATTTTATTTAAGGAGGAAAATTCGACATACCGATACAAACTCAAAGCTATCACACAGTGGCTATATATAATCTTCGGAAAAAACTATAGAAATAAACATAACACAAATCAGTCACTGACATCCATATCACAAAGGCGGAAAAAGATATGAATAAATATATATCGCATGAAAGTGTACATCAGAGTAGTGGTCTAAATGATCCACGATAATACAAAAGAATAGCTACCAGCTACACAAAAGAATAAGTATACATCACGGAGTTTATATCTCAAATGTATACAACCAAAAACTACTAATCTAAGTAGTTAGCCAAAAGTTAGAGTAATCCCAGAAGAGAAGTCAAGCAGGAGCACCTGTAACATCTCGATCTGACCCGAGTATTATTTCATAAGAAAATAATAAACGGATCAGTCTAGCTATAAATATCAGATAATATGGTGTTAACGCTGAAAATTGAACGCTAACACCCCGGTGTGTGTAGTTATGTTGTGAAAGCACCACCCTTGAGACGGGAACAAGAAATAAGCGGTAAAATAGCAGAAAACAGTAAAAGACAACGATTTATAGTGGTTCGGCTTAAGATCAAGCCTACGTCCACTTTGAATTCCTTTATTGCTGATTTCAATTACAAGTTGATACAATATACTCCAAAATACAATACACTTCGATTCCAGAAACACTTTAGACTCGTAGCTCGAACTTCGATGTGAAAGAGACTCTTTGAATCCGTTTTTTATGTGCAAGATCTCTCTCGAAGCTTGATGTGATGTCTTGAATGTTTGGAGTTCTTTAAGTGTTGGTTGAGTCGAGAATTCTGCAGAGTAACGGCGCTTCGGAGAATGGTTGGAAAGAAGTCCCCTTCTTGTTGGAGTTAGGGGGGGTATTTATAGGAGTGATTCTGGGCGGAATTTAATCACTCAAGTACTAGGTCGTCTACGACTTAAGGTAGGTCGTAGGTCGTGGGTCGGCGACAACATAGGGGATCCGACTTATTTCAGTTACATTTGGTTCTTTCTGAGCGAGTTATTTAGGTCGCGTACGACTTATCATAGGTCGTAGGTCGGTTGAGATCACTTGCGACCTAATTTAAGTCGCTTGGACCATTTTGCTCTTAAGTCGGTAGGTCGTGGACTCCTTAAGTCGGTAAGTCGTCTCTGCAGTTAGGTCGTTAGCTTCTTAGGTCGTTAAGTCGGCTCTGCGGTTAGGTCGTTAGCTTCTTAGGTCATTAAGTCGGCTATGCAGTTAGGTCGTTAGCTTCTTAGGTCGTTAAGTCGGCTCTGCAGTTAGGATGTTAGCTTCTTAGGTCGTTAAGTCGGCCCTGCGGTTAGGTCGTTAGCCTCTTAGGTCGGCAGCTCTTAGATCGGTAAGTCGGCTCTGCAGTTTAGCCTCTTAGGTCGGCAGCTCTTAGGTCAGCAGCTCTTAGGTCGGTATGCTTTTTAGGTCGCTAGGTCGCGAATCAAAAGAGGGTTAACATTTGCACCTCGAAGTATACGCCTAGGTCATAGGTCGTGTGCTTCGATTTCCTTAGTTCGCTCTTTGATGAGTTTGTTAGGTCGTGAGCGACTTAAGGTAAGTCGTAGGTCGTAGGTCATATGTGTCGACTCGCCTCCCAGTGTATAAATAGCTTAGGCCGTTCCCTCTTTTCTTTTACCTGCTCTATCATTCCGTCTGCCATTAATAAGTTTCCGAGCTTTCAAAGGCGAATTCCAGATTACTCGACCATTAATCATTTCCATCATCATATTACGTAAGTGAATTCAACCAATATTCAATTGCGATCACCATCGAATCACGGGTCCCTTATTTGTTGTTCCTAATCCAAGTTTGTATACTATGCTCCATCATGAGTTGTGTCGCAACCGATTTTTGACTTCCTTTAGTTGCTATGTCATTGTGATTTCTCGAAAACACTGCAGCATACTTGTTTCATGATGGATTTGGGATGATTTGGAGATGTTGTGAGATGTGATTAGAGAATGTGGCCTAGGGGTTTTTTATGGGGGATAGTTCAAGTTTATTGGGTTTATGGATCTTGAGTTGGCGAGTTACTGAACATTTATGAAACTCGAGTTGGCGAGTTACTGAACTCCTCAGTGGAGAGGGAGGAGATTGGTGAAGGGAAGTGAGGCTTTGGTTCGAACAGGAGATAGCTTGAGATTCCTTCGGAGACGACCTAGAACATTCACGACCTAACAACTTGTCCGGTTCAGGAATTCTTGCGACTAAACTGATCGAACGACCCAACTATCTCTGTGACCTAATTAGCTTGCGGCATAGGCCTTAGCTCGTGGCCGAGCTAGGACTTAGAGAAATTCGTGCCATTCTGGCTTGAGACCTTTATATGCATTACGACCTAGGGCCAATGACTTAACTTTAACTCGTTGCATATCCTTTAAGTCGTGGGCGACTTAACTTGCACATTGTGACCTAAGGAATTTCCGACCTAGGACTTTGAACAATTTAATCGACCTAATTTCAGCAGCATAGGCTCTAGGTCGCAACCGAGTTAGAACTTGACATATTTGCATTGCCTTGAACCTTTTGACTTGAATTCTTGACTTGAATTGCCAGGATAAACTGCTTAAACTTTGAATTACTTGAACTTTGAACTGTCTAAACTTCTTTACAGATTATCTCTAATGCTAATTGCCTGTTAAACATAACACTTACAGAAAACTGGGACGAATATACTGCCACTGACTGCCCACATCAAATGACAGATTAGTCGATAAAGAATAATCAACTTAAATGAACTGCGTGAATGAAATGCTGTAAACCAACCAATTCAAGTGAAGTATTAAAGCAAAACTAAAATAGTTAACTAAAGCTGACTCGTTTGTATTAACACTGCACTTGGGTTTTAAACTAACAAATCCTGAAATCTCGTAATCGACCAATTGTCAATTTGTTTAATTCCAGTTATGTTTGCTTTTTATTTTTATTAGTTCTGCACAGCACTTCACACTTTTTAGGAAACATGCACCTTTACATTTGAACATCTGGTTGCTTATGTAGAATGGCTTCTCACCAAGAAGAAATAACAGCTCAAGCTGGAGAGGCTATCCCTATTCCTGCTCTAGTAGCTAATCCTCCAGAAAGGATCTCGACCACTTTAACATATAAAGTTTTCCGCCAACTGTGTACTCAGTTCGGCATTGCTGAAACAGATGCCATACTGCCTGAGAGGAGCGACACTGCTTACATACCACCTCATGGTTTCGTTGCCGTTAATCGCCAAATGTGTATGAACGGAGCCATTCCTCCTTTTAACGATTTCCTTCAGCAGCTTCTTCTACGATTGTCTATTTCTCCCTTTCAGTTATATCCCAATGGATACACTATCCTGATGGGACTTTGTGTGTTATTTAGGAGGACGCTGGATCATCTTCCAAGTTTTGACGAAGTTTGTTATCTGTGCTCATTTGCCAAAAACAAAGACCATCCTTCTATCACAGTCGTGAGAAGTGCTAGGAACCGCAAGCTGATCATTGGTCTTCCTGACAGTGTTCACGGGTTTCTAAGTCAGTTTTTCTACGTTCGGTGTCCTCCGGAATTTTATGCTATCTGGAGAGTAGGAAGTATGATCACTTATCCTTTTCCTTTCCTTACGTTTTCTGAACTTTTCAAAGCCCGAGTTGTCAAGTGTTAATTTCGTTCTTTACTTTTTTCAGCACTCCCTCCTCCTTCTAGGGATCCTGGCCACAAAACAACTTTTGAGAGGCTTATGGTCGTGCCAGTTGAGGAAAGAAGTATCCAATTTCTATTGAAAGATGAGTTTTTTCATCAATTTGGACTCTTACATTCTTCTCGTTCTATTCAACCTCATGAGGTCCATGATTCTCCAGCAAAGGCGTCAGATGCCCCAGCTCCTGCCGAAGAACTTATACCAAAAGAACTTACCACAGAGGCTTCTCTGGTGAAGTGTTCTACTTCTGCTGACATTGTGGGGTCGTCCAGCAAGCTAACACTTTCTCCAGTTATTGAAGAGGAGGAATCTCCCCAACACTCCGAGAAGGCAGCCGATGAAGAAGCTAAAAAAGAAAGTTCCGCTCGGCATGATGGCGAAGACATCTTTGGTGTGCTAAGCGATCTAATGGTGACGTCACGCGAGCTTTTTAAAGATGATGTCGTTAGTGCTAAAGTTGCTTCTCCAGTGATCGAAGAGACATCTGCTTTACGACCGCTTTCGTTGACCCAAGAGTTGACTCCTACCGCAAAATCCGATATAACTCCTAAGCCGAAGAGTGGTTTGTAGTCTTACGTGCGTAGTTTGCACGCCACACACACTTAGGATTTTTTGGCACTTATACGCACTTAGCTTCTTTACTTTGAAGATTTCTAAGACTTGACTTTTCCTTCAATTTCAGGTTCTCCGATGGGGCGAAGCGGTTCACATTATGATAACTTTCGGTGCTACGGAGGGCGCGACTCTTATGACTATGGACGCTACCTCCCCGTTCGTAGGGAAACTGATGAGGAGCGAGCGATTAGAAAAACTCGAGAGAGACAAGCTTATGAGGAGTAGCAGAGGAGGAGGGAAGAACGTCAGGACTCCTCTCAAAGAGATGACGCTTCCCATAAGAGAAAGTCGTATGACGATAGAGGAAAATGCCATATTTCTGAAGATCCTGGTAAACGGACTAGGCTTAGCGAAAAGGACGCGTCTGCGTTTTCTGAAAAGACTGATGCTCCTATCTCTTCTGATATCCCATCCGGCTCTCCTTCTTTAAAGAAATCTGACATCCAAGCAATTATCAGCAGGCCCCAGTATCAGGTTAAAGATGCCCCTCCACACTTCAAAGCCGATTTCCGAATTGGTGTTTAAAAGGGGTGCGCTTCGACTTGGACTTGGTACCGATCGATAAGCAAGCTATGCTTAGGAATTCTGATGCGTTTAAGCTTGATATTGAGAGGATGTCCCAATGGCAGAAACTTGTTGATGAACTCCAAAGAGTCAATCATATGAATCTTGAAGCCATGCTGACTATGGAGAACGACAAGACGGAATGGGATAAAATTTTCAAGCAGCACGATGCGGAGATGGCGAGCATTGCAGATGGCAATGCAAGACTTGAATCTGAAGTCAAGCAACTTAAGGAAGATCTCGCCACTTCTTCTGCCTGCATACTCAAAAAGAAGAAGTCTTTCAGAAACAAGTGTGGGATGCACATGCTGCGCAAAGGGATGCTGAAATAAAACTTGAGGTTGAGCAGCATATTACTGAAAAATATCGAAAAGATACCGCTCAGCTGCGAGAAACAGTTATCTCCCAGAACATGGAGATCGAAGTGTTAAAGTCTCAACTTTCTAAAGTTGAGAAAGAGTGTGATGCGGCTGTTGCTGGTCAAGTTGCAGCTGAAGAATCTCATGAAGCAACCAAAGCCTCCATCAGCTCTACTTTATTTGACTTCTATGTTCACAGTGTCTTGGGGCGCGGAAGCCTCTCGTTTTTGGGACCGAAATACGATATTACTTTAGCTGAAGTATGGGAGTCTGCGATTGATATGCTCGGCGGAGCCGGCTATGATGAGGCAGAGCTTGAGGCACATTATTTTAATGATGAAACTCATGCCGCTCTTGCCAGAGGAAAGGAGCAGCTTGTTGAAGCGAGAGCTGAAACAGCGGTAGGGGAGCATTCGGACAAGAAAGCATCTCCAACTGCCCCTGCCCACACTTCGGCCGACGTTAATATCATCGGTTCCAGATCTTATTCTCAAACTCCTGCAAAAGCTGAGGCTGAGCCCGTCATTTCCGAGTCTCCCATCATTCAAGCCGAGGAGAAGTCCCAGGATGATGTTGAAGCCGAAAAATTCAAAGTCGTCGTAAATAAGCCAACTTCTCCAAGTAACTTCAAGTCCGACTACTCATTCGATTCAACCGATCTCGATGAATTTCTTGCTTATTACTTAAGTCCTGGTGATCCAATATCTTCTCTTTTTTCGGAGAGTACTGATTTTAACTTCTTTTCTTCTGTAGCAGAAGCACCAAGCGCTGTGCACTCTTCTCCTCTTCCCGCTGTTCCTCCTCCATCCCTTCAAGTCACTCCTGCTTCTCAGCCAGGGTCGCAGGAAGAACAAATAGCGGCCCTTCAAGGCTTAGAGGATCCACCTGCTTCTCAAGAGCAGAAAGCGGAGGATCTGGAGGACAGCGAGAAGACCCCGGAGCAGTCTTTTGACGATGACACAAAGCTGTCTATGCTGCTCACTCTGGGAAGTGAGTCTTCTTCGAAGAGGAAGGGGAAGCGCGCAGTAAGGAAGAAGAAGAAAAGCGCTTCAGCTGGAGAAGACAAAGTAGAAGAAGATCCGACTACTCCTCCTTCTCCTCCCCCCCGACCCATCCACAACGGCTTCCAAAACTAGTTATCAAGCCGGGAAAGAGCTCTAAGGGTGGCGGGAAGAAGGAGTGATAAGCTGGACTTTATGCTTCTTGTTTTGCTTTTCGCATGTATCGATCGGAGATTGTGCGGGTACCGGTCCCCGCTTTTTTGAGATCTGCACATGTAAAAATTTTCATAGTATTGAATAAAATAATTCTTTTACTTGTACAAATTCTTGTGTATGTGAGAATGCATTTATTTCTCATTTTAGTGTAGAATAAACGATTCTTCTTACTTGTACAAACTTTTTGTCTGTGTTTGAGAATGTATTTATTCTACATCTTTTTTTTTGCATGATATTGTAATGAACTTGTGGTATGTTGCTTGAATACTACTTTTCGAATACTACTTTTATTGATGTAGCTATATTATATGATGTTGCCCTCATACCACAAGTGCATTGTAATATCTTTTTCTTTGACGAGACTTGTACTCTTATTTTGGAGAATAACTATTCTGTTTTTGAAAAAAAATTATTCTGCTTTAATGGAGCGTGTCTCATTTTTGGAGAAGTTTTTTTTACGCTTCGACCTTCGGAGATGGTCACTTTATATTTGTGAAAAGTGAATTCTCCTACACGGTGAAGCGGGCCTCTGAAGGGGGCTTTATGTAGCACTTCAATTTTTAGAAAGAATTTTCCAAGATGAACGAGTTATTCTTCCTTTAAGAATTGAAGTGTTCCTTCAAAGAGGGCTTTTCTTTTTTATTTGTTGTGCCTCGTTAGAGGGCTTTTTGTTTGATTCGCTTGAAATTACTTTCTCACAGTTGAATGGACCCACGGGGCAGACACAAACTGTCTGGTCAGATGTTCGTGTGTATGAACGATTGCAACCAGTTAGCAAGAGTCTTGTTCCTTCTGCTTGGGAAGGTGCCCCTACAGTAGTTCTGTCAACTTTATTGTTTGAGAAGAGCATTTCATTCTTTGGGACGTGCCTCCGAAGAGGTCTTGTGCCTCCGGAGAGGTCTTGTGTGCCTTAGGGAAGGTCTTCTGCCTCCGAAGAGGGCAGTATGTGCCTTTGGGGGAGGCTTGTGCCTCGTAAGGGGGCTTGCAGTGCCTCGGGAGAGGTCTTCTGCCTCCAAAGAGGGTTGTGTGCCTCCGAAGAGGGCTTGTGCCTCCGTAGAGGTCTTTATTTGATTGCCTGAAAGTTACTTTTTCATAGTTAAATGGATCCACGGGGCGGATGCAAGTTATTTAATTGAATGTTCGTTCGCACAAACGATCACAATTAGTTAACAAAGGCCTTGTGCCTCAGTGGTTCCACCAAGCTTTTTGTTGAGAAGAGCACTTCCATTTATTGGCGTGCCTCCGAAGAGGGCTTGTGCCTCCGTAGAGGTCTTTATCCTCCGAAGAGTTGCGCCTCCGAAGAGGTCTTGTGCCTCCGAAGAGGGCTTGTGCCTCCGAAGAGGGCTTGTGCCTCCGAAGAGGGCTTTTGTTGATTGGCTCGCCCATGTCTCTTCGTTGTTTGCTCATTAGTGGTCCCCTGTTATTGTCTCCGAGCCCGTGTTCCTTTCTTTTGCAAGCAATTTGCTCTATCCGATAGAGTGTACTTCACTGTTAAGTGATTTCACGGGACAGGCGCAAGTTATCTAATCGGATGTCTGTTTATACAGACGGCCGTAATCAGTTAACAAGTGTCTTGTTCCTTTTCTTTGGAAAAGTGTCCCTTCGGCGGAATCATCAACTTTTTGTGTGAAGTTCACCTTATGTTGGATTTGAATTTGGAACTTTTTGTGGCTTGACATTCGTTTATTGAGTGATTTGTGGGGCTCACTTGGCCTTGTGATGGGTAAGCTTTGTTTTAATGACCTGCAATATTAGATCAATATTTTAGCAATACGTTTAGAGTATTTACACATCGAAATGAAACATACATTTTATAATAATAAAGAACGCAGAATTTATAGTGGTTCGGCCAAGAACTGGGCCTACATCCACTTTATAGCTCTTTTATTGATCATCACTGATTTTACAATGGTTTACAATACAATTGATACATCTATCATCATTTTACAATTTCAAGCATTGCTTCTAAGTAAAATATGGACGCAAGTGATTGCTGTTCCAGGCTCTCGGGATTGGATCTCCTTCAACAGTTGTGAGTTTGAAAGTGCCATTGAGAAGTTTATAGCCTATGACATATGGTCCTTCCCAATTTGGTCCAAACACTCCAGTTGCTGTCATAATCCTCTTCAAGACTAAGTCCCCGATTTCAAAGATTCGTTGTCGGACTTTAGAGTTGAAGTGCCTTGCTATCCTTTGCTGATGGGCCGCAACTCTGAGTCTAGCTTCTTCCCTTCTTTCATCAAGGAAGTCAAGTGCTTCGAGTTGTAACTTTTCGTTTTCAGCCTGGTTGAAATGAATTCTCCTATGTGAAGGGACTTCTAATTCTACCGGAATCATCGCTTCTGATCCGTATGCCAATGAGAATGGAGTGTGCCCAGTCGCAGTTTTATGAGTTGTTCTGCATGCCCATAGTGCTAGTGGTAGCTTATCAACCCATCCACTCTTTGCTTTTTCAAGTTGTTTTTTGATTGTTGACTTGATAATTTTGTTTACTGCCTCCACTAGCCCGTTTGCCTACGGATGAGCTACTTCTGAGAAGCTTTTTCGGATTTTGAATTGCTTGCAAAAGTCCTGGAACTCTTCGCTTTCAAATTGAGTACCATTGTCTGTGGTTATCTTCTGTGGCACACCATACCTGCAAATGATATTTTTAGTCACAAAATTTATCATCTTTTTAGAGGTAATAGTAGCCAAAGGTTCAGCTTCAGCCCATTTAGTGAAATAATCAACAGCAACAATAGCATATTTGATTCTCGACTTTGCAATTGGTAAAGGTCCGATTAGATCTATCCCCCAAATGGCGAATGGCCATGGACTGACCATCTGTGTTAGTTCGGTGGAAGGTGCTCTTGGGATTTTTGCAAATCTCTGACACTTGTCGCATTTTCGGGAATAGATAGCAGCATCTCGGTTAATATCTGGCCAAAAATACCCATATCGGAGAACTTTCTTGGCAAGAGTTTGGCCACCTGAATGATCCCCACATTCTCCTCCGTGCACCTCTGCTAAAATTGTCTTAGCTTCTTCCTTGGTTACACATCGGAGTAATGGCATTGAGAATCCTCGCCTGTATAATCGACCGTCTTGAATTACATATCTTGATGCTTTTCTTAACAGTTTTCGGCGTTCTTTAGAATTTTCTGGCAAGGAACCGTTGAGTAGATATTCTCTGATCGGGGTCATCCATGACTCTTGTTCTTGAGATATAGCCATGATCCAGTCGATATCCATTTCATCAATGCTTGGAGCTGACAAGACATCCACAGGAACCAATCCCAATAATTGAGCTTCTTCGGAACTTGAATACTTTGCGAGAGAATCTGCCTTCATATTTTCCTCTCGAGGTATGTGGCTTATCAAATAGTGATCGAAATCATCGAGAAACTCAGAAGTCTTTGACAAGTAAGCAGGCAGATTTCCTCCTTTAGCTTGAAACTCTTTCTTGACTTGACATACTATGAGCTGAGAATCACTGAAGATTTGCAATGCTTTGATGTTCAATTCCTTTGCAATTTTTAATCCAGCAATTAGAGCTTCATATTCTGCTTCATTATTTGTAGAAGGAAATTCCAATCTTAATGCGTAACATAATGATCGCCCTTTGGGGGTTTCAAGCACAACCCCAGCCCCGGAACAGTAATCATTTCTTGAGCCATCAGCATATAACTTCCATTTGGTCGGGATGTCAACTGTGACCTCTTCCTCACTATCACCCTTATTTGTGTATTCTGCAATGAAATCTGCTAAAGCTTGTCCATTGATCGCTCTTCGGGGATGATAAGCGATATCATATTGGCTAAGTTCAATATTCCATTTCAGAAGACGGCCCGAAGTTTCAGGGTGAAATAGGACTTGCTTTAGGGGCTGATCAGTGAGAACTTTGATAGGGTGAGCTTGAAAATACGGCCTCAACTTTCTAGAAGCAATCAGTAAACAAAAGGCGAGCTTTTCTAGCTTTGAATAATTCATTTCTGCCCCAGTGAATTTTTTGCTGATATAGTAGACCGGGCGCTGAACTTTTGCATCTTCTCTCACTAATGCTGCACTCAGGGCATGAGACGAAACTGCTGAGTATAAGAAAAGGTCTTCGCCGTTGTTGGGCTTAGAAAGTATTGGAGGCGCTTCCATGTGACGGATTAGTTCATCGAAAGCTTTCTGGCATTCAGGAGTCCATTCGAAGTTTTTCTTTCCTTTCTTTAGAGCGTCGAAGAAGGGAATGCATTTATCAGTGGCTTTGGAGATAAAACGACTTAAAGCAGCAACTTTCCCATTGAGGCTCTGCAGTTCCTTCTTCGTCCTAGGGGCTTTGACTTCTCTCAGAGCATTAATTTGAGCAGGATTAGCTTCAATGCCCCTAGCGCTCACGATAAATCCCAAGAATTTTCCGGATTCCACTCCGAATGAACATTTCAAAGGGTTGAGCTTCATTCCATACTTTCGGAGAATTGCGAACATTTCTGCTAGGTGATCCATATGGTCAATTGCTTTCTTCGATTTCACCAACATATCATCAACATAGACTTCCATAGTTTTCCCAAGATGTGATTTGAACATTGCATTGACGAGCCTCTGATATGTTGCCCCTGCATTCTTTAGTCCGAAGGGCATGACTTTGTAGCAATAAAGACCAACATCGGTGACGAAGCTCGTATCTTCTTGATCTGGCTCATGCATCATAATCTGATTATATCCGAAGTAAGCATCCATAAAAGACAACAATTCATGCCCGGCTGTTCCATCTACTAGTTGATCAATCCTTGGCAACGGGAAGCAGTCTTTGGGACAAGCTTTGTTTAAATCTGAGAAATCGATGCATACTCTCCATTTTCCATTTTCTTTTTTAACCAGTACTGGATTTGAAACCCAATTCGGATAGGTGGACTCTTTGATGAAACCATTCTCCATGAGCCATTCAACTTCCTCCTTTAGCGCTGCTGACCGTTCTGGACCTTGGGTTCTCCTTTTTTGTTTCACAGGTGTGAATTTTGGATCTATATTCAGGGTATGTACAGCAATCTCCGGAGATATTCCGCACATATCAGCGTGACTCCAAGCGAATACGTCTAGATTTTCCTTCAAAAATGATACCAGCATATTTTGGACTGTTACACTTAGTTGCGAACCCACATTTAGCACTTTATTCGGGTCTTTAAGATCAACGGGCACTGGTACGGTTACTTCCATCGGCACCACTCTATTCTCCCCTGCACTGGCTTTTCTGGGATCCATTTCTCTCTGTGCACCACTATGCTCGCTAGTGCAGGGGCCACCCTGTATTTGCTACAAGGTTGGCTTTTTGATGCGGAGCAGGGCCGCCGCATCTTTTCCCATCTCTCTTTTCCTTGCTTCCCGAAGCTCTATAAGATAACACTCCCGCTCGGCGTTTTGATCCCCTTTAATGACACCAACACCATTGTCTACAGGGAATTTCATCGTTAGACACCACGGGGCGAGAATGGCTTTAAACGCGGCTAGAGCGGGCCGGCCCAGGAAGGCATTGTAGGCAGAAAATCCGTCAACAATTACAAAAGTCTGTTTCCGAACCACCCTTTTCTGTCCATCTCCAAGTTCTACGAACAAATCGACAGTCCCAATTGGTTGCTGTGGTTCGTCAGTAAACCCAACAATCTTCTGTGATGAAGCCTGAACGTCAGTCATTGGAATCTTCATTTGATCAAATGTCTTCTTGAAGAGTATATTGCAAGAGGCACCGCAATCAACAAGTACCCGTCTTACAATAGTTGGCCCAATTCCTGCAGAAATGACCAAGGGATCCATAGTTGGAGCTTCAATACCCATAGAACCCCTAGCTCTAAACACAATGTCTTCATTAGAAGTTCTCTGCTGTTTCAGGGGTGCAGCGTCTTCTAAAACAAAAACATCTTCCTCCGTTGGGGTATATTTCAAAGCCCGAGCATATCTTTCCATTTCACCCCAGCTTCTGCCTGTTGGGTGTGGGCCTCCTGTAATTACATTGATAACAGGCCTTTCAGATTTATGTGCTGTAATACCCTCACCCGAGCCAGATGGGTGAGTAGGGGGTTGCTGCCCTTGAGTAGACGAAGTTGGGTCATTCCTATTCTTTTTAACATACTGTTGCAGTTTATTTTCTCTTAGCAACTCTTCAATCAAGCTCTTCAAGTGACGACATTCATTGGTATCATGGCTGGGTTGGTTATGAAATCGACAAAATTTTCCATTTCACATAGCACCCTTTCCAGGTTTTATCTCAGCTGGTTTAGGATAATCCACGGCATCTTTGGTGGCAAAGAAGATATTCTCCGGAGTGTCGGTTAAAGGAGTGAAATCCGAGGGTTTAAAGAAGCGAGGTCTCTTTACTTCCTTTTGTTTCTTTCCATCATTATTCTCCCTCTTCTGACCTCCGGAATCCTTCTTAGTTGACACATCAACGTTATTCTGCACTCCGATTGCTACAACTTTCGCCGGTGCAGGAAGATTTTCCAAGCGTATGAACTCGTCAGCTTTCTTATAAAATTTCTCGAGTGAATTTGGCTCCTTCATTTTCAGCCATTTCCCAAATTCACTTGATTTATCGATAGCCTGCATCAGATAAGTCAAAATCATCCGTGGCTCCGCATTTTCGACTTCAGCCAGAGCTATGTTGAAGCAATTCAAGAAGGATTTAATAGACTCTCCTGGATTCTGTTCAAGACTAGACAATGACATTATATCTTTCGCCTTTAAGGCGTACAGTCTGAATTGCTCTATAAACTTTCAAGTTAAATCAGAGAACTGGTCTACAGATCGAGCCGGTAGCTTTGTAAACCAGAGTAGTGCTACCCCCTCCAAGTACCCCGGAAAGTACCGGCATTTAATTTCATCAGTAGCCCTAGCACCCGTCATGTGCCAGTCGTATTTGTACAGAAATTGATTGGGGTCGCTTGTCCATCGGTAAGCTGGAATGGTAGGAGGAACAAACTTTCTTGGGAATTCAGCTTTTAGAATTTTCTCGGTGAACGGAGTTTTACTTGGAGCGAACCCCCAGTCGTTCTCATCTTCATTTCTTTGCATGCTCTCTTTCATGATCTGTCGTACCATCTCCGAGAGGTATTCCTCGTTGTTCAGAGGCTCTGCGGGGCGTTCATCGGCCGTTTTCTCAGAAGTTTGCCTCAACAAACGTTCGTGGAGAGTTGATTGCGGCCTTGCAACTCCGGCTAGGGGAGGTGCCCCTTCAGCAGTGCCAGCTGCCCTTTGAGGAATGTTCCCCCCTTCAGAGTTATGGATAGCATCAGCAAAATTTCCCTCATTATTCACCAGTTGACGGTTAGCTCCGAGCATAGCATTCAACCTCTCTAGCATTAAGGTGTTCTGGGTTTCAATCTGCTGATATAACCCTGATACAGCAGCATCTAACTCCGCTCGAGTCACTCCAATGCTTGGAGCTGCTTGGCTTGATGAAGGAGAAGTAGCAGTGTTATCATGAGCATCGACGGATCTTGTATACTTGCGCTTTCTTCCGGGAGCCATTATTTCCAACAAACTTCTAGTTCTCAAAGAAACTTTCTCTACGAACTCTCGTGAAGCAATGATGACAATATTCCTGAGTTGGGTTCTCAGTGAAAGCACCAAAATGTTAACGCTGAAAATTGAACGCTAACACCCCGGTGTGTGTAGTTATGTTGTGAAAGCACCACCCGTGAGACGGGAACAAGAAATAAGCGGTAAAATAGCAGAAAACGGTAAAAGACAACGATTTATAGTGGTTCGGCTTAAGATCAAGCCTACGTCCACTTTGAATTCCTTTATTGCTGATTTCAATTACAAGTTGATACAATATACTCCAAAATACAATACACTTCGATTCCAGAAACACTTTAGACTCGTAGCTCGAACTTCGATGTGAAAGAGACTCTTTGAATCCGTTTTGGATGTGCAAGATCTCTCTTGAAGCTTGATGTGATGTCTTGACTGTTTGGAGTTCTTTAAGTGTTGGTTGAGTCGAGAATTCTGCAGAGTAACGGCGCTTCGGAGAATGGTTGGAAAAAAGTCCCCTTCTTGTTGGAGTTAGGGGGGTATTTATAGGAGTGATTCTGGGCGGAATTTAATCACTCAAGTACTAGGTCGTCTATGACTTAAGGTAGGTCGTAGGTCGTGGGTCGGTGATGACATAAGGGATCCGACTTATTTCAGTTACATTTGGTTCTTTCTAAGCGAGTTATTTAGGTCGCGTACGACTTATCATAGGTCGTAGGTCGGTTGAGATCACTTGCGACCTAATTTAAGTCGCTAGGACCATTTTGCTCTTAAGTCGGTAGGTCGTGGACTCCTTAAGTCGGTAAGTCGTCTCTGTAGTTAGGTCGTTAGCTTCTTAGGTCGTTAAGTCGGCTCTGCAGTTAGGTCGTTAGCTTCTTAGGTCGTTAAGTCGGCTATGCAGTTAGGTCGTTAGCTTCTTAGGTCGTTAAGTCGGCTCTACAGTGGTCTAAATGATCCACGATAATACAAAAGAATAGCTACCAGCTACACAAAAGAATAAGTATACATCACGGAGTTTATATCTCAAATGTATACAACCAAAAACTACTAATCTAAGTAGTTAGCCAAAAGTCAGAGTAATCCCAGAAGAGAAGTCAAGCAGGAGCACCTGTAACATCTCGGTCTGACCCGAGTATTATTTCATAAGAAAATAATAAACGGATCAGTCTAGCTATAAATATCAGATAATATGGTGTAGAATAAAAGACATGGCATGAACATGTAATAACCTTAATGGCATACTTCTATAAGTATATAATTGAAAATCAACAAGAGATTAATCAATATCACAAGAATCTTCTCAAAGATAAAATGGGGTATCATACCCTAAACTTGTATTCATAACAAGTTAATGACACACGAATTCATCAATGCACAAAAATTGATAAAACTTATCAATGGAAATCACAAAAATTGGTGAAGCACAAATTCCAGAAATCAACACACGAGATCCAGAAATCACAAAAAGGGGGAGGCCTATCACACGAACGGGAGCATGAAAGCTCACCAACATATGTATCACACGAACGAGAAGCTATCTCATGGAAGCTATCCATTAATTTTTGAACACACGAACGGCCCGAAGACCATGGGTCGCTACCCCACATATTTGAGTCGAAACATCACACAAACGGGGTTTAGTCTCCCTCGCAAACAAAGAGACATCGCACGATTGCTAGTCTAAATCACAAAAATGATCATCAATGATCATCAAAAAGTGTCAATTACACTAAGCTAGTAAATATATGAGTTTAGCTTCATGTCCTATAACCACTAGCTTAACTTAAATATTTACGAACAAACTGTAGATCTTCACTAGAAAATTGTCACAAGATTTTCAATCGAACAAGTCCAAAAATTAACCGACGAAGTAAACGCAAGCGTTTCATACCACTTGTTTGGCTAAGCCGTTTAATTATATTTTCTCATTCGAATGAGGTAAAGGTTTGTATACACTAATAGATTAGGAAATGGTTTTGTAAACGAGTTTGGTATTGAAAATAGAGTTGAAATCGTTTTGATGGAAGAATTTTGATATTTACTGCTAGTATTGAAACCTTTATATTTTTAAAGTGACAAATCACAAAAATGATTGTAGAACAATCAATCACCAAAATTCACATTCAAAGATGTGAATAAAAATCCAAAGAAATCGATACCGAATCCATCGAAATGGATATTCCCAAAAATCACGAAGAAAATGTCATCAAAGCCGATAATAAATGATAACAACAAAAAAGGGAATCAACACAAATCGATTAAAGTTGGAAATTTAAGCTCAATAGGCAAATAGGCAAAACTGGGAATTTCCAGACGTCTGAGGGGTTGGTCCAGACGTCTGGATTTAGTCTTTGGAAATATTCCAGAAAACTATCCAAACGTCTGAAACCTAAAATCAGACGTCTGAAAACATTCAGACTTCAGGGGAAAGGTCCAGACGTCTGGATTTGGTTTCTGGAAATATTCCAGAAAACCAACCAGACGTCTAAAAACACAAATCAAACGTCTGACATCTTTCCAGACGTCTGGAACAATAGTTCAGACGTCTGAAATTAGTCACAGCCCTTTTTATTTTTCTGCCGTATGTTATTTTTCACCAGGAGGCAAAACCAGACGTCTGGCATTGATCTCCAGACGTCTGAATACCTAATCTGGGCAGAAATTTGCCTAGGCCAAGATGGTCAAAACGTTCTCGGAAGCGATCGAGCAAGCAATGACATCTATGGATTTACGTCAAGCGACAACCCGGTCTTACAGGCTCTTCGATATGCCCCAAACAACATATCCAAACATCCATTGTAGGATTTTCACAAAAATTGGACTTCAAAAGCCAAGAAATTAGAATATTCACCAATTCAATCCCAAACAAAAGGAGATGCACATAAATAAGTGTTAGGAATTCATACCCAACACAAAGATAGATATAGACAAAGATGTGAGATAAAAATCTCACCTTTTCACAAAAACAATGAAGAAGGAGCTTGAAAGCAAAGGGAGAATCAACCACTCTTCAACACAACCCAAATGAGCTTGAATCTATGCTAAAAAAGGAGAACATTCCCAAAGTTAGGTTTAGGAATTTCTGAAATTGATAAAAGAATGAGTTGGAGAAGAAGAAGAGGATACATACCAATGCTTCTCTTTGAGTTTGGAGCTAGAACTTGATTTGCAAATGGAAACTAGGATTTTAATTCTTTTTCTCTTCCTCCATTATTCACTTTAGAACTGAAAAGGTAAAGAAATGGAAGTGGATGAAGAGAAGTGTTTCAGTTTGGGGTATTATGTGGACTAGAGGGCTGAACCCAAACCCAAACCCAAAGTGAAAATGCCAAAATTCGACTTACTCCAAATATATCGATGTTTATACTTAAAAGAGTCGCAAACGCCATTTTGGACTCAATGGAAGTGGTCTCGAGTCTCAATTCGACTGTTTGCAAAAAGTAGCTTTTCGGACTAAAATCCGACGAACGATGAAATATTTAAATAAAATATTTATATATAAAATCGACAAATATGCGGGTTGTTACAGACTCCCCTCCTTAAAGAAATTGCGTCCTCGCAATACTTAAGAAGAAAAAAATATAAAAAGTAACAACCATAAAAGCATATCAACACAAAAGAAGAAATTTGAAATAAAAAGTTTACCTCAAAGAGCATGAGAAAGTAAGTTCGGATGTGTACGCTCGATGAATTCTCTAGATTCCCAAGAGCAATCCTTAGGATTTGAGGACCATTGAACCTTAACAAGCGGAACATCTTTATTTCGAAGTCGTTTGACCTCCGAAGCAATAATTCGAATAGGATGTTGCTGATAAGTTAAATTAGGCGAAACTTCAATCTCTTCCACAACACCGGGCTCAAGAATAGAATCAGAATCCCGAAGGCACTTCCGTAATTGAGAAACGTGAAACACGTCATGCATGGTAGAAAACTGAGCCGGTAATGAAAGGCGATAAGCCATGGAACCAATACGTTCGGTGATAGGAAATGGCCCAATATATCTAGGCGCTAACTTTCCCGATCGATTGAAACATACAACACCCTTCATAGGTGAAACACGAATAAATACAAGATCTCCAACAGAAAATTCTAATTTCCTTCTTCGATTATCGGCATAGGATTTTTGTCTACTCTGGGCTTCTTTCATCCTGTGATGAATAAGTTCAATCTTTTCTGTGGAATCACAATGAAATCTGGACCTAAAACCAGCTTCTCACCGGCCTCAAGCCAACAAGAAGGAGACCAGCATGGCCTTCCATAGAGTGCCTCGAAAGGTGCCATACCAATACTAGATTGGAAGCTATTATTATAGGAAAATTCAACTAGTGAAATATGATCTTCCCAACTTCCACCAAAGTCTAGAACACAAGCACGAAGAAGATCTTCAAGAGTTTGATTCACACGCTCGGTTTGTCCATCGGACTGCGGATGATAAGCAGTGCTATAATTAAGCTTTGTTCCTAAAGCTTTTTGAAGACTCTTCCAGAATCCACTAGTAAATAGTGGATCACGATCACTAACAATGGAAGTAGGAACTCCATGTAATTTAACAATTTCCATGATAAAGAGTTTGGCCAGAAGAGGAACGGTTCGGTTCGATTGAACGGGAATAAAATGGGCGGATTTAGTAAGTCTATCAACAATCACCCATAAGCTATCATGACCCGAACGAGAACGGGGAAGGCCATCAATAAAATCCATGGAAATTTGATCCCACTTCCAAATTGGAATTTCCAATGGTTGCAATAACCCACCGGGCCTTTGATGTTCGGCCTTGACAAGTTGGCAAGTCATGCAACACTTAACAAAGTTGGCAATATCAAATTTCATTCCCTCCTAATAATAAAGTCGCTTCATATCCGCGTACATTTTACTACTACCGAGATGAATGGAATATTTGGAACGATGAGAATCTTCTAGAATATCTTTACGAAGATCACTAATATTTGGTACGACAAGTCTACCAAATTTTCGAATGCCGCCACGAGAATTAATATCAAAGTCTTTCAAACCTTCAATATCAACTTTACCCTAACATTTTGGCCAAGAAGAGCCAATCCGGGATCTAGCTTTTGAGCTTCAAGAATGCGGTCCAAAAAAGAAGGATGAGCCTCAAGGCTACATAAAACCAGAGATGAACATAAATCGGATACACGATCTCTAATCTCACAAGTGGATAAAACCTCGAGGTCATGCCATTCAGGTATCATCATAGAAACAACCGCTTGCTGCTTACGACTAAGAGCATCAGCAACTCGATTTCCCTTTCCGAGAGTATAAAGAATATCAAGATCATAAGAGGCAAGGAATTCGAGCCAACGCTGTTGACGCAAATTAAGTTCCTTTTGAGAAAATAAATATTTCAAAGACTTATGATCAGTATAAAGTATAAATTTCTCTCCCAAAAGATAATGTCGCCAAATTCGAAGGGCGAAAACGATAGCCGTGAGTTCCAAATCATGTGTGGCATATCTAGTCTCAGTCGGCTTCAATTGCCTAGAAGCATAAGCAATAACACGTTCTTTTTGCATAAGAACAGCACCCAAACCAGCGCGACTAGCATCGGTATAAACAACAAAATCTTGATCCCCTTCGGGAATAACAAGAATAGGAGCATCAGAAAGGAGTTCTTTTAATCTCTGAAAAGAAGTTTCACATTTGTCCGACCAAATGTATTTAACGCCTTTCTTGGTTAAGCTAGTGAGAGGCACGACAATTTTAGAAAAGTCCTTGATAAAACGACGGTAATAACCCGCCAATCCAAGAAAACTACGGATTTCAGTCACGCTCTCTGGTCTCTTCCAATTTTGAATCGCTTCAATCTTTGAAGGATCCACTGATATTCCGGATTCGGAAAAAATATGACCGAGAAACTTCACACTAGATTGCCAAAAGTGGCATTTAGAAAAATTTTCTTTTAATTGATTGCTCCTAAGAGTTTCCAATACAATCCGAAGATGCTTTTCATGTTCCTCCTTGGTTTTAGAATACACAAGAATATCATCAATAAAGATGAGAACAAACCGATCGAGGAAATCTTTGAAAACTCGATTCATAAGGTCAACGAAATAAGCCCGAGCATTCGTTAAACCAAATGGCATAACTAGCAATTCATAAGATCCATAACGAGTACGGAACGAAGTCAAAGGAATACTATCCTCTGCAATACGAAGCTGATGAAAACCGGTAGCCAATTCCAACTGTGAAAAGACTCTAGCACCACTAAGTTGATCAAATAGATCATCAATCCGAGGTAAAGGATATTTATTCTTAATAGTAAGATCATTAAGCTTGTGGTAGTCGACGCAAAGCCTAAGTGTACCATCGGATTTCTTCACGAAAATTGCTGAAGCTCCCCAAGGCGAGGAACTAGAGCGAATAAATTGCTTCCTCTCCAATTCGGATAATTGCTTGCGCATCTCTTCATTCTCCTTATTGGACATGCGATAAGGAGGACGAGTAATAGGTTGAGCTCCAGGTATAAGATTAATTTTGAACTCAATTGCTCGCTTAGGTGGTAGTCCTAAAACAGGCTCAAATATGTCGAAAAATTCACGAACGACGTGAATACGAGAAATGACATCTTCCTCATCATCATTATCATCATCACCAGTATTTAAAGAATATAAAGATGCGGCCAAAGTGTAATCCGAATTTTTAAGAATAATAGAAATCTGCTTTACAGATTGCAGATGTCGGAGGTAAATAGTCCGCTCAGGACATAGGATATGAGCTTCGTAACGGTTAAGCCAATCCATACCCAAAATCATTCCAAAGCCTAAATAACGCATGACATGCAAATCGGCTAGGAAAGGAAATTCACATAAAATAATTTCCACACCTTCACAAAGCAAACTAAGAGTTGCGGATCCACCAACCGGATTCGAAATTCTTAAAGAAGTCATTAGAGCAACAACACTTAAGGAAAAAGTATCGACAAGTTCCTTTGATATAAAAGAATGGGATGCACCCGTATCAAAGAGAACTCTAATAGGTTGATCACGAAATTTAATAATGCCATCAAGGACAGAATGAGACATACCTTGACCGCGAGATGTGTTGCCAGGGGCTTGAGCAACGTTTAACTTTCCCTCCCTGCCTTGAAGCTTAGGGCATAGATGCCTATAATGATCTGGACTTTTACAATAGTGACAAGAACGGGGCTTTGAACACTTGTTCGCAAAATGGCCCCTAGCACCACAGTTGAAGCATTTCCCATCACTAGGGGAAAGTGTCTTTGCAGTAGGAGTTGCTTGCTTTCCCTTTTTATTGGGATAAGGTCCTTTGGATTTATTCGGCCTCTTCTTGTTGTTGAAGTTTGGTTTTGCTCCTACACTTCAACATCACTTCCCCTATCCGCCTCTTCAAGACGAAGAGCGATATCAATGAGTTGATCGAAAGAAACTTCTAATTTTAGAAGCAATGGCTTCTTGAGATTCTTGTTTAAGCCATAGACGAATCTTTGGTTCTTCTTCAATGGAGTGTTGATGTATTCAACCCCATATTTAGACAGTGACTTGAAGGATGTGACATAATCTGTCACAGAGGATTCACCTTGAACAAGGTTTATGAAACGTCGAGCCAATGTCACTTTCTCTACTTCTGGTACGAATTTTAATTCGAAGCGTTCCCGGAATTGCTCCCAGGTGAGATCCGCTTCATTAATTTTAGAAATAAAAAGTTCGTACCAGTCCAATGCTCTTTCTTGGAGCATACTGGAGGCAACCTGAACACGGTGAAGATCGATAAGATTCATGTGAGAAAAGATTCGATCGCATGTTCTTAATCAAGCCTGGACCTCAATAATAGTTTCGGAACCATTGAATGGTTTCCCACCCAAGTTGGTATAATCGTTGCACAAGCGTACAAATCTAGACTTCGGATGAGTAGGTTCCTGATTAGGACCAGCTACTTGAGCATTCTTTACTAAATCAAGAAGCTGTTGAGCAGTCATAAAAACTCCATCCTGGGGAGTAACAGTAGATGGTCCGGCTCTGGGACGGCCGGTCTAGACATTCTCTTCTTTAAGAAAGAGAAAAGAAGAAAAGTTATTCTCCAAATAAATATCAAGCAAATCTAGATTGATAAAACAAGGATACATAAAAGGAAATAAGATGAACCGGTACGAAGACTCGAATTAAATCCTAAGGCACGACTCCTAAGTTGGACTTAGAAAGATGATCCTTGTTAAGTTATTCTACATTGTTCCGAAGTTTGGCTCTGATACCAAGCTGTGACGCCCCACCTCTATACCCACACTAGCCAAGAACACTACGGAGTAATGCTGTCAACTAGCACGGAGAATAAGGCTACTGAGGAGCGACCATCCATGTAACTTCTTTGTGCGAGCACCGATATGTCAGATAGTATAGCATGCATTTTATTTAAGGAGGAAAATCCGACATACCGATACAAACTCAAAGCTATCACAAAGTGGCTATATATAATCTTCGGAAACAAATATAGAAATAAACATAACACAAATCAATCACAGACATCCATATCAAAAAGGCGGAAAAAGATATGAATAAATATATATCGTATGAAAGTGTACATCAGAGTAGTGGTCTAAATGATCCATGATAATACAAAAGAATAGCTACTAGCTACACAAAAGAATAAGTATACATCACGGAGTTTATATCTCAAATGTATATAACCAAAAACTACTAATCTAAGTAGTTAGCCAAAAGTCAAAGTAATCCCAAAAGAGAAGTCAAGCAGGAGCACCTGTAACATCTCGGTCTGACCCGAGTATTATTTCATAAGAAAATAATAAACGGATCAGTCTAGCTATAAATATCAGATAATATGGTGTAGAATAAAAGACATGGCATGAACATGTAATAACCGTAATGGCATACTTCTATAAGTATATAATTGAAAATCAACAAGAGATTAATCAATATCACAAGAATCTTCTCAAAGATAAAATGGGGTATCATACCCTAAACTTGTATTCATAACAAGTTAATGACACACGAATTCACCAATGCACAAAAAATTGATAAAACTTATCAATGGAAATCACGAAAATTGGTGAAGCACAAATTCCAAAAATCAACACACGAGATCCAGAAATCACAAAAAGGGGGAGGCCTATCACACGAACGGGAGCATGAAAGCTCACCAACATATGTATCACACGAACGAGAAGCTATCTCATGGAAGCTATCCATTAATTTTTGAACACACGAACGGCCCGAAGACGATGGGTCGCTACCCCACATATGTGAGTCAAAACATCACACAAACGGGGTTAGTCTCCCTCGCAGACAAAGAGACATCGCACAATTGCTAGTCTAAATCACAAAAATGATCGTCAATGATCATCAAGAAGTGTCAATTACACTAAGCTAGTAAATATATGAGTTTAGCTTCATGTTCTATAACCACTAGCTTAACTTAAATATTTACGAACAAACTGTAGATCTTCACTAGAAAATTGTCACAAGATTTTCAATCGAACAAGTCCAAAAATTAACCGACGAAGTAAACGCAAGCATTTCATACCACTTGTTTTGCTAAGCCGTTTAATTATATTTTCTCATTCGAATGAGGTAAAGGTTTGTGTATACTAATAGATTAGGAAATGGTTTTGTAAACGAGTTTGGTATTGAAAATAGAGTTGAAATCGTTTTGACGGAAGAATTTTGATATTTACTGCTAGTATTGAAACCTTTATATTTTTAAAGTGACAAATCACAAAAATGATTGTAGAACAATCAATCACCAAAATTCACATTCAAAGATGTGAATAAAAATCCAAAGAAATCGATACCCAATCCATCGAAATGGATATTCCCAAAAATCATGAAGAAAATGTCATCAAAGCCAATAATAAATGATAACAACAAAAAAGGGAATCAACACAAATCGATTAAAGTTGGAAATTTAAGCTCAATAGGCAAATAGGCAAAACTGGGAATTTCCAGACGTTTGAGGGGTTGGTCTAGACGTCTGGATTTAGTCTCTGGAAATATTCCAAAAAACTATCCAGACGTCTGAAACCTAAAATCAGACGTCTGAAAACATTCAGACGTCTGGGGAAAGGTCCAGACGTTTGGATTTGGTTTCGGGAAATATTCCAGAAAACCAACCAGACGTCTGAAAACACAAATCAGACGTCTGACATCTTTCCAGACGTCTGGAACAATAGTTCAGACGTCTAAAATTAGTCACTGCCCTTTTTATTTTTCTGCCGTATGTTATTTTTTACCAGGAGGCAAAACCAGACGTCTGGCATTGATCTCCAGACGTCTGAATACCTAATCTGGGAAGAAATTTGCCTAGGCCAAGATGGCCAAAACGTTCTCGGAAGCGATCGAGCAAGCAATGACAACTAAGGATTTACATCAAGCGATAACCCGGTCTTACAGGCTCTTCGATACGCCCCAAACAACATATCCAAACATCCATTGTAGGATTTTCACAAAAATTGGACTTCAAAAGCCAAGAAATTAGAATATTCACCAATTCAATCCCAAACAAAAGGAGATGCACATAAATAAGTGTTAGGAATTCATACCCAACACAAAGATAGATATAGACAAAGATGTGAGATAAAAATCTCACCTTTTCACAAAAACAATGAAGAAGGAGCTTGAAAGCAAAGGGAGAATCAACCACTCTTCAACACAACCCAAATGAGCTTGAATCTATGCCCAAAAAGGAGAACATTCCCAAAGTTAGGTTTAGGAATTTCTGAAATTGATAAAAGAATGAGTTGGAGAGGAAGAAGAGGATACATACCAATGCTTCTCTTTGAGTTTGGAGCAAGAACTTGATTTGCAAATGGAAACTAGGGTTTAGGATTTTAATTCTTTTTATCTTCCTCCATTATTCTCTTTAAAACTGAAAAGGTAAAGAAATTGAAGTGGATGAAGAGAAGTGTTTCAGTTTGGGGTATTATGTTGACGCAGCGGATTAATAGAAAACAATGTAGATCGATGAAAGTAGCAATCGGTGGATTGAGTAATACTGAAATGCCCAAATTCGTTGATCCGAAGATACCGAATTCTAGCTATCCCGAACTCGTTGATCGCGCACGATACTGGGTTCAAAGATCTTCAATTCTTCGAGCGTTGATCAAGCGCACTTGATTCCGCGAATCGGCTTCTACAATCGTTGAATCGAGCGCACTCGATTAACCGAAAGAGGAGATAGGAGATTACACTCAACTACCAATTTAAATGAAAGCACAAAGCAATCAAACAAGAAATTTATTCAAAAATCAACAACTTTACAAATGAGATTCTCGACCTATTTATAGGCATTTGACTCGAACAACACAATTTGTACAAACTCATAAGTCGGCTCCGACCTAACAACCTCCGACTTACGACTTATAACTGACGCACGACTTACGACTCAACATAAGTCACACGACTTATGACTTAAAAGTAACGACCTAACACAAACAGTGACATTACAACACAGTGTCAACGACTTACAACTCAAGTCATATGTACAAACGACTTAAAAACAGAACAAAAAATACAAACAGAAAATACATCACTTAGGTCGTTGCCGACCTTCAACTTCTCACGACTCAACTCAGGTCGTACGCGACCTAAAACAAACGACTTACGACTTATACTCTAGAATCCATCAGCGGCTTAAGAAATCTACGGCTCAGATTAAAGCGGCATAGGAATCCACGGCTCTAGTCTTCAGCGACTTAACTCCTGACTCGTTAGGTCGTTCACGACCTAACACTTCACCAATTTGCTCTGCCTTTTCACTGCGTGACTCGATAGGTCGTTCAGGCGACTTAACTAAGTCGTAACTCGGTAACGACTTATCACCTGCTCCGTTAAGTCGTACACTCACCAAAACACTTCCCTTAAGTCGTTGCCGACTTAAGCCTTCGCATTTTTCAACTTGTGTTGCTCTTCCTGTAGTCTTAGGTTGTAACCCGCTCGAGTTAAGTCGTGGATGACTCATGCCTTCTCCCCAGTTAAGTCGGTCACGACTTATGCCTTCTCCCAAGTTAAGTCGGTCACGACTTAGACCTTCAATTTCCTTAAGTCGGTCACGACTTAGTACTTGGCATGCATCATCCTCCACAGGTTGAGAAAAATTCGTCCTCGAATTTGCACCCTCATCTTCCACAACAAACTCATTCCCATGATATGGTACGAGATGCTTAACATTGAATACTTCAGACGTATACACATCCTCTGGCAGCTTCAATTTATAAGCATTTTCGTTGATTCTCTTTAAAATTTCCACTGGACCAATCTTTCGTGCTTTCAATTTATTGTACGTTCCCACCGAAAAACGATCTTTTGTTAACACTGCATAAACCAAATCACCTTCATGAAATTCAACACTCCTTCGTTTCAAATCTGTAGATCGTTTATACTTCTCATTTGCTTTCTCCAATCGTTCCTGAATGGTTTTATGACATTCCGCCAATCCATCAACAAAATCAACAGCTTTCTTAACTGTCTTCTTTGATTGTGGCACCACCGTTAAATCCAACGGTCCCTTCGATAAGCTTGAATATACTATCTGAAATGGACTGAAACCTGTGCTACGATTTACCGCATGATTATGAGCAAACTCAGCCTGGCATAACTTCATGTCCCAACTCTTCAGATTATCTTTCACAAGACATCTCAACAAGTTTCCCAACGATCGGTTAACCACTTCCGTTTGCCCATCTGTTTGCGGATGATAGGCACTGCTAAACTTCAACTTCATTCCGACCATCTTCCACAAACTTAGCCAAAAGTGACTCAAAAATCTGGTATCCCGATCAGAAACAATGGATTCTGGCAAACCATGTAAACGATATATCTCTTTAAAAAACAACTGAGCAACATGAACAGCATCCGCCGTCTTCTTACAAGCAATAAAATGTGCCATTTTCGAAAATCGATCAACCACCACATAAATGGAATCGTTTCCACGCTGTGTTCTCGGCAACCCCAACACAAAGTCCATACTCACATCAACCCATGGTTTAGTTGGTACAGGTAGCGGCATATATAATCCAGCATTAGTCGCAGTTCCTTTCGAAACCTAACAAATATGACAACACTCCACAAACCTCTCCACCTCTTTCCTCATCGATGGCCAAAAGTAAGATTGCGAAATCAATTGCAAAGTACGGTCTCTACCCACGTGAACTTCCTCGTGTAACTCCTTCACAATTTTCATTCTCAAACTACTCTCCGGTATGCATAATTGATTTCCTTTAAAAAGAAACCCATCCACCATTACAAACTCATCTGTCTTTCTCTCCTTGACTTTGTCAACAAACTTTGCAAAGTAAGGATCGTCGACAAATAATTCTGGTAGTTCTTCAAACCCCGTCACTTCAACCTTCAATGTAGTTAACAAGTGATTTCTTCTGCTCAACGCATCCGCTACACGGTTCGTAACTCCAGACTTGTGTTTAACAACAAAAGTAAACTGTTGCAGATATGCAATCCATGATGCATGTCTCGCTGAAATCTTGTCTTGCCCTTGCAAATGCTTCAATGCTTCATGATCAGTATACAGAACAAACTCGTTCTGAAATAGATAATGTCTCCAGTGTTTAATAGCTTGCACAACAGCATAAAATTCCACATCATATGTACTGTATCGCATCTTTTCTCCTGACAGCTTTTCACTAAAGTATGCAATTGGATGTCCCCTTTGACTCAACACTCCTCCAATCCCAACCTTGGATGCATCAGTGTGTAACTCAAACAACAACTGAAAATCCGTTAATACTAGAATTGTTGCAAATGTCAGCAACTCCTTGATCTTCCCAAAAGCATCCCCTGCTTCCTCCGACCATGAAAACTGTTTACCCTTCATACAATCAGTAACGGGCGCCATCACACTACTAAAGTGTGGAATAAATCTTCTATAGAATGAAGCCAACCCGTGAAAACTACGAACTTCCGTTATCGTCTTGGGTTGCGGCCAATCTCTAATCGCTTCAACTTTACTTTGGTCAACCTGTATTCCTTCTTCCGACACAACATATCCCAGAAATAAAACATTCTTCGCCATAAAAACACACTTCTTCGTAGCAGCGTAGAATTGTTCTTCTCGAAGAATAATTAACACTTTCTTCAAATGTTGAACATGCTCTTCTGTACTAGCATTGTAGATCAAAATATCATCAAAGTAAACCACCATAAATTTCCCAATGTATGGCCTGAAAATCTGGTTCATCACCCTCATGAATGTACTTGGTGCATTCGATAGACCAAACGGCATTACCAGCCATTCATACAACCCTTCCCTCGTCTTGAATGTTGTCTTCCATTCGTCCCCTGGTCTAATGTGAATCTGATGATAACCGCTCTTCAAGTCAATCTTAGAAAAGATTACGGACCCACTGATCTGATCCAATAAATCATCAAGCCTCGGCATCGGAAATCTATATCTGACTGTGATCTTATTCAATGCTCTACTATCTGTGCACATCCTCCATGTTCCATCCTTTTTGGGTACCAATAAAGCTGGTACAGCACAAGGACTCAAACTCTCCTGCACACGCCCCTGTTCAAGTAATTCTTCTACCTGCCTCCGCAGCTCTTCGTGTTCCTTCGGACTCATTCGATAATGTGGTCTATGTGGCAGCACTGCTCCCGGAACAAGATCAATTTGATGTTGAATGTCTCTTAGTAGCGGTAACTCCTTCGGTAACTCATCTGGAAATACATCCTCAAATTCTTTCAAAACTGGCTTTGCTTCTTCGAGAATTTCAACCTCTTCACTACTCCCTCGCCCAATCAACAAAAATACTTCTGGCTCTTCCTCAACCTCCTTAACAAACTCTTTCAAAGATAACAAAGTTTTCAGTTCTTCAATCTCTTCTGACTTACTTTCTCCCTGTTGTCTCTTCTTTGGAACTAAGATAATCTTCGTGCCTTCAAACATAAAACTATAGCAATTGGTCCGACCGTCATGCTGTACTGCTCGATCATACTGCCATGGTCTTCCCAAAAGTAAGTGGCAAACATCCATCTCTACTACATCACACCAGATCTCGTCTTTGTATTTCTTCCCAATAGAGAATGGAACACGAACTCGTCTATCCACTTTCACTTCTCCTCCTTTTCTCAACCATGCTAACTTGTATGGATTCGGATGTTTCTCTGTCTTCAACTTCAACTTTGTCACAGCCTTGGTTGAAACGATATTGTCACAGCTTCCTGCGTCAATCACAAATTTACACACCTTCCCCAGTATAGTGCATGTCGACTGAAAGATATTACTCCTCAACCAACTAGCTTCTTCCTGCTTCGGTGTCAAACACGATCTCCTCAGCATTAGATTACAACCTTAATCTCCTGACGCAATATCCTATTCATCCTCCTCAACTGGACTAGAATAATCTCCATCAACATCCTCATCTTCAACTTCTGCAATCATGGTTCTCTTCTTTGGCTTTGGACACTCATTGCTTTTATGACCCACTTCCTGACAATTGTAACATTTGAAACCATTGTTAACCTTCACCTTCTCAGCCTCCTTCACCACTGGTCTACTGATAGGTTTAGAAACATTAGAACTTCCACTTACACCCTTCACTTGATTGTTGGAATTAGTAAACACACCACCTCCTCGTCGTCCCTGTTTCTCCCAAGCCAACGCCTTTTGATGTTCTTCTGCCACAGATCTTGGATCGAACATATTAACCATATCCTGAATCTACATTCTCAATCCCCCAATGAATCTAGATGTCAGCTGCTCTTCCGTTTCCATAATGTCATTCCTTGCAATCAGCTGATAAAACTCATCCGCGTAATCATTAACAGTTGTTGTGCCCTGTCTCAAATTCTGTAAACGTTGATACATCAGTGACTGATAATTGTAAGGTAAGAACGTTGCTTTCATCAATTTCTTCATCTTCTCCCAAAATTCAACTTTTGACTTCCCCATTCGTTCACGTGTAAGTTTGGTTTGCTGCCACAATGCCAAAGCTCTACCCCTCAACCTTGTAGCAACCAACTTCACTCTACGATGTTCTGGAACTTCCTTGAAGTCAAAAATCTCTTCAACATTAGCCACCCAATCCAAAAATTCTTTAGCTTGCATACCCCCTTTGAATTCTGGAATTTCAGTCTTCATTCCCGATTCCCACTTGTGATCATACTCTGAATAATTTCTTCCTTGACCTCGTCCTTGAATACTACCACCATCATATTCGTCTTCAAAATCAGATGCATATCGATGTCGATTCTGACCACCAACATCTCTACTCCCTTCACGTCTACCACCATCCCTTCTATCTACATTCCTCCGAACACGATCTCGGTCATCAACATTTCTATAACTGTCTCGGCTCACACTTCTATGGTCATTATCATTACTTCTCCCTTGATTAGAATGTGGTGAAACTCTACTTCTGTCGTGATTAGATTCAGGTGAAACCCTTCTCCGTTTTTGATTCATCTCCGTCATAAGCTTCTCTAATCTCCCAATGCCTTCATCCAACTTCTCATTGAATTTGTCACTTATACGTTGCTCCATTTGCTCGGCATCTTCCCGCTTATACAAATCTTCAACATTTTGATGACGGTTAGCTCTTCGTGGCGGCATGTTTTGAATCTTCTACAAACTCTTCAACACTTCAAAATTCAAACACAATTCGAACTTTGATCCAAAATGAAATAGATCGAAAACTCCCACTTTGTTGCAACTTCGCGATGAACACGATGAACACAACTTCTCCAAATGATAAGATCTGATCTCAAAACTTCAATACAAAGTCGAACACTTCAACTTGATCATGGCTCAACACTTAAAGCTCGGCTTTCACTTCAACTTCAAAGTTCTTCAAAAGAATTGGCTCCAAGGACTCGATTTAGCTATGATTGGCTAAAACAAGCTCTGATACCAAACTGACGCAGCGGATTAATAGAAAACAATGTAGATCGATGAAAGTAGCAATCGGTGGATTGAGTAATACTGAAATGCCCAAATTTGTTGATCCGAAGATACCGAATTCTAGCTATCCCGAACTCGTTGATCGCGCATGATACCGGGTTCAAAGATCTTCAATTCTTCGAGCGTTGATCAAGCACACTTGATTCCGCGAATCGGCTTCTACAATCGTTGAATCGAGCGCGCTCGATTAACCGAAAGAGGAGATAGGAGATTACACTCAACTACCAATTTAAATGAAAGCACAAAGCAATCAAACAAGAATTTTATTCAAAAATCAATAACTTTACAAATGAGATTCTCGACCTATTTATAGGCATTTGACTCGAACAACACAATTTGTACAAACTCATAAGTCGGCTCCGACCTAACAACCTCCGACTTACGACTTATAACTGACGCACGACTTACGACTTAACATAAGTCACACGACTTACGACTTAAAAGTAAAGACCTAACACAAACAGTGACATTACAACACAGTGTCAACGACTTACGACTCAAGTCATATGTACAAACGACTTAAAAACAGAACAAAAAATACAAATAGAAAATACATCACTTAGGTCGTTGCCGACCTTCAACTTCTCACGACTAAACTCAGGTCGTACGCGACCTAAAACAAACGACTTACGACTTATACTCTAGAATCCATCAGCGGCTTAAGAAATCTATGGCTTAGATTAAAGCGGCATAGGAATCCACGGCTCCAGTCTTCAGCGACTTAACTCCTGACTCGTTAGGTCGTTCACGACCTAACACTTCACCAATTTGCTCTGCCTTTTCACTGCGTGACTCGATAGGTCGTTCAGGCGACTTAACTAAGTCGTAACTCGATAACGACTTATCACCTGCTCCGTTAAGTCGTACACTCACCAAAACACTTCCCTTAAGTCGTTGCCGACTTAAGCCTTCGCATTTTTCAACTTGTGTTGCTCTTCCTGTAGTCTTAGGTCGTAACCCGCTCGAGTTAAGTCGTGGACGACTCATGCCTTCTCCCCAGTTAAGTCGGTCATGACTTATGCCTTCTCCCCAGTTAAGTCGATCACGACTTAGACCTTCAATTTCCTTAAGTCGGTCACGACTTAGTACTTGGCCTGCATCATATGTGGACTAGAGGGCTGAACCCAAACCCAAACCCAAAGTGAAAATGCCAAAATTCGACTTACTCCAAATATATCGATGTTTATACTTAAAAGAGTCGCAAACGACATTTTGGACACAATGGAAGTGGTCTCGAGTCTCAATTCGACTGTTTGCAAAAAGTAGCTTTTCGGACTAAAATCCGACGAACGATGAAATATTTAAATAAAATATTTAAATATAAAATCGACAAATATGCGGGTTGTTACATAGGGTAACTAATTACTTAAAGATAATTACTTAATGAAAGTAATTAAGGTAAATGATTTAAGTTGATTAACCAAGTAATTAAAGAATAATTAATTAAAGGTTAATTTATTAATTAAAGATAATTAATTAAATGGTGAATTAAATAATTAAAGGTTAATTATTTAATAATTAAAGGTTGATGAATTATAATTAAAGGATAATTAATTATTATTGGTTAATTGATAAATGATTAAAGAATAATTAAATCAAAATGATTTGTAATTTATCAATGTTAATTTACTAGGATATATGATGCTTTGTGATATATCCTGATTTCTATGTGATGTTGTATGATATGAATTGTTTAATTCAAGCTGTGATGAATGTAATTTATTTATTTATAATGCATTTTTATTATCTATTTGTGGTTCTCCGTGTATAGATAAGCGTTATAGATTATACTGCTTATCGATATCCCTGTGCTTGAATCTGTGATGATTGATGATGTTGCACTATTGTGTTAAACCCCGGACTACACCATACACACACAAATATGGGTTTCACGTGGAAATCGGTTAAGTCACAAATAATTTAAATTTAATGTTTTTGAAATTAAAATTAAAATTTCAATTGATTTTGGAAATAAATTTGGGTTAAATGTTAAAGCTTTTGAAATGGAATTGTTTTGAAAGCTATGAATTAAATCTGTTATTTTTTTTAACAGATTTAAAATGATGATTTGTTTAAACCATTTGAAATGGAATTGTTTTGAAAGCTATGAATTAAATCTGTTATTTTTTCTTTTAACAGATTTAAAATGATGATTGTTTAAACCATTTGAAATGGAATTGTTTTGAAAGCTATAAGTTAAATCTTTGATTTAAAGATTTGATGAGTTAATCCAATTGAAATGGAAATTGATTTGGGAAACCTGTGAATAAATCTTTGTGAAACGGGGTGAACTTTGTGAATTGAATCTTTTTGCTTAAAAAGATTAAAAGTGTGGAAATTGTTTAAACCAGTGAAGGTTTTTGAAATGAATCTTTTTATTTAAAAGATTGGCAATGGTAATTTGTTTTAACCATTCGAATGAAGGGTTTTGGGCATTAAGCTATGATTTAACTAAGACCCCAGTATCCATATATTTTTTTTTTAAATTTTGCTCGTTATTCGGGTTAGCCGGGAAAAGACCTTTGGGTAATATAACCCATTCCGAATAATGACACGCCGTATATGGATTGCATTTGAAGGCTGGTGGTGAAGACCGGATATTTTCGAAAATGAAAGGACAACTCGTCGAATGTCTCTGCATCGGCTGATCCCCGGTATAGAGATTTTAGCACCCTTTGTGATGGGAAGTCCGGACATGATTAGAAATTATCCGGATTTGCAAGGGCTTCTTCGGAAGTGCCTTCGGTTCTGTTTCAAAATCGGAACTGACTTGTATGGTTGTATGTCTGACACTACACTTTGAGATATAAAGCTGATTTCTTTCAAATACATTTCTGTTGGTGGCGGAGAATTTATTCTCTTAGCTTAACACCCTTCTCTGAGACGTACGAGCCCAGAGGTTATGTAGTTGAAATTTATCAGTGATATACTCCCAATTTGGTAGTGTGGCATGTTAAGTGTTGTTGTGTGATGATCATTTATTGATCATTTGTGATCAAAGCGTGGCTTTGTGAAAAAGCGTAGCTTTGTGGACGAGACTTCATCAGACCTCACACCCTGGAATGCTCGAAACAGGAAAGACGCAGCAAGGTTATTGGGGGTAGCGCCCCTTAGGGTATGTACATCTCCTTCTGGATAGAAGTGGTATCATGGTATAGAGCCCAGATACTTAACTTATGTGGATATCGCAAACATATTTATATCTTACTTTGTTATTGTTGCTGGGGCCCCGGTTAAAGGTTGGTTACAACCAGGAGATGGCATACTCGTATCAGTAGTTATCCAGTTAGGGGTAACCCGGCCTTGTGTTGGCAGAGATCCGGTTAGGTTCTCGGGTCGTCCCTCCAGAGGCGTACCCATGTGGCCCAGGAAGTTCCTTAGCCTGACCATTGTTGGAAATCCAATTCCCAATATGAAACCCTGTACGGTTTTAGTTTTAGAACCTGCCATTTACTTATGGTGGCGCCCCACTGTTTAGATGGTAGCTATAGTAGGCATAGTTCGAAATGTCTATGCTGGCTAAGATTAATATTCTATTTTCGAAATGTTTTCTACACTATGCACTAGTAATAATATCAAAGAAATTTTCTCGTACCAAGCATATTTAACTACCATAAGAAGAAATCTCCTCCAATTCTGCGTTTGCATTGTGTGTGTGGTGGGAGGTCTTATGGTGGTTCCATTATTAAAAGCATACCGGAAAATTCTTTTATAAATCTTGTGTTATTTAAATGCAACTGTTTTTGTTTACTCATACCAGTCCCATGACTGATCCGGAGTTTATTGTTTCCTTCCTAAACTCTGGGTGCCCACTATTTCCACACGGGCAGTCTAGAGTTGGGTTTCTCAGATATTCAGGTTGAGTAGATTATCTGAAGCTAGTCAGTCCTTAGATGACTGACCTTGCTTTCCGCTAGCTATGGATTGGAGCATTCTATTGGAGATACTCTATCCGATGCTGGTGTTATCTATTTTCTTTCCGCTGCTACTTCTTGTATCATATCTCTGATGTATATTGATATATGTTGTATCATTTTGTTGTATCATATTGTATTAGATTTTTGTATCTGTCATTGTTTCAATGTTATATATATTGATATATTCTTTTTCTTCCGCTGTGTTATTATACTTAATGGTGTTATAAGCTCCGGCAATCCAGATTCGGCGTTTGAATCTGCGGCATTTTGAGTACAAGTAAAGTACGGGTGCCGATTTTCGAAGGCCGAGTTTTTGGATTGTTACATTTGGTATCAGAGCTGAGGGTAAAACTTTAGCTCAGGAGTATAATACATTAAGTAGCTCATTATAGATGGGGTAAAGTATACCCTAGAATGAGTAATCTCTAAGATATCTGTCTGTACGCCTCAATAAATTCTCTTACTATTCACTAATAGTAAGTATGAGTGCAAGAAGAGGATGAGATAAGGGACAGAGGAATATGACTATAAATGGTCAATACCTTGCAACAGTGGAAACAAATTTTATCTATCAATCTCTTTTGCTCGTCATTTTTTCTCAATTCTTCGATAGTTTCTGGTAGATCCAGGAATAAATTCGATATATTAATATGGGACATAAACTCCGGATGGACCAAAATTGTTTGTTTGGATGAATTGGTTGCTTTGTTTGTTATGGTTGATAGGTATAATTTAGTTTCTAAACTAAAAGTTTTGAAATTGTATCCATATATCTATCTATTCTTTGGGTTCTGATATAATCTACGAATGGTTAGTTATCACTTCGAACTAACCGATGCCACTGCATATTTCGTAGATCTGGATAACCCGAGTATTTTGTTGATTGTTAAAACAGATTCGTTCTTGATATTCTGATTTGGTAAGCCAAATGCAGAAAAAATATTCAGTTTGATTTGATGAAACATTCTTTATCTATCTTTGTGTCTCCTTGGCAATTTCGAGGACGAAATTCTTTTAAGGGGGGAAGTCTGTAACGACACTGAATTTTATATAAATTTAAATTGATAATTTATTGAATTTTTTGAATAAAAATTGTGAAATAAATCGATAATTGATTACGAGTTTCCCCGGATCAAATAAATTCTGTATAAATCCGTTAAATTTAAAAATATTGTATACATGTGATTTGGATTTAAATTTCAAGTAAATGGTTTAATAATAATGTGAATATATATGTATATATGCATATATGGGTAAATTTGAATTTATATATATATATATATATTGAGTTTAAATTTTAAGTTAAAATAGAAATCGTTTATATTATAAAGTAGTATTACAAAGACAAAGTTAAAAAGAAAAGAAACAAAATATAAATGGGAAGCAAACATGGAAACAAGTAAACAAGTAAGAAAGAAATAAAGACAAGTTAATAAATGCAAGCCACTAATATCTCCAGCCGAAATCAAATTAGCATAGTCAAAGCAAACAAAACATATAGTCATGTACACTTGCCAAATGAAGAAATAAAATATAGCCTGCAAAAGAAAAAAATATAAGCATGAAGCTTGCAAAGGAAGATAGCAATAAATATACTCAACTATAGATATCTATGTACACTTAAACAAAACAATATCTTCATATTGTACAGCCGAAAGGAAGTTTTATAAATAAAAAATTTTATATTGTACAAGATAATAAATGCTTGTACACCACAATATCACTTCAGTCTACAAGCAAAAAAAATCTCTGCTAAGCTTTGTACAAAATAATATATCACTTGTACCACATTTCGTCTCAGTTAAACAAATAAAACATTACCCTGTACAAAGCCTTCTTTATATACGTACATATCCATGTTAACATAGTTTGTTCATAAAAACTTAGCAAAGTCAGGAAGAGAAAGAAAAACATAAGTATCATTTTATTCACAAACTCAACTTCATTCAAGAAGACAAAACAGAAAAGGGAAAAGAGGAATATTCAATCTGCAGGTTTTCTAAACATAAGAAAAGTGTTCTCTGTTTCCAAATAATTTCAGGTAAGTGAACATCTCTATTCAAAACTCAAATCAGTTTTTATCTTGATGCTTATGAATATATTTGTGATAATGTTGTGATAAATGAAATATGATACTTGTATATGTATGAATATGTATTGGTTTGGTGTGTATGTCTGTGTATACATATATATATATATATATATATATATATATGCATAGCTCTGTTTCAAGTTTTACAGGGTTCAGACTTGATCTAAAATAAAATAAAATTCAATATATCTCTTCCTGATTCTTGTTAGACCTAGATGTATAAATCAAACTTGATTGTAATGACAAGGTATTTGATTTAAAAATATTTCCAATGAAAATATAATGATAGTTTTGATAGGAAGGAAGAAGAACAGTAGAAGTTTAAATATATCAAAATCTCAAATTTAATAACTTGTTGTTTCAGGTATATAATCTAATTCGTTATCAAAATCTATGATTTTTAAAAATAAAATGAGGATTTCTAAGTTGGTATTCTGAGTGGAATCGAATGATGAACGGGAAATGGGTTCTCGCAATTTCTTGGTGATCAGCGTTGAATTGTGGGCCGTGCTTCAGGGCGAAGGTAGATGGGTGGATGTAGATTAGGGAAAAATATGGATTAAATTTATCAATGATTAAATTGATGGTACGAGGTTAAAATAGGGTTTAAGGAGTTAGTTTTGTCGTTGTGGTTTCTCGAGGTCGTGCGACACCAATGGTTCATCGGAGATGATCGCGGCCAGGGGAATGCGAGCGTGGAACTCAGGCTAGGGTTCAGGCGAAAGGTCACGACCTCTGGTGGTCTGTGGCGTCGAGTAGGGATGATCATTGGTTGGTGGGTATTGTTCCAGTTTTGGAATCGAATTACTCGATTTTGAACAACGGCGAAAGTGAGGGATCTGGGTGTTCGTGGCGACTCAGTAGTTGGTCGTCGACTTGTCGACGCTAGTGGTGATGGTCGGAGGCGCGGCAGTGATGTGTGCATGTGCACGCGACATAGTTCATGTCTGTAAATTTTAAAGGGTTGGGAAGAAGGCTTGGCATCGGGGCAAACTCGAAGGGATTCACGAAAAACTCAAAGCAAAGGAAGATGTAGGGGAACTCGAAGTTAGGCTCGGGGAATATGAGGGTTGGCTCGGGTTTTATTTAAACGTGATAATTCAATAAGTTTTTTTTTCTCAAACAAATGTTAATAAGTTTTAAAGTTTATTATTTTGAATAAGTTTTTAAAGGGATATAAACTAAGTTTTCAATTTGTTGAAGGCTTTTAAATAAAAAGTATTTCAATTTAATTAAGTTTAAAGTGTTAAATCTATATAACCTTTATTTTAAAAAGTTTATTTTTGATAAACTTAATATTGTAATTTATTAAGAAATGAAAAACATTAATTTAACTTAAAGATTTTAAGTTAATAATGGATTTATTTCAAAGGTTATTGAATAAGATTTAAATGATGAAATGAGGTAGTTAATTAAGATAAATGATTTATCTTAAGTTAAGATATTGATTAAGGAAGATTACGTTGATTTCGTAAGTGATTTATTAAGATTAATTAATGTAAGTAATTAGGGTAACTAATTACTTAAAGATAATTACTTGATGAAAGTAATTAAGGTTAATGATTTAAGTTGATTAACCAAGTAATTAAAGAATAATTAATTAAAGGTTAATTTATTAATTAAAGATAATTAATTAAATGGTGAATTAAATAATTAAAGGTTAATTATTTAATAATTAAAGGTTGATGAATTATAATTAAAGGATAATTAATTATTATTGGTTAATTGATAAATGATTAAAGAATAATTAAATCAAAATGATTTGTAATTTATCAATGTTAATTTACTAGGATATATGATGCTTTGTGATATATCCTGATTTCTATGTGATGCTGTATGATATGAATTGTTTAATTCAAGCTGTGATGAATGTAATTTATTTATTTATAATGCATTTTTTATCTATCTGTGATTCTGTGTGTATAGATAAGCGTTATAGATTATACCGCATATCGATATCCCTATGCTTGAATTTGTGATGATTGATGATGTTGCACTATTGTGTTAAACCCCGGACTACACCGTACACACACAAATATGGGTTTCACGTGGAAATCGGTTAAGTCACAAATAATTTAAATTTAATGTTTTTGAAATTAAATTTTAATTTCAATTGATTTTGGAAATAAATTTGGGTTAAATGTTAAAGCTTTTGAAATGGAATTTTTTTGAAAGCTATGAATTAAATCTGTTAATTTTTTTTAACAGATTTAAAATGATGATTTGTTTAAACCATTTGAAATGGAATTGTTTTGAAAGCTATGAATTAAATCTGTTATTTTTTTAACATATTTAAAATGATGATTTGTTTAAACCATTTGAAATGGAATTGTTTTGAAAGCTATGAATTAAATCTGTTTTTTTTAACAGATTTAAAATGATGATTTGTTTAAACCATTTGAAATGGAATTGTTTTGAAAGCTATGAATTAAATCTGTTATTATTATTTTTAACAGATTTAAAATGATGATTTGTTTAAACCATTTGAAATGGAATTGTTTTAAAAGCTATAAGTTAAATCTTTGATTTAAAGATTTGATGAGTTAATCCAATTGAAATGGAAATTGATTTGGGAAATCTGTGAATAAATCTTTGTGAAACGGGGTGAACTTTGTGAATTGAATCTTTTTGCTTAAAAAGATTAAAAGTGTGGAAATTGTTTAAACCAGTAAAGGTTTTTGAAATGAATCTTTTTGTTTAAAAGATTGGCAATGGTAATTTGTTTTAACCATTCGAATGAAGGGTTTTGGGCTTTAAGCTGTGATTTAACTGAGACCCCAGTATCCATATGATTTTTTTTTTAAATTGCGCTCGTTATTCGGGTTAGTCGGGAAAAGACCTTTGTGTCATATAACCCATTCCGAATAATGATACGCCGTATATGGATTGCATTTGAAGACCGGTGGTGAAGACCGGATATTTTCGAAAATGAAAGGACAACTCGTCGAATGTCTCTGCATCGGCTGATCCCCGATATAGAGATTTTAGCACCTTTTGTGATGGGAACTCCGGACGTGATTAGAAATTATTCGGATTTGCAAGGGCTTCTTCGAAAGTGCCTTCGGTTCTGTTTCAAAACCGGAACAGACTTGTATGGTTGTATGTCTGACACTACACTTTGAGATATAAAGATGATTTCTTTCAAAAACATTTCTGTTGGTGGCGGAGAATTTATTCTCTTAGCTTAACACCCTTCTCTGAGACGTACGAGCCCAGAGGTTATATAGTTGAAATTTATCAGTGATATACTCCCAATTTGGTAGTGTGGCATGCTGAGTGTTGCTGTGTGATGATCATTTATTGATCATTTGTGATCAAAGCGTGGTTTTGTGAAAAAGCGTAGCTTTGTGGACGAGACTTCGTCAGACCTCACGCCCCAGAATGGTCGAAACAGGAAAGATGCAGCAAGGTTATTGGGGGTAGCACCCCTTAGGGTATGTACATCTCCTTCTGGATAGAAGTGGTATCATGGTATGGAGCCCAGATACTTAACTTATGTGGATATCGCAAACATATTTATATCTTACTTTGTGATTGTTGCTGGGGCCCCGGTTAAAGGCTGGTTACAACCGGGAGATGGCATACTCGTGTCAGTAGTTACCCAGTTAGGGGTAACCCGGCCTTGTGTTGGTAGAGATCCGGTTAGGTTCTCGGGTCGTCCCTCCAGAGGCGTACCCATGTGGCCCAGGAAGTTCCTTAGCCTGACCATTGTTGGAAATCCAATTCCCAATATGAAACCCTGTACGGTTTTAGTTGTAAAACCTGCCATTTACTTATGGTGGCGCCCCACTGTTTAGATGGTAGCTATAGTAGGCATAGTTCGAAATGTCTATGTTGGCTTAGATTAATATTCTATTTTCGAAATGTTTTCTACACTATGCACTAGTAATAATATCAAAGAAATTTTCTCGTACCAAGCATATTTAAGTATCATAAGAAGAAATCTCCTTCAATTCTGCGTTTGCATTGTGTGTGTGGTGGGAGGTCTTATGGTGGTTCCATTTTTAAAATCATACCGGAAAATTCTTTTATAAATCTTGTTTTATTTAAATGCAACTGTTTTTGTTTACTCATACCAGTCCCATGACTGATCCGAAGTTTATTGTTCCCTTCCTAAACTCTGGGTGCCCACCATTTCCACACGGGCAGTCTAGAGTTGGGTTTCTCAGATATTCAGGTTGAGTAGATTGGAGCTAGTCAGTCCTTGGATGACTGACCTTGCTTTCCGCTAGCTATGGATTGGAGCATTCTATTGGAGATACTCTATCCGCTGCTGGTGTTATCTATTTTCTTTCCGCTGTTATTTCTTGTATCATATCTCTGATGTATATTGATATCTGTTGTATCATTCTGTTGTATCATATTTTATCAGATTTTTGTATCTTTCATTGTATCAATGTTATATATATTGATATATTCTTTTTCTTCCGCTGTGTTATTATACTTAATGGTGTTATAAGCTCCGGCAATCCAGATTCGGCGTTTGAATCTGCGGCATTTTGAGTACAAGTAAAGTACGGGTGCTGATTTTCGAAGGCCGAGTTTTTGGATTGTTACAATATATGTGTTAATTTGATTGATGACATTTGCATAATATGACCCCTTAAAATGTTAAATAAATTGACACGTAGAAATATGGTTAATTACACCTTGAACCATTTGAATGTATGTCGTATAAATTGATGTAGCATGAATTGAATAATAGATACAAAGTGAAGAACTGCATAAAATTTTAGTGCTATAATCTTTAATCTACGTGAAATGATAGTGTAGATTCTAGAAATAATTATATTAATTTGCACAAACAACAATGTAAATTAATACGATTATTTCGGGATTATTGAATTTATTTATTAGATTGTTATTGATTGTTGTTATTGCTTGTTTATTTACTTTGACACCATCCCAGTTATCACACTGCAAGTTCCCTTTGTTATGCTTTGATTTTTGAATTGAAATGGAATCGGGTCGAAATGATAAATACCCAAATTGAACTTTGACCTAGGATAGAGAATTAATAAAAATCGATTGGTCAATAATTTGATATAAAAATAAAATGAAGATTTATTTGAATGAATAATATGGTTTTGAAATGAAGTTGGAATTTGAATTTTAATGAAAGGAAATGTTAAAATTTAATAATCTGAATCAAAATATCAACATAGTAGATGATGAATGAACGTTGTTTTAAAATTAATTATTTAATAATTAAATTTGGAATTATTAATAATGAAGTTTTGAAATTAGTTAATAATGAAGTTTTGAAATTATTTAATAATTAAATAAGATTGAATTATTTAATAATTAAATAAAATTGAATTCTTTGTTAAGTGAAATGGAACTTCTTGAATAAGTGAAATTAAGTTTCTTTATTAATTGAGTTTTAAAATTTGTAACTAAGTAAATAAATAAATGAAATTGAATTTCTTTAATAAGAAATAAAATGTGTTTTATTGAAATTAATGTAAGACTTGTAAATTAAGAATTTGATTTGATGAATTTAATTTAATGCAATTTGTAAGTTTTTATACAATGAAGATTGAACTTAAATGATTGATTTAATAAATTGGAAGTTAAATAGAAATTGTTTTGAAGGATAAATTTACTTAACAAATATTGAATGAAATCGATAAACGAACTTAAATGGATTTGAATGTAGATTAAATCATTTTAAATGATTTCGGAATGAAACTTATATATGAATTTAAATGAACATTGGAATGGTTTTAAATAAAAATTGAAATTGTATTATAAGATATTGAAATGGTGATTTGGATGTTTTGAAACGTAAATTTTTGGAAATTGGTTTAGAAAGACAAATGAAATGTTGGTTTACAAATTCTAATTGAAATTGTAATTGATTTGGTTTTGAAATATTTAAACGACCAATCGGTGTAATAATCACGAAAGTTATTAAAGAGACCGGAATCGGTTAGGGACATACTCACTGTCTAAATCGAAAACCACTTTAATAACTATATGCGGAGTGTGATCCAGAATGAAGTGGTTGGAATGATGTACGTGATGACTGAAGAAAGAGAACGATAATGGATAGCCTTGACACTTGTGTCAAATTGGAAATGACTAAAACAGGAGTAGTGCCAGGCCAAATGGGGTTAGCTGCCTCGAGCGAACACACTTCTTCGAAAACTACTCATTACTTGTTATCGATTGGTGCACCCTTGATTTGGGAGTGTTGTTTTGCGGTGTTGCGATCGCTGCGGCGATGCGTTCTCACCAGTCCGGATCAAGCAAACGGTAGTTTCACTACCTTGGGTATTGCCTCATGTGCCTTATCATACTTGTATCCCTATATACGCGACCACTACGATTTGTTTTGTGTTATACCTAAGGAGTACCCCCTGATATCCCACTAGTTTACGGTGGAGTTTACAGTGCTGTATAGACTATAACGCTTATATAAAATGTGTTAAGGGGGATAATGGTAACGCCTTAACACTATTTTGATACTTTATATTACTAATAGGCATTATCTACTTATCGTACACTACTACATAGTAGATAGTTTAACGGATCCTTAAAGGATGGTTATTCCAAACATCCTTTGAGTTACTTGTATTTCAGTTGTTATTTCACTTGAGTTAGATTTATTGATATAAGAATGTTAATCCTGACTCGAGTGTTTTGTGTTTTGCTTTATGCTCGAGTCAGACTGAGTGTACCAGTATTCAAGGCTTAACTTTTGAGTTGGAGCTTCGCTTGGAGATCCAGCTATCTATCCAGCTTTCAGATATCCAGTTGATTCCACTGATTGTATTCTGATTCTTGTATGTGACTATTGTATTCAAGACTTCTGTTGTAACTTATTTAACTCTGATATGTATATAGTAGTTTCATGAACTACTATCTTTTGTTTCCGCTGCATTTATTACTCTGTGTTTGTGATCTATGATTATTTATTTACTGTATATGTTCAGTATTGCCAAATTTAAATTAACAATTCGGTATTTTGAATTATTCAAGTCCGACATGTGCGGATGCGAATGGTCTAAAATAGCGGGTCGTTACATAATAAGGAATGAGTAACCTGAACTTGAAAATATAGTTTTAGTGCACACACACAAATGAATTAAGCCAAGCACCTGGCAACAAAATTCGCATGCATTGAATAAAACAACAAAATATTTGGACCTCTAATTTTCGTGTGTACGAAATACACTTGAATGAATTTCAACAAATATAATAACCTAGCCAATGGATTTTGTATTCACTGAAAGAAGCAACAAAAATATCTGGGTACCTTGTTTTAATGCACGCATAAAGGAAGTAAAAATTAAAGAACCTGGGCTTCGTTTGTTTCGTGCATTACATGCACGTAACCAAAAATATGCCTGAACTTGAAATTTAGTGCAATGCACTATTTTACGCAACCACATATACACAAAGCATTCAATAAATTAGAAAAGTGAGTTTTGAACTCACCTTAACTCGTTTTAAAAGCAACTAGCACCAGTGATTCAAGGAAGCGAGAATTGGAGCTGCCATTAAAGCATTTACTGTGTAACAGGCCGAACGAAAGAAAAGGTGCATGCTACTAGAAATTTGAACAAATGAAAGTGACGTAGGCTATTCCTTTTCTTTAAAAGGTGCATAAGTCAAACAAAAGAGCGTGCTGGCCTTCACTTTGGTACATTTGCATTAAAGGTGATACGTGCATAAGTGAAAAGAAGGACACACTGCATTTAAGATGGCAGTAAAAACAAAGTGTGCAACTTTTGCTTTTGAATTTAGTGGCAGCAAAGTGTTTACTTTGTTTTCTTTTTACAACTGACAACAAGGTCATGTATGTTCCACTTTGCCCTTTTAAAACATTGTTGTAACTGAGTAAATATTCCTATCTTTGTTTTATAAAATGTTCAACTTAGCTTTAGAAATGGTCCACTTTGTTTACACGTGAATGCAAAGAAAATATATCACAACTTTGATTTTTTTTAATGGACCATTCCTCATATGCACGTGAAGGCTATAAGTAAGTCATTTACAACGTGCACCATACACTGACTTTGCAACATTTTAAAATTTCTATTTAAAATATTTATTACGACAGTAATTACTAAATCACAGTTATTACAGACTCCTCCCCTTAAAAAAATTGCGGCCCTGCAATTTTCATACTAGAAGCAGTCAATAACACAAATAATTCATCACAACAAAGATTAAAATAGAAAAGATAGATCAAGAATGCTCACCCCCACCCGAAGAGGAGAGAAAACCCGGATGAGAACGCTTGATGAATTCTCTGGTTTCCCAAGTGCGATCTTTGGGGTTTGCGGACCATTGAATTTTCACAAGCGGGACTTCTTTATTTCGAAGGCGTTTAACCTCCGAAGCTAGCACACGAATAGGATTTTGCACGATAGACAAGTCGGGTGAGATCTCAAGATCTTGCAACATATGGGGATCAATAATAGAATCCGAATCTCAAAGGCATCGACGAAGCTGGGATACATGAAATACGTCATGAATTCCCGAAAACTGAAGAGGTAGCGATACACGATAAGCAACAGGGCCAATGCGTTCCATAATAGGAAACGGTCCAACATATCGAGGAGCCAATTTCTCGGAGCTACTAAAATGCACCACACCATTCATCGGAGAAACACGAATGGATACGAGATTGCCGACAGAAAATTCCAAAGGCTTCCTACGATGATCGGCATAAGATTTCTGCCTATTCTGGGCCTCTTTCATTCTCTGTCTAATGATATCAATCCTCTCCGAAGATTCACGAATATAATCGGGGTCGAGAACTAACTTTTCCCCCGATTCCAACCAACAAGATGGTGATCGAAACGGTCTTCTGTAAAGAGCTTCGAAAGGAGCCATACCGATACTGGATTGAAAACGGTTGTTATAAGAGAACTGAACAAGAGATAAGTGGTCTTCCCAACTACCACCGAAATCAAGAATGCAAGCTCGAAGGAGATCTTCTAACACTTGATTCACCCTTTCATTCTGACCATCAGACTGTGGATGATAAGCTGTTCTGAGATTGAGCTTAACACCCAAAGCTTTCTGAAGACTCTGCTAGAAACCACTAGTAAAAAGTGGATCTCTATCACTAACAATAGAACTAGGCACACCATGAAGTCGAACGACTTCCTTAATCAACAGCTTAGCCAATAAAGGAGCAGTTCGATTGGACTTGATAGGAATAAAATGGGCTGATTTGGTCAATCTGTCACCAATCGCCTAAATATTAGTATGGCCCAACCTCGAACGAGGTAGACCATCAATGAAGTCCATAGAAATCTGATCCCATGTCCATAATGGAATCTCAAGAGGCTGCAAAAGACCACTAGGACGCTGGTGTTCTGCTTTAACAAGTTGACAAGTCATGCAACGACTCACATAACTTGCAACATCACGCTTCATACCTTCCCAAAAGTATAAGCGTTTCATGTCGGCATACATCCTACTACTACCTGGATGAATAGTATACTTAGAACGATGACAGTCCTCAAGAATGTCATTTCTAAGATTAGAAACATTAGGCACGATCAACCTACCCTTCTTCCGAATACAACCACGAATATCAATATTGAAATCCTTTAGATCATCACTTCGGGATTCCGATTTACAACTCTGAATAAGATAAGAGATAACTGGATCTTGTTTCTGGGCATCGACAACATGATCCAACAAACTAAGACGAGCTTCCATGCTAAATAAAAGCATGGGAGAATCAGAAACTAAAGGACGGTCTCTAATATCACAATGAGATAAAGCTTCCAAAATATTCCACTCTACTAGCATCATGGAAACAACAACTTACTGCTTGCGACTAAGCGCATCAGCAACTCGATTACCCTTTCCAGGGGTATACTGAATATCAATATCATATGAAGCAAGAAATTTGAGCCAACATTGTTGGCTCATATTAAGTTCCTTCTGAGTGAATAGATACTTCAGAGATTTATGATCAGTGAAGAGAATAGAACGCTCGCTAAATAAATAATGTCGCCAAATCTTTAGAGCAAAGACTATAGCGGCTAACTCCAAATCATGAGTAGCATAACGAATCTCGTTAGGTTTAGTTGTCTAAACAAAGGCAGCTACTCTATCCTTTTGCATGAGAACAGCACTGAAACCAATACGGCTAGTATTGGTACAAATAATGAAGTCTTGGTTCCCTTCGGGAATCACAAGGATAAGAGTATCGGAAAAGAGTTCTTTTAAATAATCTTCTTTCCTAAAAAGCTAAAACTTCCAAAATTACAATTATCTTTATGAAATCATTTTCTAGAAAAAATTACTTTTTATAGGTCAATTTATTATGTCAAATTGTCTCATCAAAGCGTTTAGGAGATTCCTATCGATAACGTTGATCAAGCGCATCGACCAGAATTCTTAAAGCACTCAATGGGCAATACAATCACAAAATCATCTTCTATATGATAAACACAAATCCAATTATACTTGTAAATAAATCTTATGAAAAAGATTTGCAAATTTTAAATTGCCGGTTTCATCCAAAATCAAAAAATACACAAATGGAGTCATTGAGATATTTGTAGAATACTCGATTCACAAAATAGATGAAATAAGCTAGGCAAACTGAATGACATAATAAGTCATTCATAAGAATCATAACGAGTGCGGAATGCAGTAAGTGGAATGCTATCTTCCGCAACTCGTAACTGATGAAAACTGGTAGCAAGATCGAGTTGGGAGAAAAGCTTAGTGCCACTTAACTGATCGAACATGTCGTCGATCTTAGGTAATGGATACCTATTTTTGATAGTGAGCTCGTTAAGCTTGCGATAAACAATGCAAAGCCTAAGAGTACTATCTGGTTTCTTAATGAAGACAACGGCGGCGCCCCAAGGAGATGAGCTAGAACGAATAAATCGTTTGGCTTCCAACTCAGATAATTGTTGCTTTAGTTCCTCATTTTCCTTAGCAGACATCCTCGTGGAAGGACGAGTGACAGGATGAGCACCAGAGATAAGATCAATACGGAACTCAATTGCCTTATTCGGTGGTAACACGAAAATAGGCACGAAGACATTATAAAAATCACAACAACCGGAATATTATCTATGACATCCTCTGATTCGAAGGAAGAAATGATAGCATTCGAAGTATGATCCATGCTTCGAAATATAATAGATAATTGCTCGATAGCATCAGGATGCTTGAGATATAAAGTTCTTTCGGGACATAAGATTGAACTTCATAACGGACGAGCCAATCCATACCCAAAATCATATCAAAATCAAGATGATCCATAACATGCAGATTCGCATGAAAGGAGAAACTACAAAGAATAATCTCAACATCAACACACAACAAACCAAAGGTAATGGATCCACCAATAGGATTCACAATCCACAAAGGTTCGTAAAGACTAATAACATCCAAAGAAATAACATCAACAAGCTCCTTTGACACGAATGAATGTGATGCACCCATATCGAAAAGAACTCTAATAGAACGGCCATGGAGTAAAATAAAACCTTCCAAAACAGAAGGAAGAATACCTTTGGGCTGAGAATAATCACTAGAAGCTTTAGCAACATTTAAGCTTCCCAGATTTGAAACCCTTAGGAGCAGTAGGACAATCAGAAACCCAATGACCTACTTTCTTGCAATAGCGGCAATTGCGAGGCTTAGGAGAACTACGAAGAAGATGATCAACTCCGTATTTGGACAAGGCCTTGAAAGATGCAACAAAATCAGAAACAGAGGACTTTCCTTGTTTTAACTCAAGGAAACTACGAGCAAGATTGATAAGGAATTTAACAAATGGAAAACTACGGAAATTTGAGATATATTCCTAGGCATATCCCAACTTATTAGAGAGGATAAATGTTTAAGAACAACAAAGGAATAGATTCGAAAGACACGAATAAAACCCTCGAATAGTTGTAACACATGTTCCATTCTACTTCTGTTTCTTGTTTATTATAATTTGTTCTGAATCTCAGCTCTGATACCAAGCTGTGACGCCCCACCTCTATGCTCACAATAACAAAGGTTATTATATGGAATAACGTCTGCTATCGCGAAGAATAAGGCTTGTTAGAAGCGACCATCCGTAAGTTATGTCCTAGACGAGTATTGATTACGTCGATAGGAGTTGTGTAAATTACTCCCAACGGTATATATTCAATCCAAATCTAAAACGAAACTATGGTGGCTAAAGAAAAATTCAGAAAAACTCATAATGACAACAACATAGATAGTATAATCACATCAGAACAGAAATATCAGATATATAGCGGAAGACAAGTCTGGATACATGCTACAACAATCGATAGTTCACAAGAACCAAATGTACATATACATGTCATCAACATACATGAGACGAGAATCACTAAACCAAAAGTACTCCTCGAAGTCTAAACAAAAGATGATGTGAAATCCCAAAAACTGAAGCAGCAACTGAATCAGAGATAGTGATTATCCTAAAATAACTCGGTCTGACCCGAGTATTATTTAAGAGAAAATAATAAACGGATCAGTCTAATTTAAACTTCAGAAATAAGTGTATGATAAACAACACTTAAGCAATTAATTATAATCTCGAATGAGATTGTACAGCATAAATAATCAGCATAGTTTAAAGGAAGAAATCTCATTAAACTCCATTAAAATCATCATTCGAGTTCATAATTGAATTCAAAACAGCAATACACAAAATTATAATCTCGGATGAGACTATACACCAAATTATAATCTCGAATGAGACTATACACAAAATTATAGTCTCGGACGAGACTATACAACATATTAATCAACATAGTTTAAATGGATAAATCTCATTAAACACCATCAAAATCAACTTTCAAATTCACAATTGAATTCAAAACAGCAATACGCAGAATTTATAAATCAAAATAGATAACTAGAAAAATCAGCAGTCGCAAAATCTAGAAATCAAATAAGATAACTAGAAAAAAAATCAGCATAAAAGTGGATCGATCCCAGCAGATGGCGAGTTTTAGTTACGCCGCACGTGCATCTCAAATGGCCGAAGCCTACCAAGTACTATAATTTTTTGCGCCCATCAGATGACCCGAAGGTCCGCAGAATGACCCGAAGGTCCGCAGAATGACCCGAAGGTCTAGTACTGGTAATTGACCCGAAGGTCCATCAGATGACCCGAAAGTCCAGCAGAATAGCTCGAAAGCCCAACAAATCATCGAAATAATCAAACAGCAAATCATCATCAAATATTTCAATTAACGAGTCTGAAATTAACCGAATTAGTAAAAGTGTGGTTCCATACTCCGCACTTTTGCTAAATCGTTTAAATCTCTTCATCGTTTCCTTGAAAGTGCAAAATTGTGTATTTTATATAAATAACATTTTACGTTCTCAAATGGACAAGTCCAGAATTAACCGAATCGGCAAAAGTAAGGGTTCATAGTCCTTAATTTTGCTGAAGCGTTTAAATCGATTCCTCATTCTTTTGAAAGTGTAAAGTGTAAAATTTTTGGAAACAAATTTTAGTTTATAACGATTTTAAAACACGTGATTAAAACAGCAACATCTGTAGCAATTTCGACAAAGAAATTGCGCTTCACAAAACACCGTAAAAACGGATATCAATCAGCGTTGCGGAATAGCCGCTTAAAAATTCACTTTAATTTGACGGTTACTGAAGTCAAAATAACAGTAATTTTATACGTCAAAAATCTCATCAAAACAACGCGCTTCAAAAATATAACACCGGAGAAAAAAATCCGTTATTAAAATAAAGGCAACAAAATTGGTTTCAAAACCAAACACCGGTTCAAATATAAATTAATAAACAGTGGTCTACACTACTTATATACATTCAACAACACTAATGCACTGCCCACTTGCACTATTTATAGTAAAATGATGATCTGGGCATTTTTCACTTTTCACGCAGGTGATAAATGTGAACAAATTATGCATTGAAATGGGACGTGCTACTGACCTTTGCATGCAAATAACAATTATAAACCAAATATAATAACCTAGAATGAATTTAGTGTACAAGTAATAGACTTAGGCAAAATACAAAGCGACGAAATGGCCAAACTTTTCGTGCATAAACTATGTGTACGCAAAAATGAAATAGAAGGACATAATTGACCAGCACTATATTTCGTGCAACTCAGTTAGACACGCACGTTAGAAAAATAATAGGCAACAAAATAATTAAATCAAAGACCGAGTCTCTTTTACATGGATGTGAAAAATAGCAAAACCCCCTGATTTGGACCTGGGTAATTTTCACGCTTTATGTGTAAAAAGATGGCCACTGCAAGCTTATAGTTTTAATAATAGGGAATGAGTAACCTGAACTTGAAAATATAGTTTTAATGCACACACACAAATGAATTAACCCAAGCACTTGGCAACAAAATTCGCATGCATTGAATAAAACAACAAAATATTTGGACCTCTAATTTTCGTGTGTACGAAATACACTTGAATGAATTTCAACAAATATAATAACCTAGCCAATGGATTTCGTATTCACTGAAAGAAGCAACAAAAATATTTGGGTAACTTGTTTTAATGCACGCATAAAGGAAGTAAAAATTAAAGAATCTAGGCTTGGTTTGTTTCGTGCATTACATGCACGTAACCAAAAATATGCCTGAACTTGAAATTTAGTGCAATGCACTATTTTACGCAACCACGTATACACGAAGAATTCAATAAATTAGAAAAGTGAGTTTTGAACTCACCTTAACTCGTTTAAAAGCAACTAGCACCAGTGATTCAAGGAAGCGAGAATTGGAGCTGCCATTAAAGCATTTTCTGAGTAACAGGACGAACGAAAGAAAAGGTGCAGGCTACTGGAAATTTGAACAAATGAAAGTGACGAAGGCTATTCCTTTTTTTTTAAAGGTGCATAAGTCAAACAAAAGAGTGTGCTGGCCTTCACTTTGGTACATTTGCATTAAAGGTGATACGTGCATAAGTGAAAAGAAGGACACACTGCATTTAATGAAGATGGCAGTAAAAACAAAGTGTGCAACTTTTGCTTTTGAATTTAGTGGCAGCAAAGTGTTTACTTTGTTTTCTTTTTACAACTGACAGCAAGGCCATGTATGTTCCACTTTGCCCTTTTAAAACATTGTTGTAACTGAGTAAATGTTCCTATCTTTGTATTATAAAATGTTCAACTTAGCTTTAGAAATGGTCCACTTTGTCTACACGTGAATGCAAAGAAAATATATCACAACTTTGATTTTTTTTATGGACCATTCCACATATGCACGTGAAGGCTATAAGTAAGTCATTTACAACGTGCACCATACACTGACTTTGCAACATTTTAAAATTTCTATTTAAAATATTTATTACAATAGTAATTACTAAATCACGGTCGTTACAAAGGATCAGGAAAAAATTCAGTATCGATGTAGCTTGCTTCCAATGATAAAAAAATTTCTGAAAATTAAGGAATAAGGAGGCTATCTTGTAGATCAATTGAATTACTTAAAACAAAAACCCTTCGAAAAATTTATGCTAGTGTTTTTCAAAGAAATTTTATCCATAGCCGCTTTTACAAAATCATCAACAACCTTAGATGATATCATAAAAACTTTTTTTATCGATGAAGAAGCTTTTAAAGTGGGGATTATTTTTCTAAAAATCAAACCTGAAGATGTTTCAATTCTCTTTAGCTTACCTTTGTCTGGAATTAATATTTTTCCATTACCTAAAATGAGTTTACAAATCCTTCCAGACAATTGTAAAGATTTTGTACTAAGAAATTTTGGAACAGTGGAGCACATCACAAAGGATCTTACAATTTCAAAGATAAATAATGTACTGGAAACACAACAATTTCAACATGAAACTGATTTTTCTGAAACTGATTATTATTCTTGCAATGATAACCTTCTTCTTTCCCGACAACAAAAGATACTTACCATGGGGATATATTCCCTATATCCTTGATCAAAATAAAATGAACTCAGTGTCTTAGTCGGTTTCAATTCATCATTCATTGATTAGAGCTTTGACGGCTTTCAAAACAAAGCTGAGAAACATGTCGAGTTGTTCCATGCTCTCAATCGTAAGTACAACATTCTAACTTTATGTTAATGCATCTATCTCTATAAATTAAATTATACACATTATATGTTTTAACAAGTAATATTTTATTTGTAGTTTTTCCTATGTGAGCATGTGAATTTTATATCTCTATTAGCAACATACTACTCTACCTTACCTAGATTTGGGAGGTGGAATATCGAAAGCTTGAAAAAGTTCATTTCAAGAGAAGCTTTGATGAACATGGACAATAGAAATGTATTATTTCTCGCACAAGTACAAGAAATATATAATGATAGATAAATATATCATAACATAGTGTATATTAACAGTTTTCATTTTGTTATTATACAACCATAATTTAAATGATAGTTACATATATCATTTCTGCAGAAATACAATTTTCTGTAGTTGTTACTAAAGAATGTTAGTCAGATATAGCATCACATGAAAAATGACAATTATATATAAAATTAGTTCATTCATTGTATGTTAGCTCATTCATTACTATTTATGTTATTACATAGATTTTTGTTGAAATAAGAAACTTGACTGAAGATGAAAAGGCATTTCTTCAACAAACAATCCAACAAAAAAAAATTAGCTGGATACCAATGAGAATATTGGGATACAAAAGAAATAAAACTTGGAAGAGACATCAAAAAAGAAAGTCGACTCAATGCAGCAGTACATTGAAGATTTGGAAAATAAATTGAAGAAGAGTGAAGAAGAATTAGGAAAAGAGAGACAGAAAAGAATACAAGCAGAAGGCATTATCATACAATTGAGAAAAGAAATCAAGATGTTGAAATCAAAAGCAAGAGAAGAAATAAAACCACCATCATTTGATCTCAATATAACTCAGGAAATTAAGATGATGCAGCAAGAGAAAGAACAATAGGATCAAAAGAAACCTTTAGAGGAAATAGAAAAAATCCCCGACAGTGCATGAAAAAGCACAGAAGAAACCAAGCTCTTTAGTTTTGAGGGTTAAAAAGCGCCAACGAAGGAATAAAATTGATCCTAATTGCCAGTATGAAATTGTTCACGGAAAAACAAAGAAAAATGTTGACAATGAAGACCAAAAGGAGCAACCTGAAACTGAGGAAGGTCAAAAAGAAAATACAAGTGAACAGGAACTAGAAGAACAAAATGAAGAATCTGATTATGAAGAGGAATCTGAAACTGAAACAGATGAGCAAGTCACTACAATTGAAAATGAAGAAATTATTGATGGTGATGGGTACCCTCTATCAAGTAAATCTTACAAGAGTAAAGATATCACAAAAAGCAGTATTCTACAATTATTGAATGAAGAACAACAAAACAAAATTCTTACTTTCTTCAAATTTAACGAAAATGAGAAGTAAGATTTCTGACCTTTTTTCTTTCATTATATTTGTAATTAAATAAAATTGAAAAAAAAAATAACTTGTCAATTATTGATTTTCAATTACAGCACTATAGCCTATGAAAAAGATGAAGGGAACAAAGGAGGAATCATAAAAGTGAAACCTATGCTGGAAGCCATTCTGTTTGAGGGGGTCACAGATGGACAGGTATGCATCAGATTAGAATTATGACAGTAAAAAAATGTATATAAATGTTTGAAATGGGAGAATGATAGGTAAACCTAGCATTCAACTTTACAAAAGTGCATATAAATGAATTGAATGGGAGAGTGACAGCTAAAACTAGCATTTATATTTGTAAAATGCAGATAACTGTATAGGATGTGAGAATGATTGTTAAAACTAGCATTCATAGTTTTTTAAGTGATATAAATGTATATGATGAGAGAATGATAGTTAAAACTAGCATACAAAGTTTCAAATTGCATATAAATGTATTGAATAAGAGAATGGGAGTTAAAAATAACATTGGTATTTGTAAAGTGCATATAAATATATCGAATGTCCAAAATGATTGTTTAAACTATCATTTGCATTTTTCAGTGCATTCAATGCAGTAAACATGTAAATGATAGTGAATACTAGCATTAATATTCCTGGTTCAAAAATATAGAAAAAATTAATTATTCCATAAAACTTACAACCTTCTTTGTTTGGTTAAACAACTTATTGATTGGTTTTATTACAATCAAGAGATGTATGAACACAGTTACTACTTCACTACAATGATGATGCTAAGTATAATTTTTTCATTATAAATGTTAAAACATAATATAAAGTATTCTAATACATATGAATGTGCAGAATGCTTTAGTACATGATCAGCAAACGCTGATCAATTGTGACAACCTGGGTTTCCTGACGACCGCAATTGAGTAATTAGCTGATTTTAATTATTGAATGTTGATTTTTATAAGTTGAACCAATAAAAATTCGGATAATTGAAGTATCTGGATATATATAAATTGATTTGAAAACTATAATTTTATAGAACCTCTGGATATGATAAATCTTATAGGAAATAAATAATAATATATATAGAGACTCCACCATTTAAATTAAGATAAAATACATACAAATAAAACTCCATCATTGAAATTCAAGGTAGAATACATTTGAATATGAATAGAAATACATACGAGCTTAGGATGTTTAATATATATAAGTATATGAATGAATATGTATGTGTATATATGATGACAAATACAAAACAAATGTATATTATATTAAATAGTGCAATGTAAACATATATGTATATACAACCTTATATAAGGAAATGACAATATGTATAAATGCAAGTAAAATAGGATAAAAATTCATATGCATAACTATATACATGAGTATATGTATAAGTATATATATATAATAGTATACGTGAAGAATATAAATACATGTGTAAATAAGTATATACATTATTATAAAAAATAAAAATAAAAGACCTACGTGTATTTGTACATTGTCAGGAAATGGAAGAGGCATGTATATATGCATATGAATGGATATAGATATGTGTAAATAAAAGAGGGAACACACTATTAAATGCAAGCATACAACATTTCTAGTCAAGCTTACAAAACTTATAATCAAAGTCAAAAGCATGTCATATGAAATCAAATCAGCATACAAAAACCTGAAATCAAGCCGACATTTCAAATGAAATCTCTGATCAATAAAATAAATGGAAACCAAAGGGAAGCTTGCTGTGAACAGAGGAATGCAGAGCCTACCTTTTCTATTTATACCTCCACTTGCCATTTTTCCATTCGAACCAAGTGAAAAAAAAAGAAGCTAAAAACTTTACTGCCTTTTCAAACTTAAGTAGAAAGCAAACTAAGATCTGCCATCAAACAAAACAAAAGAAGATCAAAGACATAAGCCTGAAGCAGAGGAAGGAGCAAGCAGTGTTCTTTCCCTTTAGAAGCAGTGAGCATAACCAACTTTTTTTGGACTTTACTCATGAATCCATATATACTACAGGACTTCTACTTACTTTGAAAATTTTGTATGACCTATGTATGTGCTAGGTATATAACTGTTAATCAGCTTATGCATTATTTTTGTGAGTTGGTCATATACTTGGTTAAGCAAGAAAATAAATCAGGTTGTGTTCTTGTGATGTCCCAAAAGTCGGCCTTCGAAAATCGGCACCCGTACTTCACTTGTACTCAAAATGTCGTAGATTCAAACGCCGAATCTGGTTCACCGGAGCTTATAACACAGTTAAGTAAATAACACAGCGGAATAAATGAATAATATATTGATATACAACACTGATAAAATATCCAGATACAATGATGATACAATGAATATCTACATACATCAGAGATATGATACAGAAATAGCAGCGGAAAGAAAAGATAACATCAGCAACGGATAGAATATCTCCAATAGAATGCTCCAATCCATAGCTAGCGAAAAAACAAGGTCAGTCGTCCAAGGACTGACTAGCTCCAGATAATCCACTCAACCTGAATATCTGAGAAACCCAACTCTAGACTGCCCGTGTGGAAAATAGTGGGCACCCAGAGTTTAGGAAGGGAACAATAAACTCCGAGTCAGTCGTGGGACTGGTGTGAGCAACAAAAACAGTTTATCAAAAAAAACAAATAGCAAAAGAATTTAAAGTAAATTCGCAATGCTTTTGGAAAATGAAACTACCATAAGACCTCCCACCACACACACAATGCAAACGCAGAATTGGAGGAGATTTCTTCTTATGATAGTCAAAGATGTTTACTACGCAAAAATCAAATCATTTTTGATATTATTATTAGTGCATAGTGAGGAAACATTTCGAAAGTATAATATTAATCTTAGCCAACATACGACCAGTATCGTATGCCTACTATAGCTACCATCTAAACAGTGGTGACCACCGTACGTAAATGGCAGGTTCTACAACTAATACCGTATAGAGTTCGTATTGGAGTTAGGATTTCCAACAAATGGTCAGGCCAAGGAACTTCCCATTGCCACATGGAAACGCCTCTGGAATGACATCCCGAGAACCTAACCGGATCTCTGCCAACACAAGGCCGGGTTACCTCTGCAAAAATAGGTAACTACTGACACGCGTATGCCATCCCCCGATCGTCACCGATCTTCCCGAGGATCCTCGATTTCCAACAACCGCATGATAATAATAATGCAGTAACCACATAGGTTAAGTATCTGGGCTCCATACCATGATACCACCTTTATCCAGAAGGAATGACATACACTAAGGGGCGCTACTCCCTAGAACCTTGCTGCATCCTTCCTGTTTTGACCATTTCCGGGGTGTGAGGTTCGACGAAGTCTCGTCCACAAAGCTACGCTTTGTCATAAAGCCATGCTTCGGGTCAAACAAATGATCAAAGAAATGATCACAAAGATATAAGATCAAACAAATGATCATATCGCAAATGATCAAACAATGATCATCACACAGCAACACTCAGCATGCCACATTACCAAATTGGGATATATCGCTGATAAATTTCAACTACATAACCTCTGAGCTCGTACGTCTCAGAGAAGGGTGTTAAGCTAAGAGAATAAATTCTTTGCCACCAACAGAGATGTATTTGAAACAAATCGGCTTTATATCTCAAAATATAATGTCAGACATGTATCCATACAAGTCTGTTCCGGGTTCGAACAGAACCGAAGGCACTTCTCACGAAGCCCTTGCAAATCCGGATAATTTCCAATCACGTCCGGACTTCCCGTCACTAAGGGTGATACAACCTCTATATCGGGGATCAGCCGATGCAGAGTAACTCGATGGTAATCCTTCCGTTTTCAAAAATATCCGATCTTCAACACCGGTCATTAAATGTTATCCATATATGACATATCACTATTCGGAATGGGTTATACGACCCAAAGGTCCTTTCCCGGTTAACCCGAATAGTGAGCGAAATATTTAAAACATATGGATATGGGATTTCAATTAAGTCACAACTTAAAAATTCAACTTCTTTTTAAATGGTTTCCATCGATTACCATTTCAAATCTTTTCAACAAAAAGATTTATTTTAAACAACCTTCAACGGTTTAAACAATTTCCACATTTAAATCTTTTTAAACAAAAGATTCATTCACAGATTTTCTAAATCAATTTCCATTTCAGTTTAACTCGTTAAATCTTTAAAACAAAGATTTAACTTATAGCTTTCAAAACAATTTCATTTCGAATGGTTTAAACAAAACATCATTTTAAATCCGTTAAAAATAAACAGATTTAATTCATAGCTTTCAAAAGAATTCATTCATAACTTGGAAAACCATTTTTCAATTCAATCTTGAAATTCCTTTAATTAAATTGGGATTTCTTTCTTATTTGAAAGCTTTTATCTTTTGAAAACAAATAGTTTCATTTCAGAAAATCTGATTCATTTATACGAGTTGGAATCCTTGGGTTAAATTCAAATTCCCAAAATTTTACTTTTAAATGGTTTAGATTCATACAAACACATTTATATCATCTTTAATCCCTAGTTTCAAATCATAGGATTCAATTTCAAACTTGAATTCAAATTTAAATCAAATTATTTAAATTTTCAAAACTCGATTAAGTTATTCAAAATAACTTTTATCTTTGAAATTCTATTTCAAAAGCTTTTCACTTCAAACCAAAATTTCCAATTTCAAAATCAATTGAAATTAAAATTTCCGTTTCAAAATCATCAAATTTAAATTATCTGTGACTTAACCGATTTCCACGTGAAATCCATATTTGTGTGTGTAAAAGTGTAGTCCAGGGGTTTCACACACAATAGTGCAACACAATGAATCATCACATATCAGAATACAGAAATATAGTTGATAAACGATATAAACTATATCGCTTATCTTTTACTCACAGATCACAGATATATAAAGGTCACAGATAAGTAAACTACAGATCACAACATAAATCAGGATGTATCACAAAGCATCATATATCAGAATATCAAACAATTCACATCTTTCAGTCAAATCCAACATTTACAAGTGAATTTATTAATCAACTGATTAATTATAAATCCGGGTTAATTATCATGATTTAATTACAAATTATTCTTAATTAATGAATCAATTAATCTTTAATTATTAAATCAATCTTAATTAATCGCCATTATTAATTAATCCTTTAATTCATTAACAAATAATTATACTCAGATTTCAAATCATCATTCAATAAATTATATTCAGTGATTATCTATTAATTACTTTTCTAAGTAATTTTATTTTCCAAATCGTCAAGTGATTATTAATTTAAACCTAAGTAATTAACTTGAACAAATTTAATTAACTCAATTTATTATAATGAGTAATAAATTCCTTAATTACTTTTATTAAGTCATTATACTTACACAATTTTACAAATGATTATCTTTAATTAATTAATCTAATTAATTATAAAAATTAATCATATTAATTCATTATTTAAAGTAATCCTTCGTTAATTTCCCTCATTGACTAATAACATTTCCTAATTCCTTCCTTAATTAATCTCTACTCATAAATTAATCTAAATTATTAACTTATATATTTCACTTCCCTTTGAGATTTTGTTTTAAATTTCAAGCTTAAACGGACGCTAATTTAACTTTAAATCACTTTATAAAACTAACTTTTAAAACCTTTAAATTTACAAATTAAAGCCATTCTTTGTTATGAAGGGATTTAAATCAAATCCCCTACAATTTCAAAATATCTACTTATTTAAAGTATTTAAATTTTATAACTTTCTTTTATTTCAAAAACCTGGAATTTTAAACATTTAATTTAGACTCAGCTTTACATTGGTAACAAATTTAAAAACTAAACAATTTGAAAACTGTTAAAAATCTGGGCACTGTTAAACTTGAAAACAAATGACCCGAGTTCCCCACCAAATTACTTCGAGAAAAATGCAAGTTTCCCCGAGCCAAATAATAATCTACCCGAGCAAATTCGAGTTATACTTAGCTACTGTAAAAAAACTAAGGAAACAGACCTACCCGAGTTTCCCATGTTTTACCTCGAGAAAACCCCTAAAAAGCACGAGTAACTCCCGAGCCAAACAATAATCTACCCGAGTTCACTTCCTTCCCACCCAAGACAAAAACTGTCACCAGAACACATTCGACCGTACACGTGCACGCCATCAGCCACCACTTCCGGTCATCCACGACCATCTCCACATCTCGACGATCACCTCGACATCCTCTCTCAGGCCTCCGATCATCCACTCAGGCACTCGATCGAAATCGAGTTCGACTTCACACCTGGAACCCAAACCAGAACTCCATCGATCCCTGGAAAACATCGCCGTGCTCCTATCTCCGATCACCAGAGGCCACTAATCTCCGGCTATAGACTCGACCACCTTCCCTCTACAACACCTCAAAAGCACGCTAAGCTCGATCAAATGGCGACCTCGAACAAGATGAAAACATCGCTGCCCCTAAAACTAGGTCTACGAGAAGGAAATCGACGCCGCCACCACCATCGTTAACTAACCACCACCGCACTATTTTTCCTAGCAGCCCTGGTCGCTCGTCTACCTCTCGACCAAAACTCAACGTCTCCGGTCGACTACATCGACCACGGCGACTCAAATCGTTCGAAACAGTGAAGTTAAAAACTGCTCTTCAACCCAAGCTCTAAAATTTGTAATTCTTGCTTTAAAAATCATGGTTTCGTATGTATTTTCACTTGATATATCTGAATTCTTAAAACAAGGAATTTGATTTCAAACATATTTAAGATGTACAGGTTTTTCTTAGTTTTACAGAGACACCTACCTGTTAGATTAACTTATTTAAATTTTAACATCTAGATTTTAGTTAAACAAATTACTTTTGTTTATACCATACATTCAAACAATAGCTAGATTAAGTGATAAAGGTTTATCTTCATATTCACTCAAAACTACTACAGACAACAGAGCATAAAAGAAATAAGTGTATCCAGACTTTTGCATAACATATATATACAAGGTATACATCTTCACAGAGAATAGCATGTACCATATTCACTTAAGATTAACCTTTTAAAATAAAGTGTTACTCACCAATTTGCAGAGAAGAACAGAACACTTTGTTTTTGAAAACAGATTGAAACTGGAAAATGTTTCCCATTTAGATCATCCTGCCAATCACCTTGCTTCTGTTTTTGTTGAGTTGCTTGATGATGTTAGGAGCTTGTTTAAGTTTTAAAAATGGAGTTTTATCTTATTTATTTTTTTGTTGAGCTCGAACTGGAATGGAAAGTGATAAAGGAAAATAGCTTATAGGCTTATGTATAAACAGGTTACAGGTTTTGTATTATTTTTTCTTTCTTCTTTTTAAAATGGTCAGAGATATTTCTCTATGGTTGGTGGCTGAAAGGAATTTGTATACAATCGTATAGATTTTGTTGGCTGCCAAGAATAAGAGCATTTAATGTTGTTTGTACTTGATGTTTCATCCTATACTTATCTATATTTTCTTATACTTGCCTAAGTCTTGTTTAACAAGTTACAAACATGTGGTATTTTACTTTGTGCTTTTATTCTTTTCTTTTGCAGCCTACATTCTTTTGGTTTTGTTGCCTTGAAGTTTGCCTGTATATCATTTCGAACATTAGTTTCCCCTATGCAAGTTTAGTTATAAAATCTTTTTCTTGTTTGATGTATTCTATTTTATACTTATTTCATTCCTTTGCAATACTATATATATATATACTTACTTGTTTACACCCTTATATGTTTTCTTGTTTACATGTTTGAGTGTATTTTATTCCTTTACTTTTGCTTTATACAAAATTCACTTTATTTTATATTGAGGCTGAAATGATTTTGTTTTAGTGGCCAGAGACATTGTCTCATTTTTATTCCTCTTTTATTTTAACTTAAATTATTTATTTTACTTTTGTTCAAGTTGTATTTGTTATTTTATTTCATGTATTACTATATATATTTTATTAACCCAAATATTTATTAAACCATAAATTCAAAATTATTTATTATTATTATTTATATTTTAAAACATCTATCTAAGATTCAAATCACCTATATATATTCACATATATGTACAATATTTACAATATTATTAAATTTAAATGATTTATTCCAATTCAAATTTTAGTTCGGGGAAACTCGCTTCAATTTATCAATTTAATTTTACAATTTTTATTCAAAATTCAATAAATTATCGATTTAAATAAATTTAAATCTGGGGTCGTTACGGTTCTTTTCTTAAATCTGTGGGTAAACTACTTTGAATCTGGTCTATAACTTGATGTTTGTGATGAACATTTGAAGTGAAGCTGTGAAATATGGTTGCATGTATACAAATATGAATATATACATCTGTGCATGTCTGGGCAGGCATATTGCCTCTGTTTTTAAATTACAGGTTACCAAAACCTGTTAAAAATCCAAGATCTCTCTCTCTCTAATCCTCTTTAGGCTTTAAGGTTCAAACAAAACATGTTTGTATAATCAAGATTTAGGTTTTAAACATATTTTTAAGTAAAATTTGAAAGTAGTTTTGACCTGGAACAAGAATATACAGTAAACTCAAATGCATGTCAAAATTCAAGTGTCTTAATTTCTTGATTCATTTATATAATATGATTTGCTTTCGAAAACTATGATTTTTAAAAATAAAATCATGATTTTTAAGTTTGGAAATCATAAGCATTTGCGAGTTGAACGAAAAGAGGGTTTCGGGCATTTTCTGGTGATCGACGAGGTGAGGGAGGTCGTGGTCATGGCTGGAGGTAGTTTGGAGGTCGGGGATCACGAGAAAAATACTTGGTGATTTTTCTAATCACTATGGAGGCTGAACTGTGGCAACCTAGGGTTTTAAGACCTGTTTGGGTCGACTGAGTTTGCAAGGCTGGTTCGCCAACGTCGAGGCACCGGAGTTGATTGCAGGAGGGGGAATGGGTGCGTAGGTCTTTGGCCAAGCTATGGTCGGAGTTTTAGATTTTCTGGTAGCCTGAGGCAGTGGTGCGAGGCATTTTCGATGACCAATTTTGGGTTCCAGTTTGTATCAATTTGTTCGATTTCGATTCCAAACGAAATCGAAGATATTGGGTGGTCAGAACGTACGAGTGGGTTGTCGTCGACTTTCTGGCGATGGTGTCGATGGTTGGAGCCACTCCGATTACCTGTACACGTGCACATGGGTTGTTATGTATCTGTAGTTATTTGGATACTGTTGGTTTTGGGAAGAAGGCATTTGACTCGAGATTGCTTTCGGGGATTTGGGTTGATGGCTCGGGTTTGGCTCCGGGATGTTCGCGTAGGGTAAACATGGTTAACAGGTTTTAAAAATTTTAAACTAAAAACAAAGTTAAAAAGAAAGGAGGGGGATTTCCTCAGGTTGTTGCTTGGGATTTTGTTATGTTGGCTCGGGTTAGGGTACGGGTTGTACTGAGTTCGACTCGGGTTGGTTTAAAGTATTAACTAAGTTTTTAAATTTTTAAAATAAAACAAGTTTAAATAATTTTTCAATTATTTCTTTAAAAAAATAATTGTTTACATAAGTTTGGGATTAGTGAAAGGCTTTGAAAATAAATTATTTTAAATTAATTGTTTTAAATGTTTTAAATATATATAACCTTTATTTTTAAAGTTTAAGTTAAATAAACTTAATGTTGTAATTAAGAAAGTTAATTGAGAAGATAAAATGTTTTTAATTGTTAATTAACTTAAAGGTTTAAGTTAATAGGTTAATGATGTTTAATTCCAAAGGTCATTAAATAAGATTTAAATGATAATTAAAATAATGGTTTATCTTTTAATTAATTAAGATCTTAAGTAATTAAAGATTAATTAATTAAAGTAATTAAAGGATAATTACTTAATGTATGTAATTAAAGAATAATTAAAGTTAATTAATTAATAATTAAGGTTAATTAATTAATAATTAAGGATAATTAATCAGTAATTAAAGGGTAATTAATGAAAGTAATTATGTGATTAATTAATTATAATTAATTAAAATGGTTTGTAATTAATTAATGTTAAGTAAGTAGGATTTAAAAGTAATTAAAGTAATTAATTTAATTTCTTTGGAGATTAAGTTAAACTAATTAGGAATTGTACATCTAATTAATCTTGCTTATGGATGATTGAATAATATTGAATGCCTTAGATTATTTGATATATCTGATATGTGATTGTGATGCTCTGTGATATGAAATGCTTTGGATGAATTGTGATAATGTAAGTTATCTATCTGTGATAGAATTGCTATGTGAATATGATATCCTAAATTTAAATTAAATTGTTTAATTTAAACATCTTGGCTTAAAAAGGATGACATTTGGATTCGAAGAGACCGGGATCGGATATCAGCGATATCCGAAACCACTTCGATTAGAAATTTGCAATAATTCTTTATATGTGATATCAATAGGCTGGAATGGAATGATTTAAGTGAATTGGACCATTTAATCTAAGTTTTGGTACTTAGAAATTGATGTGTGAAATAAGCGATGTCTCAAACAAATTATGAATTTGTAAATTGACACGAGTTACCCCGGATTTTATGTAAGTTTTATGCTGTTGTATTCCATGTTAGATGGGTTTACTCACACTGGTTTCCAGCCTGACTCGGGTGTTACTTTATGGTAATGCTCGGGTCAGACCGAGTATTACAGATTTTTAGGTAAGGAGGTTCTTGAGCTCAGAAGACGAGTTGGATGGCATGAATCTATGGAGTGTTTCCGCTGTGATATTATTTCTATTTATCTGAGACATGCGATTTGTATATGTCCAGTGTTGTGTATGAGTGTAACTCTGATGTAAAAATATAATTGACAGATACAGGTATTCTTTTATAAACTGTTATTATTTGATATTATATTTTGATCCGCTGCGATTTGTGAGAATCAGTGCTGTGTTTCTGTTTCTTCTTCTTCTATCTCTTTATTCTTTTCCTAACTATCTGGAATTTTTGCGCTCGAAAATTTCGAGTCGTTACATCAATGACATAGTCATACCGATAATAGATGTCATTGTGAAGGATGAATTTACAAAGAAAGATTTTCTTCCCTTTACATTACATAAACCGTTGGAGCTTGTTGATGCAAAACTATGAAACAATGCAGTGGAGTCATTATGATTCAACCAAACCAAAAACCAGATCAACAAGGACATCAAACCCCAGCTATAACCAAGCCCTGATTCTTGTAAGAAAAGTATAATCTTTAAATCACTCTAACATTAATATACAACACTAATTTTTCTTCTTGCAGAAAGACAAAATTGAATTGATGTTCAAGAAGAAATGGGCAGAAGTAGGAATACTTAACAAAGAATTTTACAAACCTAAAGTGTTGCAGCCAAAAGTCCACCACAGGATTCTGATTCGTAAGTAACTAATTTCATTTCTTCTCTTGTCATTTTAGTTTGTATATTCATCCAACTTTTGTTATTCTTCTTTAAAATACAGCTGAATACATCTAATGATCAAAATGATAGTTAAACCTACAACTGAAATTTTTAAAGTGCATAAAATTGGGAAAATGAAAAAATGACAGTTCAAACTATCATCATTTATATTTTTTCAGTGCATATAAATTTATCAAATATCCAAAATGATTGTTTACACTAGCATACATATTTTTAAAGCCTTTTGGACTAAACTAAACATGAAAATTGATAGCCAAAATATCATTTATATTTTTAAATTGCACTAGAATGCATTAAATATGCAAAATGATAGTTAAAGCTAGCATTGCTAATTGACAGTTCATTGAGCTGCATCTATTGAATAAAAAGATTATGCATAAGGTGCACATTCCACATGCCGCAATGGTGTCTCTATGAATGTATTGATTAATACTGTGATCAAAATATAAAGCTATATTTTAGAATTCAAAAGTAATGAATGTTATCTTATTTTAGCATTAGATTATACTGTAATATTAACTAATATTTCTATATCTGAAACAGACTTGATTGTGCATTCTTTGTCATGGCAAACTTGAAAAAACTGGACAAGGATGAGATGCCAGAAAAATATACAAAGGAAATTATTAGAAACCTAAAAGCTGTAGCGGTGTATAACATACTCAACGATCCACAATACAGTTGGTCAATGGAGAAGTCCTACAAAGATTCTACATAAGAATAGCTGTTGCATTTAAACTTCTTAGAACTTAGGATTTTATTTGAACTGAACCACTTCTGCTAATTAAACTGAGATGGAGTCTTGTATGTTTTCCAATGCTTGTATTTTGTTTTCAATGTATAAACTACTCAGATGGATTTGAACTTCTCAATTTGAATTTGATTCGATTATAGTTGTCTGTTTTCAATGCATGAAATACAATGGATAAACTATGGATATATTCAAGTGTCATTTTATGTGCTTTTTGATGCTTTTACTGTATTTCTGAAGTGGTGAATAATGTTTTATATTGAAATGCTAGATAGAACTAGCATTATGCAAAAATACATTTCTCAGTGATTGAACTGTGATGAATAATGTGTGAATTTATCCATATAGCATTTTTATACGATTTCCAATGTTTGTACTTTGTTTCAAGTGTGATGACTACTGTTTATACTGTAATGCTAGTTATAACTAGCATTTATGTAACAACCCGCATATTTTTACAATTGTATATTTGAATATTTTATTTAAATATGGCATCGTTGGTCGGATTTTAGTCCGAAGAAGTCACTATTCGTGAAAGAACAGTCGAATTAGTGAAAAGTCGAAGTGAATTGTGATTCAGAGGTGTCTATTTGGAGAAAAACTGTCTAACGGTGATTCAGACGTCTGAATTTAGGCATTTAGACGTTTGAAATGGTTCGAATCAAACCAGAAAGGAAGTAGGCAAAAATTGTCATTTTCAGACGTCTGAATTGAATGATTCAGACGTATGAATATTGTTCTGGAACAACATTTATTTTTCCAAATTCAGACGTCTGAATCGTGCATTTCAGGCGTTTGAATGAAGAAGGAAAATTCTTATTTTTTTCCAGATTCAGACGTCTGAATTGGAAATTTCAGACGTTTGAATGAAGATTGAAATTGAGATTTGACAATTTGGACTCGAGACCACTTCCATTGAGTTCAAAATGGAGTTTGAGACTTTTTTGAGTATAAACATCGATATGTTTTGAGTTGGGAAAATTTTCGAGATTTTCACTTAGGGCTTTGGGTTGGGGTTGGGGTTTGTGTTTCAGCCCACTAACCCAACTTATCTTATATTCTAACTCCACTCCACTCCTCTTCACTCCTTCATATTATTTTCCTAACACTCAAGCTTTTAGAAAAAATGGAGGAAGAGAAAAAGAATTAGAATTCCTAAGCCCTAATCTTCTTTGAAAATTCAAGTTCTAGCTCCAACATCAAAGAGAAGTTTGGGTAAGCTCCCTCTTCATCTTCTCCATCTCTTCTCTTCAATTTCAGAATTCCTAAACCCTAACTTAGGAAATGTTTTTTCTATTTGAGCTTAGATTGAAGCTTCTCGGGTTAACATTGAAGAGTGATTGTTGTTGCCTTGCTCTATAGCTTCTCTCTTGTGTTTTTGGGTTTAAAGGTGAGATTTTTATCTCACATCTAAGTATATATCTATCTTTGAAGTTAGGTATGAATTCCTAACACTTATTTATGTTCATTTTCTTTTCATTTGAATTGATTTGGTGAACATTCAAATTTTTAGTGTTTGAAGTCCAAATCTATGAAAATCCTTAAATGACGTTTGGACATGTTGGTCGGAGAGTTTTGGTGAGTCTTTAGGGTTGGGTAGTCGTTTGGCATCAACCCCTAGCAATTATCACTCATCTGATCGCTTTCGATATGATTTGGCCATCATTAGCCTAGGCAAATAATGCCCAGAGCTTCAGGTTCAGACGTTTGAAATATCCAATTCAAACCTCTGAATCTGCTTGTCAAAGCCCAATTTGCCTATTTTATGTGGGTTTTCAATTTTAATCGATTCGTGTTGATCCGATTCGTTGTTATCTTTTATATCAACTTTGATGACTTCTTTTTCGGGACTTTTGAGAATATCCATTTTGATGGTTTCGGTATCGATTTATTTGGATTTGATTCACGTCTTCGGATGTGAATCTTTGGTTGTTTCTACAATCATTTTTGTGATTTGTCACTTCTAATACAAAGGTTTCTATACTAGTAGTAAATACTCAAACTCTTTCACAAAAACGATTTCAACACTACTTTTAAATATAAAGCTTGTTTTCAAAACCGTTTTCCAATCTATTAGTATATACAAACCTTTACCTCATTCGTATGAGAAATCCAATTAAACGGCTTAGTAAAACAAGTGGTATGAAACGCTTGCGTTTACTTCGTTGGTTAATTCTTGGACTTGTTCGATTGAACTCTTGTGGCAATTTTCGAGTGGAAATCTACAATTTGTTCGTAAATATTTAAGTTAAGCTAGTAGTTATGGGACATGAAGCTAAACTCATATATTTACTAGCTTAGTGTAATTCACACTTTTTATTGATCGATGATGATCATTTTTGTGATTTAGACTAGCGATGTGCGATGTCTATTTGTCTGCGAGGGAGACTAAACCCCGTTTCTGTGGAGCTTCGGCTCAAATTTGGCGGGGTAGCGACCCGTGATCTTTGGTCCGTTTGTAGAGCTTCGGCTCAAAATTTATGGTTAGCAACCATGGAATAGCGTTCCGTTTGTGATACACGTGTTGGTGAGTTTTCATGCTCCCGTTTGTGATAGGCCTCCCCCTTTGTGATTTCTGGATTTCTAATTGATGATTTCTAGAATTTGTGTTTCACCTCTTTTTGTGATTGGCAATTATATGTTTGTCAATATTTGGTGTTTGGTGAATAAAATAAAGAATAAGATATTCTTTTTGGTTCTTTGAGATTCTTGAGATATTGTATGATTTTGTTGATATTTAAAGTATACTTGTCACTGTATGACATTTTTGTTATCATATGTTTTTAGTCATATCTCTTATCCTATCTCATTTTATCTAATATTTATAGCTAGACTGATCCGTTTATTATTTTCTTATTAAATAATACTCGGGTCAGACCGAGATGTTATAGGTGCTTCTGCTTGACTCCTTATCTGGGATCATCTTCTGACTTTTGTCTAACTACATTACATTTGTAGTTTTTGTTGTTATACATTTGAGATATAGACTCCATGATGTATACTTATTCTTTTGTCTAGCACATATATCTATTCTTTTGTGATATTGTGGATCTTATTTGACCACTACTCTAATGTACACTTTTATGTGTTATATTTATATTTGTTTCCGCCTTTGAGATATGAACATCTGTGACTTATTTGTGTTATGTTTATTTCTATATTTGTTTCCGAAGGCCACTTAGCCACTGTGTGGTATTTTTGAGTTTGTATTGGTATGTCGGATTTCCTCTTGAAATGAAATGCATGTTATACTATCTAATATATCGGTACTCGCCTAAAGCAATTACACAGATGGTCGCTCCTTTACAGCCTTATTCTTCGTGCTAGTTGACGGCATTACCCAATAGTGTCCTTAGCTAGCGTGAGCATAGAGGTGGAATGTCACAGCTTGGTATCAAAGCCAAACTTCGGAACAATGTAGAATAATCTAGCAAGTATCATTGTCCTAAGTCTTCCTTAGGAATCGTGCCATAGGATTTAATTCGAGTCTTCGCATCGTTCTATCCTATTTTCTATTGTGATGCCTTGTTTTATAAATCAAGGTTGTTTGATATTCATTCTGAGATTACCTTTTTTCTCTTTTCTTTCTTTTTTAAAAGAAGAGAAATGATCAGACCAGGCCGTCCTAGTGTCGATCAATCTAGTGCTACTCCCCAGGATGGAGTATTTATGTCTGCTCAGCAACTTCTAGATCTTGTGAGAAATGCTCAAACTAACGGACCCATTCCAGAGCCCACTCATCCTAAATCTGGGTTTGCACGATTGTGCAGTGACTACACCAATTTGGGTGGAAAGCAATTCAAAGGTTCCGAGAGCGTTATAGAAGTCCAAGCTTGGCTTCGAACATGCGACCGCATCTTTTCTCGCATGAATCTTATTGATCTTCATCGAGTCCAAGTGGCTTCTAGTATGCTCCAAGAAAGAGCATTAGACTTGTACGAGCTGTTGATCTCTGAGATTATTGAAGCAGACCTTACTTGGGAGCAATTCCGGGAAAGGTTCGAATTAAAATTTGTGCCGGAAGCTGAAAAAGTATCTCTAGCTCGACGCTTTATTGACCTTGTTCAAGGTGAATCTTCCGTGACAGACTATGTCGCTTCTTTCGAATCTCTATCCAAATATGGTGTCGAGTATATTAATACCCATTGAAGAAAAATCAGAGATTTGTTTATGGGTTAAACAAGAACCTCAAGAAACCATTACTTTTGAAATTAGAAGTTTCTTTTGATCAGCTTGTTGGTATCTCTCTTCAACTCGAAGAGGCAGATAAAGAAAGTGATGTTGAGGTCAAACAAATTGTCAACAAGAAGAGACCTTTTAAATTCAAGCCTAATCCCAACAAGAAAGGGAAGCAAGCAACTTCGGAAGCAAATACTCCTAACTCTCGTCATGGGGAATGTTACAATTGTGGTTCTAAGGACCATTATGCAAACAAGTGCCCGAAGCCTCTTTTCTGCCGCTATTGCAAGAGTTTGGGTCATACTATATCTTTGTGTCCCAAACTTCAAAGCAAGAAGGAAGGCAAGCTAAATGTTGTACAAGCCCCTTCTAACACTTCTCGTGGTCAAGGTATTTCTCATTCTATCCTTGATGGCATTATTATATTTCGTGATCTTCCTATTCGAGTTCTTTTTGATACGGGTGCATCTCACTCTTTTATATCAAAAGAACTTGCTGATGCTTTGTCTTTGAATGTTATTGGCTAGATGACTTCATTGAGAATTGCAAATTCGGTTGGTGGATCCGCAACACTCAGTTTACTATGTAAAGATGTCGAAATTATTTTATGTGATTATGCTTTCCGAGCCGATTTGCATGTTATGCGTTACCTTGGTTTCAGAATGATTTTGGAAATGGATTGGGTTAACCGTTATGAAGCCCATATCCTATGTCCTGAGAGGACTATATATCTTCAGCATTCTCAATCTGTTGAGCAGATTTCTCTTGTTTTGAAAGATTCAGATTCCAATTCGAAAGCGTCCTTCTATTCACTAAATCCTCATGATGACGATAACGATGATGAGGAAGATGTCATTTCCCTCATTCACATTGTTCGTGAATTTCCCGACATATTTGAGCCTATTTTAGGATTACCACCTAAGCGAGCAATTGAGTTCAGAATTAATCTAATCCTTGGAGCTCTGCCTATTACTCGTCCTCCTTATCATATGTCCAATAAAGAGAATGAAGAGATGCGTAAAAAATTATCCGAATTGGAAGCGAAACAATTTATTCAATCTAGTTCCTCTCCATAGGGAGCTTCAGCTATTTTTGTGAAGAAATATGATGGTACACTTAGGCTTTGCCTTGACTACCGCAAGCTTAACGATCTCACCATCAAGAATAAATATTCCTTGCCTCCGATTGACGATTTATTCGATCAGCTTAGTGGTGCTAATGCCTTTTCACAGTTAGACTTAGCGACTGGTTTTCATCAGCTCCGTATTGCAGAGGATAGCATTCCTTTGACATCGTTCCGTACTCGTTATGGATCTTATGAATGGCTTGTTATGCCATTTGGTTTAACGAATGCTCCAGCTTATTTCGTTGATCTTATGAATCGAGTTTTCAAAGACTTCCTCGATCGATTTGTTCTCATCTTTATAGATGACATTCTTATTTATTCTAAAACCAAAGAAGAGCATGAAAATCATCTTCGGATTGTGTTGGAAACTCTTAGGAGCAACCAATTGAAAGCAAAATTCTCTAAATGCCACTTTTGGCAATCTCGTGTGAAATTTTTGGGGCATATTATTTCTGAATCTGGAATTTCTGTGGATCCTTCAAAGATTGAAGCGATTCAAAATTGGAAGAGACTGGAGAGTGTGACGGAAATTCATAGCTTCCTTGGATTGGCGGGCTATTACCGTCGGTTCATCAAAGACTTTTCTAAAATTTCCGTACCTCTTACTAATTTGACAAAGAAGGGAGTTAAATACATTTGGTCAAACAAATGTGAAGCTGCTTTTCAGAAATTAAAAGAACTCCTTTTCGATGCTCCTATTCTTGTGATTCCCGAAGGAAACCAAGATTTTATTATTTATACCGATGCTAGTCGTGTTGGTTTGGGAGCTGTTCTCATGAAAAGGGAACGTGTTATTGCTTATGATTCTAGGCAATTAAAGCCTGCCAAGACTAGATATGTCACTCATGATTTAGAGCTCGCGGCTATTTTTTTCGCCCTTAGAATTTGGCGTCATTATCTTTTGGGAGAGAAATTTGTTCTCTACACCGATCATAAATCTTCGAAGTATTTATTTTCTCAAAAGGAACTTAATTTGCATCAACAATGTTGGCTTGAGTTTCTTGCATCTTATGATCTTGATATTCTTTATACTCCCGGAAAGGGGAATCGTGTTGCCGATGCCCTTAGTCGTAAGCAACAAGCGGTTATATCTTTGATGATATCCGAGTGGAATAATCTCGCGACTTTATCCACTTGTGAGATTCGAGATCGTGAATCCAACTCATGTTCATCTCTTGTTTTATGTAGCCTTGAGGCTCATCCTTCTCTTTTAGACCGCATTCTTGAAGCTCAAAAGCATGATCCCGAATTGGTTCTTCTTAGCCAAAGTTGTAGGGATAAAATTGATATTGACGGTTTCAAAGACTTTGATATTGATGCTCGTGGCGGTATTCGAAAATTTAGTAGACTTATTATGCCAAATATTATTGATCTTCGTAAGGATATATTAGAAGATTCTCATCGTTCTAAATTTACCATTCATCCCGGTAGTAGTAAAATGTACGCGGACATGAAGCGACTTTATTATTGGGATGGAATGAAATCTGACATTGCTAACTTTATTAAGCGTTGCATGACTTGCCAACTTGTTAAGGCCGAGCATCAAAGGCCCGGTGGGTTATTGCAACCTTTGGAAATCCCAATATGGAAGTGGGATCAAATTTCCATGGACTTTATTAACGGTCTTCCCCGTTCTCGTTCGGGTCATGATAGCCTATGGGTGATAGTAGATAGACTTACAAAATCCACCCATTTTCTTCCCATTCGATCCAATCAGACCGTACCTATTTTGGCTAAACTTTTTGTCAAGGAAATTGTTAAATTGCATGGAGTTCCTACTTCTATTGTTAGCGATCGTGATCCATTGTTTACTAGTGGATTTTGGAAAGGTCTTCAAAAAGTTTTGGGAACGAAGCATAATTTTAGCACCGCTTATCATCCTCAATCTGATGGACAAACCGAGCGTGTGAATCAAACTCTTGAAGATCTTCTTCGTGCATGTGTTCTAGATTTTGGAGGAAGTTGGGAAGACCATATTTCTCTTGTTGAGTTTTCCTATAACAATAGCTTCCAATCTAGTATTGGTATGACACCTTTCGAGGCACTTTATGGAAGGCCATGCCGATCTCCTTCATGTTGGCACGAAGCCGGTGAGAAACTGGTTTTAGGTCTAGATTTTATTCGTGATGCCACAGAAAAGATTGACCTTATTCGTCATAGGATGAAAGAAGCTCAAAGTAGACAAAAACCCTATGCCAATAATCGAAGAAGGAAATTAGAATTTTCTGTGGGAGATCTTGTGTTTATTCGTGTTTCACCTATGAAGGGTGTTGTGCATTTCAGTCGATCAGGAAAATTAGCACCCCGATATATTGGGCCATTTCCAATCACCGAACGCATTGGTTCCGTGGCTTATCGCCTTTTATTATCAACTTAATTTTCTATTATTCATGACGTGTTTCACGTCTCTCAACTACGAAAATGCCTTCGAGATTCCGATTCTATTCTTGAGCCTGGTGTTATTGAAGAAATTGAAGTTTCGCCTAATTTGACTTATGAGCAACATCCTATTCGTATCATTGCTTCGGAGGTTAAACGCCTTCGAAATAAAGATGTTCCTCTTATCAAAGTTCAATGGTCCTCAAATTCTAAGGATTGCTCTTGGGAATCTAGAGAATTCATCGAGCGAACACATCCGGAATTACTTTCTCGTGCTCTTTAAGGTGAACTTCTTATTTCAAAATTTTCTTTTGTGTTGATATGCTTTTATCGTTGTTATTCTTTATTTTCCTCTTAATTATTGCGAGGACGCAATTTCTTTAAGGAGGGGAGTCTGTAACAACCCGCATATTTTTACGATTGTATATTTGAATATTTTATTTAAATATGGCATCGTTGGTCGGATTTTAGTACGAAGAAGTCATTATTCGTGAAAGAACAGTCGATGTGAATTTTGATTCGGAGGTGTCTATTTGGAGAAAAACTATCTAACAGTGATTCAGACGTCTGAAATGGTTCGAATCAAACCAGAAAGGAAGTAGGCAAAAATTGTCATTTTCAGACGTCTGAATTGAATGATTCAGACGTCTGAATATTGTTCTGGAACAACATTTATTTTTCCAAATTCAGACGTCTGAATCATGCATTTCAGATGTCTGAATGAAGAAGGAAAATTCTTATTTTTTTCCAGATTCAGACGTCTGAATCTGAAATTTCAGACGTTTGAATGAAGATAGAAATTAAGATTCGACAATTTGGACTCGAGACCACTTCCATTGAGTTCAAAATAGGGTTTGCGACTTTTTTGAGTATAAACATCGATATGTTTTGAGTTGGGAAAATTTTCGAGATTTTCACTTAGGGCTTTGGGTTGGGGTTGGGGTTTGTGTTTCAGCCCACTAACCCAACTCATCTTATATTCTAACTCCACTCCACTCCTCTTCACTCCTTCATATTATTTTCCTAACACTCAAGCTTTTAGAAAAAATGGAGGAAGAGAAAAAGAATTAGAATTCCTAAGCCCTAATCTTCTTTGAAAATTCCAGTTCTAGCTCCAACATCAAAGAGAAGTTTGGGTAAGCTCCCTCTTCATCTTCTCCATCTCTTCTTCTCTTCAATTTCAGAATTCCTAAACCCTAACTTAGGAAATGTTTTTTCTATTTGAGCTTAGATTGAAGCTTCTTGGGTTAACATTGAAGAGTGATTGTTGTTGCCTTGCTCTATAGCTTCTCTCTTGTGTTTTTGGGTTTAAAGTTGAGATTTTTATCTCACATCTAAGTCTATATCTATCTTTGAAGTTAGGTATGAATTCCTAACACTTATTTATGTTCATTTTCTTTTCATTTGAATTGATTTGGTGAACATTCCAATTTTTAGCGTTTGAAGTCAAAATCTATGAAAATCCTTAAATGACGTTTGGACATGTTGGTCGGAGAGTTTTGGTGAGTCTTTAGGGTTGGGTAGTCATTTGGCATCAACCCCTAGCAATTATCACTCATCTGATCGCTTTCGATATGATTCGGCCATCATTAGCCTAGGCAAAATATTGCCCAGAGCTTCAGGTTCAGACGTTTGAAATATCCAATTCAGACGTCTGAATCTGCTTGTCAAAGCCCAATTTGCCTATTTTATGTGGGTTTCCAATTTTAATCGATTCGTGTTGATCTGATTCGTTGTTATCTTTTATATCAACTTTGATGGCTTCTTTTTCGGGACTTTTGAGAATATCCATTTTGATGGTTTCGGTATCGATTTCTTTGGATTGATTCACGTCTTCGGATGTGAATCTTTGGTGATTGATTGTTTCTACAATCATTTTTGTAATTTGTCACTACTAATATAAAGGTTTCTATACTAGTAGTAAATACTCAAACTCTTTCACAAAAATGATTTCAACACTACTTTTAAATATAAAGCTTGTTTTCAAAACCGTTTTCCAATCTATTAGTATATACAAACCTTTACCTCATTCGTATGAGAAATCCAATTAAACGGCTTAGTAAAACAAGTGGTATGAAACGCTTGCGTTTACTTCGTCGGTTAATTCTTGGACTTGTTCGATTGAACTCTTGTGGCAATTTTCAAGTGGAAATCTACAATTTGTTCGTAAATATTTAAGTTAAGCTAGTGGTTATGGGACATGAAGCTAAACTCATATATTTACTAGCTTAGTGTAATTCACACTTTTTATTGATCGATGATGATCATTATTGTGATTTAGACTAGCGATGTGCGATGTCTATTTGTCTGCGAGGGAGACTAAACCCCGTTTCTGTGGAGCTTCGGCTCAAATTTGGCAGGGTAGCGACCCGTGGTCTTCGGGCCGTTTGTGGAGCTTTGGCTCAAAATTTATGGTGAGTTTTCATGCGCCCGTTTGTGATAGGCCTCCCCCTTTGTGATTTCTGGATTTCTAATTGATGATTTCTGGAATTTGTGTTTCACCTCTTTTTGTGATTGGCAATTATATGTTTGTCAATATTTGGTGTTTGGTGAATAAAATAAAGAATAAGATATTTTTGTGGTGCTTTGAGATTCTTGAGATATTGTATGATTTTGTTGATGTTTAAAGTATACTTGTCACTGTATGACATTTTTGTTATCATATGTTTTTGGTCATATCTCTTATCCTATCTCATTTTATCTGATATTTATAGCTAGACTGATCCGTTTATTATTTTCTGATTAAATAATACTCGGGTCAGACCGAGATGTTACAGGTGCTTCTGCTTGACTCCTTATCTGGGATCATCTTCTGACTTTTGTCTAACTACATTACATTTGTAGTTTTTGTTGTTATACATTTGAGATATATACTCCATGATGTATACTTATTCTTTTGTCTAGCACATGTATCTATTCTTTTGTGATATTGTGGATCTTATTTGACCACTACTCTAATGTACACTTTTATGTGTTATATTCATATCTGTTTCCGCCTTTGAGATATGAACATCTGTGACTGATTTGTGTTATGTTTATTTCTATATTTGTTTCCGAAGGCCACTTAGCCACTGTGTGGTAACTTTGAGTTTGTATCAGTATGTCGGATTTCCTCTTGGAATGAAATGCATGTTATACTATCTAACATATTGGTACTCGCCCAAAGCAATTACATAGATGGTCGCTCCTCTACAGCCTTATTCTTCGTGCTAGTTGACGGCATTACCCAATAGTGTCCTTGGCTAGCGTGAACATAGAGGTGAGGCGCCACAATTTAACTGAAATGCTAAATACATAATGCTAGTTATACTGTAATGCAATCCACGTTGATTGTTATTTTGATGGTAGTTGCCAAAGTAGGTTTAGTGCACAAGTATCTCACAGATCCTCTAGCTTTTTCAGGCCTATAGCCCATTCTTTTTTTGGCATACACAATTTATCCCAAGAAATTTTATTTTTCCTTCCTTCCCACATAAAGTCTGCATTTATCTTATTTGATTTGTTTAAAGTAGCAATAGGAAGTTGATATATCAGTAGCCAGTATAACACTATAGGATATATCACACCATAAATCAGTAGCCAGTATAGCACCATAGGATATATCACACCATTAATCTGTAGCCAGTATTTGCAATCCCATTTATCTACTTTGTTTGTTATTTTCTGAAACAGAGAGGTACAGTCTGCATAACGAAGATATTCCATAGGTTGCACTTTACAAATTGGTGTTAATTCTTTTTTCTAACTGCTCTTTCTAACAATAAGGAAAGATATTCCATTGCAATATAGAAGAAATATGGGGGCAGAGGTTCCCCTATATGATATAAACAGTATATCATCATACTGGCAGTTCATCACAGAACCACTTATGCAATCTCATCAGCTAATCATATAAACAGTATATCATCATCATCAGATCCTTCGTTCTTTCACAACAGCTTACTCAGTTCTATACAATGGCAGATTATAGGTTTCTATGTTGAAATTGTATTTCAGGTATGATGCATATTGATTATAATGAAATGCTAATTACAACTAGCATTCGAGTGAAATGCTAAGTACAACTAGCATTGAATAGAAATGTTAATACTGAAGTGCAGAGCTCATGCAGTTCTTTAATTCATATTAAATATTTTGCAATATGAATAAATAATAGATTCCTAAAACGAAAATTCAACAACAAAGGAAAATATAGGAACAACAAATATTAGAAATTAAAACAAAATAACCAAAACATTTCACATTTTATTTTTTAATGATTTCACAATGTCTGACTTCATTCTTCTATAAGCTTTAGCAGCTTTACACTTAAAAAACTTCTCCATTACACTAACAAAACACATGATTTTTTTTAAGTTTTGAAGAAGCAAGACAACTCCTTTTGTTGTGGCCAACTTCATTACACTGACTGCATCTGTTTCTTTTACTTTGAGAATATCCAAATCCACCACGCCTCTTTGTAGATGGTCTTCCTGCACAACGAACCTCTTTAGGAGGCCTAATCAAAACATCATTTTCAGCAGCAACTGGCTTATCAAAATCTTGAATTGGATTGTTAGCATTAACATACGAAGATCTGAAAGCATTAACAGTAAAATAGTCCTCCACATAATCATAAACTGATAACTTAGAATTGTAATGCAATTAATTGCATGGGCACATGGAAAACTAGTAACTCTCCATTGATTACAACTACATAAATGATTTTAAAGATCAACAACCTGTGACTTAGGAGATTTAACTTCAAACATAAATTCCGAAGACTTATAAACATCCCAACAAAAGCCATCATCTACTAACTTAGACAAACGTTCCTCCATAACAAGATAGAGATTCGTTGTCCACAAACAACATTCCTCTCTTCGTCTAGTCATTTGCTCCATAAATTTCACTCGAATACCATCCAAACAAGAAGTTATATGCATAACTCTATCTTCCAAAATCCATGAGTTGAAACTTTCTACAACATTTGAAGAATATTCACCATAACGCTTTCCTTGAAAAAAAAATCTGCCCAATGATCAAAAGGTTTATCTCTTAGAAAATTTTCTACGGACGTACCTCTAATATCATTAAATTTAAATAGATATCGCTCAAAATCACACATATTAGAAGCTCTAGCACAAAGTTTGAACAACTCCACAATAGATGAATCACCTTTAGCCGCCTTGACAACAGTACCAATATTCTGTTCCATGTGAAGTAAACAATAGCTATGATATAAAGAAGGAAATATTTTCGGAACACCTAAAATGAGATCCCATTAATGATCAGACATAAAAACTAAAGACTGCTCAGTAGTAAGAAACATGAATTATATTAAACATCAAAACCTATATTAAATGTTAATAATTTCTATTATACACAATTGAATTAGGTTCAAAATGATATATGAATATAGCATATTTTATTTTAAACTCTTTTAGTTACTACTGCATAAAATTTTAGTTTTTGTTTTTATAAACATTTCTAGTATAAACATTTCTAGTGTAACCAGCTCGACCATTGAATAAAATAAAGCAACCAATTCTAGTGTAAACATGGCTGCATTAAAAATTATGTACCGCTTTAAACAATGATAGTTTAATATATCATTACCAGAAAAATAAATAAGTAAATAAAATGAAACTCATACCTTCGTTACCATTTTTAGAAGTAGCAGCTAACAAAACACGTGGTCTTCCCTTCAAAGCAGCTGCATCTAAAAATATTAATGGCCAACAGTGATTAAATCCAAGTAGACAAGCACCAAAACCAATACAAACTCTCTCAAACTGATTGGTTGAAGCATTAACTTCCATGGCCACATAACTACCAGGATTATACTTTTGCAACGCCTCCAAATACCAATTTAAATCGTTATATGACATAGCATCATCCCCATATATTTCTTTCAAAGCCAATTTTTTTCTGCTATAAGCATAATAATATGAAAGATTAAAATTGTACTCTCTTCTAAATTCCTTCATAATATCTTTTGGCTTCTTCATAGGAGCATCTCGAATTTGATCAACAATCAAAGATTTAACAAATCTACTTGAAACATTAACTTTATTAACATCTCTAAGACCGGCTCTACACGAATGATCAAAAAATTGTAGGTTCTAATAAAAAACCGAGAGAGTAGACCAGAATCCGAAGAAGCATTAAGATAAAACTTATGACCATCCTTCAACCAAAAGCAATTAACCGAAATTCTATCAGGAGAATTTCTTACAAAAGTCAAATCATAACTATTTTTTATTTGATATGCCATTAAAAACTCCCTAAAATGCTCTGCTCCGTTAAAACAAAAACCGAGAAAATCCACAATAGTTTTTTGAGAATCTTTCTTCAACATATCTTTCAAATAATAAGAAAAATTAGCATGTGAATCACTATTTGTAGCAGAATTACTAACAATCGAAGTGCTTTGAACACTTGTATAGCCTAAACCATAGCCACCAATATCAGCTTCCATAGCACAAACATTTTTCTTAACAGTAAACTTAAAATATTCACTCTTCTTGAAAATTAGAAAACGCAGAATATTAATCAAATCTGAATCGGTATCAATGATTATATATTCTTATTCTCAAGAACATAAGATATCTCAGTAGAAAATGGACTAAGATGTGGCCAAACTTCATAGATTTCAGTCTTAACACCAAACAAAGAAGAGCCTGTGGTAAGTCGAGTAGAATAACAATTCTCATTATGTTAAAAAATAACTAGCAAACTATTTGCTTCATCATTGTAGATATCAGTACTACAAAAGAAATTAAAAAAACCAATTAGCAAACTTACTTAATCTTATGAATACAGCAACAACAGAAAATGCTAAATTAACATAACATAACAAATGAAAATCAAATTAAGTGCTAAATGAAAGCAATATAAATTAATTAAAAAGCATATGATAAATGAACATAACATAATCAAATTAAAACAAATTATGACTACAACAACAAAGAATGCTATATAAACATAGCATAACGCAACAAACTACATATAAAATTCACTAGAATGATAGATGAACAATAAAATTGTAAAACAATAAACTATGCTGAAGAAACATAACAGTACACAATAAAATCTTACTTTGCCATTGAAACAAATCTAAAATTGGTACCGAAATCTGAAAGAAGACAAACTGTGCAACCTAGAAAAACAAAAATATACTTAGTAATCGAATGATATTATATCAGAGGAAGATAAGAAGAAGATCGAAACAAATAATAGCGATATAACTGAATCTAGGGAAATTGTTTGATGAAGATCCAGAGCACGATGAAGATCGACAACAAAGATCGATAGACAATCGAGAAGATCGAATACAAAAATAAAGAAACATGTATCTTTGAATCGAGAAGATCGATGAACTAAGATCAGTAATATCAGAATGAAGATAAAGAAAAAATTAAGAAGCAAATTTAAATTTTACAGAAGTTTGTCCTTGGAACGAAAAAATAAAGCACGCGTCCTTTAAACGGAAAAAAATAATCCGCGTCCGTAGGCCCAAAAAAAGAAGTAAAATCTTCCTCCGGCCCATTTTCCTGATTTAAATTTTAGCAAAAAATCTTTAATAATAGTTGTAATAGCTTTGGTGTCACACTTTTTTGGTATCAACGTGAACTATCAAAAATGCTCCTCTATGTATTATCATATCTTAATCACTTAAAATTAGAATCTACTATCAAAATTCTTTTACAAATTCAAACGCCCCTAAAAGTAGGATCTAACAATTAAATATGCTTTACAAATTCAAAACACTTCTTTTAATAATAGTTGTAATAGCTTTGGTGTCACACTTTTTTGGTATCAACGTGAACTACCAAAAATGCCCCTCTATGTATTATCATATCTTAATCACTTAAAATTAGAATCTACTATCAAAATTCTTTTACAAATTCAAACGCCCCTAAAAGTAGGATCTAACAATTAAATATGCTTTACAAATTCAAAACACTTCTTTTAATAATAGTTGTAATAGCTTTGGTGTCACACTTTTTTGGTATCAACGTGAACTACCAAAAATGCCCCTCTATGTATTATCATATCTTAATCACTTAAAATTAGAATCTACTATCAAAATTTTTTTACAAATTCAAACGCCCCTAAAAGTAGGATCTAACAATTAAATATGCTTTACAAATTCAAAACACTTCTAAAAATATGATCTAAAATTAAACTTCCTTTACAAATTCAAATACTTCTTTACAAATATTAATACCACTTGAAAATAAAAAATCATTTTTTTTATTGATTTAACATATACAATTTATAAGAAAAGCAATTCACGCGCGAAGCGCGTGCCATAACACTCGTAAATAAATAATGAGGAAAAAGGATAGACACCAAAGAATGTATATCATATTCAACCTTTTCTCTGTTGCAAATCTGAAGCCCAATAACTGATTGAAAGTTAAGGCTAAGGCCAGGCCATGGTGGGCCTGGCCAATAGCATCCACAGTGTGAAGATCGGATCAAACTTCCTACACACTTCAGTTTTCTCCACCTGCAAAAGAATGGCGTTTAAAACTTTGAAAGCTCTCAGCTTTTTCTCTCATCGCAATATCAGGTACTTTTTTCTCTTTTCCACTCTTCCAACTTCAACGCTTTCTGAAAAATCTCTTCTTGACCAACTCTCGACCGTTCTCCCCATTAACTCCAATCCCGTTCTTAATCCTAACCCTAATTATACAGATTTTAACCAAAAATCCGATCAGGCTGGCGCACATCCTACTCCCATACGTGATCGCATCCTTTCTCCCGCCGAAAAGCTACGAAATGTGTTCATCCTCAATCTTAAAGGAACATCCGCTGTCGAGTCCGCATTATCAACTGCCTCGGTTGACCTGACGGTCGAGATATTTAGTGAAGTCATCAACAAAGGCAACTTGAATGGTGAGTTCGTGATTTCGTTTTTCAATTGGGCTATTAAACAGCCTCAAATAGAAAGATGTGTGGACAACTACAATATTGTTGTAAAACTGTTAGGAAGGAGGAAGTTTTTCAATTATTTGGAAGGGTTTTTAATTCGAATGAGACAGGATGGTGTAGGCTATAATTTGAACACAGTTGAGATTGTGATTGATAGCTTTGTTAGAGCTAGACGTATATCGAAAGCAATTGAGTTCTATGATAACGTAGGCAAAGGAGATGTTGATTCTTTTAATGTGTTGATATCTAGCTTGTGCTGTAGGTCTCATATGAAAACAGCAACTTCTTTGTTTAATCTGAATAGAGGAAGCATCTCATTTAATAGAGCAAGTTATAATGAGATCGTCAATGGGTGGGCAAAGCTAGGAAGAGTTGGCATGGTAGATAAGTTTATGGATATGATGACCAGTGATGGGTTCAACCATGATAATATTACTTTGAGTTGTAAGATGGAGGCATTAGGAAGAGCTAAGAGGATTGACGATGCACTTGAATTGTTTAACAAATTGAAAGAAATGGGGTGTGAACCATGCATTACGATGTATAACACAATGATTTCTAATTGTATCTGCGTAGGACAGTTGGACGAAGCGATGATATATTATAAGTGCATGTCCGGGGAAAAATGTTTGCCTAGTATGGATACATATGATATGCTGATAAATGCGTTACTAAAAGCAAGAAGAGTGGCTGATGCTCTTGAAATTTTCGATGAGATGATTAGTCTTGGAGTTCTTCCTACTACTGGAATGATAACTTCATTTCTTAAGCCTTTATGTAGTTTTGGGCCACCTCATGCTGCTATGATTGTCTACACAAAGAGTAGGAATTTAGGATGTGCAATATCCATGAAAGCTTATAAGCTTTTATTGATGAGACTTTCTAGGTTTGGAAAATCTGGAATGATATTGAAGATTTGGGAGGAAATGCAAGATAGTGGGTATACATCTGATAAAGAGGTTTACGAGTATATAATTAACGGCCTTTGTAATGCTGGACATGTCAATAATGCTGTATGTATTGTAGAAGAGGCGTTGAGAAATGGATATTGTATTGGAAAGATTGTTTATAGCAAGCTGAACAGTAAATTGGCGGAGATGAACAAAGTTGAAACTGCATATAAACTCTTCTTGAAGGTCAAAGGTGTGCGTGATTGTGATAATTCCCGAAAGTTTTGGAGGTCTAACGGCTGGCATCTTTAGACCTTAATACATTCTTGGATTTAGCATCTCCTGATGTTTGGTAAGTTTCATTTATACTATAACTTGATTATTTTACTTAGGCATCTTCTTGGGCCTTATGCTAGACTTAAGTTATGTAGGATTATAAATATTACCCAACCTGAAAAATTCACCTGTTACTTGATAGCCAAATATGTTGCACAATTTTTCAAAAGTCATATCTGTTGTATTAAACTACAGTGGAAAGTCTCAACTAACTCGTGATATTTGATGATATATCAGATTTATTATTATGAACAATTTGCTCTAGCGAAGATGCATTGTAAGGTAATAGTCATTTCTATCATTTCTTATAAATTCATTTTAATCTATTTATGCATACATATAAAAACAGTTTAATCCATGTGTATACATGCAAATTTTGTTCGTATGGATGAATATTTTTGGGTAGTTTATCATCTGACAACCGTACACCATAGCAATTTGAGTTTGTCACAACCGTACACCATAACAAAATTTTGCATTGTATTATATAAGATTTTGAGACGCAAATAAACCACTTTTGAAAGTATTTACAAATATAGGATGTTTTGGCCAACTCACTGCCAGTGTGGCAACCGTGAACTGACGATATTTCAAATGTCGCCCGTGTATATATCCTTTTTAAAGTTTATACGGACGACATTTCAAAATTCGCCCATAATTTTAGAAAAATTAACACAGACATTTTCAAAAGTCGTCCGTATTGATTATCTATTAAATATAGACAGCTTTTCAAATAGCGCCAGTACACTTTTGTCAACCTGACTTTGACATGACCAAAAGTGGTTTAAATTTGTGAATTGTTTCAAAAGTTGTTTATTTGCGTAATTAGTTTGATAAACTGGTCTAAATTTTAAAAAAAAATCTCTTGTATAATATTGTTCAGAGCCGTTTTTTATCCATTATACAATTCTGAAGCATGTCGGTGTTAACCCAGAGAGATTGGAAACGGGATAGTTAGATTTAACGTTGCATTCTCTTTTCTAATGATAAATTTTTTTAAATAGTGCAAATATAATAGGATATTACATTTTGGTATCATCATATACCCTTCAAGTTGTGAAAATGATAACTTTTGCATTATGCAAAAAATATACATTTCATCTACTCTATTTACTTTCAAAAAGATTTCTACGATCCATTGAACTTCCAAAAAATTGTCCCTTGAATGTAGTAAACAACAAAAGGACCATGGAATTTCTGTTTGTGGAAAATATGTAAATGGTAAATGTATTTTGTTGTTAGTATCATTTTGGCATTGTTTTGTGTTAGTGTGTTGTTCTGATTTTATCCGTTAACAGTAAAATGAGTCTTATTGTACTTTCTTGTTTGTGCACTTGCACCTTTTGTGTGTGTATTTGTGTGAAGAAGGATCAAGCTTTCCTACTTATTTGGATTGAAATGAAATTTTGTCGATATCCTCTGTTTGTTAATAAGATCATCTAGGATGATTTTTAATTATTTTAAAACAATTAACCGTTTCAAATCAATTGTTCAAATGAATGTTTTTCAACGGATCATATTGGTTTGTAGTTATAAAAGCAATAAAAAGTTTGAAATGATTGAAAACCTTGCATAGATGATCTTGTTAACACGTAGAACGCACCTACAAACACACACGCGTCGATATGTGTGTGTGGTGTGTGAATAACACACAAACATATGCTTATGCATACATGTATATTGTAACATCCCCCAATTTCAAAATGTGAAAATAACCTCGATGGTATTTTGAAGCGATAAAATGGAAACATTAAGTAAATAGAGCACTTCAATAATATTTGTTACATAAATTGTATTTACATTTTCATATTCCGATTCGTCCTCACGTAGAGGTAAATATAATAATAAACGTAAATATTAGTGTTTTGCTTGACATATGAATATGCTCACATGAACACTTAACCAGTTATATAATTTGGTTTTATAACAGTGAAATTTGAAACATTTGGGGATTGCGGTTAGGGGTGTAAACCGGTTGGATCGGACATACGAAGGTGCGTTCAGTTTCTGTTCAAAATGAAATCGGATCGGACACAGACCGGACGAGATTTGTGCTCGTGCAAATTTTGTTGTCTTAATTCATATCCTAAGTGAGATCGAAAGGACACAGACGGTCGTTTTTCGGCCATGAACTTGAACGGACACGGACGAACATTGCTATTTACATCGGATTTTATGCTTTTTAATATAGTTTCTATCGGCTATATTATTTTTAGTAGTATGTGCTGAAGTATAAGCATTTTATTAATCTTTACTCAATCAACCAATCAAACTGTAACGACCTGAAATTTCACTGCTTTGATTTGCGAATATTTAGTTAATTTTAAATATTCAAATAATAGATATTATATTGAAAATAATTAGTTTGAAGAAAGATGAAAATGTCCCAGTGGTTAAATGATTCGACTTTGGTGCAAGAAGTCACAAGTTTGAAACTTGCGTATCGTAATTCGAACATACGTTGACATGTGATTTGTGTTATGTTGTCTCAGTGTTATGTTGTATGTAAATACCATTTCAAAAAAAATTGAAAATGTAACCGGAATTCGTTTTTCGAATTTTCGGCTTTTCGTAGGCTAAAAGTTATCAGAATTGTCGTAGCACTTTTGTGTACACATACACATACAAATAAATAAGTAAGGCATATGCATAAGTATATATATACAAACACTTAAGTATGATATATTTAAGATAAGATTTCTTTTGTAAAAGTAATATATATTATAATATAAAGATGCCTTTTAAGACATAAAGGACCAAGGCTTTAAATGGATGTTTACTTTGACATGATGGCATGGTGGCTTGATGTGATGGAAGGGTGGCTAAGTGTGGGTTGAAATGGGTGAGGTGGAGGAGAGGGGGTGACGTGGCAACCATGTAGTGGAGGGCATGTAAAGGAATGACTTTTTGGTAATTTCCTAATTACATTTTATGTAAAAGCTTTTCTACATTTCCTTTTTCTATTTACCATTCATTTTCTCACTTCCTAACTTTGCACTTTCTTTTCCAAGGCTTTCCAAAATTACTTAATGGCTTCCCTTTAAAATTCTAAAGAATTTAAATTTGAAATTTTTACTTCTTTTTAAATGTTTTAAAAACTTAGTTTTAAAGTTTTTCTTTCTCTATTTTCCTCCCACTTCATTCGACCATAACTTCCTCTAGACTATTCCAAATCAAGATTTTATTTTCTTAAAACCACGTAGAATTCAAGTGGCCACAACTTCCATTTGAACTACCTTTTCCACTTTCGAATATTTTTGGGTCAAAAATACATTACTTTCTGACTCATTTTAGGACTTATATTTTCAAGTCCGAAAATAGTACTCCTTTATATCATATCTCCCTCAAAACAAATTCAAATTGAGTGATTCTTTTTTTATAATTGTAGAGAAAAGAATTTCCAATATCTTTTCTTTTCATCGCTATTTCAAATTCCGAGAGTAACATGGCCAAAAATCGAGGAAAAGATGATCCATTTTCGAGTTGATTTTGTGGTTTTTCAAGCTTTGCAAATTCTAAAAGTATTTCAAGTTTTCAAAATAGTTTTCAAAATTTTGGTGAGTAAACTTATTAAGTTTTAGGAAATTTTTACCTTTGCATTTATTGACTATTTGGTGATAAAAGAATTTGATTGTTTGATTGGATTATTGTATGGTTTGGATGCATATATATGTTGCTTATATATGTGAATGCATGTGGTTAAGTTAGTGAGTGCTTGAATGTGAAGTCTAGATTTTTGTGAATGATGTAAAAGTGTGATCTTATTTGTTTTGGTTTGTGGTATGAATAACTTATTATGGACATAATTATGTGGTTATTGTGCAAAGAAAAGTTAACAATTAAATTTGGTTTTCGATGAAGAATCCTTTGTGAAGGGTACGAGTTTTGGTGTGTAATCAAAATTGATTTTAAAGTTAACTAAGTTTCAAATTTTTTTTTTTTTGAAAGTTAGTAAGCTTTCTACTATTAAGTTTCCGAAGAGAAAAGCTGAAATATTTGCAAGTATGACATCCATAGCGATAACCGCTATGTATGCAGTTTCGCTTAAGAATCCGATTTTTGCAAAAAATTGGTTTTTACAATTAGAAGTGTCTTAAAAACTTAACAATGATGTTTAAGGAAAGTTAATTAAGAATTTAATAATTATTTATTAATTAATTAGTTTTGATAATTAAACAAGGTTTAATTTTAATTAACTGAAGATTAGTTATCAATTAATTATCTTTCAAAAGGTAAAATTAATTTTTAATTAATTATGAGTTAAGTATATATTTATTTTTAATTAATTATTAATCAAATATAAGGTCAATCATTTATTTATTTATTTAATCAAGTGTTTAATTATTTTAAATTATAAATTAGTTAAGATTTTAATTTAAAATAATTATTTATTAAAGGTTTAATTTATTATTTATGTTTTAATTAAAAGATTGTTTAATTAATTAAATGAGATAAATTAATAGTTAATTATTATAAAGGTTTTAAATTATTATTTACTAATTAATCATGGATTAATTAAGGGTTTAATTTACAAATAAATTATCTGTTAAAGGTTTAATTATTTATTAATTTATAATTAACTTAAGTCAAATTTAATAAAGATTAACTATGATTTAATAAAAAGTTTAACTTGTAATTAACCATTTTAAAAGGGAGTTTTAAGTTTTAAATCATTTGTTTTCGAAAATCAAATTATTTTAAAAGTACTTTTTTTCAAAGATGGTTTTGAACACAAAAGATTCAAATGTCGATATTATTAAGTAGACAAGCTATTGTGAATGAGCTATGTGAATAGTTTGATTGTGTAGACATGTGTTAGCAGAATAAATCCTCGTTCTGCTATAAGCTGATTGTTTAATGGTTTGGACAACCGATAGCAGAATAAATCCGCGTTTTGCTATAAGTTGATTGTTTGTTTTTTTGGACAACTGATAGCAGAATAAATCTCTATTCTGCTATAAGTTAATTGTTTGGACATCTGATAGTAGAATAAATCTTCGTTCTGCTATAAGTTGATTGTTTGATTATTTGAACATCTAATAGCTGAATGAATCCTCGTTCTGCTATAATGTAATTGTTTATTGTGTGCACATATGTTTAGTAGAATAAATTCTCATTTTGCTATAAGTAGTGAATAGTTTGGACATCTATCTAGCAGGACAAATCACCATCCTGATATTATGTTAGTTGGACATGTATATGCCAGTTAGTTTGCATTGATATGTTATTCTCTGATTTGGACATGAATTGCATTTACATATATGTTGACTTATATAAATAAATGGTTAAAAGACTTGAAAGTGAAACCAAAGTTAAATGGTAACTTAAATAACTACCATTGAGATTACTAAGCCTCTTTTTGAAATTATAAAGTATGGTTTTGAATTAATTTCAATTCTTTAATCAATTTGGGGTTTAAGGTTTATAATGATTTTTCAAGTTATATATTATAAAGGTATTTATAATAATTGGTTACAAGAAAAAGGGAATTACTAAATAAAAGGGTTTATTTAAAGTGATTTTCAAAGGATGTTTTGTAAACGATTTTTGTAAAGGATTTTTCTTTAAGATGATTTATAAAAGGAGTTTTTGAAATGGGGAAATGATTTATAATTGATTTTAGAGGTTTGTAAAGAGGTTTTCTAAATTGATTTGTAGACTTGTAAAAGTGTTTATAAATTGATTTTGGAAATTTATAAAGATATTTAAATGTGAAGTGTGCTATTAAAAGGGAACTTTTTATAAAGGATAAGTGGATCGGTTTATAGTAAGTAGTGTTTTCAAAAAGAAATTTGAAAAGAATGAAACTTTTGTAAAGTTTGGTAAATATATTTATACCATTGAGATAATTATATAAATGTTTTCCCAAGTATAAAAGGGATGTAAGAGGTTTGGAAAAGTGTTTGTAAAGATCTTTTGATTAAATGATTATAAAGTGATTTTAATTAATTAAAGGTTAATTAAATAAGGCTTAGTGGATTCCATATGGGATTAAATCCATGTTTGAATGTTTGTTTATTTGATAGTTAAATAACTGACTATCAAAATTTGGACCAAAACGCAACTTTAGAAATATCTAGGAGAAACACGAAAATTATATGGTACAGTTACCGTCGGTGGTGCTATAATGTACATATAAATTCGTTTCGTTCTTTTAGGATAAATGATAAGGAAATCCATCCACTAACGGTTAAGAGGTGATCTCCGCTCTTATCTTTCTTCTAGTTATTTCCTAAAGAACCAAGGATGAGTTTACCTGAAACTATTGGAAGTTGTTTCGTAGAGACCGGGATCAGATATGTTATCTGAAAAACACTTCGATCCAACTCAAGTGTTTCGACTTGAGTACATCTTGAAGAATATGGAGTCGAGGATAGAGCTTTGAAGTGCAAGGGCTATTTACTATTAATCCTGGGTGGTATTCCCCGAAAAAGATTTAATAGAAGAAGTGCCTTCGGTTTCGTTCAATCCCAGATTGAACTTGTATAGATGAATTCTAACATTGCATTGATGCTTGGAGGGTAGTGTAGAATTCCAAGTGGGAAGTGCTAAATAAAGGTAAAGCGTAGCCTTAAGCCTCATCAATTGGGAAATGACAAAAATCGGGCATGCAATAGGGCTATGTGGGTCGCTCCCATCAGGTTATGGTCATCTCAAATCTTGATCGATTACTATCTACTCATGTATGCTTCGGGGCCTAAAGTGAGGTGATCATATTCAGTACTAATACTCAAGTGGTAGGTCGGTCCTGTATGGTAGGGGTGCAAGATGTTTTTGTCGGGCCTCGGTGTATTTTATCTAGAGATGTACCATCGGAAAGTAGTTCCTTACCTTGTCATAGTATGGAATTCATTCTCCAATACGTTCCTCTAGGGTTTTAGATGTACCCAACTATGTTGAAATGTGAGATGCAAACATTTCAACTATATTTATATTTTACTTGAACCGTTAGACATTATTATAATATCACTGGATTTTCCATAAAAGTGTTTTGGTTATCGTAAGGTAAAAAACTCATCCATGTTTATGTGCGGCGTGGTCTTACGAGATATGCTTGGTTTATATTTTTTTTTAAAGAAATAATTCAGTTGTTTGAGTTTAATTACACTAGTTCCATGTCTGATCCGGAGTTTTATTTTGTTCCCTTAAAACTCTTGGGTTCTCAAATTTTTATGAGTATCCAAGTGATTCAAGTTTCTCACGACTGCATTTTGAAGGAGCTGGAGAAGTTGGCTTCACCGTTAGCTGGTTATTATCTATTTCCGCTATGTATGTATGTATGATCTATGTATCAGTTGGGTAGGGACAGGCTGTTATAACTGTCCTAGGGTAGAATTTGTATTAATATGACTCCGATGTATCATTTTGGAAATGAATTTGTAAAGAATTATGTTGATTAATATATGTTATTTCGTTGCGTTATGAGATTCTATGGTTGTTTAGTTTCTTCTGGTCTTCTATCTTCTTTCTTTCCCATAACGATCGGTCTTTTCGACACTTGAATGTTCGACACGCAATACAATGGACGTATCACTATCGATTTTCGAGGATCGAAAGGCCCATTTGTTACATTTGGTATAAGAGCATGAGGTTAAGCGTGAACCTTAACTTTAGTAGGGCAACTCATTAAGAGATAAGGTAATGAAATGTCTTATTATGAGTATGAGTGTATTATATATAATAGCATGTATTTTTTTAATGATATAAAAATGTTTTATATTTTGTTGATTGATTTATTGAGTGGCTTAAGCATTCTGGTCAATACGAGTAGCTAATGTTATTGATAGGGATCTCTAAACACTTGAACAAGGCCATCCGATACAGTATTGTTTTGAAATTGAATAAATGAAATAATTTTACCTAGAATATATTTTGTATAAAGAATGATTTTCAAAATAGTATAGTATAGTATGATATAGTTACTTGAGCTGTTTCTTGTTAGGATATAATAATATTCTACTATTATCAATTAGGATTTGTTAGTCATGCTTGTCCAGTTGTGCATTAACTATTGTTAGTGTGTGTAGGTTGCTTCCCTTTATAAGATTTGTGGTGGGTAAATAGAAATATGGAAGACATTGAAATGAATACCTTGTGAATTAAGTTTCACAATTTGACTATAAGGCGTTCGATGTTAATGTTAGGGTAAAATTTGATGTAATAAAAGATGTTTATTATAAGTTACAATATTTTGAATTAAATAATTGAAAAATGATTTTATAGAAAGTTGATTTATAAAATGAATTTATAAGAAGGTGTCTTTTAATTAAAAAGAATTTAAGTTGAAAAATTGAGAACTTAAATCCCGAAGCTTTTGGAAAATGTTTCAAGGTTTTGGAAGGTAATAATAGTATTATTTGAAAGCAATGGTTCAAAAATACATTTTTGGGATGAAAATGTTAAGTAAGAAGTATTTTCTTTGGATTGGTTAGGGGGAATGAGTCTTGATTGTTTTGTGATGATATGAATAATCTTCTAAGCGACGATTGGATGTTTGCCTAGGCGAACGTTGTGGTGCAGTTAGTAAATTATTCTCTTTATCATTGTACAATCGAAACAAGTTCAAACTCGAACGAACCCAAAGCAAGTTGGTATTAAATGTTTTGTTGGAAATATAAGAAGTATTGTTTCAAAAATGAAATTTTGAAATAAAAGAAATATTTTTAAGTTAACTAGTTCGAGTGGTTCGAAAATAACTTAAAAGCAGGGAAGAGATATGTTCAGATGGTAAACACTTCTCTTGAGTATTACCCTTCTTAGTAAGGGAGTGTATGATACTGTTTGGTAGTAACCAGTCCCTTAGTATCATTTTGGAGTTACTCGAGCTGTATATATATATATTCTATGATTAAAATATATTTTTCCAATTCATTTTTTTTTTGAAATAAGACCGCGTATTTGGATCTTAAGTTTTCTTAGGGAAATAAATGCAAAATGGAATAGTTAAATCAAATAGGGGTATATACTCTTAGGATGTAGTGGAGTAGTATCCAAGTGAACCTAAGTTTAGTTTTATGAAATGTTTGCATAAATAATTTATTGGTAATAAAATTTTTATTGGGGGGAACCAGTTTAAGAAGCGCGTTAGTTGGACGTAGATAATCTCTCGTTTCCATATAGTTTGATCTAAGATTCGAGTACATGGCTTTGAGGTGTTTCACGCCATTCTGGATAAGGATCTATTACTTTTGACGGTGAGCACTTAATTAGTATTTTTGGTACGGGACTAGTGTTTTCTATTATAGTTACAGCTATGTAAGTTAAACAAAGATTCCAAATCAAGGAACCTGATCGGAGTCCGCACTAGAAAATCGGGTGAGCATTCTAGTTTGGAAGTGAAGTTATGTCTTCGAGTAGTGATCGAATCATATTTTTGTATAAGAATGATCTATGTACATCATATGAACTGATGTATAGTGCTACGTGTTTTCTGGATTAGATTGAGGTGTAATTTCGGGGACGAAATTCTTTTAAGGGGGAAAGAATGTAACTACCTAGAATTTCACTTCTTTGATTTACAAATATTTAATTAATTTTAAATATTCTAGTAATAGATAATAAAAATCTTTTAAATAATAATTAATGATGGTGAAATCATTTTCAAATTTTGTTTACAAAAATAATTAGTTCGAAAAAAGATTGAAAATGTGATCGGAATTCATTTTCGAATTTTCGTTGGCTAAAAGTTATCGGAATTGTTGTAACATTTTTGTGTACATATACACATACAAATAAGTAAGTAAGGCATATGCATAAGTATATATATACAAACACTTAAGTATGACATATTTAAGTAAGATAAGATTTCTTTTGTACAAGTAATATATATTATAATATAAAGATGCCTTTTAAGAATAAAGGACTAAGGCTTTAAATGGATGCTTGCTTTGACATAATGGCATGGCGGCTTTATGTGGTGGAAGGGTGGCTAGGTGTAGGCTGAAATGGGCGAGGTGGAGTAGAGAGGGTGACGGGGCAACCATGTAGTGGAGGGTATGTAAGGGAAGGACTTTTTGGTAATTTCCTAATTACATTTTATATAAAACATTTTCTACATTTTCTTTTTCCATTTACCACTCATTTTATCACTTCCTAACTTTGCTCTTTCTTTCCAAGGCTTTCCAAAATTCTTTAATGGCTTCCCTTTAAAATTCCAAAGAATTTAAATTTGAATTTTTACTTCTTTTAAAATGTTTTAAAAACTTAGTTTTAAACTTTTTCTTCCTCCATTTTCCTTCCAATTCATTTGACCATAACTTCCTACAGACAACTCCAAATCAAGATTCTCTTTTTTTAAAACCACGTAGAAATTCCATTGGATACAACTTTCATATGAACCACCTTATCAAATTTTAAATAATTTGTGGTCAAAACTACTTTTTTTTCTGATTCATTTTCGGACCTATATTTTCAAGGCCGAAAATAACACTCCTTCTTTTGACCATATCTCCCTCAAAACAAATCCAAATTGAATGATTTTTTTTATTAATTTTAGATTTTTTTTTCCAAGAGCTTTATTTCAACCACCATTTCAAATTCCAACAGTAACGTGGCCAAAAATCAAGAAAAAAATGACCCATTTTCAAGTTGAGTTTGTGGTTTTTCAAGCTTTGCAAGTTCTAAAGTATTTCAAGTTTTCAAAAGAGTTTTGCAAAATTTTGTTGAGTAAACTTCTTAATTTTTGAAAAAGTTTTTACCTTTTCATTTATTGACTATTTGGTGATAAAATAATTTGATTGTTTGGTTGGTTTGGATGCATATATATGTTGCTCATATATGTGAATATATGTGGTTATGTTAGTGTGTGCTTGAATGTGAAGTCTAGATTTTTGTGAAAGATGTAAATGTGTGATCTTGTTTGTTTGGGTTTGCGGTATGAATAAGTTGTTATGGACATAATTATATGGTTGTTGTTCAAAGGAAAGTTTACAAAGTTAGCAATTAGATTTGGTTGTCGATGAAGAATCCTTTGTGAAGGGTACGAGTTTTGGTTTGTAATTAAAATCGATTTTAAAGTTAAAAACTTTGTTTCAAATTATTTATTTTTTGTTTTGAAAAGTTATTAAGCTTTCTACTATCAAGTTTCCAAAGAGAAAAGCTAAAATATTTGCAAGTATGAAAGATGCAGTTTCGCTTAAAAATACGATTTTTGCAAAAATTTGGTTTTTACAATTAGAAGTGTTTTAAAAATGTCCTAGAAACTTAACAATGATGTTTAAGAAAAGTTAATTAAGAATTTAATAATTATTTATTAATTAATTAGTTGTGATAATTAATAATTAATTAAGTATTAAACAAGGTTTATTAATTTTATTTAATTGAAGATTAGTTATCAACTAATTATCTTCCAAAAGGTAAGATTAATTTTTAATTAATTATGAGTTAAGTACATAATTTATTTTTAATTAATTATTAATCAAATATAAGATCAATTATTTATTTATTTAATTAATCAAGTGTTTAATTATAAATTAATTAAGATTTTAATTAAAAATAATTATTTATTAAAGGTTTAATTAATTATTTAAGTTTTAATTAAAAGATTAATTAATTAATTAATTAAGATAAATTAATTATTAATTATTAATAAAAGTTTTAAATTATTGTTTAACAATTAATAAATGATTAATAAGGGTTTAATTTATAAATAAATTATTTATTTAAGGTTTAATTATTTATTAATTTATAATTAAATTAAGTCAAATTTAATAAAGATTAAATATGGTTTAATAAAGAGTTTAACTTGTAATCAATCATTTTAAAAGGGAGTTTTAAGTTTTAAATCCTTTGTTTTCGAGAATCAAATTGTTTTAAAAGTACTTTTTTCCAAAGATAGTTTTGAACACAAGGGATTCAAATGTCGATACCATTAAGTAGTCAAATAATTATGAATGTGTTATGTAAAAGGTTTGATTGTGTGGACATGTGTTAGTTGAATAAATCCACGTTCTGTTATAAGTTGATTATTTGGACATTATTTGGACATCTGATAATAGAATAAATCCTCGTTCTGCTATAAGTTGATTGTCTGATTGTTTGGACAACTGATAGCAGAATAAATTTCCGTTCTGCTATAATGTAATTGTTTATTGTGTGGACACATGTATAATAGAATAAATTCTCATTTTACTACAAGTAATGAATTGTTTGGACATCTATTTGGCAGGACAAATCACTATCCTTCTATTATGTTATTTGGATATGTATATGCCAGTTAGTTTGCATTGACATGTTATTCTCTGATTTGGATATTAATTGCATCAACATATATGTTGACTTATGTAAATAAATGATTAAGTGACTTGAAAGTGAAATTAATGTTAAATGGTAACTTAAAACACCGTTGGGATTGCTAAGACTCTTTTTGAAATTATAATGTATTGTTTTGAATTAATTTCAATTCTTTAATCAACTTGGGGTTTAAGGTTTGTAAATGATTTTTCAATTTATATAATTATTTTATAAAGGTATTTATAATAATTTGTTATAAAAATAAGGGTATTACTAAACAAAAGGGTTTATTTAAAGTGATTTTCAAAGGATGTTTTGTAAATGATATTTTGTAAAGGATTTTTCTTTAAGAAGATATATAAAAAGAGTTTATGAAATAGGGAAATGATTTTAGAGGATTGTAAAGAGGTTTTGTAAATTAACTTGTAGACTTATAAAAGTGTTTATAAATTGATTGTAGAAATTTATATAGATATTTAAATGTGAATTGAGCTTTTCGAAAGGAACTTTTTATAAAGAATAAGTGGATCGGTTTATAGTAAGTAATGTTTTCTAAAAGAAATTTGAAAAGATGGAAACTTTTGTAAGGTTTGGTAAGTATACTTATACTGTTGAGATAAGTATATAAATGTTTTCCCAAGTATAAAAGGGATGTAAGGGGTGTAGGAATAGTGTGTTGTAAAGATCTTTTGATCGAATGCTTATAAAGTGATTTTAATTAATTAAAGACTAGTTAAATAAGGCTTAGTGGATTTTATATGGGATTAAATTCATGTTTGAATGTTTGTTTATTTGATAGTTAAATAATCGACTATTAGAATCTTGACCACAATGTAACTTTGGAAATATCTAGGAGAAACACAAAAATCATATGGTACAGTTACCATCGATGGTGTTATACTATATGTATAAATTCGTTCCGTTCTTCAAGGATAAATGATAAGGAAATCCATCCACTAACAGTTAGGAGATGATCTTCGCTCTTATCTTTTGTCTACTTATTTCCAATAGAATAGGGGTTCAGTTTACCGGAAACTATCGGAAGTTTATTCGAAGAGACCGGGATAAGGTATGTTATCCGAAAACCACTTCGATCCAACTCAAGCGTTTCAACTTGAAGACATCTTGAATCGAGAATAGAGTTTTGAAGTGCAAGGGCTATTTGCTATTAATCCTGGGAGGGATTCCCCGAAAAGGATGTAATAGAAGTAGTGCCTTCGGTTTCGTTCAGTCCCAGAACGAACTTGTATGGATGAACGCTAACATTACATTGATGCCCGGAGGGTAGTGTAACATTCTAAGTGGGGAGTGCTAAATAAAGGTAAAACGTAGCCCCAAGCCTCATCAACCGAGAAATGACAAAAATCGGGCATACACCAGGTGACGCAGCGGTGGAATAACAGAAATGTATGTGATGATGAAAGTATCAATCGATGAAGTAGAAGATACCGAAAGGCCCAAATTCGTTGATCCGAAGGTACCGAATTCTAGCTATCCCAAACACGTTGATCGCGCACGATACCGTGTTTAAAGATCTACGATTCTCCGCACGTTGATCTAGCGCACTAGATTTCGTGAATCGGCTTCAACAGTCGTTGAATCGAGCGCACTCGATTAACCGAAAGTGGAGATAGGAGATCACACTCAACTACCAATTTAATGAAAGCACAAAGCTATCAAACAAAAGTTTTATTCAAAATCAACAACCTTTACAAATGACCAACACTCCTCTATTTATAGAAGTTACAACTCAACACGACTTAATTCTGGACAACACTTAGGTCGGCAATGACCTACAACCTAAAATAGTGCGACCTGAAACAGACGTGACCTAAAACAGAAACAACAAGTACAATACAACATATTACAACACATTACATCACATATTTACAACACATAGATCGGCCTCGACCTAAAAAACAACTCATGCGACCTAACTTTCGCCCATTGATCGCGACCTACGACCTAACAATACATGCGACCTAAGACAATACGACTCAAGATATCCAGGCGGCATAAGCTTCGTACGCGACCTAACTTCCCGCATCACTAGGTCGAGCGACCTATCTTCTCGCGACCTAACTTAGGTCGGAACATTTCTCCGCGACCTAACTTAGGTTGGAACATTTCTCCGCAACCTAACGTAGGTCGTAATGTTGTCGCGCGACCTAACTTAGGTCGTAACTCATTAGGTCGTTCGCGAGCTTCACTAAGTCGTTGGAGCGACTTAAAGGAATCGTTAGGTCGTTCGCGACCTAACACTTCACCAAATTGGGCTGCATTCCCTGCTACCTCGCTAGGTCGTGAGCGACCTTCATTAGGTCGGGAGCGACCTACAAACTCTGAACGACTCAAATCTGAAAAACTAGCAGATCGCGCTGCATCATCCTCCCCCGGTTGACAAAAATTCGACCTCGAATTCGCACCTTTCTCTTCCACAACAAACTCATCTCCATGATACGGAATCAAATATTTGACATTGAAAACATCAGAAGTATGAACATCATCCGGCAATCTCAACTGATATGCATTCTCATTGATTTTCTTCAAAATTTCCACTTGACAGATTTTTCGAGCCTTCAACTTATTATACGTTCCCACTGGAAAACGATCCTTCGTTAGTACAACATATACTAAATCTCCTTCATTAAATTCAACACTTCTTCGTTTCAAATCTGCAGATCGTTTATACTTTGCATTTTCTTTCTCCAGTCGTTCCTGAACGATTTTATGGCATTCTGCCAATCCATCAACAAAATCAACAGCCCGCTTGACTGTCCCCTTCAGTTGTGGTACTATCGTTAAATCCAATGGCCCCTTTGGTAAACTTGAATAGACAACCTGAAATGGACTGAAACCCGTACTACGGTTGATAGCATGATTATGAGCAAACTCCGCTTGACATAACTTCACATCCCAACTCTTCAGATTATCCTTTACGAGACACCGCAATAAATTTCCCAATGATCTGTTTACAACTTCAGTTTTTCCGTCCGACTGCGGATGATAAGCACTACTAAAATTCAGCTTCGTTCCCACCATCTTCCACAAACTTAGCCAAAAATGACTCAGAAATCGGGTATCCCTGTCGGAAACTATGGACTCCGGTAAACCATGCAAACGATATATCTCTCTAAAGAAAAATTGTGCCACACGGACGGCATCCGCTGTCTTCTTACATGCTATGAAATGTGCCATTTTCGAAAACCAGTCAACTACAACAAATATAGAATCATTTCCCCTTTGAGTTCTAGGCAAACCCAACACAAAATCCATGCTCACATCCACCCATGGTTTTGTCGGAACTGGTAAAGGCATGTATAATCCTGCATTTGTAGCAGTTCCCTTCGACACTTGACAAACATGACATCTCTCCACAAATCTCTCCACTTCTTTTCTCATTGACGGCCAAAAGTAAGATTGAGCAATCAACTGCAATGTACGGTCTCTACCCACATGGCCTTCTTCATGTAACTCCTTCACAATTTTCATCCGTAAACTACAATCTGGTACACATAATCGATTTCCTTTAAACAAAAAATCATCCACCAATACAAACTCATCCATCTTTCCCTCCTTGACTTCATCTACAAACTTTGCAAAGTAAGGATCTTCAACAGAAAACTCTGGAAGTACTTCGAATCCCATCACTTCATCTTTCATTGTAGTTAATAAATGGTTTCTTCTGCTTAACGCATCCGCCACACGGTTTGTAATTCCAGATTTGTGTTTCACAACAAATGTAAACTGCTGCAGGTATGCAATCCACGATGCATGCCTTGCTGAAATTTTCTCTTGTCCTTTCAGATGTTTTAAAGCCTCATGATCAGTGTATAGCACAAACTCTTTGTGAAATAAGTAATGTCTCCAATGTTTAATGGCTTGCACAACAACATAAAATTCCACATTATACGTACTATATCTTATCTTTGCTCCTGATAACTTCTCACTGAAATATGTAATAGGACGTCCCTTCTGACTTAACACCCCTCCAATTCCAACCTTGGATGCATCAGTATGTAGCTCCAACAACAACTGAAAGTCTGGTAATATTAGAATTGGTGCTGTCGTTAAAAGCTCCTTGATCCGCTCAAAAGCAAACCCTGCTTCCTCTGACCATAAAAATTGCTTCCCCTTCATACAATCAGTAACTGGTGCCATCACGCTACTGAAGTGTGGAATGAATCTTCGGTAGAATGATACTAAGCTATGAAAACTTCTAACTTCTGTTATCGTCCGGGGTTGTGGCCAATTTCTGACTGCTTCAACTTTATTCTGATCCACCTGTATACCTCCTCCCGATATAACATAACCCAAAAATAAAACACTATGCGTCATGAAAATGCATTTCTTCGTTGCAACATAAAATTGTTCCTGTCGCAGTACCATCAACACTTCTCTCAGATGTTGCAAGTGTTCTTCTGCGCTTCCATTGTATATCAGAATATCATCAAAATACACCACCACGAACTTCCCAATGAATGGTCTAAAAATCTGATTCATCACCCGCATAAATGTACTCGGTGCATTCGAAAGACCAAACGACATCACCAGCCATTCTTACAACCCTTCTCTTGTCTTGAATGCTGTTTTCCATTCATCCCCTGGTCTGATTCGAATTTGATGATAACCACTCTTCAAATCAATCTTCGAAAATATAACAGCTCCACTCAATTGATCCAACAGGTCATCCAATCTTGGCATAGGAAATCTGTATCTCACTGTAATCTTGTTCAATGCCCGACTATCGGTGCACATTCTCCACGTGCCATCCTTCTTTGGCACTAATAATGCTGGCACAACACATGGACTTAAACTTTCCTTCACACGTCCCTGTTCAAGCAATTCTTCCACCTGCCTTCGCAACTCCTCGTGCTCCTTTGGACTCATTCTGTAGTGTGGTCGATGAGGTAACATAGCTCCTGGAACAAGATCAATTTGATGTTGAATGTCCCTCAACGGCGGTAACTCTGTTGGCAACTCTTCAGGAAATACATCTTCAAATTCTTCCAGCACTGGCTTGACTTCTTCTGGAATTTCAACCACTTCATGACTCTCACGTCCAATCAACAAAAATACTTCAGGCTCCTCTTCTACTTCCTTAACAAACTCCTTCAAAGATAGCAAAGTTTTAAGCTCTTCAATCTCCTCCAACTTGCTTTCTTCTTGTTGTCGTTTCTTTGGAACTAAAGTAATTTTGGTGCCTTCAAACATGAAACTATAACTGTTTGTACGCCCATCATGTTGCACAGCTCTATCATACTGTCACGGTCTCCCCAACAACAAATGGTATACATCCATGTCCACAACATCACACCAAATTTCATCCTTGTATTTCTTCCCAATTGAAAAATTTATACAAGCCCTTCGATTAACGTTCACCTCTCAACCTTTCATCAACCAAGCTAACTTGTAAGGTTTCGGATGCTTCTCTGTCTTCAATGCCAACTTCTTCACAGCCTCTGTAGAGATAATATTATCACAGCTTCCCGCATCAATGACAAATTTGCAAACCCTTCCCAAGATAGTGCATGTTGATTGAAAGATGTTACTCCTCAACCAGCTAGTCTCTTTCTCCTGTTTTGGTGTTAAACAATTCCTCCTCATCATTAATGTATATCCATCATCTCCAGACAATAATTCTTCCTCCTCAATCGGTAATGAATTAGGACATTCAGCCTCCTCATCCTCATCTTCAACCTCAGCTATCATTGCTCGCTTCTTCGGCTTTGTACATTCATTGCTTTTGTGACCAACCTCTTGACAATTAAAACATTTGATACCACTGTTGACCCTGGTCTTAGCAACTTCATTAACAACTGGTTTTGCAACAGCCTTTGAAACATTCGCATTGCTACTAGCCCCTTTTATTGGATTGTTAGAATTTGTGAACACACCACTTCCTCGTCTACCTTGCTTCTCCCAAGCTAACGCTTTCTGATGTGCTTCAGCAACAGATCTGGGATCAAACATATTTACCATACCTTGAATCTGCATTCTCAACCATCCAATAAACCTAGCTGTCAGTTGCTCTTCTGTCTCCATGATATCATTCCTGGCAATAAGTTGATAAAATTCATCCGCATAATAATTCACAGACTTCGTTCCTTGCCACAAGTTTTGCAAATGTTGATACATAAGAGAGTGATAATTGTAAGGTAAGAACGTTTCTTTCATCAATTTCTTCATCTTTTCCCATGATTCAACCTTTGACTTCCCCATCCATTCACGTGTAAGTTTGGTTTGCTGCCACCATGCCAAAGCTCTACCCCTCAACCTTGTAGCAACCAACTTTACTCTACAATGTTCTGGAACCTCCTTAAAGTCAAAAATCTCTTCAACATTAGACATCCAATCCAAAAACTCCTCAGCTTGCATACCACCCTTGAATTCAGGAATTTCTGTCTTCATTCCCGATTCCCACTTGTGATCATACTCTGAATAATTTCTTCCTTGACCTCGTCCTTGTCCACGAACACTACCACCATCATACTCCTCTTCAAAATCTGATGTATATCGATGTTGATCCTGACCACCAACATCTCTACTACCATCATTTCTTCCACCCACATCCCTTCGATCTTCATTCCCCCGATCTCGACCATTCACATTCCGATCCATACTTCTATGATTACTATCGACACTTCTCTCTCGATTAGAATGTGGTGAAACTCTACTTCCTCCATGGTTAGATTCAGGTGAAACCCTTCTTTGTTTTTGATTCATCTTTAACATCGTCTTCTCTATTCGACCAATTCCTTCATTAAGCTTCTCATTAAAATTTTCGTTAATTCTTTGCTCCATCTCATCGGCCCCTTCTCTTCTATACAATGCTTCAATATTTTGATGGCGATTAGCTCTTCTTGGCGGCATGATTGAAACTTCAATTCTCGGTTTTGGATATTCAAAATGTTACCAAATGACGTATAACCTTCAACTTCAAATGAACTTCAAAATGTTACCAAATGACGTATAACCTTCAACTTCAAATGAACTTCAAAATGTTGCACGGTTTCAAACTCTTCACTTAGCTCGGCTTCGCTTGATGTAGCTCGGCTTCACTAACTCCTCAAATTCTTTGATAAGAATTGGATCCAAGACTCGGCTTAGCTATGATTGGCTAAGTATAGCTTTGATACCAAAATGATGCAGCGGCGGAATAACAGAAATGTATGTGATGATGAAAGTATCAATCGATGAAGTAGAAGATACAGAAAGGCCCAAATTCGTTGATCCGAAGATACCGAATTCTAGCTATCCCAAACACGTTGATCGCACACGATACTGTGTTTAAAGATCTACGATTCTTCACACGTTGATCTAGTGCACTAGATTCCATGAATCGGCTTCAGCAGTCATTGAATCGAGCGCACTCGATTAACCGAAAGTGGAGGTAGGAGATCACACTCAACTACCAATTTAATGAAAGCACAAAGCTATCAAACAAAAGTTTTATTCAAAATCAACAACCTTTACAAATGACCAACACTCCGCTATTTATAGAATTGTTACAACTCAACACGACTTAATTCTGGACAACACTTAGGTCGGCAACGACCTACGACCTAAAATAGTGCGACCTAAAACAGACGCGACCTAAAAAGAAACAACAAGTACAATACAACATATTACAACACATTACATCACATATTTACAACACATAGATCGGCCTCGACCTAAAAAACAACTCACGCGACCTAACTTTCGCCCATTGATCGCGACCTACGACCTAACAATACATGCGACCTAAGATAATGCGACTCAAGATATCCAGGCGGCATAAGCTTCGTATGCAGCCTAACTTCCCGCATCACTAGGTCGAGCGACCTATCTTCTCGCGACCTAACTTAGGTCGGAACATTTCTCCGCGACCTAACTTAGGTCGGAACATTTCTCCACGACCTAACGTAGGTTGTAATGTTGTCGCGCGACCTAACTTAGGTTGTAACTCATTAGGTCGTTCGTGAGCTTCACTAAGTCGTTGGAGCGACTTAAAGGAATCGTTAGGTCGTTCGCGACCTAACACTTCACTAAATTGGGCTGCATTCCCTGCTACCTCGCTAGGTCGTGAGCGACCTTCATTAGGTCCGGAGCGACCTACAAACTCTGAACGACTCAAATCTGAAAAACTAGCAGATCGCGCTGCATCACCAGGGCCATGTGGGCCGCTCCCATTAGGGTATGGTCATCCCAAATCTAGATCGATTAATATATACTCATGTATGCTTCAAGGCCCAAAGTGGGGTCATCGTATTCGGTACTACTAGTCGGGTGGTAAGCCAGTCCTGTGTGGTAGGGGTACAAGATGTTCTTGTCAGATCCCGATGCATTTTATCTAGAGATGTACCATCAGAAGGTAGTTCCTCACCTTATCACAGTATGGAATCCATTCTCCAATACGTGCCTTTATGGTTTTAGATGTACCCAACTATGTTGAAATGTGAGATGAAAGCATTTCAGCTATATTCATATTTTACTTGAACCGTTAAACATTATTATAATATCATTGGGTTTTCTATAAAAATGTTTTGGTTATCGTAAGGTAAAAACCCGTCCATGTCTATATGCGGCATGGTCTTACAAGATACCCTTGATTTTAAAAGTGTTTTTAAATAGAAATAATTCAGTTGTTTGAGTTTACTCGCACCAGACGCATGTTTGACCCGAAGTTTTATTTTCTTTCCCTAAAACCCTTGGGTACTCAAATTTGTATTAGTAGCCAAGTGATCCAGGTTTCTCACGACTGCATTTTGGAGGAGCTGGAGCATGTGGCTTTACCGTTAGCTAGTTATTATCTATTTTTGCTATGTATGTATGTATGATCTATGTATTAGTTAGGTAGGGATAGGCTTTTATAACTGTCCTAGGGTAGAATTTGTATTAGTATGACTCTGATGTATCATTTTGGAAATGACTTTGTAAAGAATTATGTTGATTAATATATGTTATTCTGTTGCATTGTGAGATTCTATGATTGTTTAGTTTCTTCTTATCTTCTATCTTCTTCCTTTCCCGTAACGATCGGTCTTTCCGGCATTTGAATGCTTAGTATGATATACAATGGACGTATTAGTATTGATTTTCGAGGGTCGAAAGGCCCGTTCGTTAAACAGACATTTATCATAAATATTTTGATGAACATAATGGATATATGTAATTATAAGAAATTCGGACGAATTCGAATGAACACGAGTCAGACGTGAATTTTTCTCTTACAAATTTTGTTGTCCTAATTCATATCCTAAATGAAAATCAAATGGACTCGGGCGGATGATTTTTAGCCACGGACCCGAACGGATATCGGACACTCGTACAAAATTTACAGCCCTAATTGTGGTGTCACTTGCTGCTGAGCTTGTTGTATTAATTTTGCCACAAACCATTGAAAGAGTGAATTCACATTCATAGTTCCGGCTGTTGGAGCCATCGTCTATATGCTTCATTTATGGATTGGTTCTGTTCTAACTTCCTTGCCCATTATCTGTGTGTTTGCAGTTATCCTACTAGCGTTTGCTCTAAAATTTACTATCATCAATCCTCCACTTACGGTTTCCATTTTTACTTTTTTCATAAGCAAGTTCCCATAAGAATCAAAAGTAAAGAGGATGGAAGGAATAGTAGAGGGATTTATATATCCATCTATATATCTGTATCGAAAACACAAGTATGTTATATATATTCCATTTTCAAATATATATATATAGGAGCGTTCAATGCTGTGCAGTTAAAGCGCTCGGTGGATTCAATGCGGTAGAGGTGCAAAAAGTCATAGCGGGGATGTAGCGAAGATATAGCGGGATATATCGGATTACTCTAAAATAGCATATAAATCCCATACTTGTTGTTTTTACAAATATATAGATAGTAATTATGTGAAAAATTAACATTCAATTGAATTATAATTAATACAAAAATAATTTTAAATAAAAATATGTGCAAATGTATTGTAAATGAACGTAAAACTGTTATATAACTTAATTTAATTTAGTAGAATATTAGAGTATTATCATTTCTAAACATATATAAAAAATTCAATGAAATTAATTAATTTCATAATTTTTATAGCGTATAAATATCATTTTTCAATCCAATTTTTAATAGAAGATATAGCGGAAATAGCGAAATATAGCGGAAATAACGAAATATAGCGGAAATAGCGGGGATTAAAGCGGAAAGGCTATATGTTGGGGATATATGGAAAAATCGTAGCGGTAGGAATCCGCTATAAGATATATCGGAGTTATAGCGGGGATATAGCGGGGCATTAACTGCATAGGTTCATTAGTATCCCAAATAGTGCAGCACCTCTATAGCCCCTTGATTTTCACCATACAATCCAAAGTAAATAATATGGCTTTCTTTCTCTTCGTACTAGCCATATTATTTAGTTCGAATCATGTGGTGGAAATTAGGATGCTATTGGAATCCTGCTCTATTTGGGATGCCATTGAATGCTATATATATATATATATATAATGTGTACCCTTCACATGATGTTCATTTTTCTGCTATCTAGCTTCTACTTAGATTTATACTTGGCTCTTTTTTTCTTAAATTTCCCTAGGCTAAGCTATGATACAAAGTTATAACATCCCCATTTCGAGACTCGAAATGAAAGTCGATAATGTTGCAGTTGTCGTCGGAATTATTTTAAAACGATAAAATGAAACCAATTTTTTTTAAGAACATTAAGTAAATAGAACGCCTAAATAATTTTTCCTTATAAAAATTGTCTTTGCATTTTCATATCTCCATTCATGCCCAGGCAAGGTTAAATATAATAATAAACATAAACATTAGTGTAGTACTTGATATATGAAGATGCTAACATGAACACTTAACCAATTATTTAACCTGGTTATACAATAGTGGAATTATAAAAAAAAGACTTTATTATCTACTACACCTCCTCCGCCATCTTCAGAACTTTTGTTGGTCTTTCTTAACGCCACTTGGCTAATCCCATAAACTCATCCCACTCGAATGAGTACACTAAGTTTATGCGGGAAAACAATGATAAAAACCAGGATTTGACACAAAGTCTGGTATGAGTAACACTTCACCTTAAACATAAAACACAGCGAGAACACGTCGCCTAGCGGAATAGGTTTTCCCCTCACTAATTCATCATCATCAAATCTCATTTAGTATAGACATCATAGCATAAACATAATCATGTAAATAACGTTTCAATTATAAGCATGCCCTATACTTAGCATCATATCATGAACTATGTTTTATAGTCATCTCTTCTAGGTTGCTACTTAGGCCTTACACCATCGCTCCTAAGTAGTGTAATGTTTCGACATTTAGGTTGTCACATAGGTTTTGCACCATCGTTCCTAAATTATGTTATGTTCAAACATTATACGTTGTTTGTAACGAACGGGATTTTCACGATCGAAAATCGACATCCATACTTTACATCGTACTCGAATGCCATAGATTCGACCATTCAAATCCAAATCGCCGGAGCTTATAACAAAGTTAAGTAAATAACACAGCGGAAGAAAAAGAATAATACATTGATATAAAATATCTGATACAATATCTGATACAACAGAGTGATACAATGAATATCAATATACATCAGAGATATGATACAACAAATAGCAGCAGAAAAGAAAACGATAACACCAGCAGTTGATAATCTCCATCTTCAAAACACCAATTCAGAAATAGCTTGAAATCCCAATAACGATGCACCTAGATGAGCAAGATTGGTGTGATCCCAAAGACTGAACTAGCTCCAGATAATCTACTGAACCTGACTATCTGAAAAACCCAACTCTAGACTGCCCGTGTAGAAAATTTTTGAGCACCCAGAGTTTAGGAAAGAAACAATAAACTCTAGATCAGTCGTGGGACTGGTGTGAGCAACAAAAACAGTTTATCTTTTTAAAAACGAACAACAAGAGAATTTTTAAAGTCAATTCGCAATGCTTTTGGAAAATGAAACTACCATAAGGCCTCCCGCACGCACGCACAATGCAAATGCAGAATCGAAGGAGATTTCTCCTTATGATAGTCAAATATGCTTACTACGCAAAACAAATCATTGGATATTATTACTAGTGCATAGTGCAGAAAACATTTCGAAAGTATAATATCAATCTTAGCCAGCATAGGCATTTCATGTTATGCCTACTATAGCTACTATGTTCAATAGCAGGTTACCGCCACATTCCATAGCAGGTTATACAACTAAAACCTGCTATGAAATGTGGCGGTAACCTGCTATTGAACATAGTAGCTATAGTAGGCATAACGTGAAATGCCTATGCTGGCTAAGATTGATATTATACTTTCGAAATGTTTTCTGCACTATGCACTAGTAATAATATCCAATGATTTGTTTTGCATAGTAAGCATATTTGACTATCATAAGGAGAAATCTCCTCCGATTCTGCGTTTGCATTGTGTGTGTGTGCGGGAGGTCTTATGGTAGTTTCATTTTCCAAAAGCATTGCAAATTGACTTTAAAAATTCTCTTGTTGTTCATTTTTAAAAAGATAAACTGTTTTTGTTGCTCACACCAGTCCCACGACTAATCCGGAGTTTATTGTTTCTTTCCTAAACTCTGGGTGCTCAAAAATTTTCTACACGGGCAGTCTAGAGTTGGGTTTTTCAGATAGTCAGGTTCAGTAGATTATCTGGAGCTAGTTCAGTCTTTGGGATCACACCAGTCTTGCTCATCTAGGTGCATCGTTATTGGGAGTGCAAGCTATTTCTGAATTGGTGTTTTGAAGATGGAGATTATCAACTACTGGTGTTATCGTTTTCTTTTCCGCTGCTATTTGTTGTATCATATCTCTGATGTATATTGATATTTATTGTATCACTCTGTTGTATCAGATATTGTATATCAATGTATTATTCTTTTTCTTCTGCTGTGTTATTTACTTAACTGTGTTATTAGCTCCGGCAATTCGGATTTGAACATTCGAATCTATGGCATTCGAGTACGATGTAAAGTATTGATGTCGATTTTCGAACGCAAAAATCCCGTTCGTTACATTTGGTATCGGAGCTAAGGTTGAACTTTAGCTCAGGAGTATAACACGTTAAGTAACTCATTAGAGATAGGGTAAAGTATCCCTAGAATGAGTATATCCCTAAGATATCCGTTTAAACGTCTCAGTAAATTCTCTTACTATCCACTGATAGTGAGTATGAGTGCAAGTAGAGGACGAGATAGGGGACAGGGGAATACGACTACAAATGGTCAATACCCTACAACAGTGGAAACAACTTTCTTATCAATCTCTTTTGATTCGTTTCCAAAATTCTTTTCATTTCTTCGTACCAGCTACAAGAAGAAGTTTCGGTATGATGATGGCCCTACGAACCGTTGTAGGAAAATTTTACTTAGTATCTTCATCGTTTTCTTATAAGCTTTTTGTTTTTAAACTTTAATGAATTTGGAATTGGAAATTTGAAATAGGAAATTCTAAATAAATTGGAAATTTAGAATTAAATGAAAATTTTAAATTGTTGATATTCTGCTTTGATGAGCCAAATACAAAATGGATATACAGTTTGATCTGGAAAGATATTTCTCTATCTTTGATCTATCTGTGTTATTTTTCATGCCTGTAAATTTCGAGGACGAAATTCTTTTAAGGAGGGAAGTTTGTAACAACCCTAGATTTTAATTTAATTTAAATTGATAATTAAATGAATTTTGAATAAAAATTTGTAAAATTTATTATAAATGGAAGCGAGTTTCCCCGATTCAAATAGAAAATATATTAAGTCAAATTGATTTGAAAATTTGCATATATGTGAATATATATGTATATGTGTATATATGAGAATATATATATGTATATAGATATATATGAGTAAATTTGAATTTATATATATATATATGTATATGTTGGATTTGAAATATAATCTTAAATAAATGGATTTAAAAATAAATAAAACAAACAAAAATAATAAAAGAAAAATAAAGTAAATACATTGGATAAAATTTTAACAACACAATTAAAATAGAAATCTATTTATAGTATTAAGCCATAAGAAAAGAAACAACACTTAAATATAAACAAAGTAAAAATAAGTATCTATCAAACATAAACAAAGGTGTGAACAAACAAACAAGAAAAAGAAAAAAAAAGTATATACAAATAAAAAAGTTTGCATAGGAAGAAGTCAACAATATCTTCATGTATAGTTGAACAGCTGAAATGAAGTATGGGATAAAAATATAAAGGGTACAATACTAATTAATGCAAGTATGCTAAAGATCATCTCAGCCATAATACCAGATCACTTCAACATGCTTATGGTACAAATCATAACACATGTACACATCTTTTCTTTTATCTATACCAACCTCATACATATCAGCCTTCCATTCATTCAGTTCGTTCCTCTCAAAAACTAAAACAAGAAATAAACTGAAGAAAGCATCATCTTTAAACTTAAACAATAATTCAATGTAAAACAACAATACAAATTCATGGAAGCCAAATATCAAGTGAAAAGATTTCAGCTTGCAAGAATTCACAGCCGATTCAACAAAAAGGAAGCTCTGTTCTTTATTCTTCAAAACTGTGAGCAAACTTTTTTTTTAGACCTCTTTGTTCTTTTATCTGTGAGTAAACCTGTACTTTGTTCCAAATTCTTTTGTGTTTGGATGCCTAAATGAATGAGAATAGCTTTGCTTGTGAATGAATGTTATGTTGTGTTTGATTAGCCTAGGGATGTTTGTACTCAGGGGTTTTCATCCCTGTTCTTCTCAAGCCTCTTGTTTACAGAATAGACCAATGGCAAACTTAAACCCCCATCTCTCTGATTCTTTTGAAAATTGGATTGTAAACAAAAAAAAGTATTTGTTTTAAATCAGGCATTGTGTTTTAATAACAAACTAGAGCAAGATCTATATAGTTTTTTTTGTCTCTGGAATGCTCAAATCTCTGGTTCACAGAGTAAACCATCTACAACTGAAACATCTTCTTCCTTCTCTTTGCTTCTGGAAATAACTGAAAATAAGTATTGTTTTAAACTTGTATTTTATCTCAGAAAAAAATCAAAGCAAAGAAATATGTTTTGTCTTCACTAGCAAATGAAAACCCAGTCACAACTTAAGGAATGCAGAAATTCGAACTTCAAGGATTTGAATTCCAGGAACACCACCTGAATCGCCATGAAAAATGATGATTTTAGAAACAAAAATTCAAATTTTTCGTTAAATCTTTATTGAGATTTTTGAGATGATCAGAAAATTGCATTTTTGCCAAATCTCGGCGATCGGGGTGATTGTAGGCTTCGGGTTCGTCGTCGCAGCTAGGTGGAGGGTTCGTCATCACCAGAAAAATACTAGCAGAATATTTAAAAATCTAGGATTTTAATTCGTGATCAATTTAGGGTTAAAGAACCCATTTTCGTTCGTGATAGAAACGATGGTGTTGCACCGTCCACAGGTGATCGGACTTCGTGCCTCCGGTACCAATCGATGCGTTGCTCGTCGACGAAGCTTCGGCCCAAATTTCGTGGCTTCTAACGATCGGAGGAGGTGTGGCGAGACGCTTTTCTGGCGAAGCTTTGCTGGGTTGTTGGTTCAGGGTAGCTCGATTTTTTTTCCCAAATAAACTTGAATTCTGGATGCTTGTATGGATTCGAGGGATGGAGGACGACGTGTTGGTGGCCTTGGCTCCGACCATCGGCGGTGGGTTCAATTGTGCAAGTGCACGAGAAGAAGGTGGTGTAAGTTGCAACTGGTTGGGGAGGAAAGCAGATAACTCGAAGCAATACGCGAGGAAGTTGGAGGGAAACTCGAAGGCAGGCTCGGGTTGTTTTAGCATGGTATGGGGTTGGTTTTAATACTTAAACAAAATTTGAAAAAAAAATTACTCACACGGGTCAATTGGAGTGGAAACTCGAAGCAGGAAAGCATGGTTCTCGGGGGCGACTCGGGGAAGGTCTCAGGTCAGGCCTAAAAATAGTAAAAGTTTAAGTTTTGAAAATTTTGAAAACATGATTTAAAATTTGTTTTTGACATAAATTATCCGGGATAAATGAAATGTTTCCAGAACTTAGATTTTAAAAATAAAATTTGTTGGAAATTTAACTTGATAAAATATTTGAGGAGTAAATCAAATATTTAGATTTTTAACTTTAACAGATTCCTTTATAATGAGTTAATAAAGATTTTAAACAATTAAAATTTGCAATTACTTTGTAATTAAAAGTTGATTAATTAAAGAACGATCAATAAATGAAAGTAATTAAGATTTAATTAATAAAAAAATTTAGGGATTAATAAGTTAAGGTAATTAAATTAAGAAAATTAATTGATAAAGTTAATTAAGATTGAATCAATTTATAGTTAAGAATAATTAATCATTGATTTAAAATTAATAAAATAATTGTGTGGTTAATTCACTTAATCATATTCACCCTAATTGGAGATGATTGACTATCATCAAATGTTCTGTACTGGATTGATATGACTGTTGTGATGCTGTGATTTCTTGGTGACTTGTGATTTGTCCCTATATGTATGTGAAAACCTTTTCGCCCATAAAACGGCATTTAAACTTCGATGCGATAGGGAGTCGGATTCCAGTCGGTTATCCGATATCCACATCGAATTGTGATGATGTATCTTTGTGACTGATAAATTTATTTTATCTGTGAAACTGTGAATGAAGATAAGCGTTATCGATTATACCGCTTATTGATATTGGGATATCTGTGATGATTGATGTTGTGCACTATTGTGTAAAACCCCTGGACCACACTTATACACACACAAATATGGATTTCACGAGGAAATCGATTAAGTCACAGATTTTTGAAAATAGTTTTGAATTTGAATTTTTAAATTCAAATGGTTTTAAAATAAGATTGGGTTTAAAGTGAAAAGCTTTTGAAATGGAATTTCAAGGATGAAATTTATTTTGAATAACTTGATAAAGTTTGAAGTTTAAATAATTTATTTTTAAACTTAAATTCAAATTGAATTCTATGATTCGAAACTAGGGATTAAAGATGTTATACCAGTTATACATGGGTTAAACTATTTTAAAAGTATTGATTTGGGGATTTGAATTTAAATTCAAGGGCTTTAACTCGAGCAAATATAATTGGATTTTTCTGAAATGAAAACTACTTGTTTTCAAATAACAAAAGCTTTCACATAAGAAATGAACTTCCAATTTGTGTTGAAATGATTTCTAGTTTGAAATGAAGATAATTTCCAAGTTATGAAAACGGTTTGAAAGCTATAAGTTAAATCTTTAATTTAAAAATTACATGAGTTAACCCTAATTGAAATAGAAATTGTTTTGAAATTCTATGAATGGATCTTTTTGAAACTGGGTGAACTTTGTGAAATGAATCTTTTTGTTTAAAGATTTAAAATGGTTATTTGTTTAACCATTTAAAATAAAGGTTTTGGGTAATAAGTTGTGACTTAATTGAAATCCCATATCCATATGTTTTAAATATTGCGCTCACTATTCGGTTTAGCCAGGAAAGGACCTTTGTGTCGTATAACCCATTCCGAATATGTGATTCGACGTTATGGATAGCATGTGAAGACCGGTGGTGAAGACCGGATATTTTTGAAAATAAAAGGGTTTCTTGTTGATTGTCTCTGCACTGGCTGATCCCCGATATAGAGATCTCCATTTGTGATGGGAAGTTCGGACGTGATTAAAAAATTATCCGGATTTGCAAGGGCTTCGTAAGAAGTGCCTTCGGTTCTGTTCGAACCCAGAACAGACTTGTATGGATTGTATGTCCGACATTACACTATGAGATATAAAGCCGATTTCTTTCAAATACATTTCTGTTGGTGGTGGAGAATTTATTCTCTTAGCTTAACACCCTTCTCTGAGACGTACGAGTTCAGAGGTTATGTAGTTGAAGGTTATCAGCGATATAATCCCAATTTGGTAATGTGACATGCTAAGTGTTGCTGTGTGATGATCATTGTTTGATCATTTGTGATATGATCATTTGTTTGATCATTTATCTTTGTGATCATTACTTTGATCATCTGTTGACCCAAAGCATGGCTTTGTGCCAAAGCGTAGCTTTGTGGGCGAGACTTCGTCGACGAGCAACGCATCGATTGGTACCGGAGGCACGAAGTCCGATCACCTGTGGACGGTGCAACACCATCGTTTCTATCACGAACGAAAATGGGTTCTTTAACCCTAAATTGATCTCGAATTAAAAATCTAGATTTTTAAAAATTCTGCACTATTTTTCTGGTGATGACGAACCCTCCACCTAGCTGCGACGACGAACCCGAAGCCTACAATCACCCCGATCGCCGAGATTTGGCAAAAATGCAATTTTCTGATCATCTCAAAAATCTCAATAAAGACTTAACGAAAAATTTGAATTTTTGTTTCTAAAATCATCATTTTTCATTACGATTCAGGTGGTGTTCCTGGAATTCAAATCCTTGAAGTTTGAATTTCTGCATTCCTTAAGTTGTGACTGGGTTTTCATTTGCCAATGAAGACAAAACATATTTCTTTGCTTTGATTTTTTTTCTGAGATAAAATACAAGTTTAAAACAATACTTATTTTCAGTTATTTCCAGAAGCAAAGAGAAGGAAGAAGATGTTTTAGTTGTAGATGGTTTACTCTATGAACCAGAGATTTGAGCATGACAGTGTTTACAGTCTTCCAGAGACAAAAAAAAACTATATAGATCTTGCTCTAGTTTGATATTAAAACACAATGCCTGATTTAAAACAAATACTTTGTTTTGTTTACAATCCAATTTTCAGAAGAATCAGAGAGATGGGGGTTTAAGTTTGCCATTGGTCTATTCTGTAAACCAGAGGCTTGAGAAGAACAGGGATGAAAACCCCTGAGTACAAACATCCCTAGGCAAATCAAACACAACATAACATTCATTCACAAGCAAAGCTATTCTCATTCATGTAGGCATCCAAACACAAAAGAATTTGGAACAAAGTACAGGTTTACTCACAGATAAAAGAACAAAGAGGTCTAAAAAAAAGTTTGCTCACAGTTTTGAAGAATAAAGAACAGAGCTTCCTTTTTGTTGAATCGGCTGTGAATTCTTGCAAGCTGAAATCTTTTCACTTGATATTTGGCTTCCATGAATTTGTATTGTTGTTTTACATTGAATTATTGTTTAAGTTTAAAGATGATGCTTTCTTCAGTTTATTTCTTGTTTTAGTTTTTGAGAGGAACGAACTGAATGAATGGAAGGCTGATATGTATGAGGTTGGTATAGATAAAAGAAAAGATGTGTACATGTGTTATGATTTGTACCATAAGCATGTTGAAGTGATCTGGTATTATGGCTGAGATAATCTTTAGCATACTTGCATTAATTAGTATTGTACCCTTTATATTTTTATCCCATACTTCATTTCAGCTGTTCAACTATACATGAAGATATTGTTGACTTCTTCCTATGCAAACTTTTTTATTTGTATATACTTTTTTTTCTTTTTCTTGTTTGTTTGTTCACACCTTTGTTTATGTTTGATAGATACTTATTTTTACTTTGTTTATATTTAAGTGTTGTTTCTTTTCTTATGGCTTAATACTATAAATAGATCTCTATTTTAATTGTGTTGTTAAAATTTTATCCAATGTATTTACTTTATTTTCCTTTTATTATTTTTGTTTGTTTTATTTATTTTTAAAACCATTTATTTAAGATTATATTTCAAATCCAACATATACATATATATAAATTCAAATTTACTCATATATATATCTATATACATATATATATATATTCTCATATATACACATATACATATATATTCACATATATGCAAATTTTCAAATCAATTTGACTTAATATATTTTCTATTTGAATCGGGGAAACTCGCTTCCATTTATAATAAATTTTACAAATTTTTATTCAAAAATTCATTTAATTATCAATTTAAATTAAATTAAAATCTCGGGTCGTTACATTGTTGGATATGCCTTATACCATCATTCTCTGTTCATGTTGTGTTCCAATATTCTATGTTGCTACATTGGCTGAATGCCATCATTCTCTGTTAATATTGAGTTCTAACATTTTCTACTGTCACTTAGGTCTTACACCCTTATCCAATACATGTTGAGTTTTAACATTTCAGGTTGCCACATATGCCTTACACCATCATTCCTAAATAATGTTGTGTTTTAACATTTTTGGTTGCCACATAGGCCTTACACCATCATTACAAAATAGTGTTGTGTTTTAACATCTTGGTTGCCACATAAACCTCACATCATCACTCCAAAATAATGTCAAGTTTAACATTTTATGATAAATTTACTGTTTTGCAATTCAAAATTCATGCAAAATAATTCTGCTACACATAATGGAATCTAGCTTTTAAAATGCTTAATCGATCAAATGTCTAACTATCGAGCTTCTAAGATTATGCCATTGCATGTCTAGTTATCGAGCCATTGATATTATGCTTTCGCATGTCTAGCTATTGAGCTTTTAAGGTAAGCTATCACATATTTAAACTATTAGGCCTCTAGCTATCGAATGTTTAAAGCTATTGAGCTTCTAAGGTAACTATCGCATATTTAAACCATCGAGCTTCTAGCTATCGATGGTCTAAATGCTATCAAACTTCTAATGTAGCTATCGCACGTTTAAGCTATCGAAGTCTAAATGCTATCGAACTTCTAAGGTAGCTATCACATGTTTAAGCTATCGAAGATCTAAATGCTATCGAGCTTTCAAGGTAGCTATCGCATATTTAAGCTATCGAGCTTCTAGGTATCAAAGTTCTAAATGATATCGAAGATCTAAACTTTCGAAGATGTAAGCTGTCAGGGATGTAGCTATCGAAGAAATAAGCTATTGAAGATATAAGCTATCAAAGATCTTAATTACTTAATTGAGCTATCGCATGTCTAAGATGACAAATCAGTAAGTATGTAGAAAGCTGATATTTTCCTTAGTAAAGTAACTACTTTTGATTAATTCTTTGCACGTGTCATTAATTTATTCGTTACTTACATATTGTAGTAGAAATCTTTGTTATAAGCCATGATTTGCTCCCTTTAATTTTTCTACTTAACCTTTTTCTTTAATTACTTCTTAATATCCAACAATACAGTCTTAGTGGTAAGGCACTATGGTTTTGGTCATGAGATCATGAGTTCAAATCCAATGTAGCTTGATTCAAACCACTGGATATATGCTGAATGTAGTATACTATGTACTACATAGGACTTGTAGTACAACTATATACAACCATCTAAGTATCCAATTTTCAAAATAAAGTTACTTTATTAATTAAAGATTTTTTTCGTCTTACCATTTAAATTATATAAATGCGAAAAAATCATGGTATAATTCCAAAAAATTTGCAGAAAACCTAGAACACCTTTATTTTCCTTCTTTAAAAATATTAGATCAAAATATTAAGTTTTAGTATTTTTAATTTATAGCCATACCTGTATTTTCATCTTAGATAATTAATGGTAAATTATTTTCTCATCTGAAACTATAAAATTAAAACACATCTCTTATAAACAACATGTTTAAATTTCAATCCATTTGGAGGCGATTATTTCATGTTCTACTATTAAATATGTCATCAACTACACCTTTTATCAGTCGAACATGTATATAATCAATCTATTATCATCCAGACATCCTTTTCATCATTTAAAAACATTAAAGCACATAAAATCCAAATCAAAACTTATTGGGATATAAGAAAATAGAGATAATATTACTCATCTAATTGAAAAGCTTGATTAAAATCTCCTCTTTCATCTTTAGAAATGAAGTTGAGTTGTTTCCCTCCTCTATAGCTTATTAATGGCGACCTAGTTGAAGTTTATTTTTGTATTGGTGAAATGGAAGAGAATAAGGAGAATGGCATGTATTATGGATATTAAGGGTGGCCTAGTTGAAGTTTATTTTTTTAACATATTTTAAAATAATGTTAAAACGCTATTTTAGCAAATACATTTCTGAAATTTAATTATAGAAAATATAATAAATCATGTGGAAAGTTAGAAATTTTATGTTAGGAAGAAATAAAAGGAAATCATAATGGTAGGTTAGTTTTGGTTCCATGTATATAAATGTGTAGTTGATAAAGATGATTACTATTAGACCAATGGGCGATGGATCAAGTTTAGCCAGCCAAAGGATGTTATGAAATGACAAAAGGGTTCTCCTCTTGATCACCTATAAATAGCCTAAGCTATGGAGAAGGAGAAAAACAATTACAAGTTAAGTTATTTTCAAAAAGTTTCTCCTCTCTTTAAACAACTCTCTACTCTTCCAAATTACCTTAAAGAACTTCTAAAATTTCAAAAAAATTACCTTTATTCAACCTACTCCCACCCATTGCCAAAGAAGTAGCATCCCTTTACAAAAGTTTAGAGAAAAAGAACCAAAAGTAGGCTAAAAGGTGGAGCACAAGGACAACTAGGAAGTAGGTTATCATTGCTTTGCTTTTGGGCTTGGTAGCAAGGTGCTATGGGCTTGGGAGGTTCGATCTTGGGCTTGACAAGAGGATAAGTGAGATTCTCACTAATGATAAAATATGATTTATATGCAAGCTATTATGGCATATACCTTGTGTTTTCATGTTTATTGGAGTTGTATATAAAATTAAAGCTTAAAGTTTAAAGTTAAAAAGTAAATGAGTCGCTATAGTTGCACTTTTAAAAAAAATATTTTAAATCATTTTAATGCGATGATATATTAATATATTTTTATAAATCATTACATGAATGCATCCTTCACTCAAGTTACTTTAGTTTACATCAAAGAACGTGTTTATAAAATAGTTACAGTTATAGAGAAAAACTAGAAAAAGAATGAACACTATAAAGTTTGTTTTAACCACTTTTCAAAGCACTTTGTAATAGAATTTTATGCATACCTTATTTAAGTTCTTTACAATTAATTCTAAGTACGCTACACTTTCAAGATAATTTAGGGGAATACTTATACCATTAGGTATATTTTAAAAATAAATTTGAACATAAAAAGCTTTAGAAAAGAGATAGTTAATTTATAGTAGTATATGTTTAAAAAGAGTGCTTTAAAATAAATTTAAGAGTGAAAAGAGAAAAGGAGTATAATAACATATGTTTTAATCTCCATGTATATAATTTAATTGTACTGTCTTTGCAAATAAATTTGTGTGCATAGTTATATCTTGAATAATAATACTTTAAAATAAATTTAAGAGTGAAGAGAGTTAGAAAAATGGATTGTTATTTAAATAAAAGATATGTACGTTTTGGTAACAAATATTTTAATAATATTTTTTTCGTTGTAAAACAAATGGTATATAAATTGAGATAATGTTTAGGGAAAGTTTATACGAACTCCCATTTGGGACCAAATAATAAACTTCTCTATCCGATGGGGGGTCTAAGAAGAGAACTGTCTAGGTTTAGGGTTGGATAACCAGTATTCTCCCCTTCCTAACTACTAGCTTGGTCCGCTGGATAGCATAAGTAGAAAATGTTGATCTTTAAATTAGAGTATTATGTATGTGTTTGAAAAGCAAGTAAAACATTGTATGGATAAATGAAAGTGATTACAGATGTTTATTTTTTAGGACATACCAGATAGTTGATTTTTTCAACTATCGAACATGACCTTTAACTTAGGAAATAAATAAAAGAGACGCGAAGTTTATACTACATGGATATCCACTCGGTGGGGCTCTATCGTATACATAAACTTGTCTTTCTCTTTAAGGTAAATTGTAGGAATATCCTATCTATACGGCTCTACTTTATAGGTTGTCCGTTTATTTCCAAAAGAACTAGAATTAAGTTAACCAGAAATTCACTATTTGATAGTTTTGAAGAGTCCAGAGAAAATAAGCATACATATGTATACTTAATCAAATCAAATTCAAAGGCTTGAGAATATGTTAAGTGAATGAAGATACTTTCGAAGATCTATGGAGAAGATTCTGCATGGGATGTTAGACCTATTGTACTACCTAGTATGAGGGTGATTCAAAGGAGAAGGCAGGGTTAACATTCTTGTGGTTTGTTTGGTTTGTTGTACTACCTATCCTAAGTGTGAATTTAAGGGTGAGGGCAGGTTTAGTATTCATATGTTTTGCTAGAAAGATGATTCGAACGGAGATCTCGACTTAGGAAATGAATAAAAGTAGGGCATAAGGGCGGTTGAGCTCTATGGATCGCTACCATTAAGGTATGTCGTATCTTTTCTAGAGCAGACTTCGACTTTACGTGTGTAGATATGATATGTTTGGCATTACGTATGATAGATGTGAGCCGACTTGGTAACACCCGAGGGTGACCTAAATTATATGGGCTCTTGAGTATATCTTCCCTAGAGATATACCGTGCGTTCGATTGGGAGGCCCCTACTCTTTTCATGTTGGAAAGAGTTCGCGAAGTAATATGGCTCTTCCTTAGAAATCCATTTATCGAATGTAGATATTATGAGTTTAGATGTATACCCGAATACTGTTGTGATATGAGATGCAAAAATCACAACTATTTTATACATTTATTTTTCATAAATTCGTCGTTGTTGAGCTCGTCGCATTGCCACGTCATTTTGTGCTCGTTGTGCTCGCCAAATCCCAGCTTATGTCGCTCCTCTAATAATCATTGAGAAGCCACATAACGAGACCCTCCTAACGTTGCTCTAAGTGGGGTTATGATTCTAAAGAACCCACCTGACTCTCCTATTCACCACTTGGCCGCTGTAGAGCTTCAATGCATATGTGAAAGGCATGGGATCCCACAAGATAAAGTGTTCTAAATTAATTAAAGTAATTATTGGTATTTATGAAATTAATTATGAGTGTATGTTTGGGATACTTTTAGTTATTGGGGTAGCACTTTGAAAATTTTCGGGTGCCATTAGTAATTATTTGAGTGTACATATAAATGCTTTTGTTGCATGTATCGATATACGATGTCGATATATATTTCAAGAGGCTTTAAATTTATGTAACTATTTATTATGGATTGAAATTTTTTTGGTGTTATTATAGGGTCGCCAAAAGGTCAAAGGCGGAAGTTTGAATTATTACGAAGGGGTTTTGAAGATTGAGTAAAAGGTGCAAGATACTTTCTCCCTAGCTCTCTCCATAAATACATATACAAACTCATTCCTCCACATACTTTTGAAGCCTAGCCTCCTATCCCCTTATAGACGACCCCTTTTGCTTTATCCCCTCAAAATAAAAGAACACCATTAGTGGTCCAACTCGTGTCCTTGCAAGTTCGAGTGGTGGACTCCGAATCCTGGGAGATAGAGACATACCAACAAGTAACAAGTGTTAAGATCATCACAGATAACCTTTATTTTATTGATTTATTCATATGATCGCGTCTTAACCTATATTGATATTCCCATATGTACACAATTTATTTAATACTTTTAGATTTAATAATAAATACATTTGGAATTATATAAATTGATATGTATTAAATTAAAAATAAGATAATTTATTTTCTGGCTATATTGAAAACTAATTTCATAACTTATTTTCAATATTAAATTATTCTATTAAGCACATATTTATTATTTAAAATATTAAATAGTTTTTCGGTTTTAAAATCAGTACATACATACATGCACGAAAGCACACACGCTCACACACACGCGCGCACACATGGACATGCACACACACATGGTCATGCACATACATACCTACGTACATACCTCTGTGTAAGTGTTATTTAGTGTAAATAACATATCTTTTTGCTATTAAAGAAAATTTGATTCCTAGTTCTCATCATGTCATTCAGAAAACCCCAAAATACCCTCCACATTTTTCCATCATGTATGCATGTGTACCTCCATCTACACTCTGATTAGGCAGTATTCGCTAATTTTCTTTCAAACTACAGTAACTTCTTTATACTAATTCGGAATCAGATTAAACTTCATCTTATGAAATCACATGTACATTACCGACGATGCGGAATACTTGGAAACTTTATATTCTGAATGTACGTTATAGTTCTTCATAGTGACTAACAATGGCATATAGCAGGCTACATCCCCAATCACTAGGTAGAAGTAGCTATTATTTTTCGTTTAAACCGTTGTAGCTAACTTCTTTATACAAACGCAGAATTAGGCAAAAATTTAACCGATGTACTTGCATCTACATTATGAAGGATACAGAACACTTTGACACTTTGTACTCTAAAGGAGCACTATAGTTCTTCATGGTAACTAATAGTTGTACTTAGTAAATAATAGACTACATCTCTATCACTACTATTAATAAAGGAAATTTAATACATTAGCTTCCATCGTGTCCTTTTTAAAATCTCAAAAATGCTCTCTCGTTTTCAAACTACAGTAACTTTTTCATATTGACTAGCAATCAAATGAAACCTTGACTAATAAAATTGCAGCTACATTACGAACAATATGGAATACTCGAATACTTATATTTTGAACATACTTTGTAGTTCCCTATTATGACTAACATTTGTACTTAGCAAATAAAAGGCTACTTATCCGTATCACTAGGCAGACATCACAATTTTTTTCTTTTAAACTGTGGTAATTTTTTCATATGGACTCGAAATCAGGTGAAACTTTGAATAATGAACTAGCATCTGCAATATGGACAATAAGGAACACAAGGATACTTTATATTCTAAACGTACACTATAGCTCTCCGTGGTGATTAACAATTGTTCTTAACAAATAACGGACTGTATTCTCTCATAATTACACTCCAACTAGGCAGAAGTCATTATTTAGTCGTTCAAACAGCAAACTTCTTCATACTAGCTCAAGCCAAAATTTTGACCAATTGACATGCATCTACAATACGAACTATACAAAACACTCGGATACTTTTTATTCTGAACGTACATACAGTTACTCATATTTTAAATAATAATCTCCCTAATTCAGTATTATATAGTTAATGCACATGCATCTATAATTTATTCCGAACATACATCCAGTTACTCATATTTTAAATAATAATTTCTCTAATTCAGCATTATTTTAAATAATAATTTCTCTAATTCAGCCAAAATTTTGACTAATTGACATGCATCTATAATTTCTCTAATTTCTCCGAACTATACACCCTCTCGGTCATTTATTTAAAATAAAAAACTAATTTCAATTATTCTCAACTGAGAATAATAGTTATATATATTTTAATAGATATATACATATTTGATAATATGTATAAATATTAATAAATCAAAAAAATATAGAAATATATATGTACATATTTTTATATAAAATATTTTCGATCGAAAATAAGTAAATACATTTTGTAAAATTAAAATATTTGATTAATCAAAAATTTTAGATATTTAATTTTGAATTTTTATGGTTTTGAAAATTTCAAATTGGTTTTAAAATTAAATATACATAGTATCTTTGAAGTCAAACTAATTTTGAATTTAAATTCAAATATAAATTGACTTTTTACGTTGTAACAACCTGGCATTTCGAACCATTCAAATCGACAATCATCCACTCATGTCAGACTTGAATTGCTAAAAACAACAGATTGTTAATTTATATTTGGCAAAGCTTAGCATATACATCAAATAAATCAATCACAGAATCACAAACACAGAGTAATGTAACAATAAGCAGCGAAATAGATAAATAGTAGTTCATGAAGCTACTATAGAACATCAGAGTTTAAATCAAATACAACAGCAATCCAAATATAAATGAATCTTTAATACAAAAGCAAATGACAAGACTGAATCATAAACAGCTGGCAATAACTGAATAACTGATAGCTGAATAGATAACAATAGATCTTCAACCAAAGCTCCATACTCCAAAGGTGAGTCTCAAATGCTATGACACACAGTCTGACCCGTGCATAAAGAAAAACGCAAAACACTCGAGTCAGGATTAACATCCTTATGCAAGTAAATCAACTCAAGTGAAATGTCAAGTGAAATGGAATATAACTTAAAGGATGTTTGGGATTCCACCCTTTATGGATCCGTGGAACTATGTACATACATAGTACAATACGCTACTTATATAATGTCTAAAGTAAAGTAAAATATTAAAATAGCGTTAAGGCGTTACCCATATCCCCCTTAACACATTTTTATATATTCTCATAGTCTATACAGATACTGTAAGCTCCACCAAACTGGTTGTTTACTCAGGGAGCACTCCATAGGTACGTTATAAACAAAACTCGTAGAGGGCGCGATAAGGCATGTGACAAGGCACGCGAGGGAATGCCTAAGGTAGGATTCTACCGTTTTGCAGAACTGGGCTGGTGGTAACGCCTAGTAACTGCCCACCTCGAGACACAATCCCAAAATCAAAGGTTTACCCAATCAAATCACAAAGTAATAGAATGGTATCGAAGAAGCATGCTCGATTGGAGGTGCGACCTCACTTGGCCCAGATATAGCTCATGTTTTAGCCACATCAAGCTGACTCGTGGGAGTCACAGTTGCGTTAATACCTCATACAGAATCGTCGCCAAACCATCCTACTTCGTTCTGGAATCTCCACCACATACACAGTTGTTAAAGTAGTTTTCAGTAATGGCAGAGAGTATGACAATATCTGATCTCGGTCTCTTTAACAACCAAATGCTTATTTCACACCATGGTCATTTTTATTTCAAACAGTTCATACTTCTTATCAAAATATCATATTTATCTCAAAATCATATCACTTCCGAAATCATATTCACCTTCGAAATCATATTCACTTTCAAAATCATTATTCACTTTAAATCATATTCATTTCCAAAATCATAACCACAAAATAGGTTAAACCATTATATCAAAATATACGCATTTAGATCCATTAAATCTAAATCATAACAATTCCAACTTAAACAGTTTAAATATTGAAAATACGTATATATATTGAAATAGTTATAAATTAAAAATATTTTATAGATTAAAATTGTTTATATATTAAAATTGTTTATATAAAAAATAGTTTACAATTAAAATATATATCAAAAATAGTTCAAATAGAATTGTTTCTTCCAACTTCACAAATAAATTCAAATCAACTTTAATTCCAATTCCAATTTAAATCAATCTCACTCATAAATTTAAATTAAAAGGTTAAATCCACTCAAATTCTCATTAAACCATTTTTAATTTATATCGATTTCAAATCCAGGTTTGAACTATAAATTTAAAACACTTCCAATTCAATAGGTTTCAAAGTTTTAAATATTCAAACATTTATAATAATTCAATTTGATAAATTTCATTTATATTTCAAAATTCAACTTTAATTTTATTTAAATTTGAAAATATTCACTTAATCATTTTTAGTAACATTTACATAAAATCTCGAAATACAAATTTAAATCAAAGTCAAAAAATTAAATATCTAACTTCAATTATATTTAATTCAAAAATATTCACCTAATCACTTTTTATAAGTATTTAAATACAATTTCAAATTATAAATTTAAATCAAAATTAAATATTTAATTTTATTTAAATTTGAAAATATTCATTTAATCACCTTTAATCAAATCAAGTTATAATATCATACTTTTCAAAATCTTAAAATCAATAAGTTTCCAATTAATTCTTATTTATATTCAAAGCAAATTAAATTTACAAATTAATTTAATTTATCTTCCCAACCTTAATTTTATTAAATTTAATACAAAAATCTATTTAAAAATATTAATATGAATTTTAAATAAATACTTAAACATATTATATTTATATAAGTTATTACAAAAAAAAATCTATTTTTAAAATATTAATATAAATTGTAAATAAATATTTAAAACATATTATATATATATTAGTTAAATTAAATTCTTATTAAATTTTATTATATTAATTATTATTAAATTAAATCTTATTATTATTAAATCTGTTTTAAATCTTATTTTATATATTTTAAAAATCTAAATTTTATACAAATATTAAAATTAAAATATCTTTATATCAATACACATATAATTCTCCTTTTCAAAAATTTGAAAATCATTTAAAATAGACTAAAGGTGTCCGTATATAATTTTTCATCCTATGGTTAAGTGATACAGATATTTATCATTTCAATCCACAATTATTTAAATTTACGGGTATATATCATTTCAACCCGCAATTCCAAAATTCAAAATTAATAAAATCGCTTGGGTTTATCATTTCAACCCATAACTATTTTCCTTATTCTATGAAATCATTCAGGTATGTGTCATTTGAACCCATAAGGATTTCTAAACTAATGGGGAACTTGTAGAGCGAGAACAATAAAATATTAATATAAAATGACATAGCATATCAATAACAAGCATATATCACAATTAACCATTTAAATATATATAACAGGTTATGGTGTCATACGTCAATTAATATTAATAAACAAATGCAAATAATAACATATCATACTTAACAATTTACACTACCAACCAATTAAATTTTAACAACACATTGCAACCGTCATTTCATGTGAATATAAATTTACTAACATATGAATGTTAATCGTGAGTGATTGCTCACCTTCCGAGGCTAGAGAAAACAATAACAGGATGCAAGTATACGAAAAACGAAGAACGCGATAATTGTTATTGAGATTCTTCGGACAACAAACACAAAACAAAGCAAAGAAAAGCAAGGCTGAAACTCGATAATCGATGAAAATAAAATATATAATCTTTAAAATCTAAAATTTACTCATATAAAATCTTTATATTATATAATTTCTTTATATTATATAATTTCTTTTAAAATCAATATTCAATTTGAAACACAAATCAAAATAAATTCTTTATATATATATATATATATATTAAAATCAATTTTTAATTCAAAATCCATATAAAAATAATATATATATATATATATTCATTTCAAAATATTAACATAACATATTATATATATATACATTTCAAAATACTAACATAACATATTATATATATATATATATATATACATTTCAAAATACTAACATAACAACATATTATATCTTATACTATAATGAAAAACCCTTGGTCAAAAGGTCAAAGTGAAGCCTTTTTTGAACTGACCAGAATGCCCATGCTTGAAATTATCTATCCGCTTTCTACTAAATGACATTTCGGTCAATTTACTATCCCACCATCTCCACGTTCGTTGGAAAACAGATCCACCTTCTTCCCCATTTTCTTCGTGCCATCGTAAATAAAAGAGCTTAAAAAAACCCTCCCCTTATCCAAACCGTTTTTTGTTCTGCTAAAACCTATTTCACAGAATTTGGGTATGCATCACTACATTCAATTTTACAATCCCTTATGCCGATTCATTTCCATTAATTCGCTTTTCGATTTGGGGATCTACATGCAATATTCACGGCGCAACTGATTTACCTGTACAAAATCTTATGCCGTCTTCGAAGTGCTTCGGCCTAATTCATGATTACAGATCTGGCAAGAACTATCAGTGACGCAACCGAGTTTTCTTATATAACATCATGTGCCATATATGCTTCGGTCTGATTCACAAATTAGGTAAGATTCCTGCAATCGTTTTTTCGATTTTGGATTTGGTAATTACTTAAGTTGGCAGCCTATATAGATTCGAAGCAATATTTATTGGGCGTGTTTTGATACAGAAAGGCATAACCATGCTCCAATCTTTAGTGCCTAATTGTCCAGATTATTTTGAGGGATCTGAAAATCAAAGGAATACAAATAGGTACTGTTTCGTCATGTCTTTTCGACCAAGGTTTCATTATTTTTTGATTTGCATTAAATTTGTAATTCAAAACTTTCTGGAAAATTTATCTTGGTTGTGTTTCATCAGTGAAATCATGATTTTAATGCTTGGTATATTTGTTGAACTTTTTACTGATGCTAATTGAAATATTATTCATTTATTCTTTAGAGATGGGATGAATTGGTTGTTGAAACGCCTTTGAAAATAAGTTACCTTACTCTTGAAAATCATGAATGGATGATTCTTACTTGCTGTGACCCTAAAAATACCAGATGGAGTTATCATAATGGAGGGTCTTAGCCAGGTTAGCATACTTCCATATATTTGTTTTCATGTTGTGCAGTCTCTGTTTATACTTCATATAGTGTTTATGTTACAAATCAAACTTTAATTTGCATTCAGATATAAACAAAGCACTTTATATCAAACTATTAGCTGTTTGTGATATCGTCCTCTCTACTACCACAAGAACTACATACAAGTTATAACCTGAAATCTAATACAAGTGCGGCATGCTAAAGCGCTCTAATTTGAAACAACATATTGCCTAGGAGGTATAATTAGGAAAGACTCAGCCCATTTGGCAACTTCATAATTTATAACTACTTAAAAGTAGTCTTGAAGGGTAACTTATAAGTAGTTTTAAGTGAAAAGTAAAGTGTAGAGATGTTGAACCTCCTTATAGTAATAAATAACTTATAAGTTGTTTTAGTTAATTATAAGTAGCGCTTCTTTATGCAGTGCTTCTGTGGCTGTTAATTGCAACCTTCATAAAAACTGGAAGAATACAAATAGAAAAGAAAGCAATAGAGCTTGCTGAAAGTTGTTCGCTGAAGGACAGTTGGCCTGAAGATGGAAAACTTGGTATTTTTTAAATTTGTATTTTTATATGTCAACAGTATTTTTTTATATTAATATTTTTTAAATTCTGTTTGTTGTATAGAGTTCCTTATAGCTCCTCTTCTTCTATTAAACTATGTATAATATCTTCAATGTTTTTATACTACTGTCTATACAGTTGTTGTTTTGACACCTTTTATATATTGTTGTTCCTTTTATATATTGTAGTTCTAATATTCATATTTTTACAGAGTTTACATTATCTTAAAACCATACCTTGCACGTACTTCCTATCAGTGCGCACTACTGTCGCTACACCTACTGTAGATATTTGCATTAATTTAGAATATACCAAGTTTTGCTGATACAAACCTAGGTTTAAAAATAATAAATATGAAAAATACAAAGAAATTAATCAAGTTTTCAAATATATTTGGTTTTATATGCAGAGGTTTCAGACGTGAAGATTTCAACTCTTTAAAAGAACATTTTCCAACTATGAGAGCTTTTGACTATTACACAGTTTCATACATATACGTATACGGTTTTGGATATTAACATACCATTATATAAATTCATATGATTCTCAGGCAACCGTACTATCAAGTCATTTTCCCAATTTTACTGTAATAAGTAATTAATTTTACCATAATTTATGACCACATGGGATAAAAATAATGGTACTCTTCATTTCTAATTAAAATAGACGACTGTACATGCATCAATCATTTCCCTCCCTTGATTTTTTTCTTTTTCCGTTCCATTTTAACTATGAACCTGACATTGAAGAGTTAATAATTAGCGTAGCTTTTTATTTTTATTTTTATATATGTTCGCATCTTCTAAAACATAGTTTATTACTGTATAAGCACATGTTTTATGAATACTTATAACCTGTCAACAACTTTATTCAAAAATGCGATAAGCACACGCATTGCAAGTGGCCAGAAAAACATGCATTTTGTCCTGTATGTTTTCACTATTTCTAAATAAATCTTCTTATTCATAAAGCAATCTAAATTTTATGCATTAAAAGTCAACTATTTCATTGACGTAAACCTTCTCTCATCCTTCATCATATCCACTTTCATTTATTTGTTGACCTCAAAGTGTAGTTTTTTTTCATAGGTAAGAAGATGACATTTGAAGTAACAGTTTACACACACAATATATATATTCACCCATATATACATAGACTTTATGGTTCTGTTCCACTAAAAGAAAATACAATTGCATGTTACATATCATGCATCTTATATTATCATATTGACACTTTATGTTTAAGTTTTTCTTTTAATGTTCTAAAACCGTTTCTTTCGCTTTAGATGTTTGAACATAACAAATATTTAATTAAAGAGCAAAAACATCTCTAGAGGGAACCACTTAATATTGGTACTTTGTATGCCTACGTAAAATGGTTCACTATTCAAGTTACAGACTAAAGATAATGCTGCAATGCTTAGATGATTACACTTTGAATGCATTTTTTCATGCATTAAGTAAATAAAGAGCGTTCAATTAGTATAGAAAAAATTACAGTGTTTCGGTAACCATGACTGTCAATTATGCTTTGGAAGATGGTGTTTCTTTATCCATAAGTGGACATGCATCTACACACTATACTGTTATTGACTGAACAGTAATAAAAAAGCTTTTCTTATGTTATAAAATTTGGAACAGGTTTAGTAGTACGTTTAGTAGTGACAGAGGTCAAACAATATATATATTCACTGATACATACAATGCATACATATATACACTTACGTGATAAGTTGTAAAAGTATTAGATTTTGAATGTAGATGAGAATCAAGTTTCTAAATAGAAATAAATGTTGAGTATACATGCATATGCGTTTTTAAAAGACTCGAGTATTCTCGGATTAGGTGGTTTCAGTATTTAAGTGTACGCACCAGTTTCCAACTTTTGAACTATATGTAAATATAACATGTGTGTGCCCATTTCTTTGTTAAAAAAAAGTACTAAATGAATGTGGCTGTGAACATACATATAGGAAAAGATGCTTATGTCCTAAGGAAACATAGTACCAACATTTAATGCAAGGAAAGAGCACTCAAGTGAGCACATGCGTATGTGAAATGCAAGGCTCTGACAAAGAAATTTGTGTTTAGAGTTTTAATATTTAAAAGTTTTGGGGTATGAAGCTAACACCCCGTTCAGTAGTCCAATCTCCGAGTTCCTTCACCGGTTTGGCCAAGTTTATCTACTACAGCTAATTGTTTGAGGTATCTTCATTTTTCATCCAACTATTACATTTTTCCCCTTTTTTATAATAACCTCCATCTTAAACATCATGATTTCATGAATTGCTGTAATCTTCTTCAACTATGCTCTTTCTTATTCGATTTTGGAAGGACTAAGTAATTTGTTTTTTCATCAGATTTAGCATTTGTTGTTTTATTCCGATACGTATAGTTCTACTGGGTTGAATTGATTTATAATTTTCATGATTCTTTACAGTATTTTGTACTTTTATTCAGGTAGTTGTTTTTCCCTTGATGTATTGTAGGATACGTGCTTGATGAAATGTGTTTGATACATCACATTTCATTGCATTGGATATTCATATTATCATATAACATGTTTTTGTTTGATAGGTTTTTTCAGTTGTCGACGTTCGTGCCGGCTATCTTATGAGACTTCAATCATCACAACACTAATGTATGTCGAAGATGCTCACGCATCTCTGCAATGTCAACATTAGTTTGGTAAACGTGCAAATTACTATCGAATACCCCAGAGAGTCTTCTCGAGTTTCAGTAGTGAAACCTCCATCCTATTAAGTGATATATTAAAATGTATTTTTATATGGTCCTAGAATAGTTAGTTACATCACATCTTTATATGTATTACGTTGATAAGTTTTCATAGAAGAATCGTACTGTTGCACAAATGGAGAACTTTCTGCTTACTAAATAAATCCATTAATAATAATATTAAATCTTTTGTTCAAAATGGTAAAAGATATTGTTATCCCATATACGTTATTGTCTATTTTTCAATGTTCCATAATTTTATTCAATGTTTGTGGTTTCATTCTTTACTTTTGATCCATGGATATATTGAATGTTTGGATAATAGATAATTCATTTGTGAATACCTACCTAAGATTGAACTATTACGGGTCCATTCAGTATTAAAGAAACATAGGTGAGGTTGAACAAAAAAAGAATAAAAGAGTCAGAATTATGAGATTTCAGTATTAATGAAACATATGTAAGGTTAAATAAACAAAGGTTAAAAGAGTTAGAATTATGAGATTAGTTGAAACATAGGAGAATCATTATTGATAAAAAAAACTTCATGCTGAGGAAAATTTCAAGTAAAATTATCTTTATGCATTTGATTTCAGAAATTATTCTGAATTAATATTTACCCTGTTTAAAAATACAGATTATAGATAGAACTTATTAGTTTGCCTTTTTTATTGTTATTTTAAGTAGAGTAAACTAAATGCAACTTTAAGAATTTGTTGGGTTATAACTGTTATTTTAGTATTTTAGATTGTTGCTCTTATACTGTGCATATATGCTTTCCATTTTGCGCTCAAATTCATCTCTGTTCATTCCAAGGTCACGTCTATTTATCTTGAGGTAACAATTATTGAAAAAATATTGAGTTTTGTATACATTTGAATATACTATTTTGCACATTTGAATATACTATTTTGCACTAAAAGGAAGTTAATGTATGTATACACAATTCAAATTCAAATTCGAGTATTTAAATAAACTAAATATTAAAATTCGATGACCCAAAAATACAGGTCATTTATATTTAAATGCTCTATTACTATTCCTTCAATGATGCACTTACTATTCTGTAACATATGTACTTACTACGAACCTTAATTTTTTAGGTTCTTCAACAAAACGACATGTAGGAGATATGATACCTCGGACTGCAATATTTAGTAGTCATAACTGTGGTTGAAATTTTATAATGGATAGAGCAATATTAGCCCCTAAAAACGAAACAGTAGATGAGATTAATAACAAAGTTATAGAAATGTTTCCACGTAGCGAGTGCGTTTAAGTTTTGACCATTTTAGAATATTTTTAGTATTGGAGATAGGAAAAGAATACGTGAAAGTTAACTTGGTTTGGAGATAAGCTGAATGCAGAATGCAAAGGAAGAAAAAAAGCAAAAATCATTCAGGTTCTTTCAAACGGTATTACTTCCTTTTATAACTCCTTATTGTATTCACTTCTGTTGACATATAATATATAGTTTGATTACAACAATTTGAATATGTCACTAACATGGGTATACTAAATATATAGAAAACAATTGATTTTTGCATGTACAAGCATGCAATTGCAACATTATGTATACATCAAAGTCATTTTGTAAAATCCAAAAAATCTTACAATCCGTGTTTTTTAATACCAGTCCCTCATGCTCACGTGCATCGCACGTGCCAACCTACTTGTATATATAAACAAAAAGGAGGTTGCATTCGCTTAGGTGGCTGGAGATGTGATTGGGCGGAGGAGAAGGAATAGTGGCGCTTGCTTTTGCAGTGGCTCGGGGAGGGTTAGGCTAGGCAGTGGGTAGGTGGCCAAGTTGCGGGTTTGACTGCTGTGGAGTGGAGGCAAGATGGCTGCAGTTTGGTCGGCCGAGGAAATGGTTGGTGGTGGTGTTCGAGCTATGCGGCAATGGAGGAGTTAGGCGGTGAAGAGGATGCGCAAGGAGGTCAGGGATTGGAGTGGAGATGGTTGGCCATTGCTATGGAGTTGGGGTTTTGTAGATGCAGATCTGGGGAGGATGGTAAAGGCGTGGTGTAGTTGACATGGCCGTTGTCTAGGCGGAGGACTGTGCTTAAGGGGACGTGTCTGTTCAAGTGGGTGCACGGTGAGGGAGGTTGCGGTTGTCGCTGCTGGATGGCTGATGGGAGGATACAGCGGAGGCGGTGGTTGTGAAGTAGGGTGATAGGGGTTTGACTTAGAGAGAGAGGGAAGCGGCGGAGGGGAAGAGGCTACTTGGAAGGTGCTCTAGCGAGGTGGGCTGGTGGAGGGGGAAAAGATAGACGAAAGGTGGTGGAGGTTCGTCTGTTGCTAGGGGAAATGATGGCACTGCACACGTGGAGCTCGGGGTCTGGTGTGCGCTGCACGGAGGTGGTTTGCTTGGAATGAGTGGCACGTTGAGAGCGGCGATGGTGGTGAGGTGGCCAAGCGGCAACAGTGTAGGTTTAAAAAAAACGAACTTGAATATATAATGCTTTCCATATTTTATATATATAATTTTTCTTGAATCAGAACAAAGAAAATAAGAAAGAGGGGAAGAGATGAGAGAAACGAACGAACCAAAAGATGAAGATGAACCAGCAAATTATATTGAACGGATAGGAATGGGGAAAGCCAATAGATGAATTTTAGGAAATAAATGATAAAGGCTATTGGTATTATACGGTGGATAATGGAAAGACACAAGGAAACAAAAAAAGTTCAAAACGTATACCGATAAGGCTAACCGTTTCATAGATTTCGCCGCGTAACAGACACCGAAATGCACAAATAAATATACTGTGGAGATAAGCACGACGAGATGCGCAGAATGGTCCATAAATATTACAGATACGACCATCTTATCAAAACTCGATATTCGTTGCCAAAATGCTACTAAAACGCTGAAAATAAGATAAACGGGGCTAGAGCTGTCCAAGTTTGGTGAAACGAAACATGACGTCTCACTCAGAAAATGATTTACATTTTTATTATATAAAATATTCAGGTTTTAAAAAAAAAAATTTCATCAAATTAACTGATTATTAAATTGAAATTGAAAATTACACAACAGAACTAACTTTCATATTTTTCGATGAAAATCTGCCACTTGCTATGTTAAAATAGACGCATACCAAATATCATATTTTCATTGCAAAAAAATTTATTGTTTAATTCCAAGAAAAAATTAGTTAATTACATTATTAAAAACCGCTAAAATTTTCGGGTCATTACACTCTCCCTCACTCAAAACTTTTCGTCCCCGAAAAGGAACGAGATAAGAGAATAACAGTAACAGAAAGGAAGGCTATATTCGAAATACATAGCCATATACAACAATAAAATTCAAAACCATATAAATTTCAATAGTTTTTAAATTTATTTATATTCAACTGATTTGGTTTCAATCCATTTTATTTAATCAATAACTATTCATTGTATTCACATTTGGTTGATTTTAATTCAATTTATTTTCATTCAATTGCTTTTGCTTTCAATTTATTAACATTTATTACAAGAATTTTCTTTCAAAATAAAATTTATTTTATTTAACTCATTTATTTAATCCATTCGCCCTCACTTAAGGTAATTCCACTTATGATTCAATTTCAACTATTCTTTGTAATTTACCATTTGTTTACAAAGATATGAATTTATTTATTACCTGTTCAGTTTCCTAAGTTCATATTTATTTACTTATATAGCATTCTTTTTTTATTATTCAATTTATTTCGCTTACATTTCTTATAACATCAATTAAATGTATAAACATTCATTATAACAACTCAATTTTTATTTATAAATTCCCTTAGAAAAATTTCATTTTTGGACATCTTATTACTTACAGTTTATATTGTATACTATTCAATTACGTATTCACATTACATTTTAACTTGTTTTTGAATATTTCAGGTAAGTTATATATGGTTTTAGAACGAAATTGAGTATTATGCAAATAATTTTTATCATAGTTCAACTGTTTCAAGTTATTTCAATTCCATTTCTCATTTTAGACACTCCAATTATTCAAAACTTTGCTTTATTTAAATAATTGAAAACCATCACTAACATAGAATTTAAGAGTTAAATTTTCGGTTTCACTTCGAACCATTTGGAATAAATATATACATATATATATTTTATACATCAAATCATACTCAAGAAATTCAAATCAAATCCATTTTCCAAAATAAAAGTCTAGCAAAGCTACTAAGTGGCCTCCCCATTTTGAGACTCGAAAATGAATGTCGATGATGTTGCAGTCATCACCGAAATTATTTTCCAATGACATAAGAGGAGAGTACTAACTTACTTATTTTGAAATTCTTTGGAAACAATTTCCATCCAAAAATATTTTCAAATAATATATTTTCTCAAAACTTTGAAAACCAAACTTTGAAAAGCACCGAAAATTTAATTCTTAAATCCTTAATCTAAATTCATTTCATTTGCTAATTAGATTTATAAACCATGTTTATAAAATTTCATCTCATCATAACATACAATAATAGTTAATGGTTTAGGAATGTTGACAAAACAATAAATGATAATCTAGTACTATCATTTCTAACAACCAATTCATTTAACTGTCTAAATTCAGAAAATTATACTTTTTATATATAAAATATAATCATACATAAAATTATTTCATTTACCAATTTGAAAACAATATTGTTTCAGTTTGCTCTGCTCAAGTGTTTTGGAATTTCTATCGATAGCGTTGGCCAGACGAATCGATCGAAACCCAAAATTCAAACTTAACAACTCAAACAACACAATATAAAACATGTTTATATTAATTACAAATACACTTCCTCACATGATGATTCAAGAATGGATTTTAAAACAATGATAGAGATTCAAATTTAGAGGGACCCTAATCAAAGAGAATTCTAACTAAGATGATAGGCTTGAAAGGAAGACAAAATAATTAGATTACGAAAGAGGAAAGATGGATATACTTATACTAATCGCGGCGACCTTAACCGGGTCAACCGAAACTTAGAGATAGCGAGAATATCCTGAATGAAAACCAGGACAAACTTGTTGAGAACATCGCAGTAAATGCGATTTATGAGATCGACGAAGAAAGTAGGAGCATTGGTTAATCCAAAGAGCAAGACTAACCATTCACAGAAACCATTCCCATTCGGAAAGCTGTCTTGGGAATGCTCTCCTTGGCTGCACTAAGCTGGTGAAAACTGGTAGCAAGATCAGGCTCTAAGAATAAGATCGATGCAGAAATTAATTTCCCGCTTGGTGAGAAGAAAAGTGACTTCACCAAAGACCAAAGACATACGGAAATAGTTGGACAATAGGGGTGGAGTCAGGATCACTAGGCTAAGCATCAAGCGAAAAGATAAACTGCCTGCATACACTGAGGCATTCGACATTCAATCACAAGAGAATTACCACGGTCGTCTACTTAAAGAAACGATTTGGGCTTTGCAAGAGATAACAGCATCAAAACCACGGACAAAAAAAACTCCAGTGAATCGACGCCTGTTGTAGAAGAGTTTCACCCCTATACAAATCATACTAAGGTTGGCGGAACCGCCGAAGGATTAGCCACATATAAGGATGAAGTTGCCAATTGAGGTTGCAAGATGTGCTTAAATTTATTACAGAGATCGACAGAAAATAGAGCTATGGGTGCTCCAGTATCAAGAAGAACGCGAATAGGAAAGGACAAGAACAGATTTCAGAACAAAGGGGAAAGTTCCAAAATTCAAAAGAAATCTTAATCCAGAAGGATCCTGTCGAAGAATTTCAAGCTCGAACGAAGATGATTCTGTAATTAAATTTTCTCATTCTAGGGTATCACTACCCTATCTCTAATGAGTTTTTACTCCATATGCAAATTTTCCTAAACCAGAGCTCTAATACCACTTGTAACGACCTGGCATTTCGAACCATTCAAATCGACAATCATCCACTCATGTCAGACTTGAATTGCTCAAAACAACAGATTATAAATTTATATTTGGCAAAACTTAGCATATACAATAAATAAATCAATCACAGAATCATAGACACAGAAATATAACAATAAACAGCGGAATAGATAAATAGTATTTCATGAAGCTACTATAGAACATCAGAGTTTAAATCAAATACAACAGAAATCCAAATACAAATGAATCTTTAATACAAAAGCAAATGACAAGACTGAATCATAAACAGCTGGCAATAACTAAATAACTGATAGCTAAATAGATAACAATAGATCTTCAACCGAAGCTCCAAACTCCAAAGGTGAGTCTCAAATGCTATGACACTCAGTCTGACCCGTGCATAAAGAAAAACGCAAAACACTCGAGTCAGGATTAACATCCTTATGCAAGTAAATCAACTCAAGTGAAATGTCAAGTGAAATGATATATAACTTAAAGGATGTTTGGGATTCCACCCTTTAAGAATCCGTGGAACTATCTATATACATAGTACAATACGCTACTTCTATATTGTCTAAAGTAAAGTAAAATATTAAAATAGCGTTAAGGCATTACCCATATCCCTCTTAACACATTTTTATATATTCCCGTAGTCTCTACAGATAATGTAAGCTCCACCAAACTGGTGGTTTACTCAGTGAGCACTCCACAGGTACGGTACAAACAAAACTCGTAGAGGGCACGATAAGGCATGTGATAAGGCACGCAAGAGAATGCCTAAGGTAGGATTCCACCGTTTTGCAGAACGGGGCTGGTGGTAACGCCTAGCAGCTACTACTGCCCACCTCTAGACACAATCCCAAAATCAAAGGTGCACCCAATCAAACCACAAAGTAATAGAATGGTATCGAAGAAGCATGCTCGATCGAAGGTGCGACCTCACTTGGCCCAGTTATAGCTCATGTTTTAGCCACATTAAGCTGACTCGTGGGAGTCAAGGTTGCGTTAATACCTAGTACAGAATCGTCGCCAAACCATCCTACTTCGTTCTGGAATCTCCACCACGTACACAGTTGTTAAATTAGTTTTCAGTATTGGCAGAGAGTATGACAATATCCGATCTCGGTCTCTTTAACAACCAAACGCTTATTTCACACAGTGGTCATTTTTATTTCAAATAGTTCATACTTCTTATCAAAATATCATACTTATCTCAAAATCATATCACTTCCGAAATCATATTCACCTTCGAAATCATATTCACTTTCAAAATCATTATTCACTTTAAATCATATCCATTTCCAAAATCATAACCACAAAATAGGTCAAACCATTATATCAAAATATACTCATTTAGATCCATTAAATCTAAATTATAACAATTCCAACTTAAACAGTTTAAATATTGAAAATAGGTTATATATATTGAAATAGTTATAAATTAAAAATAGTTTATAGATTAAAATAGTTTATATATTAAAATAGTTTATATAAAAAAATAGTTTATAATTAAAATATATATCAAAAATAGTTCAAATAGAATTGTTTCTTCCAACTTCACAAATCAATTCAAATCAACTTTAATTCCAATTCCAATTTAAATCAATCTCACTCATCAATTTAAATTAAAAGGTTAAAGGTTCCACTCAAATTCTCATTAAACCATTTTTAATTTATATCGATTTCAAATCCAGGTTTGAACTATAAATTTAAAACACTTCCAATTCAACAGATTTCAAAGTTTTAAATATTCAAACATTTATAATAACTCAATTTGATAAATTTCATTTATATTTCAAAATTCAACTTTAATTTTATTTAAATTTGAAAATATTCACTTAATCATTTTTAATAACATATACATAAAATCTCGAATTACAAATATAAATATAAATAAAAAAAATTAAATATCTAACTTCAATTATATTTAATTCAAAAATATTCACCTAATCACTTTTTATAAGTATTTAAATACAATTACAAATTTAAATCAAAATTAAATATTCAATTTTATTTAAATTTGAAAATATTCATTTAATTACCTTTAATCAAATCAAGTTATAATATCATACTTTTCAAAATCTCAAAATCAATAAGTTTCTAATCAATTCTTATTTATATTCAAAACAAATTAAATTTACAAATTAATTTAATTTGTCTTCCCAACCTTTATTTTATTAAATTTATTACAAATATATATATAAAAATTTTAATATAAATTTTAAATAAATACTTAAACATATTATATATATATATATATAAGTTATTACAAAAAAAATCAATTTTTAGAATATTAATAAAAATTGTAAATAAATATTTAAAACATATTATATATATATTAGTTAAATTAAATTCTTATTAAATTTTATTATATTAATTATTATTAAATTAAATCTTATTATTATTAAATCTATTTTAAATCTTATTTTATATATTTTAAAAATCTATTTATACAAATTTTAAAATTAAAATATCTTTATATCAATACATATATAATTCACCTTTTCAAAAATTTGGAAATCACTAACGGTGTCCGTATATAATTTTTTATCCTATGGTCAAGTGATACGGATATTTATCATTTCAATCCGTTATTTTAAATTAACGGTTATATATCTTTTCAACCCGCAATCCCAAATTCAAAATTAATAAAATCGCTTGAGTTTATCATTTCAACCCATAAAGATTTTCCCTATTCTATAAAATCATTCGGGTATGTATCATTTCAACCCATAGGGATTTCTAAACTAATAGGGAACTTGTAGAGCGAGAACAATAAAATATTAATATAAAATGACATTCATATCAATAAAAAGCATATATCACAATTAACCATTTGAATATATATAACATGTTATGGTGTCATATGTCAATTAATATAGATAAACAAATGCAGATAATAACATATCATACTTAATAATTTAAACTACTAACCAATTAAATTTTAACAACACATTTCAACCGTCATTTCATGTGAATATAAATTTACTAACATATGAATGTTAATCTTTAATGATTGCTCACATTTCGATGCTAGATAAAATAAGAACATGATGCAAGCATACGAAAAACGAAGAAGGTGGCAACTTCTGTTGAGATTCTTCGGACAACAAACACAAAAAAAAGCAAAGCAAGGCTAGAACTCGATAATCGATGAAACAAAATATATAATCTTTATAATCTAAAATTTACTCATATAAAATCTTTATATTATATAATGTCTTTTAAAATCAATATTCAATTTGAAAACATATCAAAATAAATTCTTTATATATATATTTTAAAATTAATTTTTAACTCAAAACCCATATAAAAATAATATATATATATTCCTTTCAAAATATTAACATAACATATTATATATATACATTTCAAAATACAAACATAACATATTATATATATACACACATTTCAAAATACTAACATAACAACATATTATATATATATAAACAAAAAAGAGGTTGCATTCGCTTAGGTGGCTGGAGATGTGACTGGGTGGAGGAGAAGGAATGGTGGCACTTGGTTTTGCAGTGGCTCGGGGAGGGTTAGGCGGGGCACTGGGTAGGTAGCCAAGTTGCTGGTTTGGTGGCAAAGGAAATGATTGGTAGTGGTGTTCGAGCTTTGTGGCAATGGAGGAGTTAGGCGGTGAAGAGGCTGCGCAAGGAGGTCAGGGATTGGAGTGGAAATGGTCGGTCGCTGCTATGGGGTTGAGGGCTTGGAGATGCGGATTTAGGGAGGAGGGCAAAGGCGTGGTGTAGCTGACGTGGCCGTTGTCTAGGCGGAGGACTGTGCTTTAGAGGACGTGTCTGTTCAAGTGGGTGCACGGTGAGGGAGGTTGCGGTTGTCGCTGCTGGATGGCTAATGGGAGGCTACGGCGGAGGCGGTGGTTGTGGAGTAGGGTGACAGGGGTTCGATTGAGAGAGAGAGAAGCGGTAGAGGGGAAGAGGCTGCTTGGAAGGTGCTCTGGCGAGGTGGGCTGTTGGAGGGGGAAAAGATAGACGAAAGGTGGTGGAGGTTCGTCTGTTGCTAGGGGAAATGATGGTGCTGCACGCGTGGAGCTCGGGGTCTGGTGTGGTGCTGCATGGAAGGGGTTTGCTTGAAATGGGTGGCAGGTTGAGAGCGGCGATGGTGGTGACGTGGCCAAGCGGCAATAGGGTAGGTTTCAAAAAAACAAACTTGAATATATAATGCTTTCCATATTTTATATATATAATTTTTCTTGAATCAGAACAAAGAAAATAAGAAAGAGGGAAAGAGATGAGAGAAACAAACGAACCAAAAGATGAAGATGAACCAGCAAATTATATTGAACAGATAGGAACAGGGAAAGCAAATTGTAACAACCTAGGAGTTTGTAATTTTGAATCGTCGTCAAAATGACGATTTAAATTGTTTGACAATTGCAGTTGGAAATTTATTCGAGTTGAAATTCTTGTATGATTTGGTGAAGGAGATATGGGCTTTAAAAATTTAATGTAGTAGTCCATATTTTCTTTTGTTATTTTGTAGTGATAAATTTCTAACTGATTGTCGTTCCCTTCTTATACAAATAATCCAACCCGTCCCCCATTTCACTTTGATTTCCCAAACCCTATACCAGTTCATTCCTCTTTTCATTTTCTTTAGCAAACCCTAGAAATAAAAGCATACGAAACAATGGCGGCTTTGTTAATCTCATTCGTTCCTCTTTGCAACTGAGTTAGGGCTTGTGAAAAATTTGGGGCTTCGATTGTCGAAGGCGCCAGCGAATGAAAGGCAGCCTCGTCAATGAGAGCTTCTGCAAATCCTTCGATCTTTGCTTTTGACCACGGTTTGGATTTGAATTCGTCGAATCAAAGGTGAGTGACTTCTCACTCACATTTAGTTCAAGCATATGTTGATTTTTGGCTATCAGTGGTTTTGGATTTCTGGCATTTTAAATTCCGTGAATCTCTGGGTTGAATATGTTTAAAATGCATTGAGGGTTGTCTTCGACATTTTAACAGTTGCTTTGAATTTTTTGTTGGCTCCAGTTCTTGATATTGATATAACTAAACTTTGGGCCACTTCGATTTGAACTGTAGTTGATTTTGTTGTTATTTAGATTAGTCTGTCTTCATTTTGCATTATGCTCTGGTCACTCGACGTTGATTATTTGACCTATGGCAGTTGTTCATGGTTGCAACTGCAGTTTCGTTGTGATTTTGATATTTGTTGATTTCTGTTATGACTTTGGATTTGTTCGAACTTATTGCATTCGAACTTGAGTTGTATCACTGGTTTTTTTTGTTTGGTTTGTTGATTCAATGGTGCTCTTGGTCACTTGAGACTTTGCACTTTGGTGCTGCAGTTGAGTTATAGCATTCATGTGTACATTACTTGATTTTGGTCGAGTCCATTTTTCTTCTCTGACTTTTGACCACTGCCCTAGACTCGTTCACTGTTGATGATCATAACTTTGACTCGATCACTGTTGATCACGGTTTTGTTTTTCTGTAGCATACTCGTCGACATTGCTATCCTTTTCACTGTGAATGATTTTCGATACTTGGCTTCGATCCTATTTGATTTTTGGTAGCACTGGCTTTGATACTTCACTTTCCAGTTTTTCATCCTTGTTCATGTGCACTTGTTCCCATTCATGTAAGTTCATCTTTGATCTGGAGCCACTGTCACTTATTCATTTGGACTTGAGTTTGTTGATTTTACTTGAGTCTGTTGTCTTCACCTGTGTACATTGGTTGATCTTGTATAGTTGCATGTTGTTGCCATATCTTTGTTGTAACTCTTGTAGTTTGGTTTGCTTTCATTGCTGTATTCTTGATGAACTGTAGCTGTGCATTCATCTGAATTGCTTCCCTATTACTATTGGTTATCTTCTCTGTCATTTGCAGTTGCACATTTGAGTCATTCATTCTGTTTTTATATTGTTGCATTGTTGCATGTCATCTCTGTTTCACCTATGATGCATGCTGTTTGTTGTACATATAGGTGACCAGTTGCCTGTAGTCTTTACTTGAATATGGTCTTGTACTTGTGAAATTTTGAACTGGTGCACTTGTGACCATTCACTACTGCACTCAGGTCTGCGACATTTGTAACCTGTATATTCATGTTGGAGTTGTTCATTGAAGTTCATTATGTTCATGTTGGCACTAGATTCAATTGTCTAGTTGGTCTGGGTTGCTGATCAGTTGCTTTTGAGTTCCCTGTGTCACTTTGTTCACTCGACCTTCACTTCCATACTTGTTGGTATTGTCTGAGTTTCCTGTGTCACTTTGTTCACTGGTCGAGTTCTTTACTTGATGTTATTTGATCTGTTTCACCGATGTACCCCTGATTCATTTGCCATGTGCAGTTTGTTACGTACCATCACTTGTGTACATATTTCGTATTCTCTTAGATAAAGCTTTATGCTGCTGCACTGCCTTTGTTCTCGAATCCGATACATTGCATTGATGCTTTGTATCCATTTGCATTTGGTCATTGTGCTTCACTGGTGACCTTATTTTCTAATGAGGCTGATTTGCGTCTTTTTCTGTTGAGTGTTGTAGTGCCATATCCTTGGTGCTCTCACCTTCAGTTTGCTATTTCACTGTGCCTTGCTTTGTGACATGTTGAACTGGTTTCACTTATTGCCTCTGATCTTGTTTAGTATTGTTTTGAGTTGTTTTGTAGTGGCGAGGCTGTACACGCGTGCGTGTACTGCAGCCCTGGCAGGATTGACAGATTTAGTTGATATTTCGATTGTTAAATGGTTTCGTTGATTCAATTCAATATTTTGAAGTTGTATTTTGAAATGGTTCATTTTGAATTGAGTTGGATCTGTTGGCTTTTGGATTCATTGATCTTCTGAGTATTTCATAGACTGTATTGGCGAGGCAGTACACGTTAGCGTGTACTGCAGCCAATCGGCATTGATGTTTTTCTGACATTTCGATTGTTTAAATTGATTTGGATTGCTGATTTGTTGTTTAACACTGTTTAGTGTTATATCTGCCGTTATCCGATTCTTTTATCGAGGAGTCAGATATACGAGATTTCTGTGACGGTCGTCTATTTGATATTTGATTATTATTGCTTCTGTGCACTAGTAACTGAGTTTGAATTAGACTGACCCGTGTATTATTTTCTTTTGAATGTAATACTCGGGTCAGACCCGAGTTATTTCAGGTTGTAGATTTCCTGCTTTGAGTTGCTGTACGGGATATGAAGACTTTTTACATCTTTTGAAGTGGTCTTCGTCGTTTTGTAGTAGTCGTGTCGTTGTATAGGATGATATGTATTCATGTATATTAGTCGATAATGTACTTGTATATATAACTTCTTGAGTCGACAGTTGTAGTTGTATCATATGTATTGTGTCAACTATATTGTAACTAACATCAGTTATATATATGAGATTTTTGTTAATCTGTGTTCCGCGTTTATATTATCTGTGATGTTATTATATTCATTGTCCTAAACTATTATGAGCCGTTGTAGTTCGTTTTGTACTAGAATTGGGTGTGTCGATGGGAGCAAATAAATAATAGATGAAAAATAAAAAGTATATACCACTCCTATCGAGATAACCAATATTAGTGTAAGGCCAACTACGGATGGTCGCTTCTATCCAGCCTTATTCTTCGTAATAATAGACAGTATTTATTTTAATACTCTTTGTTATTATGAGCATAGAGGTGGGGCGTTACACAAATAGATGAATTTTAGGAAATAAATGCTAATGGCTATTGGTATTATACAGTGGATAATGGAAAGACACAAGGAAACAAAAAGTTCAAAACAGGTACCGATACGACTAACCGTTTCGCAGATTTTGCCACGTACTGGACACCGAAATGCATAAATGAATATACTGCGGAGATCAACACGACGAGACGAGCAGAATGGTACATAGATATTAGAGATAAGACAATTCTATCAAAACTCGATATTCCCTGCCAAAATGTTGCTAAAACGTTGAAAATAAGATCAACGGGGCTAGAGCAGTCCAAATTTGGAGAAACGAAATATGACGTCTCACTCAGAAAATGATTTAAATTTTTATTATATAAAATATTTTGGTTTCGAAAATATTTTATTTTCATCAAATTAACTGATTTTTAAATTGAAATCGAAAATTACACGACATAGCTAACTTTCATATTTTTCGATGAAAATCTGCCACTTGCTATGTTAAAATAAACGCACACCAAATATCAAAGTTTCATTGCAAAAAAATTTATTGTTTAATTTCAAAAAAATTTAGTTAATTACGTTATTAAAAACCATTAAAATTTTCGGGTCATTACATACTTAGTCAAATTAACATGATTTTATACAAATTTCACTTTTAACTATATATGTATAATATATTTGGAAATTATTTGTGTATATCAAGGTTTCAAATCTCGGATTTTGGCCAATATCTCGGGCAAATATCTCGGCTATCTCGGGCGATATTTAAAAGACTTATAACTAACCAAGCTGCCAAATCTCGGATTTCGGCTAATATCTCGGATTTTCATCTCGGCTGATCTCGGGGAGATTTAAAACCTTGGTGTATATATAATATGATTTTATAATTATTTAAATATGGAAATATTATATATACACACACACACAAAAGGTGTTAAGAATGCATGTATACAAAATTATACGCACATATCTTGATTTATTCAAGCACACACATAGAGAATATATATATATATATATATATATATATGTATGTATATATATGTATAGACACACACACACATGTAGGTATGTATATTACCCCTGATATGTATATGAAATTTTCATATACATATGTAAGTACAATACAAACACACAATAGATACAAATCCCAAAAATTCTATGTGTATATATACTTTGTACACATGTTATATTTTTTTAGCAAGGCTAGCCGACATTTTAAGTGTGCTATCCACTTTATTACTCAAACAGTTAAAGAACAGGTGATCAGAACAGGCTCCGAATCAACCAGTATAACAACAATAAAAACACAGAAGATAGACAAAAAGGTCTAACTACTATCCAAAGGAAGGACCGTTATTCACCGTATTAGTGCTGACAACATCATATGTAACGACCCCGAATTTTTATAAATTTAAATTGATAATTAATTTGATTTTTGAATTAAAATTGTGAAATAAATCGATGGAGTGATGCGAGTTTCCTCGGATCCAAATAAAAATATATTAAATAATTTTAAAATTTAAATATTGTATATATATGTATATATTTGAATTTGTATTGAAATCTTAAATATAAATGGTTTAAAAATAAATATAACAATATAGACCTTGGACACAAGAAAAATAAATAAAAGTTAGAAAAAAATTTAAGTTACAAATACATGTTTAGTTAGGAAATAGAAATAAATATTGTAAAGTAAAATATAAAAAAATATAGTTTTTATACAATATATAAAGTAAATATATTGGAATAAATATAAACATCATGTTAAAATTAGAATTCATTTTATATCACAAAGCATGTGAACAAAGCATAAGTACGTACGCTTAAACAAATAAGAAATTAAACAAAAATCTATGTAAAAGAACCTGCAAAAGAGAGGAGACAGCAAACATGTGTAGGCTGGTAAAATAAACAAGTAAACATATTTATGAAGCCACAAGACAGTGCAAATACATTAACATACAAACATATGAAGACATAAAGGACTTAAGCATTTAATGCTAGCATAAACAAAGTCAATTCGAAATCTTACAAAATGTGTTCATCAGCCTCCAAAAACATGAAAATCTCTGGCCAAAAACTTTAAACAAATATTTTTAGTACAAAAGAAAGAAAAAAATCTCTGAATTGTGGTACAAAACATTTATCAACATGTTGTACAAAATGATACCACCAGTAAACTCTTCTTTTTATCAAGCTCCTCATTTCAGTTCGAGCTGAGTAAACACCATTTCATACTTAAACAAAATTTAGTAAAACAACACTCCAATTCAATACAAACTCAGATTTAAATAAACAACAAATCAACTGCAACCAGAGAATCAAAAAGTAGTTCCAATGTTTAAACCAAGAGTAGCAACTAGACAATTCAGTTTAAAGGAATCAAAGCATTCAAGGCTTTCAGCTTCAATACCCTTCGAGTTTCCAGTTTTAAAGCTTTCCAGAATTTCAAATTTTTGGCTTGCTCTCTGTTCTTCTTCAAATTCAGGTGAGCATACTCACTTGAACCCATCTATAAGTTTCGATATCTGAATTGATACTTGATGTTTTGTTGTGAAAAATGTTTGTTAGTTGTTAATTATACCTGCATGTATACATGCAAATGATGTGTGCAAGCTTGTGTTTAGGCAAATATGCCTTTGTCTTGTTTACAGGATTTAATACTTGTTTGAAAATTTTAAAATCATTCCACCTAAATGATTATAGGCTTTAACCTCTAAATGAAAGATGTTTGTATGAATGAAAATATACCTGCATGTATATACATATATGCAGTTTTGAGTATGCATGTCTGTATATACATATACATCTCCGTTTTGTTGTCTACAGGTTCAAATCAAGTTTAAAATTTGATTTCTCTTTATAAAATCAATAACAAGCTATGATCTTTAAAGAAAAAATTATTTTAAGACTATAACATCAATTATAAAATGGTTTCGAGATGTTTATATTAAGTAATCATTTCAAAAATTTAAATTTTACAGTGATAATCTAAAATTAGTTCAAAATCATGCATCTAGATTTCAAGTTCTAATTATATAAATGGATTCGTATTGCAAATCAATGAATTTTGATTTAAATTCCAAGGGTTTTAGTTTATTAATTAGGGAAAAAATGCGAGTTGAACGGAATAGGCAAATTCGTCAATTCCCGTTGATTGGCAAATTTATATTCGTCGAGATCATGATGGGAGGTAGCTCGGGTGTCGTAGATTAGTGGAAAAATGGAGCTACATTTTTCTAATGACCAGAATGGTCGTGGAATGATGATTTAGGGTTTAAGGGTATGTTTGGGTTGCTGACATTCTCGAACAAATTTCGTCGTCGACGAAGCATTTGGGTCGATCGCACCTGAGGGAACAGGAGCTGGGGATTCAGGCGGAGGTCTTGGTGGAGTGGCAAGGTGTCTGGTGAACGTGGACAGCGGCGCGTGACGTTTTTCTGATGTTTGAGTTGGGTTTGAGTGTTTGAATGGCTCGTTTTCGATTTTCTGGCAAACTCGTGGAATTGGGAAGTCAGGATCGTTGGCGAGGTCTTCGTCGACTTGTGGATAGTCGTAGAATGGATCGGAGTCGATCGAATTGATGGTGCATGTGCACGTGTAGGCGTGTGTATCTGGTGATTGGGGAAGAAGAAGTTCAACTCGAAAATGATCTCGAGAAATTTGGTGATGGGCTCGAGTGATTTCTCGGGTTCGTACGCGAGTGGTAACGCGTTTTAACATTTAAAACAAAACAAGTTTTAAAAGTAAAAGAAGAGAAAAAAGAAGGAGGACTGGCTCGGGTTCAAGCGCGGAGGAACAGGCGTTTTTCTCGAAGTATAGTGGCACTGGCTCGGGTATAAATGTTTATATAGGTTTAAAACAAAATCTGTCCCTGTTTTTGTAAACTTAAACTAAAAATTAAAGGTTTTAAGCAAGGTTTGAACTAGACTTTAAATTTAAGTTTGAATATAACTTCAAGTTAGTCTAAAAACTTAGTTGTGAATAAAGTTTTTAATTTAAATTGTTTTCTAACTTAAAGTGTTTAAACCTTATATAACCTTTGTTTTAAAAAGTTTAAAAGAACTTAATATTTTATTTAAGGGGAAAATTAAGAAGTGAAATGTGTTTTAGGGGATAGTTAACTTAATGAATATAAGTTAATAGATAATTAACCATGGTGATTTATTAAGGAGATAAATTAAAGGTTAATTAATTAAATGGAAGTAATTAAGGATAATCCATGTGGAGAAAAAATAATTGATTGTAAAAGTTTAAATAAACTTGAATATAATTAAGCAGTTAATGAGTTATTTTAATTTGAAACTCGATTACTTAATTAAAGATTAATTAAGCATAACTACTTAATGAAGGATTATTATTAATGTAATTAAGGTATAATTACTTGGTGAAATTGTTAAGGATAATTAATTAAGGGTTAATTTATTAATCAAAGATAATTAATTAAATGATGAATTAAATAATTTAAGGTTAATTGTTAAATGATTAAAGGTTGATGAATTATAATTAAAAGTTAATTTATTTATTATTAATGGTTAATTAAAAAATGATAAAAAATAGTGAATTAAAATGATTTGTAATTCATTAATGTTAATTAAACAGGATTAATAATTCATAAGAAATAAATCTGATTTGAATTAATCAGTTAATTAACTGATCTTACTTATGAATATTTGGATTTGATTGGATGCTGGAATTTTTGATATTTCCTGATCTATGATGCTATGTGATAGATTCTGATTATGTGTGATCTGTACTGTAGTTTATTTATCTGTAATATTTATATATTTGTGATCTGTGAATGAAGATAAGCGTTATAGTTATACCGCTTATCACTTATCAACTATATTTCTGTATTTTGATATGTGATGATTGAATGATATTGCACTATTGTGTTAAACCCCTGGACTACACCATACACACACAAATGTGGATTTCACGTGGAAATCGGTTAAGTCATAGATGATTTAAATTTAATATTTTGAAATTAAAATTTGATTTCAAATTAATTTTGGAAATGGATTTGGGTTAAATGTTAAAGCTTTCGAAAAGGAGTTTGTAAAATAACTTAATAAAGCTTCCAATTAAAATAATTCAATTTGAACTTGAATTCAAGAGTTGGAATTGAATTCCATAATTGGAAATTACGGTTAAAGATCTTATAAATGTGTTTATATGAATTGGAACCATTTTAAAATATTGGTTTGAGAATTTGAATTTAACCCAAGAACCTTAACTCGTATAAATGAATCAGATTTCCGAAATGAAAACTGTTTGTTTTCAAATGATAAAAGCTTTCAGATAAGAAATGAAATTCCAGTTTAATTAAAGGAATTTCAAGATTGAATTGAAAAATGGTTTTCTAAGTTATGAATGAATCCTTTTTGAAAGCTATGAATTAAATCTGTTTATTTTTAACAGATTTAAAATGATGATTTGTTTAAACCATTTGAAATGGAATTGTTTTGAAAGCTATAAGTTAAATCTTTGTTTTAAAGATTTAACGAGTTAATCCAATTGAAATGGGAATTAATTTGGAAAATCTGTGAATGAATCTTTTGTTTAAAAGATTAAAAGTGTGGAAATTTGTTTAAACCATTGAAGGTTTTTGAAATGAATCCTTTTTGTCTAAAGATTGGATATGGTAATTTGTTTTAACCATTCGAATGAAAAGTTTTGGGCTTTAAGCTGTGATTTAACTAAGACCCCAGTATCCATATGATTTTTAATTGCGCTCGTTATTCGGGTTAGCCGGTAAAAGACATTTGTGTCATATAACCCATTCCGAATAATGATACGTCGATATGGATAGCATTTGAAGACCGGTGGTGAAGACCGGATATTTTCGAAAACGAAAGGATAACTCGTCGAATGTCTCTGCATCGACTGGTCCCCGGTATAGAGATTTTATCACCCTTTGTGATGGGAAGTCCGGACGTGATTAGAAAATTATCCGGATTTGCAAGGGCTTCTTTGGAAGTGCCTTCGGTTCTGTTCGAACCCGAAACAGACTTGTATGGTTACATGTCTGACATTACACTTTGAGATATAAAGCAGATTTCTTTCAAATACATTTCTGTTGGTGGCGGAGAATTTATTCTCTTAGCTTAATACCCTTCTCTGAGATGTACGAGCTCGGAGGTGATGTAGTTGAAGATTATCAGCGATATACTCCCAATTTGATAATGTGGCATGCTGAGTGTTGCTGTGTGATGATCATTTATTGATCATTTGTGATCAAAGCGTGGCTTTGTGGAAAAGCGTTGCTTTGTGGACGAGACTTCGTCAGACCTCACAACCCGGAAATGGTCGAAACAGGAAGGATGCGGCAAGGTTTCAGGGGTAGCTCCCCTAGGGTATGACCATTCCTTCTGGAAAAGGGTAGTATCATGGTATGGAGCCCAGATACTTACTCATGTGGACACACTATATTTATTACTATGTGATGTTGGTTACCGAGCGCTCGGATAAAGGTCCCAAAGGACCGGGGAGGGAATATCTCAGATTTACTACCCGGGAAGGGGGTAACCGACCTTGTGTTGGCAGAGAGCAGGTTGTCTCTCGGGGCGTCCCGCCAGAGGCGTTCCCATGTGGCATAGGAAGTTCCTTAGCCTGACCATTTGTTGGAAATCCATCTTCCAATACGAACCCTGTACGGTATTAGTTGTAGAACCTGTCATTTACTTATGGTGGCGCCCCACTGTTTAGATGGTAGCTATAGTAGGCATAGTGTGAATTGCCTATGCTGGCTAAGATTAATATTATACTTTCAAAATGTTTTCCACTATGCACTAATAATAATAACCAATGATTTTGCGTAGTAAGTATCTTTGACAATCATAAGGAGAAATCTCCTCCGATTCTGCGTTTGCATTGTGTGTGTGTGCGGGAGGCCTTATGGTAGTTTCATTTTCCAAAAGCATTGCGGGTTTCAATGTTTAAAGTTCTTTTGTGTTGTTTTAAAGATAAACTGTTTTTGTTGCTAACACCAGTCCCATGACTGATCCGAAGTTTATTGTTCCCTTTCTAAACTTTGGGTGCCCACCATTTTCCACACGGGCAGTCTAGAGTTGGGTTTCTCAGATATTCAGGTTAAGTAGATTATCTGGAGCTAGTCAGTCCTTGGACGACTGACCTTGTTCCCGCTAGCTATGGATTGGAGCATTTTATTGGAGATATTCTATCCGCTACTGATGTTATCTATTTTCTTTCCGCTGCTATTTCTTGTATCATTATGTTGTATCAGATTTTGTATCTGTCATTGTATCAATGTAATATATATTGATATATTCTTTTCCTTCCGCTTTGTTGTTATACTTAATGGTGTTATAAGCTCCGGCAAGCCAGATTCGGCGTTTGAATCTATTGCATTTTGAGTACAAGTGAAGTACGGATGCCGATTCTCGAAGGCCGAGTTTTTGGAATGTTACATCATCAGTGGCAAGGCCATAAAAATGAAAACGCTTAGAGAAGAGATTTTCAAGGTTAGGAACAAACATCCTCGAGAGCTTGGAATAGAGAAATTTCCTATCCCATGAGAAATTGCCTTATATTGTTGTTGTTATATATATATATATATCACATCTATAATATATATCAAAACGTATAAAATAAAACATATTAAACAAAAATAGAATATCCATTTAAACGTTGATAAGATTTGCATGCTAAGTAGTTATTCACGTAGGGCCATCAAGATCCACTTAGAGGTTATTTTTCTCTAAATTTACCATATTTCCCCCGCCAAATAGTCCTAATGCAATAATGGCAATAGAGTTCGATTGGTTTATGTAAATATATTAGTCTGCATTTAGGCCAACTAATAGGCTTTTCTTTTTAATGGGTTTCTAGAATAGGAGTGATTAGGCTTAGGGTTAGAGTAAACGGTACCCTCCCCAATTGGCTCCTAGCCTAACCCAATGAATGGATGTAGTTCTGAATGTTGTCCCAAGGGTAAAACCAAAAAAAATTGGTCCTTGGCTAATTCCAAATATTAGATTTTAAAAGTATAAAATATATTTAAAATTTGAAGTTAAGTTTAAAATATATTGGATTTTATAATTGTAATAAAATAAATTTAAATGTTCTAAATTTTCACAAAATTGTTTTGAGAAACTAATAAATAAATTTTTGAAATTTATTAAAATGTTTAACTAAATAAGTAATTAATTAAATTTTAATTAATATATATGTTTACATATGTAAAATAACTATAAAGATTGTTGTTAGATATTTTTCTTAAAATGTTTAGGAAAAATAAAATAAAATTTTGAAATTTAAATTAAATGTAGTAAAATTAGTTAATTAAATTAAGAATTAAAGTCAATTATTATTTTTAATTAATAAGATATATATATATATATATTATAAGTTGATTAAATTATAAAAATTATAAAAAAGTTGAACTTACATAAGTACATGTATGAATAAATATAAGTGGAACTGAAATAAACCCAAGTAAGTACATAAATATGGTACGTATAACATGATGGTAGATATGTCCAACACTTGTATCATGAAGGTTTTCATAAGAAATACATTATTACTTAAATTGATATCACTCAAAATTATTAAAGGTTATAATTTTTAATAAAAGTTGCCCCCTGTCTTTCATATATTAAATAAATTACTTGCACACACACTGGTTGTTGAGAAAACTCAATTCATGGTAGTTATGTGTAGTACTACTTAATATATTTCTATATGGGTAAGATAAATGCTTATATTTATTAAGCAAACTCAAGGTATAAGCATTTATATTTGGGCCATTGGGAAATGACATGTTAAGTAACTAATCTCTTTTGTTTTGTTGAGAAAACTCAAGTTCAGAATTAGATTAGTGCAAAGACCACAGCTAGGAGTTATATAGGATATAACCGATAAAGAATTATCCATCAGTTATGGGGCTGTGGCTTATTGAGCAAACTCAAGGTTAGGATTCAAATGCAAGTGAGTTCTAATAGTCATTAAAGAAATCAGAAGGTTTTTATATTTCTATTCGGGTTTGGAGACATATTAAAATCCAGTGGAAGCCTTATTAAAAAAATAAATTGATAACATTTAACCATTCTAATATTGTAAGACCTTATGTCATATAAAATTATACTAATCTACTTAAAATTAAATTTATGGAAAACGACTACTAAAGTTATTATCTGAAAACGACAAACTCACTGATCCCAATTATACGGGCTAAGTGAGAGTGATTAAAATGGCACTAACTTAAAAAAGATTATAGTTAGTCTTAACCTTGCCTTTAAAAAAACAAACTCGTTGATGATGTAGATCCCAAAATAATTAAAACTTATAACACTTGGATAGTTGATTGTGACATATCCTAAGATTATGCGTTGTGTAATTTAGACAAATCTTTGCAATGACATCACGAGCTCATGATTGTCCATGAATTTTCGAATGCCTCAAATCATTGTATGGGAAGTAGTCTCATTACACAAAGTACGAGATAGCTAAGAAATTGGTCGACATGAAGATATGCAAGTGTAGAAGTGTGCAGGACTATGTCTATAATAATGAAATGCTATATTGATAGAATTTTTGAGCTTAGTGCAAAGATCAAAGAAGAACTGCAAGTAGACCTGATTCAAGGCTTGTTAACGTAGTAGCTCAAGTCGTTCGTATTGAATTTCCATATGAACAAGATGAAATTGAACCTTGTTGAGCTCCTCAATATGTTAAGAACTACAGAAGGCTTATTTAAGGAATAGGGTACGGTGTTGTTGTGAAAGATAACTTTATCTTTGAAAGTTCTGAAAAAAAAGAACGCACAGTGGTAAGAAAGGTAAGAGTGGTGCCTGAAATGATAAGGGTAAATGTTGCCATTACATTAAGAAGAGGCACTGGAAAAGGAACTACCCAGATATCTAAAGTAAGTGAAAGAGAAGAAGGAATCAAATTTGTGACGACCGCCATACAGCTTCGGTACCCAATATACCTATATAATGTGCGGTGGAGGTATCCAGCCGATGTAGGATGATAGCCAAGGCTGAAATGAAATAAATATCCAAACACAAAACCTGTAAAATATCTCGCAACGCATGGACAAAATATAATACAATAACAAAGATGTAAAACAAGTGACATAGTGATATAATCAAATGAATCATAAATAAGAATATCAGAGTGCAACAATTTTATAGATTGTACAAAAAATGAAATCGTAGAGTTTATACATCCCAAATCTCCAAAGTAAACTCTATAACTTTCTCTAAGATAATACAAGTATGGTATAGCTCTACATTACTGCATAACATAATATAAGCGATAGTCAGCTCCAAGTATAGATATATGAAAGCGTAGCCTTCTGCTCGTACTCTGTACATCTCCATGTGCTATCCATACCTCTTATCCCTAATCTACTCATTTAAGATTACCCGAGATAATAAGAAACAAGCATAAAATCTCGGGTCAGTAGTCTTGTGTGAGCGATACACCATATAAAAAATACTATAAAAATCGTATATAGCAAAATAAGAGCATTAGGTATGAAGAACCATACATGACATGTCCGTGCATCCAAAGAGTTAGAACAAAACAGTCAATATATGCTAATCTACTATAATTTCCGTACAAGTGTACTAAAATCGAAGTACAATGTCCAATGTCTAGGTCTATGATCGAAAATACCTACATCGTGTGACACCTTAAAGTACTAAAAACCATGGTAAACATAGCATCCATCAAACAATTCTCACCATCATTCGTGTGCGTTAGATATAAACTCGTATGAAACAATCGCAAACCAGGGAACTCAATCGAAATCCCGGCTTCATTGGTGCTCAAATCCATGCCACTTCGTAAGACTAGGAACTAGGCTCACAATCGTAAAAATCCAGAGTTATCTACTATCGCAAGATCAGGACACAATCGTACATCCAGGTGGGCGTCCCCATATACCCCTTCTTTATGAGCACACAAGAAACCTTCGAGTTATCAACGATCCCTTTGCACGCGTGTCCATAATGAAACTCAATCGTTAGTCTATCCAGGCTATCTCCATAGTAGAACACAGTCGCAAATTCTACTTGCAAGCCCTCATCATTGAACTTGCCCTTATGGATCACCATCACAACTCCTATCTTTAAATCGTCATCTTCGAAACACCTATAGACATCCATCGTAATTCGTAGAGCCATCGTACCAAAGTTCTGAAGTCGTCATCATCATCGTCGACGTTGTCGTGTCAAAGGGCTTACCATCGCTTCACTGATATCCGCATGAAATCCATGGTAATCCCGAGTCGTTCAGAGTCATCTACCTCATTCCACATCACTCATAAGAGCCCCGGAACACGCCATGAAAAAATCACCGAAGTATCACCTCACCACGACTAAAAATTTCCAACTCTCATTCCTATATGATGTTTTAACATAGCCTCCATGATGCTTTCCTAAGAGAACCCGAAGCTTCCTACCTCTCAACTCAAAGCAGCCCAAAAGCACCGAACCAATGCAAAATAAATGGACAACATTTTCTTCTCGGGTGCTGGATCAGAGCATTCCATTAAATCATCGAGCATGCTACGAAGCAACAACAAACCGTGAATCATGTTCGGTCCTCGACCATATTAATTACTTAAGTGATTTACCCTTCAAAATATTAAAATGTTAACAAATAACTTTAAAAATAATAATAATTCTAAATAAATAACTTTATAACAATATTAAAAATAAATAAATAACTTTTAAAAACAATATTAAATATATAACTTTTAAATACAATATTAAATATAAATAAATAAATAACTTGGAAAAAGATAGATAAAAAGGTTGGAATAAAATAGAAATTTAATCCTTTAGAATAAAATATTTTCGAAACACAATTTCAGATTTAAAATCATTTCCTGTCTCAAAACCTAATTCCAACTCAAATGGCAATTTATAGTATTTTTAAAATACTAATTTGAGGCCAATAACTACCCAACGTTTAACCAATATCGGTATTGATTTTTTAATCACTTAGGGTTTGACTTCCGAATATATAACAATGTCATAATCAATAGATTCAACAATCAGGTTTAATATCCAATAGTTTATATGACAGGAATATTATTGAAATTAAAATCAAAAATGGTGAGGAATCCTGTTGGATCCCTCCAACCTGTTCCTATGCATCGCCACTCATATATATTAATACATATATATAAATAAAATTCAATAGTGATGAGTAATCCTGTTGGATCCCTCCAACCTGTTCCTGCAATTTATTTCATATATTAGTTTGTTTCTACAGTGACAATTCATCAAAACCAAAAAATTAACATATAAATATCCAAACATCAAACCAATAAATTTTATCGACTATATAATATTTCTCGTTAACAAAAAAGGTGAGTTTAACTCACCGAAATTTCTGTTGTTGTTTTTGCATTCTAGTTCCGTCTTAATTTGAACAACGTTCGAATTTAGCATAAAATATCACTAGCTTCAATAGTCATCAATCCAATTCCATAATGTAATGCTTGACAATACGAACCTAACGTGACTGACCACGTTCGATTTGGGCCTAAACCAAATTAGATATTTAATTTACAAACTTCACTTTATTAAATAATATGTTATATTTCACTAATTATAATTAAAATTCATTACCCTTCTAATCAATTACTCATCCCCTTTCTTCTACAAACCCACTCCTATACGTGACCACTTCCCAAACATGCAACCCTGTGCCACTGACACCCCTTTTCCGACCACCTGACGGCGAACTGCAATCACTCGCAAACTCCGCCTCACTATCCCATCACAATGCACACCTCTCCATCTCGATCGCACCTCCGCACCCAAAAACGACGTGCCGCCCTCTAATCCTGACATCCCAGGTCGTGATTCCATTCTCATCACCGTCCGACTCCGATCATCGTCATCGCCATCTCCTTCATGCCCCGGGTCCATTCATGTTGACAAATCAACCTCCCAAGCCCTGAATCAAATCATGACCATCACCTTAGTTCACTGTAGCACGACGTTGCCCCTTTCAAACGTTGACCGGACCTCACCAAATCGTGGCCCCCGATGCTCCTTCAACCCACAGACTCAAATACGATATCCAATTCCCAAATCGTGCACTAAAACATTCTATTTTCCAAACCCTAGTTTTTATTCAAACAAAAGCTTCACTGTTAAACTTCAAACTAATGTTATGACCTTCATTATCTTGCCAAATGATAGATTTAGACGTATGTTACTCTAAGATTTTAGTTTTGTATTTTTTTTATTTCAATTTTAGAAGCTTGATTTTTGAAAGAGAAAACTAAATTTTCTCATATATAGCACAATGTATAAAAACGAGGGAAGGTATGGCAGAGCATTTGAGGGGTAAGGTGAAAGGTATGGCATGAACGTGGGGTAGGTATGGTTATAAATTATTATATATTATTTTATTTTAAATAATCAGCTCAACTTGTTCAAAAAATCTCAAACTCTAAACGATGCCTGCTGCTTGTTGTTCTATATGTAATACCTCTATTTCGAACACAGTGGAACTAGTCTTGAGACCTAATTCGTTCATATACAGAAGATGACTTTTCAAACCCAATTATTATATTAATTCCTGAAATTAATTTATATGCGTTTCGATCTCGCACGACCAAACGATACATTTGATCGCCTCGAAAATTGTCGGCATATAATAACTAACTATTACAGATCCAATGAAACTGGTTTCGTCCAATCTCGAGACAGTGTCCCGGAAATCTATTTTCACTCGTTAATTAAAACGAATTATTACCAAACCAATTTAAATCACTTTTAATTAAAAATTAAAAGTTACTATTATTATGCTTATTTTAAAAAAAATTGAATAAGCTCTCGAAATCATTTTTATTTGAATTAAATCCAAGATTTAATTATTAAGTAATTCCAATATTTGAAATTTAAGCTATTTAACTTATAAAAATAATAATTCAATATTTAAAATCAATTAAACATTTCAAAATCAATTGACAATATTCCATTCCAAAACAATATTCCATCTTGCATAATATAGCATGGTACGTTACCTAAGAGCTTCCATCGCCCATTTTTTCTCTTTGGAAGAGTTCCCATGGTAAAATATTCCCTAAATGGAGTCAATGTCTCCATCTCCTGGACCTCCAAGATATAATCAATATCCATCTCATCAATGCTTGGGAATTTCAGGGCTTCAGCTAGAACGATCCCTAATGGTTGCTCATCTCCAAAGTCGACCAATTTAACAAAAGAATCTACATTAGTATCTTTCCTCCCTGGGCATATGCGCAACCGTGTAGTGGTCAATCTCATCTACTATCTCCAACACTTTGACAATTAAGGGGCAAGTCGTGCACTCTTAGACTGAAACTCCTTCTTAACTTGACAACCCATCAATTGACAGCCAGTAAATATGTGTAGTGTTCATATTGCTAACTCCTTCGTTCTCTTGAGTCCACAATTAACGCCTCACACTCCATTCCATTATTTGTAGAATATAACTCAAGTTTCAAAGCATAGCATATCCTCGACCTTCTGGAGTAACCAAGACTACTTTTTCTAAAAAATCACGGTCATTAGATGCACCATCCACATAAATTTTCCATTTGGAAACTTTGATCATCTTCTCTTTCATCATTCTGTATAGTAAAGTCAACAATAAATCCGATAGAGTTTGTCAACGAATCGCCTTTCTGGGATGATAAGTGATTTCATATTGACTCATCATAATATTCCACTTCAATATTCATCATGAAGTCTTGGGGCAATGTAATTCTTGTCTAAGAGGTTCATCCATCAACACTCTTAATGGATGAGCCTAGAAGTATTATTGCAACTTCCTTAAGCCCATTAGTAAACAACAGACTAACTTCTCTAGTTTAGGATAAAAATTTTCCATGATAATAAACCTTTTATTAATATAATATGCTAGCCTTGGGATCATAGACTCCTCATGCACCAATGCTACACTTAATGAATGAGCTAATATTGCCAAGTAGATATATAAGTCCTCTTCTTCCAAATAATTTGATAGAATTTTCGGTTTCCAAAGATGTTCCAATAGTTGCTGAAAGGTAGCTTGACATTCATTCATCTATCGAAACTTCTCCTTTTCCTTCTTGAAGGCATCAAAGAATGATACACAGTTGTCTGTTGCTTTTGAGACGAGCTTACTCAAAGTAGCAACCTTACCCTTAAAGCTCTGCAATTTCTCTCTTAGTCCATGAGACGTAAACTATCTCAACACTTCGATGTATTTTGGATTAGGTTCAATGCACCTAGAGTTTACGATGAAGCCTAAATACTTCCCAAATGCGACTCCGAAAGAACAGTTAAATGGATTTGGTCTCATTCGGTATTTTTGAAGCATGTCAAACATTTTTGTTATGTTGCCTTTGCAGTGCGTTGACCTCCTTGACTTCACTAGCATATCATCAACATAGACCTCCGTTACTTGTCTGATTTGTTCCCAAAACATCCTGTTGACCAAATGTTGGTAAGTAACTCCAATGTCCTTCAAACTGAGCAACATCAACTTGAACTAGTGCAGTCCTAGTTCCATTATAAAGCTTGTAAGCTCTTAATCAGGGATGTGCATTGTAATCATATTGTAGCCAGAATATGTATCCATAAAAGATAGTAGTTTATGTCCAGCCATTCCATCCACGATTCGGTCAATCCGCGAAAATGGGAAGTATTCATTTGGGCATGCTTTATTCAAGTTTGAACAATAAATGCAAGTCCACCACTTTCTATTAGTCTTCCTAAACAAAACAGGATTTGCTACCCAGTTGGGGTAGAGTGGTTTATGGAAAAAGTTGTTTTCCAATAACTTATCTACCACTTCCTTTAACATAGCGAATCTATCTAATTCCATACTATGTTTCTTTTATTTCATAGGAACAAAAGTTGGGTTGCCATTCGATGCATGGCATGTAACTTCAAGTGAAATCTCGCACATGTCAAAATGAGCCCTGTGAACATGTATAGTTTCCCTTTTATAAACCCAGTTAGTTCCTTCTTAATCCTCATGTTGAGTTGAGATCCCTTTTTAATAACTTCATTGGATCATCTTCATCTACTTAAATCTCATCCATCAGCTCCACCGATCCCGACCTTGCCTCTTCTGACTCTTACTGTGGGTTTAAAGCATTATACTTATTGTTAATGGACTGAGTCGAGGCTCAAATGGTAATTACTATGAGTTTTGAGTTTTGTTCAAAAGAGATTTCTCTACACCCTTTATTTTTTCTTCTACATCGTGCTTCCTGCAGTTCCATGACTTAACATTCCCTTCAACTACTTTGATCGTCTTGGATCACCCTAACTCCGCCATTGTGGTAATCTTTATAATCAAACACCACAAAGAAAGAACAATCCTAAAATTGGCAAGAGCCGTTGGCCCAAAATGCATTGTAAGTAAAAGGTGCATCCACATGAATAAAGTTTTGTATCTGTGTTACTCTATGGGATTTCGATCCTAGCTGCATCTAAGCTTGATACATCTAACAATTGATCTTTCCTCTCCTGTAAATCCTTGAAGGTGGGATGTACAAAGCAACAAATCCTTCTTATCTAGCTGCATGTCATCAAATTCCTTCTTCAATAGAATGTTCACCGACCTCCCTCTATCAACTAGAACTCAAAGAATAGTAGCTGGCCCAATAACAGTCGTGACCACCAATAGATCGATGTTAGGTTCTTCAACCCCATCAATATCCCTATTCCTGAATACAATTTCATCATCTATCCTCTTTCGGTGCTTAGCGGGAGTGTCGTACTCAATTACATAGCACATATCTTATGGAGAATGGTTAAGGGAACACCCATAACGTTCCATATCATTCCTGCTCTTCCCTGCGGGATGCGGACCTCCTAATATTATATTAGTCACAAAGTCACGTCAAGGTAGTCTTTGCCCTTATCCATTGGTTTCTTCCATATCGCCCCAAGGTTGTTGCATATTGGGTTGATTGTTCATTTTTCGTCTTCATGTGGATTACTCACATATTGTTGTAATTGCTTCTTCCTGATCTATTCTTCGCTCATATCTTTCATATGTCTGCACTTGTTCGTATTGTGCCCACGAGTCTTATAGAAATGAAAATAATTTCATTACTGTTTCTCCTCTTTAGTGGCTTCTCTTAGAGTAGGCTTTTTACATCTCATCATGCCTTCGGTTCTTAGGTAAATGTTCTGCACAAAGTCGTTCAACTTCGTATATTTACCATCTAGAGAAAATTTAAAGCATTTGTTGGGGCCCTTCTTCTTTCCCTGGTATTATTATTCTTTCTCTTGTTATCATTGTTGGCGAGCTTCACTACTTTAAACAACGCTACTCAGTCCCACCCAACCGCCAATTTTAAACCTCTTCTCCATTTATACCTCTTCCAAGTGCATAAATTGGTTTTTATAGAAGTCCTCCAACATGGCTGGCTTCTTCAAAATTAGTCATTTCTTGAGATTGGAATCACTGTTCACTCCACCAACCGGCCATCAACACCAAACTATCCTTCAGATTTCAAACTTTTGTCACAACCACGTTAAACCTTTTCTGGAACTTTCCAACAACTCTTCATTCCTTTGCTGCATATTCGCAAATGAAGCACATCTTGGGTTGGATAGAGTGAACGTTAAACTAATTAAAATTTTTATTTTCCAATTGATCATAAGATTATATGGATCTCGACTCATGCATGTAGAACCAAATCGTAGCCAATCCCTCAGTTATCTGCCCTTATACCACACATGTGCCAACCATACTTCAATAAGTGTTACAAAGGATCCATGGCATCAAAATTTCCTTAAATACTTTACTGCTCTAATCTCTGTTGTAAACGAATTAGGACTAGAAGCAATTTCCTAATTATCTTCATGTTTATCTTTCTGGAGCAGTCTCCAAATTGCCTCATTGATCATTTCATTAGTACCTTCGGCTTCCTTGGACGGCGGTCATCAAGTGCATCACCATGCACTCGATTCTGCAAGGAATCATTACGGCAACGATCTGAGCTGTCATGGCTCGCATCGCGACGCTTAGGCCTCTTCGTTTTAGGGAGTTCATTCATCCTGACCTCCTATGTTGTCGGTCGGGACTGCGTCCCCTAGACCTACGTATCCTATAGGCATTCTTATCAGCATTTCTACTAGATCTTCCACAAGTAGGACTCACAACATGAACATCACCTTCACCAACATCATTACCAACATTATTCCTTCTCCTTGATGTATCAGCACCGATACATCCTGAAGCTTGTACACATGTTTCAGTTTGATAGTCTTGATTTCCTTCCTTGTTTGCAGTGCCATCTCCAGCACTTCCCTTTTTCTCATTTGTCTTCCAACGAACATCCTTCATCTAATCTAGCTGGAGATCTTCATCTACCTCCTTGATCTTTTGAACGATATTCTTCTCCCTATAGTGGTTCCTCAAACTTCCAAGCTATTCTCGGATATCCCACTATGTTGCTTCCATCTTTTGATTCACAATAATTATCATCCCATCCAATACCACTCTAGTCACCAGATCGGGTATAGGTTGAGTAGATCTATCACTCCTATCAACGTTTTCAGCGTTCGCCCATTAGATTCTTCAATGATTGGCCTTCCTTGGTTCTTTTTTGGTCCCATTTCGTCAGATCCCTTTGAAAAATTTATCCAAATCCTAGTAGCAATAGAGATCTAGCCTTATCTTCTATTTCTTAGTGAAAGCACAAAAAATGTTAGTAAAAAAAGTTGGTCTAACACCATAAAGTTGTATTTTTTGAATAAATCACAATCATAAATGAAAGAATTATATCTATAGATAGCAAATCAGCAAGAAGAATGAAAAAAGTAAGAACAAGAGTAAGAAAGAGAATAGAACACAATTTTTTTTAGTTGGTTCAGCTATGCCTAGATCCACTTTGTCAATGTTTTATTATTTGATTCACACTAGATCTACTGCAAGTACAGCTCGAAATTCTGTTTCAAAGTTGTAATGGCAGAGTTTCCTCTAGGTATGAATAAGCAGAGTGTTCAGATCCCAAAACTACTTTTCCTGTCGAAGCGAACCTCTTATTTATAGTTGTACTAGGATATATTTGGGCTTTAGATTCTTCTGCTCGCACTTGAATTTGGCAATCAATCAAACCAAATATATTAAGGAAGAAATTAGCGTGAAATATCCCGAATCTTATGATCTTGATGGATCAGTAAGAAAGTTAAGATTTTGAAGGGAATCCATGGATCGCCACAGATTTTAGATTTAGCTAAATTTCTTTGTTTTCTTACTTACATTGATATCTACGTTTTTAATAAGGAGGCAAAATAATAAATTTGATGGATTCATATTGAACCATCCATGAATCGGCGTCGATCCATGGACTAAGGAAATTTTGCCACCTCTTCTTTACTTGCTCTGCATACTTGATCATCTTTGAGTCTGACATTCATTTCTTCATCATTTCGTAGTCAAATTCTATCAAAACGTCGCTTGAAAAAATACCGAAAATATAATCTTTGTAATCAAGCACTTTGGGTTTCAGATTTATAATAAGGAGAATAAAACGGAACAACCATTGCGGAATTGAAAATGACACATTGACATCGGACTCGTTTGACGTCAACTTTTCAATCCAACGGTTTTCTCCAAAAAATTAATTTTACTCTTTCATACTTTCTTACTTTAAACGTGTAATAATAACGGTGTAAAAAGTGACTGCGAAAGTCATTTATAGTCAACTCAATTTTTTTTACCTTCATTTTCACTATACTCATGTATCCTATTGAATCTCGGTCGTACATCACATAATTTAGTTACTGATTGGATTCCACCATACTATTAAAATAACACAATGATCTAAAAATTAACCGCTGAGATAAAGTTGGCACATAAAGACATATAAAACGAGAACGGAGGAAATGAGGTCATATACATAGAATGGTTTTTAAAATCAATGAGTTGAAACCCAGTCGACAAACTAGAAAACATAGAAGATAAAAATACACATAAAATCACGTGGAAAGGATTAATAAAGTCAGTTTTTCACTGGAATAAATGGCCTCTCCACCATTCGTTTTTGTCAAATATGAACAAAAAAAATAGTAGAAAAAAAACATAGTTTGATAAGACGTTGTACTAACTTTCCAAGTTTTTTCTGGACTGATAAGGTCGACGAGGAAAACAATAAAATGACATCGTAGGTTCCACCATTGACAGATTTGAAGGAAATGGAAAATGACACCTCTTGTTCTTTTTTCCTGACAGCATACGTGTGTTAGTAAAACATATATACTTCCTTCTTTGGTCATTTACTTTAAAATCAACTTTGCTTTGTAGAAAAAAAATTGTAATGGCTAACAGCAAATTTCTCCTCTTTTTAGTCGCTTTTGCTTGCACTACATCGTTTGTCAAAAAGCAAACAGATATAAATGAACTAATTGAAATTTTGACGCTGAACTGATCATCACATATTGTATTTTATGCAGACAAAAAATAAGTGGAGAATGACAGGGATATGGGTCGTCCTTTTATACTATGTTGTATGTTTGATCTTTCAAGTTATTTGAAATTATGTCAATTAATGCAGTATAAAGCATAATGGTTTAAATGTGTTACCACAATTCCCTCTTCTTTGTATCGTTTTCTTACAATCTAAATATCATCCTCCATTACTTAATACCAAAATGAAAGGACTTCCATGCTACAGCGTGTACGATCGGAGGGAATTATTCAAACGTCAAAGATCGGTTCCTACACTGGTTTTCCGTCGAAAGGTGGTTTTTAATAGAGTGACAAATGTAATTTTGAAGCAAAAAAATTATTCCATTACACTTAGTTTTTTCATGGTGTTCGGAAGAAAAAATTGGTGCTTCTTTTGAATACTTCAAATTTAATGATATAATGTTTATTTTATATGTTATATTTTTAGAAAATCGTCAAAGATATGTTATATCAACTATAATACATTAGTGATTTTCTTTTCCGAAGGAAACTGGAGAGTTATTGATTCATTAAGTTTGAATATTACGTATTACAATTTCTTAATTTTACATTCTATTCGAAATTAACATGATCTAATTTGTTCTTTTTTTCTTTTAAAGGTTAATTTTTATAAAATTTTTTAGAAAACAAGAATGGTACTTTACTTCTGCAGAGCAATTACTTCGACGTCTCCGAGATTTAAACCCATGACCTCGTTTTGGGCGTCATACCACTATTAACTTGAGCTAGTGTACTTTGACCTAACTTTTATAATTTTAATAACTTACTCTTGATAACTATTTTTTAGTATAATATTTATCTTTTATTAAGATATATACGCAATTTCACAAATTTTGGAATGGTTCTCATAGTCTATGAAAATTAAATTTGCACAACAAAACCCTAGAGTTGAATATTAATATCTCATATATCGCACAACAAAACCCTAGAGTTGAATATTAATATATACAATCTTTCAATATAAATCACAATTATAAATTTTTAGATTATTATTTTAACGCATGGCTTTTTCGAGCCCGAATGATGGCATTAATACATCCACAGTATTCAGTGTCGAGCACCCAAGTGCCGAAAAGACAGATTGTTGGGGTAAGGAAAAAGAAAGAAAAGAAAATGAATAAAAAAGAGGAGAACAAAAACAATATAATCTAACATATGGAATGATAACCTATAATATCAAAAGACAGGACATAGAGCTATTCTAATATATATAGCATTTCCCCGTTACTAACAAAAGTGTTATCATCGGCCTGCATAATTATAACAGCTTGTCCTTATAGTTGCTGATATATATATTTTAAGTAATGCAACAGAAATCAATACTACTGTGGGTAAAACATCCAGCTCCTCTCTATGAGCCCAATGAACATCAATGAAAACCTGCATTTCTCAAACTGCATGAGAAAGCACCCATGGAAATAAGAAGAAAATAAGAACATGGATTAGACATAAGTCTGGTGTGAGAAACTCAAAATATGTGATTAGCATATAACAGTATTTTTGAGATCGTGGTAACGGTTATACCTACAAAAGAACCAAATTCATTTAAGTAGTACATATTGCGATATGATAGATAATGTCTAGGGTGGAGAATATAAATTAAAAAATAGCCGTGATGCTTAAATTAATCACATCACAACAATATTAGAGTATATTTAAAACTGCTAAGATACATTAGCATATGGATTTTCCACGGAGACCTCCCTAGTAAACCAGGACAAATCTCCATGACAAGGATTAGAAACTACCTTCCTAGCGTCGTATAACTCTAGATAAAATATATATCATAAGGTAAACACATTTGACCCACACCCAAACACGTAAATCAAGTATCATCAGCTCCCACTAGCCAACATATCGAAAGCATCTCTAGGTATGGAGTTGATGTACCCCTTATGGGTTAGCTAAACCCCTAGATTGTTCATCATACTCTATATTTAGTCATTTCTCGATGGTGAAGTCACGTTCAACATATCAACACATGAGCCAATATAACACCCCGTGATTTTACGATAATTAATTAAAAAGAAATTTTATAAATAAATAACAATACTAAAAATAGAATTTTTGCAAACTTCAGAATTTGGCTACGAATCTTACACCATTAAGTTTGTGGTCATTTTCTAATTAATTTTCATATACAAAGTTTTCTGATCGAAGTTCGAACGAAAAATTTATTAACGTTTGAAGTTTTAGAATCAGAAATAATTTTATATGTAATTACGGTAATAAAATAAATTAAATATTTAACTGATAACGTTAATGGAAACTTACATGGTAAGGAATGTAAACGTTAAATGAAATCTAGGGAAAATAAATGTTAATGGAAACAAATCATCATGGTTAATCAAACAAGAAATGAAACGTAAAGAAATCGAGCAGTATAATTAACAATCATGAATGCCAATGAATCACCATAAAACAAATGACACAGTTGACTAGAGACGCACCCAGGTCGACCGGTAGCGGTCAGCCCTTGGTTTACAATGGTCAACTATTTCCTTTGTTAAAACGACAGTAAATTATGACCTAACGGCCTGGATTTAACAAATATTTTCTTGACGCATAGGATTGATTCTAGAGCTTATAAATACAGGCCTGGTTTCTAACTTCTCTTCTCATATTTCCTGGGTCACAGAGTGGAGCTCTTCCATTCTCTTTTCTCTACAATTTCTCGAATTTTAAAAAAATAGTATTATATATATATATATAAGTAAAGAAATGCAGAAAATGAGAGAATAGAAGAATATGATCGATTCTGAATGTGGAAACAAAGGTAAATAGTGAATCTTAAACTCAAGTCTAATTTAATTCAATTCTTTCACCAAATCTGTAACTGTAATAGGTGTATACCCTTTTTATATTTAGGATCTAAGTAAGAGAGATTAAAATAAAAAAGTAATGGATCTAGATCTAGAAAATTAGAAAGCTAAAGCAAAGTGAGTGGGAAATTACATATTTTGTAGTAATATTGGATTTATATCATGTAGATCAATATCATTTATACCTACATATAAATCACTATTTGGATATTTAATTTGAATCGGACTTGAATTTGAAGTGGTTTTATAGAGATGGTCGTTATAGAAGAACTTAGGAAATGTCTTATATTTGGCATATTCTATATAATTTTTTAAAGAGATCCCTAGAGGTTTCTCACCATGATTATGATTTATATTGCATATATTGTTTATTACAAAATGATTGAATGTTCAAAAGATTGTTAGTATATAGAAAAATGGCAAAACTTTCAAGTATATAAAACTGCCCTAGTTGTTAGTCATTTAGAACGATCTACAATAGCACTTTTTAGCTGCTATCTTTGTTCTAAACCCATTTTACATCATTCTGGAAATGTTGTAGTTCTTGTTTTGAAGTTTAATTGTTTTAAAATGACTTAGTTTAAATATTTCTCTTTAATTGTTTTACTGGTCTTTTCTAACCCATATTATAGTATTTTAAAAGTGGTTTGGGAATTTTTGTATATTTTTAATAATTAATTATGAATTATAAAAGTAGAAGGCTTATTTTTAAACAAAATAAAATATGATTTTTGTAGTTTTAGATAAATTATAAATTAGATATTTTTAAGCAATATTTTAAATAAATGTTTAAATCATAATTATAAGTATATATTACTTTTATATAATTTTTAGAAAATTAGTTAATTATTTTATTAAAGTTTTAAAAAGCCTTCGTAATATAATATCTTTAAATTTAATTATATTAGCTTTATAAATAAATTAGTATATATATCGTTTTAAAAAGGGTGTTTAGTTATAAATATTTTTTTGTAAAAGGGTTTAGGAGCTGCATAAGTAGTTTAATCGTGCTTTGTTTGTTTACTTGTTTATGGAAAGTAATTAATATTATACTCAGCACTGAAAGTCGATAAAGTAGACCTGTCAATCTATAAGAGTTCAGAGTTATGTTCAAGTTGGGTTTAGAAGTAATAGTGCTCTAACCTACAGGCTTCACTTTTGACCAAGGGAGAGTAAATTGAGAATGTTAAAAACATGATAAGTATACAAAACTTGATTTCCATAAGAATCGTTTTTAGAACTAAATAGTCGATTACTCGATTGATCGAAATTGACCAATTGAATTTGGAAGTAAATGAAAACTTCATGGCTTAATATGGTTTCAGATCCTCGGGGAGGACTCATTGGTATGAAACGTCTCTAGCTTTAAGAATTATATATATATATATATGAGATCCTCCAAGAAGGATTCCTTTATATAAAGTTTGTTTACTTCTAAAAAAACGGGAACTGAGTTAGCCGAAAATTCATCGATTTAGTTTTGAAGTGTCCTTGATCGGATAACTGTATTACTTACCGAATACCACTTCAAAACTAGTTTATGTTTCTACATTTTGGAGGCGGTTGTGAAGTGGAATGTTATAGATTTGAACTGTCTATCCTAAGGTTAAGTCCAAGGGGAAAGTCATCATCACATTTCATACTAATGTCATAAAGTTTTACTGTCTATCCTACGGTTAAGTCCCAGGGAGATTTCAACATTAGAATTTGTTAGACGACTTATGTTGGAATCCATACAGAGATTTTTGTTCTATTCGAGTGATGAGGAGTCGTGTGAGAGGTGTCATACATGACCTTATCATCGGAAATGGCTAAAGATAGAGTAGGATGAACAATCTGTGGTTTAGCTAACCCAAAGGGATATGTCAGCTCCATATATAGAGTATGCTTATCGATGTTGCTAGTAGGAGTTGATGATACTTTATTCCGCATGTTCGAGCATGGGCCAGTTGTGTTTACCTTATGGTATATTTTACCTAGAGATATATGATGCTCGGTAGGTAAATGATTCTTATGCATGGGGTCGACTTTAGTTTACTGAGAGGGCCTTCACGAAAAATCCATATGCGAATGTACCTTAGCGGTTTTGGATGTACTTCTAATATTATTGTGTTGTGGGATACAAGCAACATGGCCCTTTTTTGATTTATATTCTACCCCCTAGACATTATCTCTTACATCATTATACTCATTTATCAGATGGTTTGGTTTCTATTGAGGGAAAAACTATTATGGTGATTCATACAGTCTCAAAAGTTACTGTTATATAGATGCATGTTTCTTGAGCTTCTCATATAAGACTTATATCTGACATGTGGTTTGTATTTTTTCCTAAATTCATCATGTACTCTATCGAGTTGGTTGAGTAAAGCAGATTTTCCTTTGGATGCTTTAGAGCTTCAGGAGATGAGCTGGAGGCTTCCATCTATCTATCTATTTATATTTTTGTTGCATTTTTATTTTGCATGTATTAGCATTATGAGGATAGGTAGTTATAACTATCTAGGCTGATGATAGTATTAAGATTTAGTAATTTCAAAATTACTTTGTATTTTGGAGTAACCCTTTATACTATTTTTCGGATGTTGTATTTTATCGTTCCATTGTGAGATTCTGATATTATTTTCTTTCATTCTTTCTTGTTCTGTTTCATTTTCTTTTTATTTTACCCTACAATCTATCATTCTAGCACTTGGGTGCTCAGCACACGAATACTGTGGATGTATTAGTGTCGATATTCAAGGATCGAATGGTCGGGTCATTACATGCGGTATCAGGGCGAAGGTTTAGCGAATACCTTGGCTTTAGTTAGGTATAGCTCATTAGAGATAGGATAAGTGACAAACTAGAATTAGTTGAGTGTATTATGTATATACGAGAGCATATTTGTATTTTTGTTAAACGTACTCTTTTATAGTATTTCCTTAGGAATAACCCTTCCTTTGAAATAACTATCCTTGAGTGTCGTAAAGATGTTTTGCTACGTTCGGGTAATAAGAACTATGAGTACTAAAACTGCTATTTCCAGAGGTAGAGGCAGGAGGAGTAGTATAGTTACTAATGGTGGGAATCGAGCATAGAGAAATGCCACTCCTATCGAGGAACCGATGGTGAATGTTGTGCAAGAGGTCGTGTAGGTTCAGCCACATATGAACTTTACTTCGTTATGTCATGACTTTGGAAGGTTTGGCGGTAAGAGTTTCAATGGCATTGAGACTATTATAGAGGTTCAGATCACTTGGCATAGCTTGTGTGATAGGATATTTGGAAATATGAAGTTGGATGATGCAACACAACATCATTTGGTATCGCGACATCTTACTAATGCTACTATGGATTGGTTAGGTTCAATCACTGCAGATATCTCAAAGAACCACTTCTCTTAGGTCTAATTCAAGGAAGTGTTTGAGATGAAGTTTGTTCTGAAGGCAAAAAGATTATGTTGTTTAGGAGATTTCTAGATCTAAAACAGGGGGCTATGTCAGTTGATGAGTGTGATAATAATTTCAATGCATTATCTGGGTTCGGGTTGGTGATACACCGTTGAAGAAGAAAAAGTTGATCTTTAGAGAGATGGGTCTAGAGTTTTAGTAGGACATGACAAATCATATCTAGGGATCATTTGTGAATCTGATAGTTATGTATTTGAGTTTCAAGAGTTTGGCACCAAAGCCATTTGTATCTGCGCCTACTAGGAACAACAAGCATAAGCTTTAACCACCAGAGGATGTTATCAATTTAGCTTGCTATAAGTGTGCACAGAAGGGACATTTTTCTTAGTATTGTAGGTCAGGTGGGGGAGGACAAGCGGAAAAAGCACCGATAGTTAAAGCGTCATTAGTTAAAGTGCCATTGCAAAGGCACCAAAGCTTGAGCCATAAGCAGCCAAGGCATAGTTTGCACCGAAGAGTTGTTACAACTGCCACCAACCAGGTTATTTTTAAGATGTTGTTGTATGCTTCAGAAAGGATAACAGCCTAGGGTTTTCGCTCTTGCTACAACACCTTCCCCTTCTGTAGATGCAAAGGGGAAGCAGGTTCTCTAAAGGTATATTATCTGTTTATAGCATTCTTGTTCATGTTTTGTTTAATACTAGTGCTTCTCTTAGTTTTATATCATGTGATCTTGTTGATAGATTGAAACTGGAGCCAGTTATGACTTTTGACTCTATTTTGTGTATCAAACCCTATATGGGGGCTTGGCTAATCTTAGTATGATATGTTTAGGAGTTTCGGTTACTTTTTTGACCAATTCCTTCCATTTGATATGTATGTTCTTAGGTTTTTGGGGTTTGATATTTTACTAGGATGGATTGGTTGTCTCGGAACCATGTAGTCCTTGATTGCATTAAGCAAACTGTTGTATTGAAGAAAGGAATGAAGTTTCTGGTAGAGTCTTATGAAGGACCTAGCTAGATATGCGTAGTTTTCTTTATTCTCTTGATGCGACAGAAGGGGAGTTGGGGTAGATCTTTGTGGTGCATGAGTTTGCACATGTGTTTAAGGAGGTGTGTGGTTTACCACCTCATCACGAGATTGAATTTCGTATTGATTTGTTTCATGATGCTAAATCTATTGTGATTCTTATGCATAGGCTATCACCAAAGGAGAAGTTAGATTTAGCTATCAATGATTTATTGCGTATAGGCTTGATCTGACCTAGTCGATCGAATTAGGGAGTGTCGGTGGTCTTTGCTATGAAGGCGAATGGTTCCTTAAGACTTTATGTGGATTACCATGAGCTCAATAAGTGGACAATTAGGAACAAGTATCTCTTGCCTAGATGACTTATTCGATCAATTTCATGGTTTTTGGGTATTTTATCAACTAGATCTTGCCATAGGATTTCATCAGTTAAAGGTAGTAGAGGAGAGTGTACATTTGGAAGCTTTTAGGTATGATAAGTTTTATGAGTGGTTAGTTATGTCGTTCGGCCTAGCTAATGCTTTAGCATATTTTGTGGGCATGATTAATCGGGTTTTCCAAGATGTGTTAAATAAGTTCGTTCTTATATTGATGATATTATGGTCTACTCTAAGAACGAGGAGGAGCATACTCACCATTTGAGGGTTGTATTAGAAACATTGAGAGAGCATGTGTTAAAAGCTAAGTCTAAAAGTGTCACTTTTGGCGGCTTGAATTTAGGTTCTTAGGACATGTTGTCTCGGCGGAGGGCATTTCTATTGATCTAGCAAAGGTTGTGGCTGTTCAGATTTAGAGGAGGCCAGAAAGCGCAATCGAGATTAGAAGCTTCTTGGGATTAGCTGGTTATTATCAGAGGTCTATTCATGAATTCTTGAAGATTGCTTCGCACTTAACGAATTTGACTAAGAAAAACGTTAAATTTTTTTGGAATGATAAATGTGGGCAATCATTCAAAGAGTTGAAGGCATGGTTGACTATCACTCCTATTCTAATTGTTCTAGATGGAAGTGAGGTTTTAAAATGATACTTATGGGAAAGGTTTAAGTACTGTGTTGATGCAGCATGGAAGGGTCATTGCTTATGCCAGTCGCCAACTCAAGCCCCATGAATCGAGGTATCCGACCCATGACTTGGAGTTGTTAGCAGTTCTTTTTGCATTAAAGTTGTCGAGGCATCACTTGCTTAGTGAGAAGTTTGAGTTGTACACGGACCATAAATCCTTGTAGTATCTTTTGACCTAGAAGAACCTCAACATGAGAAGGCAAATGTAGCTAGAGTTTCTCGTGGCTTATGATCTTCATATTTTGGATACGCTCGGGAAAGCAAATCATGTACCTGATGCGCTTAGTAGGAGGTATGAAGTTATGGTGAATTTGAAAGTATGTTCGACCCTTATTGTTCGTGTTGAGGGTAATCAGCAGTGGGATGTCCGACTTGCAAAGATAGTTAATGCAGCGAGTGAGAATAAGGCACCTAGAGGTGGCCGGGATTTGAGGTTGATGGCCGTGATGTAGTGAGGATGAATGGAAGATTATTTGTTCATGACATTGATGGGATTAGGCAAGAGGAATTGATAGAGAGTCATCATTCATGACTTACAATACATCCAAGGGTTACCAACATGTATCAAGATATGAAGCGCACTTTTTAGTGGGAAGGTATGATGAGGGATGTTTCCGTCTTTATGAGTAGGTGTTCTAACATCCAATATGTCAAAGGCAGCCACCAGAGGATAGCTGGAATACTTCAGCCACTCGAGATCTCTAAGTAGAAATGAGAACAAATATCGATGGACTTTATAGACGGGCTACCTAGGTCGAGGAAAGGTAACAGAGGTGTTTAGGCTATAATGGATAGACTAACTAAGAATGCATATTCTTACCGGTAAAGACTAAGAGGACAACTTATAATTTAGCTAAGTTGTATGTTAAGGAAATTGTCATACTTCATAGAGTTTCTTGTGATATCATGAGCAATAGAGATCTGATATTCACAAGCCAGTTCTGGAAAGGGTGACATGATGCTTGGGGCACATAACAGAGCTTGAATACATTTTACCATCCTCAGACTGATGGACAGACGGAAATGGTCAACCGTGTCTTAAAGGATTTGCTTCGGGCTTGTATGTTGATTTCGAGTTCGTGGGAAGAACATTTACTTCTTGTTGAGTTTTCATACAACAACATTTACCGGGCTAGCATCAAAATGGCACCTTTTGAAGCATTATATGGAAGGTTTGGCAAATCTCCTTTGTGTTGGGTAGAACCTAAAGATCAACTAATACATGTACCGAATATGATTCGAGAGGCGTCGGAAAAGGTAACAGAGATTCGAAAGCATATAAAGGAAGTGCAGAATTGGTAGAAGAATAATGCAGATAAGAGGCATAGGGATTTAGAGTTCTCAGTTGGGGACTTTGTTTTCACAAAAGTTTCTTCAATGAGAAGTGTCATTTGGTTTGGAAGGACGGGAAAGTTGGCTCCTCGTTATATGGACATTTCCTATACTAAATAGGGTGGTACACTTTCGTATAGATTCGAGTTACTGGTTTAGCTATCGGGTGTGCATAATGTGTTTCATGTATCGCATTTGTTTTAAGTATGTGCATGATCCTTCGTTGATAGTGGAAGCATCGCAGTAGGAGGACTTAGAGGACATGCCCGACTTAACTATTTTCAGGCAACCTTTTCGCATTGTTGATCGAGATGCAAAGCGATTGAGGACTAATTTTGTAAAGTTGGTTTAGGTACAATAGGGCGAGGATGCTAGGGAGTGTACATGAGAGAAGGAGAATAGTATAAGGGAATCCTATCCGGAGTTGCTTCTAGATTAGTGGTTTCTTATCTTACCATAGCTTTTGTAGTGTATTCACCATTTAAGGTGGAGTAACTTAGTATGTATTTTGATTTGTGTTTTGGTTGCTATATAGTTTCAATAGTACTCTTTATATGTACTTGTTCTTCTGTTCTTCTTTGGTTGTCGTTCTTTTTTGAATTTCAAGGATGAAATCTTTTAAGGGGGTAGATTGTAGCGACCCATAATTTTGAACATTTTATCTTTGAAAATCTGAACATTTGAAATATGGTGAAGTGTTATAAATATGATTTTATAATCTTATTAAACTCCTTTTAATTAATAACTAATAATAGAAAACTTGTTTTTGAAATTTGTTTACACAAATAAATACTTCGAAGAAATATCGATAATGTGATCGAAAATTGTTTTATCAATGAACAAATTTTTCTCGGTAAAAGCTGTTCTAACTTGTTGTGCGTTCCTAATATATTAACATGAAATTAATTAGAAACTAAAAATACTTTCATGATTTATGGCTAACTAAATGTGAATAGTAACAAAATATTAAAAAATGGGTTAAGGAGAAGATATTTTGGTGAATAGTACTTTAGATATTTAATTGGATATATTCATTTTTGCTTGTGAGGTAGAAAGAAAGTTACATGGAAGGGGGTGAGGCTTGGCCGGCTAAAAGAGGTGAGGGGATGGGCATGGTGATCCCTTAAATGCTTATATAAAGGACCATATACACGTAGAACCACTTCGACAAATTTATCATAGCTCTTAATCTCTTTTCTCTTCATAAATTACTAAACACAAAGCATCTCAATTCAACTAAAACTCCCTCTAAACTCTAGTATATGTCTTACAACAACATAGCAACACCTTTCATCAACTTGAAGCTAAAAGATTTGGAGCACACAACCCTAAACAAGCAAGGGCCGTGAGCACCTTGATGCATTTTTTCCTTAGGCTGTAAGCAAAGATTGAGGTTGGGATAATTTTGCGAGCTTGCAAAGTTGAGATAGGAAGTGGAAGCTTATGCTTAGTTATTTACTTGTTGAAATTGAGCTAACTCACCATTTGAATGAATACAAAGTGCATATATGCTTGTGTTTGATTATAGTTTTATGCTAGAATTGATATTGCTATATTCATTTGTGATTCTTGCTTTGGAAAGCAAATGACATATGTAAATGATATATTTGGACTTATATGATTTTCTATGACTTGTTTCATAGCCTTGACATGAAGGACATAGGGTTTGGTTGGACTTTGATTTGAATTGACCTGAACTTGAAGTGGTTTTATAGTGATAGTCGCTATAGAAGAAGTTAGGAAATGCCTTGGGTTTGGCATTTTCTATAGAATTTTGTAGAGAGACCCATATTGGTTTCTTACCGTGATTATGATGTATATTGCATATATTGTATACTGGAAAAAATTGGGTGTTAAAAAGATTGTTAGAATAACGAAAAATGGCAAAACTTTCAAGTATATAAAACTAGCCCAATTCATAACAATTTACAACACTCTATGTAACACTTTTTAGCTGTTGTCTTTGCTCTAAACCATTTTACAAGATTCTAGAAATGTTGTAATTTCTGTTTCGAACCTTAATTGTTTTAAAATGACATTTATTTTAAGTATTTCTCTTCATTCTTTTTAGTAGTATTTCTAATTTATATTAGAATATTCTAAAAGTAGTTTGGAATTTTTATATATTTTTAATAATTAAATATGAATTATTATGGTAGAAGGATTATTTTCAAATAAAAGACAACATGCTTTTTGTAGTTTTAAATAAATTATAAAATAGATATTTTTAAGCAATGTTTTAAATAAATATTAAACCATAATTTTAAGTATATAGTTTCTAGAAAATCTGTTAATAGTTTTATTAAAGTATTAGAAAGCTTTTGTAATATAATATCTTTTAAGTTGTTTTTAGAATTTTATTAATTATACTAGCATTATAAGTAAATTAGTGTATATATATATTTATATATATCATTTTAAAAAGGGTTTTAAGTTGTAAAAAAATGTTTTATAAAAGGGGTTAGGAGTCGCTTAAGTAGCTCTACCGTGCTTTATTTGTTTACTTGTTTATGGAAACTATTAATACCATACTTTGCACTAAAAGCCGACAAAGTAAAGTTGTCTATTTGTAAGGGCTAAGAATGATGTTAGAGTAGGGTTTAGAAACAATAGTGCTTTAACCTACTGGCTTTACTCTTGACCGAGGGAAAGTAAGTTGAGATGGTGGGAAACATGATAAGTATAAGAAACATGATTTTCATAAATAATCGTTTTTAAAACTAGATAGTCGATTAGTTGACTAATTGAACTTAACCAATTAACTTGGAAAGTACATGAAAGCTTTACAGCTTCATATGGTTTGAGATCCCTCAGGGAGGACTCATTAGTATGAAACATCTCTAGCTTTAAGAATTATTTATATATGAAATCCCTTGGAAAGGACTTGTAACGACCCGTAATTTAATCGCTTTGAATTTGAATATTTAATATATTTTTAAATATTTAAATAATAGATTTTATAACTTAAATATAACTCTTTTTAGTAATAACTAATGATGGTAAAGTTGTTTTAAAGTTTGGTTCACAAAAATAAGTAGTTCGGAGAAAAATCGAAAATGTGACCCAAAACCATTTTTCGGATTTTTGACTTTCCATAGACCAAAAGTTATCAGAATGTGTTGTGTACACTAGTGCACACATTTATATAAATAACATATGCTTTTATTAATGAAGTAATTTGATTATATTTTGGTTTAAAAATATACTTAAGAAATAAAGTGAACTTTGAATTTTCTTTTTTAAAATAAAAAATCAATAAAATTTCAAAAACCAAGACAAACTACATTTCAAAAGGAAATGAGGTGATGGTTGAGTGTGGAGAGGTAGCTTGCATGTGGATTAAGGCAAGAAGGAAGGTGATGTGGCATGATTTTTGTGGAGAGTATTGGATATTTTGATAAAAGGATTATTTTGGTAAATTTCCATTTTACATTTTTTATAAAAGAAGTTTCATTTCCTCACTTTCTCCTATACCTCATTTATTTTCATTTTCAGTTTTTTCTCTTCTTTCCATCCTTTTCTCTCCTTCCATGGAATTTTTGTTAATATAATTTAAAAAGTTGCAACCTTTTCTACTTTTTCCTTAAACAAAATCACTAAAACATCTTCCTTTCTTCTCTACATCACTCCTTCACCAAAACTTGACCAAAAGCTCCCATTTTTAGCCAAGGCCGAGCCTCCTAGCCATTATGGCCGAAACATATTAACCCCCTCTAGCCTCTAAAAGTTAATTTTTTTCAAAGAAAACGCTAGGTTCGTGTACGGTTTGAGAAGTGTGGTAGTTTTGTTAAAGTTCGTGTTGATTCAGGTGAGTAAGCTCACTTTAAAAATCAAGTTTTAAACTTTATTATTTGTATAATAATCTTTGTTGTTTACTTATGTTTAATAAGTGTATGGAATGATTATTGTTTGGTTTTGTTCCCTCTTGGAAGCGATTGTCACATAGGATGTTTGTAGGGGACTTGACATGAAGTCGAAGTGTTTATAGCGAATAAGTCGCTGTTTATAGCGAATAAGTCGCTATGACACACCTCAAAGTGTATAAGCTATAAAGTGACAAATTTTACCTTACCTTGTGAATGTTGTTTACATTTGTGTATATATATGCTTATGAGTATGAGATCTTTGGATGAATATATATGACATACATAACGTTTTATAGAAGTGTCCGTATAACAACTATCGCTATATCGACACTTTGAAAATTTCATCTCTTTTGAAATCTTTTGTGTGTGATTTCATGCTTTGGTTTCACAAAGTTAATTAATCATTTTAATAATGATATTTTAAAGTTAATTAATCAATCATTATAATAATGGTATTTAAAGTTAATTAATCATTTTAATAATGATGTTTTAAAGTTAATTAATCATTTTAATAATGATATTTAAAGTTAATTAGTCATTTTAACAATGATGTTTTAAACTTAATTAACATTTTAATAACAATATTTAAAGTTAATTACTCATTTTAACAATGATGTTTAAAGTTAATTAATCATTTTAATAATGATGTATAAAGTTAGTTAACCATATTAATAATGATGTTTAAGGTTAACTAGTCATTTTAATAATTATATTTAAAGTTAATTAATAACTTTAATAAAGCTATTTAAGTTGATATTTGCGATGTGAAAGCCAAGCACAAGTTCGATGTTTTAAAAGTTTAAAAGTTTGATTCAGTTATGGAAAGTATAAGAAATCAAATTTCCATAAGCGATATAAGTTATATGAAAAAGATTTAGTCTTATTCTTAGCGCTAAATGTCGAGGTATGGAAATTCGTTTCTATTTCAAAGGTTAAAATTTTCATCAAGGTAAGACTTAGAGGTAACACTACCATAACAATAACTTGCCCGACTTCATTTTTAAACAAGGGATGGTACAAGTTTGAATCAACAATTAGTGGTAAGGGCTTGAGATTTAATTTCCATATATGATCATTTTAATTATTACCGATAATTAATTTATTGACTATCGATTCTGCTATTTTCTTTGTGTATTGTCAATCTAAGACAATTTGTTGCTCATTTTGAGCTTTGATTCCCTTTGACGGAAATGACTAAAACCAAAGCGCGAGTGGACGTCAAACTATGTGGGGTTGCTCCCATTAGGGTATCTTCACATCTACTCTAGATTGGATTCAGCTGTATGGACATGGAGATAGGAAATACTCAGATTCTCGGTAAGGTTGGCTGGGTCCGGTTTGTACGTTTTTCGAGAGCCATCGTAGTTTTAAAGTATATTATCTAGACGTATAATTTCAGTAAAGGGGGTGCACCATTTTAGTCATTGTTGGAAAATTTATCTTTCCTTGTTTTTGATTCAAACCTTTGAATTTATTTCTTTCCTTAATTGATTCGGGAAGTGTCTTGTGCACTTCGTGATGTTTAATTATTTATGTCCATTCTTTTGTACTTGGATATTTTTCTTGTGAGAGGAAACCTGTTCCATGTTTTGCGACGTAGTCTTACATGTTGTTTATGTGTTCCATTTTTATTTGGAGTTTAGTTATACCAGACTTATTATCTGACCCGAGTTGTTTTTTTTCCTAAACCCTCGGGTAGTCATTTCTATTCGAGTAATCTAGAAGTGATAGGTATCTTTGGGCTCCATTGAAGATGATGGACAAGCATGAGGCTCCTTATCTACCTAAATATCTATTTTAGATATTATGTTTATTTATTTATTTGTATTTTTTATCAGCAAGTGTAAAGGCGGGTTGTTATAACTACCTACGGTGATGGTAGTACTTTTGTTATAACTTGATGACTCCATGTTAAGGAGTAACATTATGTACTATCATAGTGTTATATTATATTTGTGAGTCAATGGAATAGGGATCTTAAGGCTAAATTAATACTAGGAGGTGAATAGTGTTTAATGGATTATATGAATATTTATCAAATTCTTTAAGATTCTACTTGGAATGATGTAATTAACAATCATAGAATCAAAGTACAGACAAGAGTAAACGCAGTAAAAGTAAAAAAGGAAAGAACACATCAGGATTTTATACTGATTTGGAGTTACCTTACATCCAGTCCCACACAATTCCTTGTATGAATTTCTTTTCAAGTAGTAAATGCAAATACAATCTCGATTTCAAGGCTACGAGACACACCTTCCAAAATCCTAACCTCTGGGTGGACTCACTTTATTTCCAAGCCACAAGCACACCTATTAGATTTATGGGATACTAAGCATAACCAATTGATTTTAACAGGCTACAATCACACCTACTTGGATTTCAGGGATATGAAGCACACCGTAGAGTATAAGAGTATGATTTGATAGAGATTACGGACCCAGATCTTCGATCTTGATCACAATTGATCCTAAAACTCTTGAATATCACATTGATCTTGAGAGAGATGAGAGAAATCCAAAAGTAAATGAAAGTGAATCAAACCAGTAATGATTGAATTTGATTCTGGTTGAATTTTGGCAGAGTTTCGATAGAAATTAATTTGGAAGTTAAGAGAGTGATAAGAGGAGAAAAAATAATAAAAAAGTATATAAAAATTCATTTGGAAGTCTGGTATATATAAGGAAACAACGGTCATGTCGATTCGCGAAGAGATACGACGAAAAGACACTTTCATTCAAATTTGAATTTTGAACTTTACGGCTTGTTTGTCGACGTGTAGGAATTGGATATGTCGACATATCCTTCACAAAATTGAAAAATAGTTTATAATAAGGGTAAGTTTGGCTCACATCCCTAATAAGTTTCAAAATAGAGAAAACATCCTTCACAAACAAAACTTACATTTCCGCTCCCTATTTTCAAATTCGCACACGCAAAAATACATAAATACCTTTTATGTTTTTAACATTTCAAACGCGTATAACTTTATGTACAAAAACCGGATCAACATACCGTTTTCACCAAAAAATCACAAATTTTATGATCTTTGAAATGAGATCCATTGTTGGTACCAAAAATTCATATTTGTAGTAAAGGTGCAATTATTTCAAATATTTGCAGGCAATTCAGCAAATTTTGAACATTTTCGGTTTTTTTTTCAAATTTACAAAATTTGCAAATAATTGCAGATATTTCTGCAGCTATATGGTATAGTTGCAGAAATGTATGCAACTATTGGGTATAGTTGCAGAAAGTTATGCAACTATATGGAATAGTTGCAGAAATATCTGCAACTATTGCATATAGTTGCAGACATTTCTACAACTATTGCATATAGTTGCAGAAATGCAACTATTGCAAATAGTTGTAGAAATGTCTGCAACTATTGCGTATAGTTGCAGAAATTTCTGCAACTATTGCTTATAGTTGCAGAAATATCTGCAACTATTGCATATAGTTGTAGACATTTCTGCAACTATTGCATATAGTTGCAAAAATGCAACTATTGCATATAGTTGTAGACATTTCTACATTTCTGCAACTATTGCATATAGTTGCAGAATACAACTATTGCAAATAGTTGCAGAATTGTCTGCAACTATTGCGTATAGTTGTAGAAATTTCTACAACTATAGCGTATAGTTGCAGACATTTCTGCAACTATTGCATAAAGTTGCAGAAATTTGTTGCGATTATTCATAACTGCAAATATTAAAAATATCATATTTCATAAAAAAAAACTTGATTCGTCTTCAATTTAATTGCAGTTTTCCATTTAAATCGAAAAATAAGAAGAAAAATCAAAGCTCGACACTGAAGCGCAGGGGTAATTGGGGAAAAAATTGGCAGAAAACAAAAACAGGGATGTAGAAAATATATTTTTTATCACAGGGATCCGCTTTGAATTAAGTTCCATTTTAAGGATGTGTGCCTAATATTCACTTATAATAATTATTTTGAAAATCCATTGCTTTGTAAAATAATTTGATGCTTTGTAGAATTATTTAAATATAGTTTATACACATTTTAATCAAAATATAAGTTAATAAAACTTTACAAAATAATTCCAAAAGATTTAATAAGAGTAATCAATATAATGTAAATAATATATATACAATCAATATAGTTATAAATTATAAGTAAATACCTAAAATCAAATTATAAATATCAAAAATAAACATAAGGAAGATATAAACTAAAATAAAAAATATAATAGATTGAAATATACTTAAGAACTTAATATAATATCTTTGTAAATATAAAAGGTAAAGAAATTATTTTGAATATATGTTTGAAAAGATTATTAAGAAAACCAGGATATTTGAAAAATATTTAAAACATAATCGAAATAGAGAAAGAGAGAGATTAAGAAAGTTCTATCAGGGTTTTAACAAAAATTCTATGATCCTATAACTTATCTAGAATATCTTGAAATCTTAAGCTCTTCAATTCTCATGAGTCTTCATTTTTGAAATCTTTAAACTCTATATTAGCTTCTTGAATCTACTCTTGATATCATCATCTTGATATTGTACAGTCTTCTTAATCAGTACCTGTCAAATATCCTACACTATATACAATATATATCTTAATAAAACATTAGTATATATATTTTATATAATGTCTTATAGTTGCTATCATCAAAACCAATAACTAAGGTACTAACAATCTCCCCCTTCTTAATGATTATAACACTGTATATAAAATATAATATAACTCCCCCTTAGTCTATGCCTAGGTTTTATTTATTTCTCTTCTTTTGTCATCAACAAAAGTAAACAAACTATAACTCCCCCTAACTAAGATACTTATAGTAATAATGATAAGAATGATATATAAGAAATGATGAGTGATAACACAAATCATTAATAGTAACCATACCAAACTATATATCATTCAATATCACAATGCAAAGTAAACACAATCCAATCAAACCTTAAACTATATATGTTCAAATTAAAACTATCAAATCAAATCTAATATACATACCACACATTTAAAGTAATCAAAGAAAATTAACTATTATCCTAACGTGATTTCCAAATGATCGAGGATTTATGAATAGGGCAGTGAGGATTATGAAGGCAAAAGTTGCTTTTTTGTTGATGAGATTTCCATCTCGATCGAAACATACTTTCTAGAGCATTGAACTTCGTCATCTTCCTCCATGTGTTTTTCCTCATCATCTTCTTCTTCCTCCTCATCTTCCTCATCATTTCTGCCTTGAATAGGATTATAAATAGCCAAATTTGCAAAATCATCTTCAATAACTATTGGATTCGTAGGATTATCCAATAGATATTTTTGCAAATTGCGAAGAATTCTGCTTTGCTTCTCTTGCTCTTTGGTCATACGAAGTTGCGCCACTTAAATTTCAGTGAGAATTTGCAGAATATTCTTCATTTCACCCTACATTTTAGTGATCTTGGCCATGGTAGTGTTTTGGAAGGGGCCTTGGGTAGGAGAAGGGAAGGAAAACGAAGAATTGCCTTCTCTAGAACGTTTAGGATTAGAGGAGGCCATGGTTTATTTATTTCAGAAATAAAAATAGAGAGAATATAGAAAAAACGAAGAAGGAAACTAAAATTTCATTATTATATAACCAAAAATTTAAATTTTAGAGGGAAAATAAATAAAAAGAATTTACTGTTATATGTCGACATATGAGGTTAGGTTATGTCGACATGCATAGTATTATTTTGAATATTTTGTTTTCTACTTATTTAAACTGTTTTGGTTATTTGGAACATAGAAGAATAACTAAAATGTCTTTCTACTTGAAGTAAAATATAAAAGTTACGCTTCTTAATACCTTCAAAGATAATGTTTGACTCACTATCTTCAATATGACATTTATCTTTTACAAATTTAATTTTGAAACCCTTATCGCACAATTGACTAACACTCAACATATTATGCTTTAAATTCCTAATGAACAAAACATTAGAAATAGTCAAAGTTTTATAATTATCGACTTTGCTGATGCCAATCACATATCCTTTAGAGTTGTCTCCAAAATTAACTGATCCACCATCTTTGTAAACTATATCTTTCAAAATCTCTGGATTTTCAGTCATGTGTCTTGAGCATCCACTATCTAATATCCATTTTTCTTTTTGGTCTTGTAGAGTTTGATCATCAGGTGTCCGTTCATCAAAAGCCATATAACACATTTGTTCTTGCAATTCTTACCTTTTTGAAAGATCATGTGATTTTTTATAATGAACAGACGCAAATTTATGAAACAACATTATGATGATTTCGCAAATTATCTTTTCGAAAAAATGTTAAAAATATAAACAAAATTTGCCATTGAAACTTTTTTCAAAAATCATATTATGAATATTTTGGAAACTAATGCTCTGATACCAAATGTGATTCGGCGGAATAGGGATCTTAAGGCTAAATAAACACTAGAGGGGAGGGTGAATAGTGTTTAATGGATGATATGAATATTTTTCTAATTCTTTGAGATTCTACTTGGAACAATGTAATTAACTATCAAGGAAACAATCACAGAATCAAAGTACGTATAAAAGTAAGCACAGTAAAAGTAAAAAGGAAAGAACACACTAGGATTTTATACTGGTTCGGAGTTACCCTACATCCAGTCCTGCACAATTCACTATATGGATTTCTTTTCAACTAGTAAATGCAAATACCATCTCGATTTCAAGGCTATGAGACAAACCCTCAAGAATCCCGACCATTGGGCAGAGCCCTAGATTTCTAGGCCACAAGTGCGCCCACTAGATTTACGGGCTACTAAGCCAACCTAATTGATTTTAATAGGCTATAATAACACCTACTTGGATTGTAGGGATACTAAGCACACCACAGAGTATAAGAGTATGATTTGATAGAGTTTACAGACTCAGATCTTCGATCTTAATTACAATTGGTCCTATAACTCTTGAATAGCGCTTTGATCTTAAGAGTGATGAGAGAAATCAAAGAGTATATGAAAAAAAAATCAAACTAGTAATGATTGAATTTGATTCTGGTTGAATTTCGGTAGAGTTTCGATAGAAATTGATTTAGAAATCAAGAGAGTGAAAAGAGGAGAGAAAAATAAGAAAGTAGTTAATAAAAATTCGTTTGGAAGTCTGGTATATATAGGGAAATAATGATCATGCCCATTTGTGAAGGATATGACGAAAATACACTTCCATTCAAATTTTGATTTTGAAATTTACGACTAGTATGTCGACATATAGAGATTGGATATGTCGACATATCCTTCACAAAATTGAAAAAAAACTTTATAAAAATTATTTGAAAATCCATTGCTTTGTAAAATAATTTAATACTTTGTAGAATCATTTAAATATATTTTATACACATTTTAGTTAAAATATAACTTAATAAAACTTTATAAAATAATTTTGAAAGATTTAATAAGATTATTCAATATAATGTAAATAATATATATAAAATCGATATAGTTATGAATTATAAGTAAATATCTAAAATCAAAATATAAATATCATAAATAAACATAAGGAAGATATAAACTTAAATAAAAATATAATAGATTAAAGTATACTTAAGAACTTAATATAATATCTTTGTAAATATAAAAGGTTAACAAATTATTTTGGGAAATATTTTGAATTGATGTTTGAAAAGATTATTAGGAAAACCAGGATATTTGAAAAATATTTAAAACTTATTTGAAATAGAGAAAGAGAGAGATCAAGAAAGTGCTATCAAGGTTTTAACAAAAAATTTATGGCTCTATAACTTATCTGGAGTATCTTGAAATCTTGAACTCTTCAATACTCATGAGTCTTCATTCTTGAACTCTTGAAACTCTATATTAGCATCTTGAATCTACTCTGATATTAGCATCTTGATACTGCACAGTCTTCTTAATCAGTACATGCCTAATATCCTGCACTATATATTATATATATCTTGATAAAACATTAGTATCTATATTTTATATAATGTCTTATAGTTGTTACATAAAAACCAATACCTAAGGTACTAACAATATTTAACCGTTCTATTATGAGATATTTGTTCTGTTCTTTTATTTTACCCCACGATAATTCATATGGTTAGGCAACGACACATGTATACCATGGATGTATTAAGTGTCGTTCCAAGGGGTTAAAAAGGTGAGTTGTCACAGTTAGTATCAGAGCTTTAGTTGAGCAACCGCCTTAGCCTAATTGGGGTACAACTCATTATAGGTAGTGTAAGCGATGCCCTAGAATGAGTTAATCTTGATAGAGCGTATTTGTAATTTTTATAATAATAATATCTATCTTCTAAATTCTCATTTTAGATCCTTTGGTGTTGTTTCCTTAAAACATTTTAATCTTATTCTTCTATTCTATAGATACTTATTATTTGTTCAGGTAACAGAAGATGGATACAATAAGAGGAGGAAGGAGAGGATCTGGAACTAGCATGACTACCAACATTAGGGTAACTAGAATTGCTACAATGCCAGCTATAGATCTGGTAAGGGAAGTGGTAGTGCAAGTTCAGCCCCCTTATGAACTTTGCTGATTTGTATAAGAATTTCACCACTTTAGGTGGGAAACCGTTCTGTGGAACTGAAGATATTTTTGGAATTCAGATGTGGCTTCGACCTTGTGAAAAAATATTTAGAGATCTTTAGTTCGGAGATGCTAAGAAATGGCTATTAGCATCACGACAACTTGGTGGGATTCGGTAACAGCCAATACTCTTAAGGAAGAATTTTTATGGTCCTGGTTCAAGGAAGTTTTTAAAGCGCAATTTATTATAAAGGTCGGCAGAACTTAGTTGTTTTAGATTTTATGAAGTAAGATTATTTAAAAGTTTCGCAAATGAGTAAAAGTTTAATGCATTGTCCCACATTGGACTAGGATTAGACACACCGCTTAAGAAAAATGAAATGTTTGTGAATGGGATGTTACCAGAGTTCCATCGTGAAATGATCAATCATTTTATGGGTACATTCACCAACCTTATCAACATGGCTTTGAGGTTTGAAGTTCTTGATATTAAGGAAGGAGTCTAAAAGGGTGTAGTGCTAGTAGTGAGTGTTAAGCCTTTATCATTTATACCAGTTTGAGGCAAGCCAAAATTCCAACATAAGTTTAAGGGAATGAAGCAGTGGTCAAGGAAGAAATCAGGAGATGGGGCTCCAACATGGAAGAAGCCACTCAACTTAGCTAATGGCATTTGAATGTAATAAGATGGGCCACTTCTCAACCCGTTGCCCAATTGCCATCTATTACAATTGTCACCAATAAGGACACATGAAGAATGATGCACTTTTCCGAAGAAGGGGTCTCAAGGATAGGCTTTTACCATTGAAGAGATGCCATCAACTTCTTCAGGCCAGAAAGAGAAGCAATTATTGCAAGGTACATTATCCATCTAAGATATTCATATAAGAGTATTATTTGATACGGGTGCTTCCCATAGTTTTATTTAAGTTGATCTTATTTATAAACTTAACCTTAAACCCATCCTTATCAGTAATCCTCTTGGTATGTCAAACCCTATTGGAAGTTCGACCAAGCTTAACACTTTTGTTCAAAAATACCAATCTCTTGTCAAAATCATCTCTTTCCTTTTGATTTGTTTGTTCTTTAGGTTCATGGGTTTTGGAGTGTTATTGGGAATGGATTGTAATCTAAGTTTAAAGTTGTCTTGGATTATGGTAGAAGAAGGGTCATGTTAAAGGATGCAGTAGGAAGAAACATTGATATTAGTGGTGAAGAGCCTAACAAGTTAATAAGCAATTTTCTTTATTCACTTGAAATGCCTATTATATAATAATAATTTTTATTTACTTCAAAATATTATAAATAAATAGTAATTATTTACTTCAAAGCATTATTATGTAATAATAATTATTATTAGGAAAACATTACTAATAAATATTATTTATTAAGCTCAAACATTATAAATATAATAGTTAATAATTTCAAACATTATTAATAAAATAATAACAAATAATCTTCAAACATTATTATAATAAATAATAACTAACTTCCAATTTTTTTTAATAAATAATAAATATTAATTCTAAAACTGTTACTAATAAATAACTATTATAAATTCTAAAATATTTACTAAATATTATTTATTAATTATCTTAAAACAATATTAATTATTTAAATAAATAAAATTCAATAATATCAAACCATTGATAAATAACTTCAAAATAATTAAATATAAATAAATAATTTTTCAAATACTATTAAATAATAGTTAAACAACTTTAAAACATTTCTAAATGGTTTAGAAAAGAAAAATAGAAAGGTGGGGTAAAATAGAGAAGTTCAAAATCCTCTTAGATACAAATATTCTAGAAAATCCAAAGATTAGATTTGAAATCATTCTCTGAATCAAAAACCCATTTTAAGCCAAAACAACAGTTAATAGTATTTCAAAATACTAAAAAGAGGCCAGTAGCCAACAAGCACTTAACCAATGTTGTTATGATTTTATCACTACATAGGTTAAGTTTTTCACATGTAACAATGTCATAATTAATAGTATTAAACAATCAAGATTTAGGAATTAACAATCTTAACAGGGTTATAAATGAAACAAAACAATAGGAATATAACTGGAAATTAGAATCACCAAGGTGAGAAATCCGGATTTCTCTACAAATTTCCCTATATTACAGTTTTAAATGACTATCACTTTTAAAAGTGTATATTTAACCAATCAGCCAATAATTTCACCAAAACAATAAACAGTAAAATTTATCTACTATATAACATACCAATTAACCAAAATGTGAGTTTAACTCACCAAAATTCCAGTTATCGCCGAAGTGTTGCACTTCTGTCTAAAATCGAACAGCATTCGTTCTTAATGCAACATTCCAATAGCTCCAATCTCAACCAAACCAATTGCAAGATGTATTTAACGAGTCCACGAGTGCAATGCAACTGACCGCATTTGATTTGGACCTCGTACGAGAGAATAAAGAATTTTATAAGTTATTGATTTATAAATATAATTAATTACTTCACTAATTACATTTAAACACTAATTGCCCTAGATTAACATCTCCTTCCCCAATTAAATTTTCTCGCTTCTTCCTGTATTTTGCTCCACCATTGTCGTACTCTTCCACTCCCATATCTCAGCCATCCCATTATGAATTGCAAATCGGACACCACCATCGGTTCCCTTTTTTCGTGCTCTACCTTCCCATCATCTTCGCCTTGCACCCGACCTCTTCCTTCCCATCGCATCTTCCAAGCACATAAGTGACCAAGCAAGTGTCGTACTCCCCATTTAAGAGCTGCTCGCCATGAAATTCAGGCCAAATTTGAAATTCGACCTCACGAACTCCAATCCATCATCCAAAACATCAATTGATGCCTAAATTAGCCGAGATCCTAAACCCTAGCATCACTGTTAAAGCTCGAACACCACCAGCTGCTGTCGCACCTTACAATATGTATACCAAAATAAAGATCTACTTGTAAGGGTTCCAAAGATCCTTGTTTTGATTTTTTACACTGAGTATATTTTTAGTGATTTTTAAAGTAGTGTAAAATATGTTTTCTATCTTTCTTCTTTTGGTTTAGATGAAAAGAAGGGAGAAGTACGTGATGGAATTTTCTTAAGTGTTGACTTTTACATATTTGCGATTTTCGATACCCTACCGCACAGATTTTCTTTCACATATGAACTGCGAACAATAAAACCAAACTATGTTTATGCTCAGAGCAGTGACGCGACCTTAAAACAAAAATAATATACACTGGTTATTCAATTCTATAAAACACAAAGTTTCATCGTATGATGAAAAATTGTCAAATGGTTATATAAATATTTTTCAAATTAAAAGTTATGAAAAAATCAAAAAAATTAAATTAATAATATGTGAATAAAAATCAAGTCATTTTATTGAAATTTATTTTTCTCGTTATTTATTTGAACTATTTAATATTGTAAATAAATTCATAAAAAGAATTCCCCGTTATTATTTATTTATTTATTTAAAATGAGTTATATAAGACTAATAACTCATTTAGTTAATATTCAATTCAAACTCCAGATATTTAAATCGTTATTTAAATAATAAGTCTACAATTCCAATATTTCAAATAGTCCAATAATTGAATTCAAGTTTAAACCATTAAAAACCAATTATTCAATATTTATAATTAATTAAATATCAAAAATCAAATGACCAAAATTCCTGGTTGTTACATTAACCCCCCTTAAAATAATTTCATCTCTGGAATTCCTAAAGTAAGGAAAATGTCTCTAAACCCATTAACTTTTTAAATCAATTAGTTGAATTGTAATATTAAATCTCTAAGTCTCTTAAAGTTACGGAAAATTTGGCAGCGTCTCCTTTGTGCGACTCGACTAGAACAACTAGAAATCATCACTATGGGCCCAAACTAACAAAAGAAGAAAAAAGCCAAGTGGCCTCCCATATTTGAGGCATAAAACCATCAAACCAAACCAAAAATATAAACATATAACGATTTGTCGGGCAACCGATTCTTTACTCATGAAACCAAAAGCCTCAAACTAGCATTTGCTTCCATGAACCTGCATCTTACTTACAAATAATATCCAACCATTTAATGTGCAATCACATATAATTTATTAAAGCCCGTACAATGTACATATACCATCCATATGCAATACCAAATCCGATCGCTCGCTCGATCATTAAATTTCACTTCCGAACTAGTATCGCTCACTCGATTTCTCTAGTGCGGACTCTGATCTAGTTCCTTGATTAGAAACTTCTACTCTCCTTGTATAGCCATATACTATGATAGAAAACTTTGAAATTCAATCAAAAATCAGTATCAAGGGTTCTTCGTTAAGAATCGGGTGAAACATCCTAGTTTGACCGGTGTAAATCACCTCCAAATCGGGCACTCGAATTTGGATCAAAACAGTAATGTGAATAAAATGATCTACGTACATCTTACGTACGTGTTTAATTGGTTTTTTAATTATGCCAAATTATTTTTATTCACAATTAATTTTACCAATAGTGTTTCATTTGATACTAAAGTCATTTATAAACTATTTCATAAATTCTCTACTTAAGTTTATTAAATCTTATGAAACACAACTTATATAAATCAATCACTTTTGAAACTAAAATTCAGATTCAATTATATTTAATAACATCCCAATCCAGACTCAAATCATTTTGGACTATCCCATAAAACATTGCTTAAGGGTGTAAGTATTTCACAACTTAAGTTTTATATCCGTATAACACTCTTTTACCTCCTAAGAGTATATATACAAATTTCAAATTTGTTTCACCTAACCAAAATATTCAAAAAATTCAAAACCTATTTTAACTGACTATCCTCTTCAATTTATAAGTTAAAACATCTCAACTTCTATATTTTCTAACAAAACACTTAGCTTAAATTTCTATATCAAATTTGAAAGTCCCGACTATCCAAAATCATCATAAATTCCATTTCATTTTTAATAAATGAAAGTTATCATACAACATATCATGATGAAATGCACCAACCGAACTACCCTAATGCATAGGATACATGCAACCACCAAATGACTTAACTGAGAACTTCATAATTAAACAACCGGTTTTTCTTTTAAACCATTTCGAAATAACAATATATACATATTTCCTTGAATCTTAAATCATAATTTTGTGATTTTTAAATCAAGTTCTATTTTACAAAAAGAATTTTAAGCGATTTATCATGGTAGCAATTCCCCACTTAGAAACTCGAAAATAAACACTAATGATGCTGCAGTCATCATCGGAATTATTTTCCAGCAGTAGAAGTGAGTTCAATGCTTTTTATCTCTTTAAAATTCTCTTTAAAATATTTTGAAGAGAATTTCTATTCCAAAACACTCTCCAATAATACTATCATTATTTGTCACAACACTTTGAAAACCAATTTCAAATCTTTGAGATTTAAGTACTCGAATTCTTAGATTTAAATCCTTATTTATAGACTCTATTTATAAATCCAACTTGTATAATTTCACTTCTTAAATAAGATCACTTCATAATTGTTTATTCTTGCTTGAATTATAATAAACAACTTTTATTAAAATCAAATTTTAATTTTAACTTAACATTATTTTGTAACTTCTTGTAGTCAAACTGTGAAACTGAATTCACAGGGTATTCATATTTAATGTTCCCGCAATTACTAATCTACCCAACCCACGGACTATAAAGGATAAAACAGATCTTAATCAACCATAATAGTAAATGCCCTAAAACTAGTCGGGCACAACTGCTCAATCATCAAGCAATAGCCAATGCTCCTAACTGGGTGAGAATGACTAATCAAACAATAGATGATAATAATTGAATATTATCATTTCCTAACAAATAAATAGATAATAAATTGCTATTTCAATTTCTGAAATATATATATATAATATATTATTTAGGTAAAATTATTTCATTAACCTAATTTTCAAAACAATACTATGTCGATTTGTCTTATTCAAGTGTTTAGAGACCCCTATCGATACCATGACGTCCTATGTACCGACCAGAATTCATAATCCACTCAATCGATAAAAAACACAATATAAAATATTTTTATTGCACTAACAATTATGCACTCATATATACAATACATTCAGACTCATTCTAAGGTCTCACTTGCCCTATCTCAAATTAGTTAACCTCGCCAAAGCCTAGGTGTTTGATCAAGCTAAGCTCTGATACCACATTGTAACAACCTTCCTTTTCAACCCTCAGAATTTGACACTAATACATCCATGGTATTCACGTGCCGAGCATCCAAGTGTCAGAAAGACAAATTGTTAGGGAAGAAGAAAGAAAAGATAGAACAGTCTCACATCATGCTGAGTAATACATAATATACAACATATCTTTACAAAAGAGAACTGTAATATACATGCATCAAAATATAAGTACACTTAATCACTAATCATCAGCTTGGATAGTCATAACAATATGTCCTCACATATACTGACAAATAAAACAACACATTCAGTGGAAATAAAGAATATATGAGGGATACGACTTGGATGCCCAACTCGTCCCTTGAAGCTCAAAGCATCCAAACTATATTTGAAAATATGCTAGGTCTGATCCTAGCATTATAAGAAAAATAACGCTTGGATCATTCTAATAAAGCAACATGATAAACATACCTCGATTGAATTTTAATGTTATAAAAACATTTTGAAAATAAAGGTATCTCGTAAGACCATGCGAACGTAAACACGGATGGGTTTTTACTTTACGATAACCAAAACATTTCATAGGAATTCTTCTGATATTATAATAATGTCCAGGGTTTAAAATAAATATTGTATATAGCTGAAATTGTTACATTAGTTAAATTCTAGCATAATAGGTATACAACTAAGTCCGAAGGCACTTATTGGAGAATGGATTCCATACAATGACAAGGGACTGAGGTATCACCTACCATAGTACATCTCTAAAAAAATATACCGAGAGCCATAAATGGACTCCTTGCTAACAGAGGATGCTTGCCCCTTACTTGATAGTACCAAATATTTCATCACCTCGGTTGCTTTTGCAACCTTTCCGAGAGCTCTCATGCACAACCAAATCCATAAATGAATATACCTAGAAAGGTGATGACAATACCCTAATGGGTGCAACCCACTTAGCCCTGTTACATCTCCCCTAATTTTAGGCATTCCTGGTTGATGAGGCTAGAGGCTACATTTTACCTTCTATATAGCAATCTCACTTAGAATGCTAACATTGCCCTCCAAGCAGAAATGAAATGTCAACACTCATCCATATAAGTTCATTCTGGGTCTGAAAAAACTGAATGCACTACTTCTACTACATCTATTTTGGAATCACCCTCAGGATAAGTAGCAAGTTGCCCTTGCATTTCAAAGAGCTCCATCTTCGATTATCTTTAAGATATTCCAATTCGAAATGCTTATGACGGTTTGAAGTGGTTTTCAGATAATATATCCAATCCCGGTCTCTCCGAATCGACAACGATAGTTTAAAACATGCCAACATTTGATAATCGGATATTTATCTATCAAATAACCAATAATTCAGGAAAATAATGCTGGTTAAGCACAAAGTACCTATTAGCCTCTTTAATTAACCCTTTCATTAATTAAAATCACTTTGTAAATACTTGTGCTAAAATACTTTTACAAAGATATATTCACAAACCGTTTATACTCCTTTCAATATTTGAAAAAATGTCCATTTACTTATTTCAACTATATAAGTATATTCACAAAAACACTACACTTTCCCTACTTAGAAAATATACTCATATACTTATCTCAATGGTATAAGTATATTCATAAAACATTATGAAAGATTTCTTATTTCAAAATCATATCAAAACATTAAAATAAATGTAGTTTTAAAAGAAACGGAGATAAGGATTAACCCAAACACTATTCCTTCAGTGTTAAGCATGGAACGAATATCCACACAACCAAAATTAAAAAGGTCAATTTGGGGAAATCAAACCTCAATTTCTTTTATAAATTTCCTTTCTTCATACAACTCTAACATCATTTCAAAAAACTCCTTTTATAAACCTCTAAAATCATTTATAAAACGCTTTTTTAAATCTCTAAAACAATTTATAAAACTCCTTTATAAAGATCCTTTATGAAAAATCCCTTTTAAAATTACTTTACAACAACTTTTCTAAAGTCCCTTTATAAAAATTATTTATAAAGCCTTTATAAAAATTCTTTCCCTTTTAAAATTACTTTATAACAATCTTTTTTAAAATCCCTTAATAAAAATTCTTTATAAAGCCTTTATAAAAATTCTTATAAACTGTGATGCCCCATCTTGAGACCTACACTAACAAAGAATATTACAAAGTAATATTATCGGATAGTGCGGAGAATATGACTGGTTAGGAGCGACCATCCCTGAATTTTAATTTAAGTGAGCATCGATATGTCGTAATATGCTATACATTTCTTTAATCAAGTGGAATCGACGTATCAAATTCGGGCTTAAAACAAAACTACGCTGGCTATAATAAAAATTTTGAATGACAAATAATAATATATAGATCACAGAATCACAGATCAGACACAGCGGAATACATATAGATACCAGCCTGAACTGACACAAAATAGATATATGTTGTGGACAACAAGGTACACATGTAGTACATATCAAAATATGAATATTTACACAAAAGAAGTCTAGCTCGACATAAGATACAACATAACATCAATACACATGGTGATAATGAACAACTAGCTAACTGATAGGAAGTCCACCCAAAAAGCCTCAAGCTGAAGGACCGAAAACATCCCGGTCAGACCCAAGTATTATAAAATAATAAATGGGTCAGTCTAGACTAAAATAAATGAGTTAGCAAAATAAATGATAGATAATCTCAATTATAGTCATATATCCACAAATATCAAACATGCATCAATAACATCAAATCACCAAGTACTAAAAACTCAAGATAGCTTCTTAAAAGCAAAATCCTTGAAATGATTTGGTGATAATTAAAACAACATAAAATCTAGAAATCTCACAAATAGAAATCTTGAAATCTCACAAAAGAGGGGGAAGACGCCAAACTCCAAGATTGGTGAATAAATTCACCTACATGCATATAACTCCAAGATAGACGTATAAGTCTATAAACATCAAGATAGGTACAAGACCTATAAACTCCAAGATAGGAAGAGTCCGATAACATTGAAATAGGTACAAGACCTATAAACATCAAGATAAAAGTGTTATTTACTTTCATATAGCAACCAAATAGATAACCACCAAGTGTCCCATATCACACGGGTTTACCTAAACGTTTACTATATGCTAGTAAACTCCGCTAGTGTGTAGTAATGGTTCGATCGAAAAAGTCCAGGAATTAGCCGGTAAAATATACATGAGTGTTCCATGCCACTCGTTTTATTTAACCGTTAAACTCATTTCTTCATTCAATCGATGTTGTGAAATTTTATGAAAATATTTCTCTTTAGAAACCATTTCTAAATTTTTTTATTTATAGTGGAAATATACATACGTAAGTACACTTTTCAAACCTTTGCACCAAATCATTTTTAAAAATATTGTAAATAAGAATAGATAGTGTGTGTATGTGTGTGTATGTTATTAAAATTCTTTATATATATATATCTATATAGATATTAGATTGGATTAAAAAGATTTGTACAAAAGGGTTTGATTTATAAATCAACCATTTGTAAATCCAAGTTGAAAACGTGCATCAAAAGTATATATTACTCCCAAGATCCATAGAACAATCTCTATGGCATAAAACATCGAATAAATTCGTCAATTCTTAAATCAAAAATTCGAAAATATCAATGAAATTGATATTAAAGGCAACATCAAAATCAAGAGTTCAAATCCCAAAATCGAGTATTAAAAATCATTACAAAATGGAAATTAAACATGCAAAGATCAATAAGAAGCAATCGGGCGAGAATCAAGTAATGCAGCACCTTCGGAAAGCATGGGAATGCAACCTGGGGCTCATCCCAGGTCATCCACTAGTGCACTGGTCGTGTGCGATCATTGGACTGGTCACACTGCCTGGCCCAAAATCCAACAGTGTTCCTTGGTCCCTAGATGTCTGACGGTAGTGATTCCCCTGGTGAGGGTTGTTAAAACTCCAAAGGTATCAATTGTGAAGCCTTGCAAGCATACAAGCAACCATGATTTGCAAATTCAAAGATTCGTTTGTTAGGGTTTCAGCAAAACTGAGAATTTGGCAACATGATTCAAAGGTTACCAAAATTTTTTAAGAGAAAATCGACCTATATTCATCCAATTATCACAACATAAACTTGCAATCATTTATGGTCTAGAAGTGTTAGATAAACTCACCTTAATATCCAAAAAGCTTCAAAGTCACATGCATCAACTTTAAGCCAAATCAACTAAACAACCCTGAAATTTGTCCCAAGTGCTGTGCGAGTTTTACATAGCAAACCTAAATATTTTTCTACGAAATTTCAACTAAAGATTCATATATGAGTTGAGAAAAACATATCTAAATTTCAACTTTTTTTGATTTTTCTATAATCAATTTTGATTTTTCTACTAACCTGCGTTTTCTGCCCAAATTTCACCGAAAATAACTTGCAAAGATGACCACCTTTAATCCATCAAATCTCAATGGAATTCCATGAAATTTGGAAAAAATGTGCTAGAACATAGCAACAACAACATATCCAAATTTGAGAATTTTACAAATTTATTTGATTTGATTTAATTTTTATAAGAGGCTAGGGTTTTGCTTGCTACCTAGGTTTTGATTTCATCAATTAAAAAAGAGGGATTAAAAATCAAGATCACAGTGAGATTAGAACTCAATTAAATGAAACACAGGGTAGTAAAGATTACCTGAGTTTGATTTCTTTTATTATTGATCAAAAACCCCTTGATTTCTAGCTTTAATTTGGAGATTAGGGTTTTTGGACTTAGAGTATTTTTTATTTTTTGGTTTCGGTGTTGAAATGAGAATGAGAAACAATGTACGTACGTTCTCATTTCTTATTTCTCCTGTTTGGGCTAAATGGGTTAAGGTATGGATCCAATATCAAAGTGTTACTAGTTTTCCTGAAACCAAAGTGTTGCTAATTTGCATTGTTTTATTTTATCCCTTTATAAATCCAATTTATATCAAACCATGTTATTAATTAACTCCACTCAAATCTCTCTATTACAAATTCTAGCAAGAAGCTTTAATATTTCTAAAATCGCCATTCAATCTTTACAAAGATTTTAATACACTAATTTATACAAATACTCAATTTAAACACAAAAATCCAATCACCCACTTCCTTAGTTATTAGATTTTTAATCTCACACAGTTAAATCCAATTCGTTTAGTTAGGTAAATGATAGCCAAAGTGAACTCAACGGGTTGTTATAAATCTACCCACCTAATAAAAATTGCGTCCTCACAATTTGAATCCAAAGGAAATTCCATAACAAATTACTACTTAATTCAACAAACAATAAGAATTTTGTAACAACCATGCACCCAAACAACAACAAACACAAAAGAAAGGCATATTTAATTTATGTGCTTTTAAAAATATACCATTTAACTTAAATTCCAAGTTCATTAAGGTTTGATTATTTACAAAATAATCAATTTTAAACTCTTGTTATAACTAATAAAATGGTTTAACAAATAGTCTCAATGTAACCTATAAAAATTAGTTACCTGCAATCTAGCACTTTTTAACTCTACTTTTAAAACAAAAGGGATTTTATTAAAATAAAATCCTACTTTAAACCTCTAACTTAATCACTTTAACTTTTATTTAAAGTAAATTTAAATTAGAGTTGTTACACAACCTCATTCTAGAGGAAAATTGCGTTTTCGCAATTCCAGTTCAAAGGATATTCTATTATTATAGACTTTGAGTTTTATACAAACTCATTTAGAGGATACTACATCTATACTAGAAAAATGTCAAAATTTTCGAAAAAACTTTGGAATAACCCTATAGTACGAAGCATGTTCCAAAAATTTACATCACCGTGAATATTTCATAAATTCATACATGCATTCATGAAAGACACTTTTGCTCTTAAAATCTTTAATTTTCTTCCACAAATTTTTTAAAATAAATAAAGATTTTTCATAAATACTTTACAATTACAAGCTTGTTGTATAAAACTCAGATTTCCACATAGTAAAACTCAAAATTTAACAAAGCTCTTAAAATAAAAGTTAATCCACTCAGTTCCTTTCCGGAAAGACAAAGATAAAAAAAATAGATTTACGGTTTGAAAGTTATGCTCAAAACACTTTCAGCTTTTAATCTCAGAAATTTCCAGTAGTAGAGAGCTTCTTATTCATTTTCAAACTCAACTTAGACCAAAAAAATTGCAAAATTTGCTAAAGTGGTTCAAAGAAAGCTTTTAGCTTAAGGAAAACACTTTCTTCTACAAAAATATTGACTCCATTTTGAGCCATAATTCTCAAGTTATGGCTATTTTGGTACGGTGCATTTTTAATCGAAAATTCAGCACTAAGACCATTTTAAAACTATCAATTTGAAACAATTTTTCAGATCCAAAACCATATATTCTCTAAAGAAATTTTTACACTAAGTTATTGATTACATGATCAACATTTCTGAAAGCTAGAGACTTCAAGAATTAAAATTTACCTTATGCAACTAACTTTTAGAATCAATTCATTTAATAAGAGCACTTTCGTACATCACACGAGCAAGTTTTTCTTTTTAATGAAAACTCATTTTATATGAGATAGCATATCTCCATTACTTGCAAGAAGTAATTATCTATCCAAAATAAATTTTCGAAAATACACATTGATTTTTAAATTATACTCACAATTTAAACAATCTAATCTTGTTTTTCAAATGAATTTCACAAATTCACAACTAACATACTTTAACTCGTCGAAAGTTTAAAACACATATTTAGATGAATAGGTTTCACTCTATACCAAATCTCATAAAATATCGTACCCCAAATTCTTCTCACAAAATTTCTTTCTTAACCTCGCTTAATAAAATCATTTATTCAACACTCAATAATTTTGAGAGAAATTACTTATTATTCACAATTCAAAGTAACTAACTTTCACTAACTTATTACACTTAAAACTTTATTCAAATATAAATTCTAACTTTCATTTCAACTACATCATAATTTATACTATGATCCAAACTATCACACAAAATTCATTTAATATGCATCAATGCAAATGGATATGTAAAATTTTCTATACTAACAATACACGATTAGCCAAAATTTTACAAACATCAAATATAAATTTTTATTAAAATATCTTGTAAAAATAATCAGTGTTTAGAAAATAATAAAAAGCATAATTTGACAAAACTTATAAGGAAAAAGTTTTTCCTTATTATGATAGCTTTCTAGAAAGCATAAGCATATATAAAATCGAATCAACGGTTTAAAAGTTATGATTAAAAGAAATTCAGTTTCAAAATTCAATATCTATGTCGTTCATTCTTAGGACAACAACAAAATAGTGCAATTTAAACCAATAGTACCGTAGAATTTTACAAAACTCAAACAAAAAACTTATAGAACATAATCTAAGCTTTTTAGAACATAAAAAATAATTGGATTCCGATAAGAAATGAGAAAGGTATGTTCAAATTACTAACAAAGTTTAACTCAAAAATTTTTTGACAGGGCAGGGTTTAAAGCTCTATCTAAAACATGAATTTGACCATGAGAGTTAGAAAATTTTGGAAAAGCGATTAAAAGAAAAGTTATTCATTATCAAATTATCTTTCTTCTCCAAAAAGATTAATCAAAAATGGATTTACCAATCAAAAAATATGGCATTTTTACTTCAACACTTTTAATAGAAACTTTCAATGACTTGTTTTATTTGAAACTTTTAATTTATCTCAAATTAAAATTTAAAACTACAATTCTTCTTAACTATAATTCTTAAATTAAGTTGTTTATTTCAACATCTCATTTCTCAAATCCACTTTAGTTGTCCCTTAAATAATTTATCCATGTTATTATTGAAACAAAGATAAACATTTTCTTACACAATTTGTTGTTTCATTAAATAGTACATATAATAAATTTAGAATTTTTTTAACCATGTCTCAATTTCTCGTTAAAGCATTTAGGAAATCTTTATCGATCCTTGTGCACCCGCATCGACCAAGATTCTTAACCACTCAATAGATAATTCAACATTAAATAAATTTTCCTATGATATGCATATATCTTTTACAATTTTAAACTATTTACTTGCTTGCCTCAATAGCATAATCAAATTCCACTTATATGCATATCTCTTATCAAAAAGATTTTTAATTTGAATGAATGCTTTCTTTTATAAAATTCTTTTAATCAATCTCAATTCTTTACTAATAACAATTTTTTACAATGCATCCATAACTACTACAAGTAAACATCAAATTTTTTAATTCATTTTAACCTTTGATTAATTATAATTATGAAATAAATTTCATTTTCACAATTTTTAATCTTTCTAATATTGCTTGTGGTAGCTATACCTTTGATGAAACCGCAAGTTCTTATCATTAATATTGAGCTGGTTTCTAATTCTCAATGATGGTTCCTTCTCAATATTAATTTAAAACAACTACTATAATGTCAAAGCATCAAAGCATTAACTAACCAAACAAACATTCAATCAACCAATCAAATCAATCACAAATTTAATGTATAATGTACCCAACAAAACAATCCGTCTACTTCCGCTGCGTGATCTTGATGATAAAAACATTGACCAAAAACTTTATGATTTGTTGGACGGACAAAGTACTACATCTTAACTAGGTTTGTGGGATGGCCCAATACTAGAACGAGTGACTCAGCCGTCAGTCGACTATACTTCCGAATTGGATCATAGAATGCTTAGGAATCATAAGATTCGATAATAGGAACATCAAAGAGTGGAAATGAAGGGAGACATTCCTAGACTTCCCAAAAGACACTTTCTTATTCAAAAAGAGATTATTCCTACTTTATACCCAAAGAATCCCTAAAGGATGGTCCCTAAGACTCACCTAGGCCAGATTTGTGTCCGTAATATCATATTTTGTTCTGAACTTAGCTCCGTTACCAAGCTGTGACACCCCACCCCGAGACCCACAGCAACAAAGAATATTACAAAGTAATATTGTCAACTAGTGCAGAGAATAAGGCTGGTTAGGAGTGACCATCCGCAAATTTAACTTTAAGCGAGCATCAATATGTCAATTAATTTGCTATACATTTCATTAATCAAGTGGAATCGACGTATACAATTCCGGCTTAAAAAAAACTACGGAGGTTATAATAAAAATTCAAAACAACATATAATAATATAAAGATCGCATAATCATAGGTTAGACACAGCAGAATACAAATAGATACAAGTTTGAACCGACATAAAATAGATATATGAAGTAGACTACAAGGTACACAAGTACTACATCTCAAAATATGAATTTGAACATAAATGGAATCTAGCTCGACATAAGGTACAACATGACATCAATACACATGGTGATGACAAACAACTAGCTAACTGATAAGAAATCCACCCTAAAAGCCTCAAGCTGAAGGACTTGAAACATCTTGGTCTAACTCGAGTATTATAAAATAATAAATGGGTCAGTCTAGACTAAAATAAATGAGTTAGCAAAATAGATGATAAATAAAGTGAACTAGATCTCAAATATAATTAAATATCAACAAATATAAAACATGCATCAATAACTTTAAATAACCAAATACTAAAAACTTAAGATAGCTTCTTAAAAGAAAAAATTCTCAAAATCATTTGGTGATAACTCAAACAACATCAAATCCATAAATCTCACTAATAAAAATCCAGAAATTTCACAAAAAAGGGAGAAGGCGCCAAACTCCAAGATTGGTGAATAAATTCACCTACATGCATGTAACACCAAGATTGACGTATAAATCTATAAACATCAAGATAGGTACGAGACTTGTAAATTCCAAGATAGGAAAGAGTTCTATAAACATCGAAATAGGTATGAGACCTATAAACATCAAGATAAAAGTGTTATGTACTTTCATATAGCAACTGAATAGATAACGACCATGTGTTTTATACAACATGGGTTTTCCCAAATGTTTACTATATGCAAGTAAACTCCACTTGTGTGTAGTAATGGTTCTGTCAAACAAGTCCAGGAATTAACCGGTTTAATAAACGCGAGCACTCCATAACACTCGTTTTATTTAACCGCTAAAATCAATTCTTCATTCGATCAATGTCGTGCTACTTTATGAAAATATTTATCTTCAGAAACCATTTCTAAAAATATTGATTTGGCAGAAATATATATATATATATATAAGTACACTTTTCAAACCATTGTTCCAAATAATTTTTAAAACCAATGTAAATGAGAATATATAGTATATATATTACTAAAATTATATATATATATATATATATATATATATATATATATTAGATTGGTACTTAAAATGATTTGTATAAAACGGTTTGATTTATAAATCAGCCATTTGTAAATCCAAGTTGAAAACGTGCATCAAAAGTGTGTATTACTCCCATAATCCGTAGGACAATCTCTATGGCATAAAACATCAAATGATTTCATCAATTCATAAATCAAAAATCTAGAAATATCAAAGAAATTGATATTAAAGGCAACATCAAAATCAAGAGTTTGAATCCCAGAACGAGTATTAAAAATCATCACAAAATGGCAATTAAACATGCACACATTAATAAGAAGCAACCGTGCGAGAATCAAGCAAAGCAGTGCCATCGAAAAGCATAGAAACGCAACCTAGGGCTCGGCCTAAGTCGTCTACCTGTGTACTAGTCATGTGCGACTAGTGGACTGGTCACACTACCTGAGCCAAACTCCAAGCAGTGTTCCTGGCTCCTCCGATGTACGACATCGATGATTATCCTTGTAAGCGTTGTTCTAACTCCAAGAGTATCAATTGTGAAGCCATGCAAGCATATAACCATGATTTGCAAATTCAAATATTCATATGTTAGGGTTTCAGCAAAACCGAGAATTTGGTTACATGATTCAAAGGTTATAAAATCTAATTAAGATCAAATCAACGTATATTCATCCAATTATCAGAACAACAACTTGCAATCATTCATAATCTAGAAGTGTGAGATATCCACCTTAATATCTAAAAAGCTTCAAAGTCACAAGCATTAACTCTAAGCCAAATCAACTAAATAACCCTTAAATTCCTCCCTAATGTTGTGCGAATTTGACATAGCAAACCTGCGTTTAATTATGATTTTTCTATTAACCTGCATTTTCGGCCCAGATTTCACAGAGCAACTTGCAAAGATGACCACTTTAACTGTAACGAATGCGATCTTTCGACGCTCGAAAATCGACATTAATACGTCCACTGTATCAACTGCCGAGCAATCGAATGCCGGAAAACCGAATTGTTATGGAGAAAAAGAAGAGGTAGAAGAAGACAGAAGTAAAAGAAAGAAGAAACAACAAAAAAAACACAGAACAATAACAGATACTCACATTCGCAGCGGAACAACATATAATAGATAAATGAATAATCTTTAAATCAAGAACTATATCATTTTATACATTACATCATCATCAGAGTTTACACAACAATATACAAAACATCAATGGACAGTTATATAAACTTGTCCTCATACAGAATACACAGCAGAATAAATAATATCATATACAAGTGATACGTCTCGCTCTATCCAGCTTGCCACTGAGCTCCACAGCATCTCCTGAATCCAGAATGACCTGATAACCTGACTCTAGACTGCCCGTGTGGAAATTGGTGCGCACCCAGAGTTTAGGAAGGAAACAATAAACTCCAGGTCAGTCATAGTGACTGGTGTGAGAACGAAAACAGTTTTTATCTTTAAAACAACAACAACAACAGAAGTAAAAGACATTCGTAACGCTTTTAGAAAATGAAACTACCATAAGACCTCCCGCCACACACACAATGCAAATGCAGAATTGGAGGAGATTTCTTCTTATGATGGTCAAACATGCTTACTACGCAAAATCATTGGATTTTTATTATTATTAGTGCATAGTGCAGAAAACATTTTGAAAGTATAATATTAATCTTAGTCAGTATAGACATTCCGAACTATGCCTACTATAGCTACCATCTAAACAGTGGTGACCACCATAAGTAAATGGCAGGTTCTACAACTAAAACCGTACAGGGTTCGTATTGGAAATTGGATTTCCAACAAATGGTCAGGCTAAGGAACTTCCTATGCCACATGGGTACGCCTCTGGATGGATGTCCCGAGAACTAACTAGCTCTCTGCCAACACAAGGCCGGGTTACCTCTGTCACTAGGTAACTACTACACGAATATGCCACCCCCCGGTCCTTTGGGACCTTTATCCGAGGCGCCTCGATCAAACACACAATCATGCAGTAAATGAGTTTGGAGTATCGACATAGGTTAAATACTAGGGCTCCATACCTGATACCACCCTTTTCCAGAAGGAAATGACATACCCTAAAGGGAGCGACCTTCATAACCTTGCCGCATCATTCCTGTTTCGACCATTTCCAGGTTGTGAGGTCCGATGAGGTCTCGTCCACAAAGCCACGCTTTTTCACAAAGCCACGCTTTGGTCACAAATGATCAATAAATAATCATCACACAACAACACTCAGCATGCCACACTACCAAATTGGGAGTATATCACTGATAAATTTCAACTACATAACCTCTGAGCTCGTACGTCTCAGAGAAGGGTGTTAAGCTAAGAGAATAAATTCTTCGCCACCAACAGAATGTATTTGAAAGAAATCAGCTTTATATCTCAAAACGTAATGTTAGACATGTAACCATACAAGTCTGTTCTGGGTTCGAACAGAACCGAAGGAACTTCCGAAGAAGTCCTTGCAATCCGGGTATTCACAATCCCAATCGAACTTCCCATCACAAAAGAAATCTCTATACCGCAGCTAATGATGCAGAGACAATTGATAGGTCATCCTATCGTTTTCACAAATACCCGGTCTTCACCACCGGTCTTCAAATGCTATCCATATCGTTGTATTACTAATTCGGAATGGGTTATATGACGCAAAGGTCTTTTCCCGGCTAACCCGAATAGTGAGCACAATATTTAAAACATATGGATATGGGATTTCAATTAAGTCACAATTTATTACCCAAATCCTTTCCTTTAAATGGTTTAAACAAATTACCATTTTAAATCTTTAAACAAAAGATTTACTTCACAAAGTTTACCCAGTTTCACAAAGACTCATTCACAGATTTCCAAATCAATTTCCATTTCAATTTGATTAACCCATTAAATCTTTAAATTAAGATTTAACTTATAGCTTTCAAAACTATTCACAATTCAAGTCTTTTATAATATAAAAGATACACCCTTTAAAATCTTCTTTGAAAAATAAAGTTTAATCATCTTCACAAAGGTTAATTCATAGTTTTTCTCAAACTATTTACAATTTCATTTCAACTTGAAATGTTTTGATACAAATTGGAAATCTTTTCACTTTATGAAAGCTATTATTATTTGAAAACGGATAGTTTTCGTTTGGGAAAAACTGGTTACAATTACACAGATTAAAGCCATCCAAGTATAAAACTTGAATTTACATTTAAATTTCCAAAACCATATTTTAAATTGTTAAAAACCCATATTTCCAAAACCATATTTTTAAGTGGTTAAAAACCCATATAAACACCTTTTATACTTATAAAATCTTTTAAACCAAAATTCCAATTCATTGAATTCAATTTCAAAATATTGAATTCAAAATTTAAATCAAATGATTTAAATTCCAATTTTTATTAAGTTATTTAAAATTACTTTTATTTTTGAATCTCATTTTCAAAAGCTTCCAATTCCAATTCCAAAACTATTTTGGATTCAAAAATTCAATTTTTCAAAATTGATAAAAATCTGTGACTTAACCGATTTCCGCGTGAAATCCACATTTGTGTGTGTATTGTGTAGTCCACGTTTTAACACAATAGTGCAACAACATTCAACCATCACAGATCAAATATAACAATATAATTTGATAAGCGGTATAACTATAACGCTTATCTTTCATTCACAGATCACAGATATATATATATCATAGATAAACAAATTTCAGATCACAACACAAAACATGATATATCACAAAGCATCACATATCAGAGATGTCAAACAATTCAACATCCAATATAATCCAAACATCCATAAGTAGGATTAATTTAATTATCTGATTAATTTATATCAAATAAATTTCTGCGAATATATTTTACTGGTTATGGTAAATTCATAATCAATCAATTCCAAATTGATTTCCAAATTCATTTTAAAACACCAAATCAAATTTTCAACGAATTTCCAAATTATTTCCTTTTTAAAATAAATTCCTTTATATCTTCAAATCTATTTAAAAATCCAAATTTAAATAAATTCTTCAACTTATAAATAATGTTTATCGAAATTCATTTATTAAGCCTTTTTCCCGATATTTGAAATTTAATTCTACAGTTCAAAAATAAGACTTTTATCTTTTTAAACTCCTTTTAATATTTATCCAATTCTCAAAAATAATTTTTTTGATAAATTTTCAACTTGAATTTCGAAAATCCAGTTTTATTTATTTCTGTTATCCAACGATACCAAAAATATATTCGGCTAAATTATAGCCTTCAACAATTTCAATCCACAAATATAATCACACGGAGATTATAAATAATCAACACACAACATATGAAATAGATTCAAATGTTTGAGGAATCCAGTTGGATCCCTCCAACCTGTTTCCCCGCATCCATAGATTTTAGTACAATACCAATTCCATTTCGAAGTGAAATATCGTGGTATATGGGATTTATAAATATTATCCGCTATTATGCGGCGCAATAGGGTCTCATCCGCTATATAATGTGGGAAATCAACTCCAAATACATATATAATACCAATTCCACTTCACGGTGGAATTATCGTGGTATATGTTTTTAATAAATAACCTCCGCTTAATATACGGCGTATATGGTCTATTTCAACACAATAGATAACAATTATCATCCAATTCACACAATCAAGCAATTTTAAATCTAACTATTTAAAATTTAAATTGAAACAAATATTCGATTGAGTGAGGAGTTCTCACCTTGCTTTCAATAACGGTTGTAGTATTTTATTTCAAATAAAATTAAACGCACGTTTAATTTTACTCAAAATTTTCAATGGCTCCAATCGATTCCAATCCAGTTCCATTGCAAAGAGCTCTTCGAAACGATTCCAATGCAATTCGTTTCGTAATTTTTCGACCTCGTATCAAAAAGATATGCAATCTAGAAGTTAATACGATTTTATATATATTCAATTTACAATTTTCCTTTTCTTTTATTTAAATTTTAACCTTCACAGATCTGGGCCGTAGATTTTCGAAACCCTAGAATCTCGGCCACACGCGTTATCTTCTTCCCCATCAGCCTATTCACGTATGCAAGATGAACCCACCAGCCGCCGACATCATCGAATTATCGTGCCCTCCTCGTCGACTTCAATGACGATCAACCAACACCATTTCGAAGACAACGCCGAGCTCCACCTTCACCGTGAATCCGGTCGTGTGCGGTGGCCCCTGCGCGTGGAAAAACGTGCGTAAACGCGCGACTTTGATCGCAAATTGCCGTTGATTCGTCGCTCTATTTTCGATCATCTCCGTATGGATTTGAAGCTCTCATCGTCCTCTACAACATTGCAGTTGAACGTTTTTGATAATTGTTGGTGGATTGGAAGATATTGGAGAAGAAACAAAATGAAATTCTGGTCATTGGTTATGAAAATGGCGGCCAGCCTTAGCTAGGGTTTCTTTGTGCAAAATGAAGAAAATTGGTCCTTTTATAGAAAATTAACGAAACACTATTCACTCGAAATTTTCCGAACTCCAAATGAAGCGTGCGGGCTGACGTTTCTAAGGTTTTACCCGCGTTCCGAACACAATGGAACGTGTTTCGGGAGTTAATTCGATGTGAGAGTTATGGAAATAAACGATCAAATTTAAATCAAATCGATTTAAAACGATTTCTATGTGTTTTGGCTTGCCCCGGACAAACGACAACTCCGATTGACACGAAATTTAAAATCTTATAATAATTTAACATTACGGATCCAATGAAACTGGTTTCATCGAAATCCGAGATTGTTTGAAAAATGGCAAATTTCACTCGTCATTTAAATATTAAAATATTCAATTTTTACAATTTAACTTTTAATTCAAATTTAAAAGTTCACAAACATCATTATAACTCCAATATGATTTAATATAACTTTATAAATCATTTTTATACGCATTTAATCCAATTATCAATTATTTACGCAATTTCAAATATTAAATTGTCGATTTAATTAAACAATTTAAATCACTATATTCGAAATTAAATTTATTCTACTTACAAATCTCACTTATTAATATTTAAAATCAATTAAATATATGAATTTCAAATGACAGAAATTCTGGGTCGTTACAATCTTCCCCCCTTAAAAGAATTTCGTCGTCGAAATTGCAAAGTAAGAAAAAGTCACAAAATCCATTAACTTTTCAAACAATTCGTTCAAATTAGATTTTTTTTAAATCACTTAAGCGTACAACTTCCCCAAAATCCAATAGTTAAACTCTTTCAAAACTTTACTAAGTTTTTCAAATCTATACTTAGTTATACTTTTCAAAACAAACTATATCGTTTAACTTTTAACTCCAAATCCAAAATTTAGTATTCACAAATTTTTCAAAATTTCCCGAAAATTTTCTAGCGCCTTAAATTCTCAGAAAAATTCACCATAGCCTCCTTTACGCGATTCGATCGTAGTAGGATCACAATAGACATAAATATATATATACATCGACCCACACGGTCGGAAAAGCAAAAAAACAGTTCATATTTCCTATTTTTATTGCGTATGCGTACCTTTTTAGCATTTTTAAGCAAAGCAGTTATTTATTAAGCATTTTAGCACGACCAAAACCAACCAACGGCAGCCACGACACCTGTACTTACTCAATTTAAACATGTAAGTGAAATATATATATAGTTATTAACAATTTACTCTTTTAAACAACTACAACACATGCATATTAAAAGAAATGCATACTAAACAAGGTTTATAAGCAACTTATATGGTTTCGACATCACTTGTAATTGTTTACAACCAATTCATATACAACGACGTTCATTCTTCATTTTCAATCAGTTTACATTCACTAATTTAAATTCAAGTTGGTTCACTTTCAATTTAAGTCCAATTACATAGCTTTCAATTTCACTAATTTAGTTTCATTAACACTTAATGAATTATATACAATCAACTAACAACCATCTAACAATCAAATCATAACCAACATAACCAAATTATTAAATTTACTTTACTTCCCATTTAATTTGGTTCAACACTTTCAATTAGCTTTAATGAATTAACATTTATATCCATTATTCCATATCAATTTATTCACATTCGATTGATTAACATTCAATCCATTTATTAATTCAATTTCTAATTCATTTTTTTCAAATAAAGTTGAATTTCATTCATATAACTCAAGTTCACATTCATTTAATAAATTCACTTTATTAATTCACTTTGATACCAAAAATCAACTTCATTTAACATCACTTAAGTTATATTCCATTTCAAATTTCCACTTACATTTGCTTTCACTATACAACTTAAGTTATATTCCTTTTAAACATTATTTTTTTAACTTAACTTAAATTTCCACTTATAAATCCAATTCAGATTCCAATTCTAAAGTAAATTCTATTTAACCCTTACCAAAGTCAAATTTATTATCTCATATTATAAGTTCAAAACTCATTTTACTTATATTCATCAATTTCAACTTGGATTTTATTTTCAAATTTGTTTATCACAACAAAACTTCAAATTTTCAATTTATTATGGTAGCAAATCCATCACACAGAAACTCAAAAATGATACTGATGATGCTGCAGCCATCACCCTTATTATTTCCCAGCAACAGTAGTGAATTCAATGCTAAATATTCTTTCAAAATTTTCCTTTTATTTATAAATCACATTTATAAATTTTCTCTCATAAAATTTCACTATTTTACTTTACTTATACAAGATTATTTCACAATTGTATATCATTTTAATTATAATTCTATACTTATAAAATTGTTGCTTTTATTTGGATTATTCAAACAACTTTTGTTAACTCATATATATTCTTACATTTTCAACAACCAAACAATCAATTTTATATACACTTTAATAATTCTGAAAAATTATTTCCATTATATACAAAATATAATCAAGGTAAAATTATTTCATTTACCCAATTTAAAATGATATTATGCCAGTTCATCTTGTTTAAGAGTTTAGAAACCCCTATCCATTACAGTTAGCTAGACTGCACCGACCATAATCCATAACAATCAACCGATAAGTCAACACAATACAAAACAATTTCATATTCACTAAAAAACGCGCTCATATCTATTATTACACTCACACTCATTCTAGAGTACTACTGACTCTATCTCTAATGAGTAAACACCCAACAGAGCCAAGGTTATCGCTTAACCATATGCTCTGATACCAAATTGTAACGAATGCGATCTTTCGACACTCGAAAATCGACATTAATACGTCCACTGTATCAACTGCCGAGCAATCGAATACCGAAAAACCGAATTGTTATGGAGAAAAAGAAGAGGTAGAAGAAGACAGAAGAAAAAGAAAGAAGAAACAACAGAAAAACACAGAACAATAACATAATCTCACGTTCGCAGCGGAACAACATATAATAGATAAATGTATAATCTTTAAATCAAGAACTATATCATTTTATACATTACATCATCATTAGAGTTTACACAACAATATACAACACATCAATGGACAGTTATATAAACTTGTCCTCATATAGAATACACAGCGGAATAAATAATATCATATACAAGTGATACGTCTCGCCATCCAGCTCGCCACTGAGCTCCACAGCATCTCCTGAATCCAGAATGACCTGATAACCTGACTCTAGACTGCCCGTGTGGAAATTGGTGGGCACCCAGAGTTTAGGAAGGAAACAATAAACTCCAGGTGTGACTGGTCTAAGAACTAAAACAGTTTTTATCTTTAAAACAACAACAACAACAAGGGAAGTAAAAGACATTCGTAACGCTTTTAGAAAATGAAACTACCATAAGACCTCCCGCCACACACACAATGCAAACGCAGAATTGGAGGAGATTTCTTCTTATGATAGTCAAACATGTTTACTATGCAAAATCATTGGATTTTTATTATTATTAGTGCATAGTGCAGAAAACATTTCGAAAGTATAATATTAATCTTAGCCAGCATAGACATTCCGAACTATGCCTACTATAGCTACCATCTAAACAGTGGTGACCACCATAAGTAAATGGTAGGTTCTACAACTAAAACCGTATAGGGTTCGTATTGGAAATTGGATTTCCAACAAATGGTCAGGCTAAGGAACTTCCTATGCCACATGGGTACGCCTCTGGATGGACGTCCCGAGAACTAACTAGCTCTCTGCCAACACAAGGCCGGGTTACCTCTGTCACTAGGTAACTACTACACGAATATGCCACCCCCCGGTCCTTTGGGACCTTTATCCGAGGCGCCTCGATCAAACACACAATCACATAGTAAATGAGATTGGAGTATCCACATAGGTTAAATACTAGGGCTCCATACCTGATACCACCCTTTTCCAGAAGGAAATGACATACTGATGCAGCTAAGCCCAGAGATGAAGTCCTAAGTTGTCCACGAGCTAAAGCTAACATGGAAGATATAAGTCGTATACGACTTTAGGGCAATGTTGTGAGTCGTCCACGAGTTAAAGCTAACGAGGGAAATATAATTCGTAACCGACTTATAGAAACAGGCATGAGTCGGGACCGACTCAACTGGGGAGAAGGCCTAAGTCATGACCGACTTAAGGAAACAGACATGAGTCGCACGAGTCGTCTACGACTTAACGAAGGCGAGGAGATAAGTCTTCAACGACTCAAGAAGAAGGATACAGGAGGAATAGCTCGAATGAAGAATGCACAAGTGTTAAGTCAGATACGACTTAAGGCAGATGATAAGTCGACACCGAGTTACGACTCAGTTAAGTCGTACCATCTTATGTCGGCGAAGCCTGAAGACCGTTAATTCTTCTGCCGAGTTAATCTCCATCGCTAGTCTGGGATGCCGCATGTTTTAAAGTCGCTGATGCTATTGCCGTTGATTCTTCTGCCGAGTTAATCCCTGCCGTTATTTGTTGTCGTAAGTCGTATCAAGTTAATGTGTTGTAACTGTTTTGTTGTTAGGTCGCAACTTTTATAAGTCGTGAGTCATTTGTAATATACATGTATGTGGAGTCGCCTTTGTTTTAAGTCGTCTGCAGCTTGTAAGTCGTGTGCTTCTGAGTCATAGGTCGGAAGGAATCTTAAGTCGTAAATCAGAAAGGGTTATAAGTCGGAGTCGACTTAGGAGTTGGAATATTTTGTAATGCGTGAGTTGTAGCCTATAAATAGGCGAGTGGTGACATTTTGTAAGGTTGTTGATTTTTGAATAAAATTCTCTTTTGATTGCTGTGTGCTTTCATCTAAATTGGTAGTTGAGTGTAATCTCCTATCTCCTCTTTCGGTTAATCGAGTGCGCTCGATTCAACGATTGTAGAAGCCGATTCGCGGAATCAAGTGCGCTTGATCAACGCTTGAAGAATTGAAGATCTTTGAACCCGGTATCGTGCGCGATCAACGAGTTCGGGATAGCTAGAATTCGGTATCTTCGGATCAATGAATTTGGGCATTTCAGTATCTTTCAATCCATCGATTACTACTTTCACCGATTGAAGATTGTTTTGTTTAATCCGCTGTGTCAGTTTTGGTATCAGAGCTTGTTTTAGCCAATCATAGCTAAATCGAGACTTGGAGCCTATTCATTTTGAAGTTTGAAGTGTTGAGCCGTGATCAAGTTGAAGTGTTCGACTTGGTATTGAAGTTTGGAGATCAAATTTGCATCATTTGGAGAAGTTGTGTTCATCGTGTTCATCGCGATTTGCAACAAGTGTGGAAGTTTCGATCCATTTCAATTTGGATCAAAGTTCGAATTGTGTTTGAATTTGAAGTGTTTGTAAAGATTTCAATCATGCCGCCAAGGAGAGCCAATCGACATCAAAACGTTGAAGCTTTGTATCGAAGAGAAGAGGCTGATGAGATGGAGCAAAGAATCAATGAAAACTTTAGTGAAAAGCTTAACGAAGGAATTGGCCGGTTAGAGAAGCTTATGACGGAGATGAATCAAAATCGGAGACGGGTTTCACCTGAATCTAACCATGGGGGTAGTAGAGTCTCGCCACATTCCAATCGAGACAGAAGTGTTGAAAATGATCAAGGGCGTGGGAGGAACGCGAATGATCGTGAACGGAGGAATGTAGATAGAAGGGATGATGGTGGTAGACGAGAAGGTAGTAGAGATGTGGGTGGACGAGATAAACAACGATATACTTCTGATTTTGAAGAGGAGTACGATGGTGGTAGTGTTCGAGGACAAGGAAGAAATTACTCTGAGTATGATCACAAGTGGGAGACGGGGATGAAGACTGAAATTCTTGAATTCAAAGGTGGTATGCAAGCAGAGGAGTTTCTAGATTGGATGGCTAATGTAGAAGAGATTTTTGACTTCAAGGAAGTTCCAGAACATCGTAGAGTGAAGTTGGTTGCTACAAGGTTGAGGGGTAGAGCTTTGACGAATGGGGAAGTCAAAGGTTGAATCTTGGGAGAAGATGAAGAAATTGATGAAAGCGACATTCTTACCTTATAATTATCAATCGCTTATGTATCAGAGGTTGCAAAACTTGAGACAAGGAACGAAATCTGTGAATGACTATGCTGATGAATTTTATCAACTGATTGCAAGGAATGATATTATGGAGACAGAAGAACAGTTAACAGCTAGATTTGTTGGAGGGTTGCGAATGCAGATTCAGGATATGGTTAATATGTTTGATCCCAGATCTATAGCGGAAGCACACCAGAAAGCGTTGGCTTGGGAGAAACAGGGAAGACGAGGAGGTGTGTTTACAAATTCCAACAATCCAGTAAAGGGAGTTAGTGGGAGTTCTAATGTTTCTAAACCTATCAGTAGACCAGTAGTGAAGGAGGCTGAGAAGACAAAGGTTAACAACGGTTTCAAATGTTACAATTGCCAAGAAATGGGTCACAAGAGTAGCGAATGTCCAAAACCGAAGAAGAGAGCTATGATAGCAGAGGTTGAGGATGAATAAGCTGATGTTCCAATTCACCACCTGATGAGGAGGAAGAAGAAGTGTCGGGAGACGAAGGTTATAATCTCATGATGAAGAGGTCCTGTTTAACACCAAAGCAAGAGGAGGATTGTAGTTGGTTGAGGAGCAATATTTTTCAGTCAACATGTACTATTCTGGGGAAAGTTTTCAAATTTGTTATTGATGTTGGAAGCTGTGATAATATAATTTCTTCTGAAGCTGTGAGGAAGTTGGCATTGAAGACCGAGAAACATCCGAAGCCATACAAGCTAGCTTGGTTGAGGAAAGGCGGGGAGGTGAAGGTTGGACGCAGGGCTCGTGTGAATTTTTCAATTGGAAAGAAATACAAAGATGAAATCTGGTGCGATGTGGTAGATATGGACGTTTGTCATTTGTTGTTGGGAAGACCGTGGCAGTATGATAGAGTAGTACAACATGATGGGCGTACCAACAGTTACAGTTTCATGTTTGAAGGCACAAAGATTACTCTAGTTCCAAAGAAGCGACAACAGGAGGAAAACAAGTTGGAGGAGATTGAAGAGCTCAAAACTTTGTTATCTTTGAAGGAGTTTGTGAATGAAGTAGAGGAGGAGCCTGAAGTGTTTTTGTTGATCGGACGGGAGAGTCAGGAAGTGGTGGAAATACCAGAAGAAGTAAAACCAGTACTGAAAGAATTTGACGATGTATTTCCAAAGGAGTTACCAATGGAATTACCACCGTTGAGGGATATACAACATCAGATAGATCTTGTTCTAGGTGCTGTGTTGCCACACAGACCACATTATCGAATGAGTCCAAAGGAACATGAAGAGTTACGGAGGCAGGTAGAGGAATTGCTTGAACAGGGGCGTGTGCAGGAGAGTTTAAGTCCTTGTGCTGTACCAGCTTTATTGGTACCCAAGAAGGATGGGACGTGGAGGATGTGCACAGACAGTAGAGCATTGAATAAGATCACAGTCAGATACAGATTTCCGATGCCGAGGCTTGATGATTTATTGGATCAGATCAGTGGGTCCATAATCTTTTCTAAGATTGACTTGAAGAGCGGTTATCACCAGATTCGCATTAGACCAGGGGACGAATGGAAGACAGCATTCAAGACGAGGGAAGGCTTGTATGAATGGTTGGTAATGCCATTTGGTCTATTGAATGCACCAAGTACATTTATGAGGGTGATGAATCAAATTTTTCGACCGTACATTGGGAAATTCGTTGTGGTTTACTTTGATGATTTTCTAATCTACAGTGCTAGTATAGAAGAGCATGTTCAGCATTTGAAGAAAGTGTTATTTATTCTACGTGAAGAACAATTCTATGCTGCTACAAAGAAGTGTGTTTTTATGGTGAGGAGTGTTCTATTTCTGGGGTATGTTGTGTCGGAAGAAGGAATACAGGTTGACCAAAGTAAAGTTGAAGCGATTAGAGATTGGCCACAGCCCAAGACGATAACGGAAGTTCGTAGTTTTCACGGGTTGGCTTCATTTTATCGAAGGTTTATTCCACACTTTAGTAGTGTGATGGCGCCTGTGACTGATTGTATGAAGGGTAAACAGTTTACATGGACGGAGGAAGCAGGAGTTGCTTTTGAACGAATCAAGGAGTTGTTGACGACAGCACCAATCCTAGCATTACCTGATTTTCAGTTGTTGTTTGAATTACATACTGATGCGTCAAAGGTTGGGATTGGAGGAGTGTTGAGTCAAAGGGATCGTCCTATTGCCTATATCAGTGAGAAGTTGTCAGGAGCAAAGATGCGATACAGTACATATGATGTGGAGTTCTATGCTGTTGTGCAAGCTATCAAACACTGGAGACATTATCTATTTCAGAAAGAGTTTTTTCTGTATACTGATCATGAGGCGTTGAAGCATTTACAAGGGCAAGACAAGATTTCAGCAAGACATGCATCGTGGATTGCATATCTGCAACAGTTTACTTTTGTTGTTAAACACAAGTAAGGGGTGACGAATCGTGTGGCTGATGCTTTGAGTAGAAGAAATCATTTGTTGACAACAATGAAGGTTGAAGTGACGGGGTTTGACATGTTACCGGAATTATTTGTGGAAGATCCTTACTTTATGAAGTTTGTTGATAAAGTCAAGAATGGGGAGACGAATGAATTCGTGATGGTAGATGGTTTTCTATTCAAAGGAAATCGATTGTGCATACCTGATTGCAGTTTGAGAATGAAAATTGTGAAGGAGCTACATGAAGAAGGACATGTTGGGAGAGACCGTACATTACAGTTGATTTCACAATCTTATTTTTGGCCATCGATGAGGAAAGAGGTGGAGAGGTTTGTGGAGCGTTGTCATATTTGTCAGGTTTCGAAAGGAACTGCGACTAATGCTGGTTTATATATGCCGTTACCCGTGCCTGTAAAACCATGGGTGGATATCAGTATGGATTTTGTTTTGGGATTGCCTAGAACTCAGAGGGGAAATGATTCTATATTCGTTGTGGTGGACAGATTTTCGAAGATGGCGCATTTTATTGCTTGTAAGAAGACGGCAGATGTTGTTAATGTTGCTTAATTGTTTTTCAAGGAAATCTATCGACTTCATGGATTGCCAGAATCTATTGTGTCAGATAGAGATACTCGATTTCTGAGTCACTTTTGGTTGAGTTTGTGGAAAATGGTGGGAACGAAGCTGAAATTTAGTAGTGCTTATCATCCGCAAACGGATGGACAGACCGAGGTTGTGAACAGATCGTTGGGAAACTTGTTGAGGTGTCTTGTTCAAGATAATTTGAGGAGTTGGGATGTGAAGTTATGCCAGGCAGAGTTTGCCCATAATCATGCCATAAATCGAAGTACTGGGTTCAGTCCATTCCAGATTGTATATTCTAGTATGCCAAAAGGACTGTTGGATTTAACGGTGATGCCACATTCAAGGGGGACAGTTAAGAAAGCTGCTGATTTTGTTGACGGGTTGACGGAATGTCATAAAATCGTTCAGGAATGATTGAAGAAAGCAAATGAGAAGTACAAACAATCTGCAGATTTGAAACGAAGAAATGTTGAGTTTAATGAAGGAGATATGGTTTATGCAGTATTAACAAAAGATCGTTTTCCAGTAGGCGCTTATAACAAGTTGAAAGCCAGGAAAATTGGTCCGGTGGAAGTTGTGAAACGAATCAATGAAAATGCTTATAAATTGAAGCTACCAGATGATGTGTATGCGTCTGACGTGTTCAATGTTAAACATCTCGTACCATTTCATGGGGATGAACGAACTGATGAGGAAGAATTTACAAATTCGAGGACGAATTTTTCTCAACTTGGGAAGGATGATGCAGCTAAGCCCAGAGATGAAGTCCTAAGTCGTCCACGAGCTAAAGCTAACACGGAAGATATAAGTCGTATACGACTTAAGGGCAATGTTGTGAGTCGTCCACGAGTTAAAGCTAACGAGGGAAATATAAGTCGTAACCGACTTATAGAAACAGGCATGAGTCGGGACCGACTCAACTGGGGAGAAGGCCTAAGTCGTGACCGACTTAAGGAAACAGACATGAGTCGCACGAGTCGTCTACGACTTAACGAAGGCGAGGAGATAAGTCTTCAACGACTCAAGAAGAAGGATACAGGAGGAACAGCTCGAATGAAGAATGCACAAGTGCTAAGTCAGATACGACTTAAGGCAGATGATAAGTCGGCACCGAGTTACGACTCAGTTAAGTCGTACCATCTTATGTCGGCGAAGCCTGAAGACCGTTAATTCTTCTGCCGAGTTAATCTCCATCGCTAGTCTGGGATGCCGCATGTTTTAAAGTCGTTGATGCTGTTGCCGTTGATTCTTCTGCCGAGTTAATCCCTGCCGTTATTTGTTGAGTCGTAAGTCGTATCAAGTTAATGTGTTGTAACTGTTTTGTTGTTAGGTCGCAACTTTTATAAGTCGTGAGTCATTTGTAATATACATGTATGTGGAGTCGCCTTTGTTTTAAGTCGTCTGCAGCTTGTAAGTCGTGTGCTTCTGAGTCATAGGTCGGAAGGAATCTTAAGTCGTAAATCGTAAAGGGTTATAAGTCGGAGCCGACTTAGGAGTTGGAATATTTTGTAATGCGTGAGTTGTAGCCTATAAATAGGCGAGTGGTGACATTTTGTAAGGTTGTTGATTTTTGAATAAAATTCTCTTTTGATTGCTGTGTGCTTTCATCTAAATTGGTAGTTGAGTGTAATCTTCTATCTCCTCTTTCGGTTAATCGAGTGCGCTCGATTCAACGATTGTAGAAGCCGATTCGCGGAATCAAGTGCGCTTGATCAACGCTTGAAGAATTGAAGATCTTTGAACCCGGTATCGTGCGCGATCAACGAGTTCGGGATAGCTAAAATTCGGTATCTTCGGATCAACGAATTTGGGCATTTCAGTATCTTTCAATCCATCGATTACTACTTTCACCGATTGAAGATTGTTTTGTTTAATCCGCTGCGTCACATACCCTAAAGGGAGCGACTTTCATAACCTTGCCGCATCATTCCTGTTTCGACCATTTCCGGGTTGTGAGGTTCGATGAGGTCTCGTCCACAAAGCCATGCTTTTTCACAAAGCCACGCTTTGATCACAAATGATCAATAAATAATCATCACACAGCAACACTCAACATGCCACACTACCAAATTGGGAGTATATCACTGATAAATTTTAACTACATAACCTCTGAGCTCGTACACAGAGAAGGGTGTTAAGCTAAGAGAATAAATTCTCCGCCACCAACAGAATGTATTTGAAAGAAATCAGCTTTATATCTCAAAATGTAATGTCAGACATGTAACCATACAAGTCTGTTCTAGGTTCGAACAGAACCGAAGGAACTTCCGGAGAAGTCCTTGCAATCTGGGTATTCACAATCCCGATCGAACTTCCCATCACAAAGGAAATCTCTACACCGTAGCTAATGATAGAGAGACATTCGATAGGTCATCCTATCATTTTCACAAATACCCGGTCTTTACCACCGGTCTTCAAATGCTATCCATATCATCGTATCACTAATTCGGAATGAGTTATATGATGCAAAGGTCTTTTCCCGGCTAACCCGAATAGTGATCACAATATTTAAAACATATGGATATGAGATTTCAATTAAGTCACAACTTATTATCCAAATCCTTTCCTTTAAATGGTTTAAACAAATTACCATTTTAAATCTTTAAACAAAAGATTTACTTCACAAAGTTTACCCAGTTTCACAAAGATTCATTCACAGATTTCCAAATCAATTTCCATTTCAATTTGATTAACCCATTAAATCTTTAAATTGAGATTTAACTTATAGCTTTCAAAACTATTCACAATTCAAGTCTTTTATAATATAAAAGATACACCCTCTAAAATCTTCTTTGAAAAATAAAGTTTAATCATCTTCACAAAGGTTAATTCATAGTTTTTCTCAAACTATTTACAATTTCATTTCAACTTGAAATGTTTCGATACAAATTGGAAATCTTTTCACTTTATGAAAGCTATTATTATTTGAAAACGGATAGTTTTCGTTTGGGAAAAACTGGTTACAATTACACAGATTAAAGCCATCCAAGTATAAAACTTGAATTTACATTTAAATTTCCAAAACCATATTTTTAATGGTTAAACACCCATATTTCCAAACCATATTTTTAAGTGGTTAAAAACCCATATAAACACCTTTTATACTTATAAAATCTTTTAAACCAAAATTCCCAATTCATTGAATTCAATTTCAAAATATTGAATTCAAAATTTAAATCAAATGATTCAAATTCCAATTTTATTAAGTTATTTAAAATAAATTTTATTTTTGAATCTCATTTTCAAATGCTTCCAATTCCAATTCCAAAACTATTTTGGATTCAAAAATTCAAATTTTCAAAATTGATAAAAATCTGTGACTTAACCGATTTCCACGTGAATCCACATTTGTGTGTGTATTGCGTAGTCCACGGTTTAACATAATAGTGCAACAACATTCAACCATCACAGATCAAATATAACAATATAATTTGATAAGCGGTATAACTATAACGCTTATCTTTCATTCACAGATCATATATATATATATATATATATATATATATATCACAGATAAACAAATTTCAGATCACAAAACAAAACAAGATACATCACAAAGCATCACATATCAGAGATGTCAAACAATTCAACATCCAATATAATCCAAACATCCATAAGTAGGATTAATTTAATTATCTGATTAATTTATATCAGATAAATTTCTATGAATATATTTTACTGGTTATGGTAAATTCATAATCAATCAATTTCAAATTGATTTCCAAATTCATTTTAAAACACCAAATCAAATTTTCAATGAATTTCCAAATTATTTCCTTTTTAAAATAAATTCCTTTATCTCTTCAAATCTATTTAAAAATCCAAATTTAAATAAATTCTTCAACTTATAAATAATGTTCATCGAAATTCATTTATTAAGCCTTTTTCCCAAAATTTGAAATTTAATTCAATACAGTTCAAAAATAAGACTTTTATCTTTTTAAACTCCTTTTAATATTTATCCAATTCTCAAAAATAATTTTTTTTGATAAATTTTCAACTTGAATTTCGAAAATCCAGTTTTATTTATTTCTGGTATCCAACGATACCAAAAATATATTCGGCTAAATTATAGCCTTCAACAATTTCAATCCTCAAATATAATCACACGGAGATTATAAATAATCAACACACAACATATGAAATAGATTCAAATGTTTGAGGAATCCAGTTGGATCCCTCCAACCTATTTCCCTGCATCCACAGATGTTAGCACAATACCAATTCCACTTCGAAGTAAAATATCGTGGTATATGGGATTTATAAATATTATCCGCTATTATGCGGCGCAATAGGGTCTCATCCGCTATATAATGCGGGAAATCAACTCCAAATACATATATAATACCAATTCCACTTCACGGTGGAATTATCGTGGTATATGTTTTTAATAAATAACCTCCGCTTAATATACGGCGTATAGGGTCTATTTCAACACAATAGATACCAATTATCATCCAATTCACACAATCAAGCAATTTTAAATCTAACTATTTAAAATTTAAATCGAAACAAATATTCGATTGAGTGAGGAGTTCTCACCTTGCTTTCAATAACGGTTGTAGTATTTTATTTCAAATAAAATTAAACACACGTTTAATTTTACTCAAAATTTTCACTAGCTCCAATCGATTCTAATCCAGTTCCATTGCGAAGAGCTCGTCGAAACGATTCCAACGCAATTCGTTTCGTAATTTTTTGATCTCGTATCAAAAAGATATGCAATCTAGACGTTAATACGATTTTATATATATATTCAATTTACAATTTTCTTTTTCTTTTATTTAAATTTTAACATCTGGGCCATAGATTTTCGAAACCCTAGAATCTCGGCCACACGCGTTATCTTCTTCCCCATCAGCCTATTCATGTATGCAAGATGAACCCACCAGCCGCCGACATCATCGAATTATCGCGCCCTCCTCGTCGACTTCAACGACGATCAACCAACACCATTTCGAAGCCAACGCCGAGCTCCACCTTCACCGTGAATCCGGTCATGTGCGGTGGCCCCTGCGCGTGGAAAAACGTGCGCAAACACGTGACTTTGATCGCAAATTGCCGTTGATTCGTCGCTCTATTTTCGATCATCTCCGTATGGATTTGAAGCTCTCATCGTCCTCTACAAAATTGCAGTTGAACGTTTTTGATAATTGTTGGTGGATTGGAAGATATTGGAGAAGAAATGAAATGAAATTCTGGCCATTGGTTATGAAAATGGCGGCCAGCCCTAGCTAGGGTTTCTTTGTGCAAAATGAAGAAAATTGGTCCTTTTATAGAAAATTGACGAAACACTATTCACTCGAAATTTTCCGAACTCCAAACGATGCATGCCGGCTGACATTTCTAAGGATTTACCCGCGTTCCGAACATAATGGAACGTGTTTTGGGAGCTAATTCGATCGTATGTGAGAGTTACGGAAATACACGATCAAATTTAAATCAAATCGATTTAAAACAATTTCTATGCGTTTTGGCTTGCCCCGGACAAACGACAACTCCGACACGAAATTTGAAATCTTACAAAAATTTAACATTACGGATCCGATGAAACCGGTTTCGTCGAAATCCAAGAATGTTTGAAAAATGGCTAATTTCACTCGTCATTTAAATATTAAAATATTCAATTTTTACAATTTAACTTTTAATTCAAATTTAAAAGTTCACAAACATCATTATAACTCCAATATGATTTAATATAACTTTATAAATCATTTTTATACACATTTAATCCAATTATCAATTATTTACGCAATTTCAAATATTAAATTGTCGATTTAATTAAACAATTTAAATCACTTATTCGAAATTAAATTTATTCGACTTACAAATCACACTTATTAATATTTAAAATCAATTAAATATACGAATTTCAAATGACAGAAATTCCAGGTCGTTACATTAACTATCAAAACTCAATGGAATTCCATTATGTTTGGAACAAAGATGCTGGAACATGACAGTAATAACATATTCAAATTTTAGAATTTTAGAAATTTATTTGAATTGATTTGATTTTTGGAAGAGCTGGGGTTTTGCTTGCTACCTATGTTTTGATTTCGTCAATTGGTAAAGAGGATTACAAATCAAGATCAAACTAAGATTAAAACTCAATTAGATGCAACATATTGCAGTAGAGATTACCTGAGCTTGATTTCTTTTATTATTGATCAAAAGCCTCTTGATTTCTAGCTTTAATTTGGAGATTAGGGTTTTTGGACTTAGAGTATTTTTATATTTTGGTTTTTGTGTTGAAATGAGAATGAGAGAAACAATATGCGTACGTTCCCATTTCTCTTATTTTGGCTAAATGAGTTAAGGTATAGATCCAATATCAAAGTGTTACTAATTTTCCTAAAACCAAAGTGTTGCTAATTTACATTGTTGTATTTTATCTCATTATAAACTCCAATTTATATCAAACCATGTTTTTAATTAACTCCACTCAGATCTCTTCATTAGAAATCCTAGCAATAAGCTTTAATATTTCTTAAATCACCATTCAACCTTTAAAAAGATTTTAATAATCTAATTTATACAAATACTTAATTTAATCCTAAAAATACAATTACCCAATTCCTCACTTATTTGCTTTTTAATCTTACACAATTAAGTCTGGTTCATTTAATTAAATAAATGATAATCAAATTGAAGTCAATCAGGTTATTACATAAATCCAAACCCTTTTTTAATTTATAAACTCTTTAACAATTCTTTTTTATTAAAAGAAATTCCTTTTATAAATCAATTTATTATCTATAAGTACAATTAACTAGATAAATTAATTAACTTTAAACATCATAAATAAACAATCAATTAAATTTCCAACATCATTAATAAAATAATTTATTAACTCCAAAATATTATTAATATAATAATTAATAACTTCAAAATATTACAAATAAATAGAAATTATTTACTTCAAAATAATATTATATAATTGTAATTAGTAACATTAAAACATTACTAATAAATAATAATTATTAACCTCGAACATTATAAATATAGTAGTTAATAATTCAAACATTAGTAATAAAACAATAATAATAAATCTTCAAACATTATTATAATAAATAATAATTAACTTCGAAAACAATATTAATAAATAATAATTATTAGTTCTAAAAATGTTATTAACAAATAACTATGATAAATTCAAAAACATTTTAATAAATAAGAATTATTAATTATCTTCAAACAATATTAATCATTTAAATAAATAACTTTATACAATATTATACCATTGATAAATAACTTCAAAGCAATTAAATATAAATAAACAATTTTTAAAACACTATTAACAATAGTTAAACAACTTTAAAACATTTCTAAATGGTTTAGAAAACACAAATAGATAGGTTAGGGTAAAATAGAGAAATTAAAAACTCGCTCAAGTAAAAATATTCCAAAAAACTAACAGATTAGAATTGAAATCATTCTCCGAATTAGAATCCCATTTCAAGCCAAAACGGTAGTTAATAGTATTTCAAAATACTAAAACGAGGGCAATTACCATCAAGCACTTAACCAATGTTGTTATTGATGTTTATCACTACGGGGTTAAGTTTTTCAAAATATAACAATGTCATAACTAATAATGCTAAACAATCAAGATTCAGCAATTAACAATCCATATAACAGGTTATAACTGAAATAAAACAACAGGAATATAACTGGAAATTAAAGTCACTACGGTGGGCAATCCGGATTTTTATACATAATTCCCTGTATTTCAATTTTAAATGACAATTGCTTTTAAAAGCAGGTATTTAACCAACCAGCCAATAATTTCAACCAAACAATAAACAGTAAATTTTATCTACTATATAACATACTATTTAATGAAAAAGGTGAGTTTAACTCACCGAAATTCAAGTTATCACCAAAGCGTTCTGGTTCTGTCTACGTTCGATTTTAGCACAACATTCCAATAGCTCTAATCTTAACCAAACTAATTACAAGATGTATTTAACGATTCCACGAGTGCAACGCAATTAACAGCATTCAATTTGGACCTCGTACGACAGATTGTAGAATTTTATAAGTTAGTGATTACAAATATATTTAATTACTTTACTAATTACATTTAAACACTAATTACCCTATATAAATATCTCCTTCCCAAGTTAAATTTTCCCTCTTCTTCCTGTGCCTTGCTCTAACATTGCCATACTGTTCCACCCCCATATCTCAGCCATCCCTTCATGAATCACAAATCCAATGCCACCATTGTCCCCCTACTTTCGAGCTTCAACTTTCCATCACCTTCGCCTTGCAGCCGTCCTAATTTTTCCCATCATATCTCTAAGGCCTACACGCGACCAAACAGGTGTCACACTCCCCATTTAAGAGCCGCACACCGTGAAATTCAACCCAAATGTGCAATTCGACCTCACGAACTCCAATCCATCATCCAAATTAACAATCGATGCCTAAATTAGCCGAGAACCCAAACCCTAGCATCACTGTTAAAGCTTGAACACCTTCGACCCCCGCCGCCGCACCTTACGATATGTATACCAAAATGAAGATCTACTTGCAAGGGTTCCAAAGATCCTTTTTGATTTTTTTTCATTGAGTAGATTTTCAGTTTTGATTTTCAAAGTCGTAGAAAATATGTTTTCTTCCTTTCTTTCTTCTTTCGGTTCAGACGAAATGAAGGGAGAAGTATGAAGATAGGAGAAAATGTGTGCTGATGGAATTCTCTTAAGTGTTGACTTTTATACATTTGCAATTGGCTATTTCATCGCATAGATTTCCATTCACAAACGAACTGCTAACAATAAAATAAAAATACAGTGGCGCTAAGAGCAACAACACAACCTAATAATAATAATAATAATATACACTGGTTATTCAATTTTTTAAAACCACAAAAATACTGTAGTTTAAGGAAAAATCGTCAAACGATTCTTTAAATATTTTTCAAATTAAAAATTATGGAAAAATCAAACAAATTAAATTAAAAATACGTAAATAAAAATCGTGTTATTAAATTGAAATTTAATTTTCTCATTATTAATTTGAACCATTTAACATTGTAAATAAATTTACAAAATAAATTCTCCGTTATTATTTATTTATTTTAAATGAGTTTAATAAGACTAATAACCTAATTAATAATATTCAATTCAAACTCCAAATATCTAGATCGTTATTTAAATAATAAGTCCACAATTGCAATATTTTAAATAATCCCTATAATTGAATTCAAGTTTAAACATTTAAAAACCAATTATTCAATATTTAAAATTAATTAAACATCAAAAATCAAATGACCAAAATTACAGGTCGTTACATGATTTCACTAATTTCTTTGATGAGTTGTAAGGTTTACCTCCTCATCACGAAGTGAATTTTCGATTTGGTTTGGTTTCAAGAACCAGATCTATCGAACAACCTCCTTGAAGGTTGGCTTCATAAGAGAAGAGGGAGTTAGAAGGGCTGACATTCGACTTGTTGTAGAAGGGTTTGATTCAACGCAGCACGTTAAGTTGGGGATCACCTGTTGTCTTTATTACAAAGTTAGATGGATTTTTAAATTTATGTGTAGATTACTAGGAATTGAACAAGAGGACTATTAAAAATAAATATTGTTTACCAAGGATCAATGATATGTTTGACCAATCCTCAGTGCTTGGATATTTTCTCAATTGGATCTTGCCACCTATTTCCACTAATTAAGGATTGTAGAAGAGAGTGTGCCCTTAACAGTTTTCGGACTCCAAATATTTTTTACAAGTGGTCGTTATGCCGTTTGGGCTAACTAATGCACCTGCTTATTTTATGGACTTAATGAATCGAGTGTTTCAGGATGTTCTTAATAAATTTATTCTTGCCTTTATTGATGACATTATTATCTATTTGAAGCTGGATGTGGAGCATAAATATCATCTTCGTGTCTTACTTGATAACTTAAGGAGCCATCTGTTGAAAGCCAAGTTTTCTAAGGCCATTTCTGGAAATTCGAAGTTAGGTTTCTAGGGCATGTTATTTCGGGAAAAGACATATCAGTTGACCCAGCTAAAGTTGTTGCGATTCAAGAGTGGAAGAAGCTCGAAAGTGTGACGGAAGTTAGAATTTTCTTGGGTTTGGCTAGTTTTTACCGCATGTTCATCAAAGACTTCTTGAAAATTGCTTCTCATCTGATAAAGTTAACAAAGAAATATATTAAGTTCTTGTGGATGTCTATGTGTAAACAAGCATTCAATGAATTGAAGGAGAAGTTGACTAGCGCTCCATCGTTAACCATTCCATTTAGGAGTAAAGGTTTAACTGTGTATACAGATGCTTATGGTACCAGTTTGGGAGAAATTCTAATACAAAATGGTAAAGTTATTGCCTATGCAAGTCGATAGCTAAAGCCATATTTGAAAAATTATGCTACGCACAGTTTAGATCTTTTGGCTGTTGTCTTTGCACTTAAGATGTGGATGCATTATGTTTTGGGTGGAAATTTTGATTTATACATGGATCACAAATCCTTAAAATACCTCTTTACTCTGAAGGATTTGAATTTGAGGCAGTAGAGATGGCTAAAGTTTCTTGGATCCTATGATTTGGAAATTCTTTATACCACTAGGAAAGCGAATGTTTTTGCGGATGCCTTGAGTTAAAATTTAACAATGGTTGCTAACTTAGAAGTTAAGCCATATTAATGAGGATTGCATCTAGATAGGAGACAGATCCTATTTTGGCTCGACTTAAGAAGGATGTTCAAGAAGGTGTTGTTTCTAGCTTTGAGATTGATCCCTAGGGCGTGTTGAAAATAAATGGGCATATATGTGTTCCAAATGTTAATGGACTTAGGCAAGTACTATTAGCAGAATGCCACCGTTCAAAGTTATCTTTCCATCCAAAAGTTACCAAGATGTTCAAATATATGAAGAGGGTATTCTGGTGGAATGGGATGAAGCGAGATTTTTCGACCTTTACGAGTTAATGTGCAAACTGCCATTAGATTAAAAGTGACCAGCAAAAGACAGTTGTACTACTTCAGCCACTTGAAATCCCAAAGTGGAAGTGGGAGCATATATCTATAGACTTTGTTGATGGGCTCCTAGGTCAAGAAGAGGGAACGAAGGCATATTTGGATTATAGTCATTCAACTAATCAAGAGCGTGCATTTCATTCCTGTTAAGCCGACTAGGATTGCTACAAGTCAAATGAGTTTGTATATGAAGGAGATTGTGAGACTCTTTGGTATCCTTGTAGTATTGTAAGTTACCAATACCCGATATTCACTAGCAGATTCTTAGAGCGACTACAAACTGCTTTAGGGACCGAGCTAAGTCTGAGAATAACTTATCATCTCCAAACAGATAGGAAGACAAAAAGAGTGAACCGGATCTTGAAGATTTATCACGAGCATGCATTCTCAACTACGGGGGTTCTTGGGAAGATAGTTTACCCTTATTAGAATTCACTTACAACAACAGCTATTAGGCAAGCATTGGTATGACCCCTTCCAAAGCTCTTTGTGGTCGTCCGTGCCGCTCTCCTTCATGTTGGTTTGAGTCTGGTGATAGAATTGTTCTTGGATCCGACATGATCTTAGAAGCTAGTAAGAAGGTAGCTAATATTAAAAGGATGATGAGGGAGGTATAGGATCGGTAGAAGTGTTATGTTGATTGATGGCACACGGATCTAGAGTTCTCAATGGAAGATTTGGTGTTTGCAAAAGTTTCTCCATTGAGAAGTGTTGTGAGGTTTGGAAAATCAGGGAAGCTAACTCCTCATTATATTGGCCCTTTTCCCATACTGGACTGGATTGGTAAACTTGCATATCAAGTGAAGTTATCAAATAGATTATCAGATGTGCACAATGTATTTCGCATATCTCATTTACGTAAGCATGTACGCAACCCTAAGACGATAGTGGAACCGGTACAACAAGTTGATTTGGATGTTTAGCCTAACCTAACCATTCCTAGGCTGCCTATTCATATCATCGCTCAAGATATAAGGTGATTGAGCATGAATGTTGTTAATCTTGTTAAGGTTTAGTAGAGTAGAGGCAATAGAGATTGTGTTTGGGAAACCGAGAACTACAATGGGGATTCTTATCCAGAGTTATAATTATTTGTATTTTGTTGTATCATTTTAGTGTACTCACCAGGTTGTGATGGAGTCACTTTCTCTTTACCTGTTTGTTGAATGATATCATTTGGATTTCATTTGATATCATTTGTTGTGCATGTTTAATTTCAGGGATGAAATTTCCTTTAAGCAGGAGAGGATGTAATGACTCATAATTTAATCACTTTGAATTTGAATATTTAATATATTTTAAAATATTTATATAATGGATATAAAACTCAAATAGAACTCATTTTAATAATAACTGATGATGGTAAGTTTTTTTAAGGTTTGCCTTACAAAAATAAGTAGTTTGGAGAAAAATCGAAAATTTTGCCGAGAATAGTTTTTTAGATTTTCAAATTTTTATCGACCAAAAGTTGTCGATCAGAATATGCTGTGTATACTATTGTACATGTGTACACATTTATATAAATAACCCGTTCTTTATTAATGATGTAATTTGATTATATTTTGGTCTAAAAATATACTTAAGAAATAAAGCGAACTTTGACTTTTCTTTTTTAAAATGTCGTTCAGGAAAGACTTGGAGGTAACACTACCATAACTTGTCTGGCTTCATTTTTAGTCAAGGGATAATACAAGTTTGAAATCGATGAGTAGTGGTAAGGGCATGAGATTTAATTTCCTTATACGATCATTTTAATTATTCCTGATAGTTGATTTATTGACTATCAATTCCGCTCTCTTCTTTATGTATCGTCAATCCAAGATGATTTGTTGCTCATTTTGAGCATTGATATTATTTGACGGAAATGACTCAAACCATGGGTGGTCATCAAGCTATGTGGGGTTGCTTCCATTAGGGTGTCTTCACATCTTCTCTAGATTGGATTTAGTTGTATGCGCATGAAGATGTGAAATACTCGGATTCTCGGTACGATTGGCGGGGTATGGCTTGTACATTTTCAAAGAGCCATCGTAGTTCTCAAGTATATTATATAGAGGTATACTTTTGGTAAGGGGCGCACCCTCCTAGTCATTGTTGGAAAATTTCCCTTTCTTTGTTTTTAATTCAAACCTTTGAATTTATTTCTTTCCTTAATTGCATCGGAAGATGTTTAATTATTTATTTCTATTCTTGTATGCTTGGATGTTGTTCTTATGAGAGGAAGCCCGTTTCGTGTTTTGCAGTGTCGTATCACATGTTTTTTCTATGTTCCACTTTTATTTAGAGTTTACTAATACCAGACATATTGTCTTACCCGAGCTGTTTGTATTCCCTAAACTCTCGAGTGCTAATTTCTATTTGAGTAGTCCGAGAGTGATAGGTTTCTTTGGGCTTTTTTGAAGATGATGGGTGATCAGGAGGCTCGTTATCTACCTGGCTATCTATTTACGCTATTATGTTTATGTATGTATTTGGTACATGCAAGTGTAAAGGCAGGTTGTTTTAACTGCTTAGGCATGGTAGTACTTTTGTTGTAACTCTGATGATTCCATGCTAAGGAGCAACCTTATGTAATATTGTAGTGTTATATTATATTTTACCATTCCGTTATGAGATATATGTTCTGTTCTTTTATTTTACCCCACGATAATTCGTCTTTCGAATGCTTGGGCAACGACACATGAATATCGTGGATTTATTAAGTGTCATTTCTAAGGGTCAGAAAGGTCGGTCGTCATAGGACTCCTTTATATATAGTTCGCTTACTTCTAAAAGAACTAGAATTGTGTTAACCAAAAATACATTAATTTAATTTTGAAGTGTCCGAGATCAGATAAGTGTATTATTTACAGAATACCACTTCATACTAGTATACGTGTCTACGTTTTGGAAGCGGTTGTGATGTGGAATGTTATAAAGTTGAACTGTCAATCCTAAGGTTAAGTCCAAGTGAGAGATTAGCGACATTTCAGACTAATGATATAGAGTTGAACTGTTTATCCTAAGGTTAAGTTCAAAGGAGAGGTCAACATTAGCATTTGTCGGATGACTATTGCTGGAATCAATGGAGAGATTCGTGTTCTGTTCAAGTGATGAAGACTCGTGTGAGAGGTGTCATACGTGAACTTACCAATAGAATGCGAAAAGATAGAGTAGAATGAACAATCCAGGGTTTAGCTAACCCAAAGGGGTATATCAACTCCATACTAGAGTATGCTTATCGATGCTGCTAGCGGGAGTTGATGATACTTGGTTCCACGTATTTGAGCGTGGGCTAGTTGTGTTTGCCTTATGGTATATTTTATCTAGAGATATAAAATTCTTGGTAGGTAATTTTTGATCCTTGTGCATAGGGGCCAGCTTCAATTTACTGAAGGGACCTCTGCAAAAAATCCATATGCGAATATACCATAGCGGTTTTAGATGTACTTCTAAAATTCTTGTGTTGTGAGATGCAAGCAGCACAACTTTTTCCTGATTTATATTCACGCCCTAGACATTATCTATTATATCGCTATATTCACTTATCAGATGGTTTGGTTTCTTTCGAAAGGAAAACTATTGTGTTGATCCTTATGGTCTCAAAAGTTACTATTATTCGAATGCATGTTTCTTGAGTTTCTCGTACCAGACTTATGTCTTCTTACCCATGGTTTTTATTTTTTTCAAAATTCCTAATGTGATCTTTCGAGCAGGCTGAGTAAAGTAGGTTTTTACTTTGGACACTTCAGAGCTTTAAGAAATGAGTTGGAGGCTTCTGTTAACAAGAAAACTTGTCAACACCTCAAAGTGGAGTTTGAAATATAGGCGATTCCTTTGAAATCTCCTTTCGTACAAATAGAAGAAGCTAAAACATATAGACTTCCTTAAGTCCTCCTTTCGAATATGTCATGGTAGGCAAAACCTCTCCCTTTATGACCTTTCGACGTGGTTGAAACGTTTAATTCTATTTTCTAATGCCTTTCAAGCTCATTCAATTGATTTAGGACTCTTTCGGAACCATCCTTTGAGGTAGTCAAAGTTGCCGAAGACTTGAAATTCATGGTTTAGGTATATTATTTGAATCAAGTGGTTTCGACTCCTTCGAAAGGAAGCCTTTCAAACATATTGATACAAACAGGTCTTATTCTGAGTATACATAATCATTTAATCCATAAACAAGCTTTTAAAATATCTTGTTTTACTAATTGAAAATCAAGTATATAAAGCAATTTTATTCCCCATTTTATTTGGGAATTAGGGTTTGCAAGCTTTAGAAAGTACAAGTAAGAAGTGAATGAAAAATCGGATTCCACAAACCAAACCCCTAGGGCTTTATTTATAGGCGCTGTTTGACCACCTTCCGCTAACGTCCTTTCGACATAGTCGAAAGGCCTACTTCCCTCCTTTCGTGCGCATCTTTTGAATCATAGCTTTCGACCTAGTCGAAAGGATTACATAGCCGACCTTCCGCTGCTACAGAAGACTGGGCTTCCTTCTATCTTGTTTTATTGCTTTTGACTTCGTCGAAAGGTTATAGATGCGCTTTTCACTTAGCTGTTAATATGGCATGGAAATTGGCATGGGTGTTGGCTTTCGAGGCTGTCGAAATGTATACCCTTTGGGTTTCAAATGAGTTGAAACACCGTAGAAATCCTTGTCGCACAAGATTCCATTAGAAAGCATCTTCTTCAGCTAATGCGGAACCTCATCCTTTGATGCTAGTTGGTGTTATATTGAATTCATATAGTTTTTCCTTCATAGGTGAGGATGGCTTTGACCAACTCAAAAGGCTAATATACGCTTTCAAAAGGGTTGCTTTTGCTAAATCTTCCTCCAATGAAAGTAGATGAAGAAGAAACCAATCGTTTCGAATGGTTTGGCGCATATGCAGAAAGCATACTATTCATTGCCTTCGAAAGGTACCTTTCAACCTCTTCGCAAACTGAAAACCTATTATCCATTACCTTCGAAAGAAAGGTACCTTTCGACCTCTTCGAAAGCTCTTTAATTATCCAAAACACTGTTGAAGCATCTTCTTGGCCTCCTCGAAAGGTTTTGTTGACTCTTTCATCTTCTTGTCGAATGCCTTATTTAATGTACAAAGACCACTTTAATGCCTTCTGATCCTCATCAATGCTCCTTTTCCTTCTTTCATACTTTCATTCTTGGGAATATTTTATGGATAACATTTAGCCCTCACCCTAGTATGAAAGAAGCTTTTGTTCTTTAGGACAAAATTCCAAAAAAATTATTTCAAACTGCTCAAACTCTAATGAAATCCTTTTCTTTGTTTTCCTGCAAAACATATAATTACTTTTATTAGGATCATAACTTTGTTATGAGACCTTGATTGGTAACTTTATAATTCAAGATAATATTTGATAGTATTATTAGGAAGAGCATTCAAATAAACATTTGACCAAATCCTTTAAATACTAATAATAGAAATATGGAACAATATCACTTGGTCAACAGTTGTTGATTTAAGTAAATAAACCTTCCTAAAAAGCCATCACACACTCCAAATCATGTGTTCTTGGGTTAGGTTTTCTTTGGCCATTGGGGATTAATTCCTCGCTTTTGGTGGTTTTACCTTGTTTCCCCATTATAATCTTATTTTTATCCCTGCGCTACATTCATTTATTCATAAACAAATCAGCAGATAGTTAGACATTGATGTTGATTGATAATATGAAAATTAGAGGGCTCTTATTTCCTTTTACCATCATCTTTTAACAAAAGAATAAAAGTCTATTTGACATCAAGAAACTCTTATCCAGAATTCCTATCTAATATTATTGTGCAAACATTATATTTTTTAACAAACCTTAATTCCAATACAAAATCCCAGAATTCACCCAAAAAATTCATAAAGCCAAAAATTCAATGGGAAATCAACAACTCATCATGAAAATTTAATAAAGACATCAAGAGTTCGTAAAAACAAGAGATCAATAAGAAATCACTACGAAAATCCAATGGGAAATCCAAATATATGAAATCCACAAATCATCATAAAAGCCAATAAGGAAATTTAGAATTCACGAAACATGAAATCCGTAAGAAATTATTATGAAAATTAAATAAGGATACCAAATCCACAAGTTATCATAAAAATCAATATGGAAATTTAGAATTCACAGGACTAGAAATACAATAAAGAGATCATCGCAAAAATTGAATTAGGAAATCAAAAATATGAAATTCACTGATCATCATAGAAATTAATAAGTAGATTTAGAATTCGGAAAATCTACATGAAATCTTTATGAAAGGAAACAATGAAATTGAAAGCTCATAAATTCGAGAATTTAGTCAATAATCTGCCAGGATTTCATTTGGAAAATAGATTACTCAAAATTCTATATATTAATAGTATAGAAATCAAGAATTCATAGAAATAGAAAATCGATCAAGAAATCATTATTAAATATCCACCAAATTAGAAATACAACCTAAATCTTGTCAGGATCTCATCTGACGAAATAGACCACTTATAGTTTCATTCAATATAAGTACGAAGTCAAAGAACTATCTAGTAATGGTAAACTTAGTCGGTTTAAGCAAAAGATCCCTAAGCCTATCTGGGTTTAATTTAAATTTATTCCTAAAATACTATGCCAGGGATTTATTTAAAACTTATGTCTTGAATAGTGATGAGGATTCTCGTTTTTCAAAGGATAGTATCCCACTAATCGATGTGTATTTCTTAAAGTGCCTATAAGTTAGTAGTATTATTGTTATACTGGAGCCGAGAAGTTCTGTAGTGCTATGCAATCATTCGGAATAGTAGTTTCGTATTATCAGTCAGCCATTCAGAGTAGTAGTTCGATAAGGCCAGCCAACCATTTAGCAAATAGTTCCATTCGGTTGTTCAACTTTGTAGCCATTAAACCTTTCAATAGGTAGTTTCGTTCAGTTGACTAGCCGTTCAACAGTGCAAGCTCCGTTTAACTAGTCCGTCGTTCAGTAGTGCAAGTTTCGTACTATTGCTTGCCCATTCAGTAATGCAATGATCCGAATAACTTATTAATATATATATATATATATATATATATGATATATAGACTCTTCTATCCTAAAGGGTCACCTTATTTCTTTGGATTTAGAAGTGGTTTAGTTAATCTATTCTTCAAATGAAGTCACTTTTATCTTTGTAGCAAAAATTTGTTATCTATTCCATTCCTTTAGCCTTTGTATAGATCTTTGCTTTTCATCTCATGTTACAGATCTCTTTATCCATTTTCTTGTCTTGTGTCTCCTTTTAGGATGCAAGTTTCTTAATTCTTTGATGTGGGAGTAATTTTTCAAGCATTAGATGCATTGAAATTCGCTAGATAATACTTCGTCCTTTCTAATTATGGTCCTGGATTCCTTGTCTGTTCCTGATTATAGCGTTAGAAATCTTCATCCCTTTGCCTTTGTCTATACCCCTTTCTCGGGTTTCATCTTTATTTTAGATGGTGATTAACTTTATTCCTTTGACCCTCCATTCTTTTGGGCCCTGACCTTGTTTTGTGTTACAGACATCTTTGTCCTTCTTTGTTTGCTTGGTTCTCCCTCTAGGCTTCCCTTGATTCTAAGGGTTATAGTGTATGTTAGGTTGACCTTCTTCTAAAAGGTTGCTGCTGGGTGCTTAACCTGACCCTCTCTCTAAGAGGTGAACCGAACATTAGGGGTTTTAACCCTCCCTCTAGTTAGTGTTATGGATTGGCCGTAGGATTTTGTCCCTCCGTCTTAGGAGGTGCTACGGATTGGCCGTAGGCTTTTTGGTGGGTGCATGACCCCTTCCTTTTAGGAGGTGCTATAGATCGGTTGTAGGCTTTTTGGTGGGTGCAAAACCCCCCTCCTTTTAGTAAGTGCTATGGATTGGTCGTAGGCTAAAACTTGTATGTGAAAATCATTTTTTGCCAATTAAAATGTTTATGAACATACTTTTAAATATCAAATGATCCTTATAAATGATCCCTTCTAATAAATTGAGGAATTAATTTTTTTAAAGAGTTTCGTCATAAAAGAATCTTTTCATATCACTGCCTTTTGCAAGAGTCTTTAAATCATTCTCATAGTAGAGACATGGATCTCAAATAGGAGACTGGGAGGTCATGATTCAAGATCCAATAGTCTTTTAGTCGAGAATAGGATTCTCTAATTTGAGTTTTTGTTGATGAAATTTTGATAGTTTTAAAATTTTCTCTTAAAAGGTATGAATAGGTTACTCTTCGCCAATAGTTTTTAGAAAACTTTGAAATATTGGAATTGCTTAGTTGGAAGGCCTTGGTGTGCATTTACTAATGTTAAGCAATATTCTTAAAGATTGTGCCGGTTTTGCTTCAAAATAAAAAAATACTTAATCTCCTTCATTTATATGGTAATTTGAGAAAATCCTTTCTGATTTTTGAAATCTACTTTCTTGAAAACATATTTAGGAAAATCCTCCCCAAATGGTAGAATAACATAATCAATGTATATAGTATATATGGTTATGCTTCCACGGATTTTGCTCAGTAAAAGAGATTTCTTGTTTGCGAGTTTGAAAAGCCATGATACATGGCCTAATAGACTTTCAAGAATAAGGGCATGCTTTTCCTAAGAATCCCCTCTTTTGGGAGAGTTTTAAATATTTATCGTTCTTGAGTCTACAGTTGAAGCTTGATTATAATCCAAGTTCCATGGGAGCAGTTCTTTACACCACATCGATTCAAGCTTTGAAATGAGGATAAGGTTGTCTCCTTCTCAACATTTGGGTAGTCTTTCTTAAGTAGCTAAAAGTTTGTTGTACGTCAAGAGTATGTTTAATGCCACAGACTGGTTTTGTTTTTACCTATAATGACACTCGAATTTTGTATTAATATATGATCAATTCAAACTACAATTCAAATTAAATAAGTTATCGACAAAGAAAATTTATAATAGACAGATGCTAAAGGGCTTCATAGCCTGATCAGAGTCCGAAGATGAAGTTGTAAGACTTATTTTCTGTCAAGGCTTTAAGTGATTGAGTTGCTCCCTTCGACGTAGAAAATCTTCTAATCCTTTTTAAAAAATTCTTTTAAAAGCCCAGACTTGGTTAGGTTCCGAACTATTTTTTTCGAAACACTGCAATTGTCGATTTCATGTCCATTCACTTTATGATAAACACAGTATTTCCTTCCTTTTCTGAGCTCAGTTGGAGTTCTTATCTTATAGGAAATGGAGAAATTCTCATTATCTTTTGTTGCAGCGAATATATGAGAAAGAGGTTGATCTAAGGCTACATAGTTGGTTTCTGGTATTCTCCTCCAAATGCTTTCACCATTTTTTGATTTTTGGTTGGAGTGATTGGAATCATGTTTTTCTTCTTCCATGCCTTGTCATGATCTTTTCTTGTCATGACACATTTCATCTAAACGGATAAATTTTTCTGCTCGGGAATAGAAGTATTGTAGATCTTTGCATCCATTAATATAAAAGTCTTTCTAGAAAGGGATCTGTTCGATTAATCCTGATCGAACTGTCATAAGCTTTTCTCTATCGGTTGTACTTTCTACCTTTAATGCTTCTGTACTGAATCTGTTCAAGTATTCATCAAGCAGTCTCTTGGTTTTTGTTTGATAATAGCTAATAAGCTAAAGTCCATAGTTGAGTCTCTGAATATATAAAATTGTGTTATGAAGTCATAAGAAAATTGTTCCCAAGAACATATGGTTTCCACTTGGTAAATCCTATACCTTTTGATAGCTGCTCCTTGAAAAGTAACCGGGAAAAGTTTGCAACGAATTGGCCAGGAGCATTATATAAGTTCATCTAGTTTTCAAAAGCTACAAGGTGATCATATGGATTAGTAGTTCCATCATATTTTAGTGTGGGAATTTGGATGTGAGGAGGGATGTTAACTGCCATAATTTCTTCTAAAAAAGAAGCCTTTTGCAGGATAACATATTTCTCTAGTTTATGGAGTACATCCTTTACTGTATCCTTTGTGATTTGGTTAAGAATGTTGTTGCTATGAGTCCCTTTATTTCCTAAAGTTAAACTATTTGATTGCTCAAGGGCTCTCTTAATTTTACTTTGTTGGCCTTCATATTGGTCTCTATTTGGAGATTGTGCTTCATCTTCTCCTTCCATAATCTTTAACAATCCTTGAGATGGAGTTTCTTAAGAAAGTTCTTGCATAGCTATCATTTGTTGCTGTAGATTCTGGACTTTAATCTCATTGTTTTCCAATCTTATTAAGGTTGAAGGTTGTCCAACTTCCATATTCTCTAGGTTGAAGTTCAGGACTATATTATTTTCCAAAGTAGATTGTGATGCGTCTTCTTCATTTAGGAATTTGTTATTATTCCTTGCTCTTACCATTTTCTCCTCGTCAATGAAGAACTCTTTGCAATTAATCTGTTATGAAAATTATTGGGAATCAGAGGTTCGAACCCTTCTTCTAGCGCTAAAAATGTTAGCAATAAAACTTCTCAACACCTTAAAGTGGAGTTTGAAGTATAAGTGATTCCTTCCAAACCTCCTTTCGAATAGATAGAAGAAACTAAAACTTATTGACTTCCTTAAGTCCTCCTTTCGAATATGTCATGGTAGGCAAAACCTCTCCCTTTATGACCTTTTGACATGGTTGAAATGTTTAATTCTATTTTATAACGCCTTTCAAGCTCATTCAATTGATTTAGGACTCTTTCGGAACTATCCTTCGAGGTAACCAAAGTTTCTAAAGACTAGAACTTAAAGGTTTAGGTATATTAGTTGAATCAAGTGGTTTCTAATCCTTCAAAAGGAAGCCTTTCGAACATATTGATACAAGCAGGTCTTATTCTGAGTATACAGAGTTATTTAATCCATAAACATGCTTTTAAAATATCTTCTTTTACTAATTGAAAATCAAGTATACAATGTAATTTTATTCCCCATTTGATATGGGAATTAGGGTTTACAAGCTTTAGAAAGTATAAGAAGTGAATGAAAAATCGGATGCCCCAAACCAGACCCCTAGGGTCTTATTTATAGGCACTGGTTGACCACCTTCTGCTAACATCCTTTCGACACAGTCGAAAGGCCTACTTTCCTCCTTTCGTGCACATCTATTATATCATAGCATCGACCTAGTTGAAAAGATTACATGGCCGACTTTCCATTGCTGCTGAAGACTAGGCTTCCTTCTATCTTGTTTTATTGTTTTCGACTTCGTCGAAAGGTTATAGATGCGCTCTTTACTTAGCTGTTAATGTGACATGTAAGTTGGCATGGGTTTTGTCCTTCAAGGCTATCGAAATGCATAACCTTTGGGTTTCGAATGAGTCGAAACACCGTAGAAATCCTTGTTGCACAAGATTCCATTCAAAAGCATCTTTTTCAGCTAATGCGGAACCTCATCCTTTGGGGAAAGTGGGCGTTATATTGAATTTATATAGTTTTTGCTTCACAGGTGGGGATGGCTTTGACTAATTCGAAAGGATAATATATGCGTTCGAAAGGGTTGCTTTTGCTAAATCTTCCTATGATGAAAGTAGATGAATACAAAACTAATCCTTTCGAATGATTTCGCACATATGCATAAAGCATACTATTCATTTCCTTCGAAAGGTACCTTTCGACCTCTTCGAAAACTAAAAACCTGTTATCCATTGCCTTCTAAAGGTACCTTTCGACCTCTTCGAAAGCTCTTTACTTATCCAAAACACCGCTGAAGCGTCTTCTTGGCCTCCTCGAAAGGTTTTCTGACTCTTTCATCTTCTTGTCGAAAGCCTTATTTAATGTTTACAAAGACCACTCTAATGCCTTCTTATCCTCATCAATGCTCTTTTTCCTTCTTGCATACTTTCATTCTTAGGAATATTTTATGGATAATGGCTTCCATCCATCTATCAATTTTTACTTTCATTGCACTTTTATTATATACGTATCAGCATTATGAGGATAGGCAGTTATAACTGTCCAGACTAATAATAGCACTTAGGTTTAGTAACATTGAAATTATGTTATATTTTGGAGTAATCCTTTGAATTATCTTTTTGGATATTGTATTTTATCATTCCGTTGTAAGATTATGATATTGTGTTCTTTCTTTCCTATTCTATTTTTTTATTTTACCCCAACAAGTGGTCTTTTCGGCACTTGGATGCTCAACACGCGAACACCATAGATGCATTAGTGTCGACATTCAAAAGTTGAAAGGTCGGGTCATTACATCAATAGCAAAACACTTCTTGAAAAAAGAATTTCTACATTATTTCCACTAGAGGATCGAAATCCAAAACATGACCCAAAACTCAGAATTATTCAAACAAAAAAATCACTATCGAAATAGGCAAAATCTAGGATTTTCTCAAGCATGATTCTTCTATATATTATTTGAAAATCAAAGCTCTATATAGTTCAAGGTTTATCATCTCATCCTATATGGAGTTTCAAACCAAAAATGGGCAAAGTATTCCTTTTTAGATTTCAACTCCATCGCAAAATCAATCATCTCAAAATCAAATCTTTAAGGGTACAAACTTCATCACCCAATATCATCTCAAATTCTGACACCATCACTTAGAATAGCAACCCTCAACCCACATCATCAGCTCTTCATTATCAACCCAAAATGTAGGTCTTAACTTTCTACCTGCAAATAGACAGCTATTCATCAATGAAAGTTCATCGAAATAGCACTGCATCCTCAATTTTGATTATCAACTACATCTAGGGCACAATTTCCCAACACTCAATTGATATAAATATCCAAACATCAATAATCATCAATATCCAACGAATATAACATTATATCATTAGTTTCTAGACTTGATCTCAACATCAAGGCCTTCAGATTTAGCCGCGACTCAGATCCTGACACTGCTTGATATTTAAGCGATGATAGCAATCCTAGAATAAGAAATAGGCGGCATCGTCTTCAAGCACGACTTCATCTGAAGGTATGGCGGCGAGGATAGTTCAGGCATCAGGCTCCAATATATTCAAGCAGATCAAATTTCTAGAATGATGCAAATCAATGGCAAGGAAACCATAAGCAGTCTAAATCCTGACATGGACATGCATTACATCCAGGCACAAACATTTTTCTTTAGAACCATGTTAGCTTCTAATTCAAGCATAGAGTCCAAATCCATGCATAGCTTCATCTCTAGGCAGTGGCAATGACGGGCTTGAGATTCCAAGCAGCAGTGACTTGAGTTTTTTTTGTGCGATGGATAGTTCTTTGAAGTAATTTTTTGGAAGAAAAGCAGACTTTTTTTAAGGGTGATACTGTTTACGTCTACTTGGATACTTCTCTCATCCATTTACCCTCTTACCCACTCAATCACTTGATTCACCTACCACACCTACCTTTTTCTTTTCCTTTTTTAATTTTCTTATAACAATAATGTAACTTTTCCTCTCTCCTCTTGAAACAATGAAATAAAAATTTCATCATTCAATTTTTCAATGGTCCCGTTCTTTTTTTTCATCGAACGCTTCATCAATAAATATGAATCAAACTAATTTGGTTATGACAATGGTGTTATTGACTTTAATCATATATTGATTTACAATTTTTTTCGTAAATTATATAACCCTAACTAATACTAACATAGTAAAGGATAATTTGCTGTTCAAATATGGTGTTATTGTAAAATATAGTAAAGAACCTTCATAACCACTTCAATCAAAATTATCTAATCATTATTACTTTTATTTCTATTTTAAAAAGAAATAAAAAACGATGAAACCAATTGTGATAGAAAGCGGTATTATATAGTCAAAAATATTTAATTATCATTATCATTCTCTACAATATTAACGAAGTTAAAAAAATATTGATTTACATGCATATTCTAAATATAATTAGATTCCTTAGCTCACCAACTCCTAGTATGAATTGACAAAATATTTTTACTTATGTCGTTCATTTATTTTTTTGTCACTCAGTAATGGTTGAGAGGATGGAAAATAAGTACGTTTGAGGTTTACATTTCATTTTATTTCTACTTGTTTACTTTTAAACCCACTTTCAAGTTTAAGGTGATTTTTTGAAGTAATTTTAATGGTTTAATTTTATTAAATGCATAAGTGGCGTTAGTGAGTGTTTAGGTGAGTGTAATCCTTTTTTGAGAGGTAGAATTGTTTATTTTCCAAGACAGAGCAGGAATTTTTTATCCGGAGGATTCGAAAATTTCAAACGAATTTTTAATTGCGGTATAGCATACTCATCAACATATGAAGAAAAAAGAAATTGGAGTGTTTATTTTCTTTGCAAATTAAACCCTGCTTTTCTGTTTATTATGTTTCTAGTACGCGTATTTATTTTATCCATTTGAAATCTACTTTTTAGTTTGAGCTATGATTTATAGTTTAGTTCTCGTCTTAGGCTATTGTGTTAAAGAAGAGTTAGGCATAGAGTTAGAGTATTTGTTAAAGGGTTTCTTAGTGTACCATTGGTATACGGTCAAATATTCGACTCTACTAGTAACTTTGGGGACATAAGCTTGGTATGTGTTTATGTTCTTTATTTTTTACATTTATCTTTCCACATTTTATTTTATATTTTATCCGTAAAGTTGCATAATATTTTTAAATACCCTATATACCAACTCTATGGCATACTGTATGATCCTACACCTTTCTCATACCCCTTCTCTAACATAAAAAACATTCCTCATTCACCAGTTTACCCCTTTCAAAACACCCCTTTAACAATACTTCTTCCGCTTAACTAAAGAAACACCTTAACAGTTTTAATAAAAAATGGACTTCTGCTAATGTAGTTTTTTTCTTCACTCGGTTTTATTCATCGAATTTGTTTAGAGTAAGCTCCAAACTTTTCAAAACTAGAGCACGTGGAATAGCCACAGTTACTACAGTCACTATGGGAAAAAACACATCAGACGACATATATGCTCTATTGTATGATTGCATATCTATGTGTCCTTAAATCTCGTGTCATCTTATTGCACATTGGACCACAAAGATGCACCGTCTTCTAATATGCACTAGCACAACCAAAAAAACCATATGTTATCTGATGTTATAGTATCATTTCAAGAAATTCTTAGTATAAAAACATATAGATATTGACTAATATGAATAATTTTTCATAAAATGAAATTCGAATGTTATATTTAAACAAATATTTTATTTCAAACCAAATTCAAATACAATATAGCTTTCACTATCACTCTACTTACATTTTGAAATACAACTTTCACTATCACTCTCTTATTTCAACATTTCCCTACACTCTTATATATAACATTTTTTTACTCGCACTCACTCGAGTTTGTTTTTGGTGTTGATCTTGATTTGCTTGCTCCAATTTGTGTCCAACCATCTCCTATACCTATCAAATAACCGACACGGTAAAATGGAAAATGAAACAAAACTAAATTGCAAAAAGAAAATTGAATTTGAATATTAATATTGCCTCAGTTTATGGATGTTTTTCTCTTCAAGTTTTACATTTGGACAAATATATTTGTGCATGGAAAACTTATTATATGCAAAGTGTATCACTATGAATATCACAAGGCCGAGCATCGATTAAATCTAACGGACTATTGCACAGGTCAAGCCCGAAGGCTCAACACAGCGTAAATATGCACAAGGTCACGCCCAAGCCTCCTCTTGCTAATCTTAGGTGCATGTATATAAGTACAAACCATGCAGCAAAAAAATCAAAAGTACCTCAACACTACCTTAAACCGGGCAGCAAAACAATCAAAACATGCATTTATACAAGTACACGCATTAAACCTCAAAATGGTCCAACTCAAAACAAGTTTAACTCAAAACCCATTATACCTAAAAATTTTATCTCAACACTGCCTTGAACCATAGGGTCAGCAACAAGTGTAATCACACATATATACATAGGAGTAGCTTAATGCAATTTAAAACAAGTTCAACTCAAAATGGTTCACATATGTATGTATGTATATACATGGCAGTTCACACACGCACACATACATATGTAGTGATATGCAAATATACACATATGGGTAAGAAATCAAACTTTCTCAATACACATAACCAGAAACACTCACTCGAGTTTGTAGCAACATTAGCCAGTGCACTGCTGTGTTCAAGGCGGTGTGCACTTCCTTGTTCAAAGCAGTGCCAGTGCACTGCCTTGTTCAAGGCGGTGTGCACTGCCTTGTTCAAGGTGGTGCCAGTGCACTGCCTTGAAAAAGGCAGTGCTAGTCAACACAATTGAAAGCATTCATACAATAGCAATTAAGATCGAGTATATATATGGATGTGCAACAAGGCATGTGCAATAAAACAAGGCATGTGCGTTACGTAAGTTCTCAAAGAATATGTCAAACAAACAGCCAACACAAGGCATGAGCAACAAAACAAAGCAAATGTATGTACTTGAATCAAAAGAACATGCACACATATATACATATACATGTATGTATGTATATACATGATGAACCAACAACCAACCTAAGCATCAAAGCTCTAGGAAAATCGAACAATAAAGTACGAATCAATATGTTAGAAAACATTCTGAAATACAAGAAATATTTTTGCATTCTTAAAAGAAGTAATAAATAAACAAATTTAAGCTGCTAACTATTTTGTGGAAGAAATAAGAAATTTATTTCTTAAGATTAGTATAAAATAAGAAAACAAAAATTAAATCCACTTGTATTTCATACCACAATGACTATTGTAATAACTCAATGATGTATAACGAGATGAAACACATTGATAAAACTTAATAATGTTCAAATGGACCAGCAATTCAGTATGTATGTAGTTAAGTGCAATACTCAAGTGCACCAAACATAACTAGTGAGGTCATTATGTATATATGTGCACACAAAGTTAAGGTTAGTACCAGCAAAATACAACAAAGGTAGTTCTACATGCATCAGGACAAAGTAATAAGGAGACTACCGAGCACATGCAATCAGAGGTGATCAGAAAACAAATAAAGCAATCACGGTTTCAAACTCAAATTAAACCGAAGTTAATTTGAATAAGTTTGAAGGCCAAAACAGTTCTTAAACAAGATAAACACGAGCATTATTGCTTCTTACAATTAGTGCTGCTTTTCTTAACTAATACCTCTTATCTGCTCATGCTAGCAATATCATGTGTCTCTCTTTGTCGTATCATTATGACATTAAGAAACTGAACATTGGGCTAAAAGTTGAATGCGAGTTAATGAAACGTCAATAGGCATCCATTTTCACAATAGCTTTTGAAAAATAACTACGTATGTAAGAACAATTGATACAAGAAAAAAGCACAACATTGAGTTAAACAATCATACATCAGTCAATTACTGAGTACCCATAAATATTTTGCACACCTCCAAGCTGTGGATTTCTACTAATGAACTGTCAAACTAACTAGAAAGTTACCAGCAAATTCACCATAATGAACTGTTCAAAATCGAAATAAGAATCAGAATTTCTACTATAGTCAATGTATATTCGAATATATCAAACATATATCAACTAGAGAACAAGTAAGAAAGCATCCCCTTCAATTAGAAATCAATAGCGGAAGTGTAAAAATTCAAAATCAAGTTTGAAAGTTGCAATTCAAAAATATAGGAAATCGATTCCTATATATACACATATCATCATCGTCATTAAAAGTGGTCGAGTTCAAATAAAACTGCAAAGAGGTAAAATTGATATGCATACTAGAGTTGTATAGCATCGAACAAGTCGACCATTGAACGATTAGGATTTTGCCATCGATATTAGGGTTTCGCTGCCGAGATTCAGGATCCGCCGAGATTAGATTTAGGATTTGTTTTAATTTAGGAACCCTAGATTTAGAAGGGAATCAAAGGATGAAGGAGGCATAATAAGGAGAGAACCCTAGATTTAAACGAGAAGGAAAGGAATGATTTGGGAACGAACGTCATTTTTTTGTCTAGAAACAAAAGAAAGAGAGAGAAATAATTGAAAGAACGCGGCCACGAAATAATCTAGGCAACTTTGAGAGGGAAACCAATATTTTGATAAGGAGTCGAAATGAAAATTTTGATAATTTCAATCAGACAACAAACAAAATGTTGTCTGAATGGCATGGATGAAATCTCAATAGAACAAAGATTTCACAGTCTGTGACACACAATAGATGGTTTTCCATGTGTTGTGTGAAATAGTGGTAAATATTGGGATAAAAACAAATCTACCTTATGTTGTGTGATCACTGTTGTCTAATTCACTTTGTGGCATAGTGAGTGGAGCATAATTTTGGTAATATCATTTTAATAATAATAATACGAACACCTTACTTCAACTACAAGAGGGTTTGTTACAAAGGGTTCATGATATTATTATTACTTATTAACCAAAAAACAAAATGTTTAACCCAAGCGAAGAAAACATATCAATGAAATCTTATTCCTGTCAGGGAGATAGATTTGAACTTGTATCTCATCAACAAATGTATATAGTAGGTTATGATTGAACCTCCACGGTTATTGTTTTCCCCGATATTCTTGAAACCAAGTAAATATCTTTACATGACTCATGGTTGAGAATTAAAATGTATACGGTTTAGAATGTCATAATTATAGTGTTAGGGCTATGCCCTCGGGGAAATTATGTAATTTGTTACATAGATCTAACTCGATAACCAATCTTATTCAAAATAAAAGGCGTTTTCTTTCTATTATATACTTGATATAATAAGTTATACTAGTTAGTTAATTTAATTAAAAGTATATTTAATTGAAAATTCATAAATTGTATGTTTTGTGATAGTAGTTACAGTGAGTTGTAACCCTGAGTGATTTGTTACAATAAAATAAACACACCGTTTTAGATTTGCCTAGTCAAGATGTATCGAGATTGCTGGGGATCTTGATCCTACTTTATCTCTTTATCCTCTCCTTTATAAATATACCATAAACTCATTCTAAATTTAATGTTTGCAGTCTCCACCCTTCGCTTTGCTGGCCGAAAGTAACCTCCTTCTCTCCCCTAATTTTTCAAGCTCAAATCAACTAAAATAAAGGCTATTTGATAGTCGGTGGTCACTACGCCATAGATGACCTATTGCAACGAAAATACAAGATGTTGCTAGCTACAATGTAACGATAGCAATGCTGATTTTTGTCTATTACAACATTAGCTTCAGGATGTTAGCATAGATATCACACTATGTTGCAGTAGCTATAGACTTATAAAAATATTATAAAAAATGAGTGCGGGTTGAAAAAAAGCGGGCATAAATAATTTTAACGCGGGAAGCAAAAACAAAGCGGCAAAAGTTAACAAAATATTGAAGGGTTTCACTCAAACACTTAAGAAAATACGTACTCCACTGCTCAACCTCTCAAACACTCTGCGATTTCAATTAGGGCTAAAAGTTCTAAGTTTACAAGCTTAATTTGGGTTCGATTAGGGCAAGTTCGAGTTCAAGTTCAATTAGGGCTTCGGTGTTTCAATTAGGTCTTCAATTGGGGTTCGTTTGGGTTTTGAATTTGAGTTAGGGCTTCGATTTAATCTGCTGCTTAAGGTATCACTCTATGTATATTTCAAGTTTTTCCTGATTTGATTGTTGTGTTGCCTAATTTACTGATTTACTTATGAGTTCAGGTGTAATCAATGGCTGCTCGTTTTATTCTATCGGCCGACTCCTTGTACTTCAATGGATGCTTGTTTGTTCCTCTTTGCTCTGAAATTAAGGCTTTGAGGCACCGCTTCAATTTGTTGAAGATGCTTCGAATACTTTCATCTGTCAGAGTTAGCTTGCGGCTGCGAAGTCAAGATTGAGTGATGCTTTGAATTGAATTGGTACGTTTAGTCCTTTTTCGATTTATACTTTTCTCGACTTTGATTCGAGTTGAATGATTGTTCGTTTTAGTTGTTGCTTAAACTCGAATAAGTATTTTCCTATGATGTTACGGGTTTATATAAGGTTCAAACCGCTATATTTTCGTTCGTGTATTCTATACGAAATCGTCTGATAATTCTTCGCATGGCCGTTTGATTATAGTTGAATGTTGGTGATTTCTCTGACTTCTTCCAATTCGTATATTTTATTTGCTTGTTTCCCACGGTATTGATTTTTGACTTGGTTCAATTTCTTGTTGCCTTGTGCATCACGGTTTCGAATTTGAACTGTTCGATTTTTTCTTGTTGACTTCGGCTTGAGTTTGTTTCGTGGCCACCACGGCTTGTCATTGATTTTTGCCTTGACATTGATTCCTTTCTTTGTGCTTGTTGACTTTGGCATGATTGTTCATGTCTGTAGCATACTCGACTTTGGCATTGCTTTGAACTGCAGCATGCTTTGTTGTTGGCTTCACATTTGTTGTTCTCTAGTCTACCTGATCCTGTTAGCCTATGAAACTGTTTGTATTCATCGTATAGTCAGGTTGTTCTTGATGTTGCATAAGTATATTAAGTGCATGCTATTTTTGTACTGTTGCATTGTGTTTATATATTGAGAGCTCTGGTTTCTTCAACATACTACTAACATATATGCATTGTTTAGTTCACTATTTTGTACTGGTGCATTTACTTCACTTGAGTGTGCATTTTAGTCTGGTGGCTTCACTTGCATATTGAACTAAACCTTGTATTGCTATTGATGTGCACTGTGCTTCGAGTCTCGTGTAGTTTCACTGGAATTTTTGCATTCTTTGTTGAGTTCCCTATCCATTGCTCGACTCGAAGTCTGGTTGCATATATGCCATAACTGTCTCATTGTTTTAAACCACACATACATATGTATATGTGTTGTTGGTTCATTATTTTGGTTGATTGCATGGATCACTAGTCTGGTAGTTACACTACTGTTTTGTTGTTTGACATTTTTATGCTGCCACTTTGTACATTATTTTGTCATCTGGTTCCATTGATTTCATACTTCATGTGGTCTGGATTTGCTTTAAGCCCATTTCTGGTTTGCATTGAAATTGAGTTAGTGGTGCATTTTCTTGTAGTATTTGCAAAGTGGTGCATATGTTCTTCGTTTCACCGGTGCATGTGCTTATCCCTTCATTTCCAGTTGAGTTTGAACTTATATTTGGATTGCACCTGCGTTGAATCCAGCTTATAGCTCGGGTTTGACCTTGTGCTGATATTGTGACTTTATTTTTATTGCACTTGAGTTGAACCCATCTTTTGATTTGGGTTTGACCTTGTGCTCACCTGTCCCTGTAGATTTATCAAGTGTATATCGGTGTGCACGGCCTTGTGGCATGTACAATGGTACACTATGCATGTCACAAGCTGTTCATGTATGATGAATTCAAATTTAAAGGATGACGAACAACCCAAATAACCGAGGCAAATAATATTTTCAAAATAACATTTTATTTTATATTGCAAAAATATTTCTTTTTCAATTTTACTGCGTCAGTGTGTATTTTTGCAGATTACTTAGATGCTGGATTCAATCTGGAATAGAGTTGAAGATTAATACGAGTGAATGAGTGAAATGTAGTGAGGTGCAAATGTAAATGGAAAATTATGATGTAATCAAAATTGTATTGTAATTGAAATTGTATATATATAATGAGAGCTTGAATTTGTACTATTCAAAATTGTAATAAATATTTGTTTGAATAAAATATCAGTTTGAATTTAAATTCTAAGTTATTTATTTTATTCAGCAAATATTTATTTAATTTGTGAAAATAAAATAGTACAATAACAAATACATTTAAATGAATATATATATATATATTTATTATCATAAAACAAAAACCATATACTCGCATATTCAACAGTGGGCCCCACATGTTGGGGCCCAGATTGTGGGGCCCACTTTTTAGTAAATTTGGTACCTGTGGAAACAATAGAACCGATGTTGTCCTAAGGCCGCAAAGATGTTGTCTTTGACTCTAGGGCAACGCGGCAAAATGCATCACCGAGAAAGTGTTGTTTTTGCCCTTTTTTAGCCTATAGCAACATTTTTTGGCACTTCCTGCATCACTTCTTGGGTTTTGCAGTATGCAATCTAAGGCGTAGTGGGTCAATAATTCAAAGCTAGCACCTTGAGGATTGGAATAAGATTCAAAGGAGCACGTACCTTCGTTTCAAGATGTATTCAGTAGGCCTTGGTAAAGGCATGTCTCTGATTTACAAAAATAAATGAATAGCGTATGATGTTTAAATCTTTAGGTGATGAATCTAGTACGTCGATGCTCTACCACATATTGGATGATTGAATATATATTGGTCCATTTATATATATGATTATATATATTAAAAAATATATTTGTATGCTTGCTGGAATTAAATCTCATTACCAAAAAATGAAAAATAAATAAATTTAATTAACTAATATTTCATATAATTTAATTAATTAAGAAAATGGCATCCCCTTTTTTCCTTCATCGTCTACATCTGCTTCTCCTTCTAATTTTTCCTCTGCTAATCTTTACAACTCATATCCATTCGTGGATCTCAATTCATCGAACTTCCATTCATTTGAGCAAGTTGTGGGAGATCATCCTTTCTAATCGTCTCATTTCCCAATCACATCTATTCTTCCAATCGATCAACCAAGAAATGGATTGAATCCAGAAAAGGGAAGAGATTTAGTTTTTGATGTGGTGGATTATCTCATTTGGCGAATGTCTGTCGTGATCCCATTAGGTGTTTTGAGTGTGGAGTTTATGGTCATAAGAAGAACAAATGTTCGATGAAATTTAGAGATTCCACTGGCAATCCCTTTTCTGGTAGGTTGATCTTAGATGGTCGGAAAGTTCTTTCTATCAAGGATCATGGTTTTCAGTTCGTTCTTAAATGCATGAAACTCACGAGGGTTTTATTAGATCATCTTTGTATTCAAAAGGAAGAGGTTATCGATTTCTTGGAAGATCTTTTCAAACATTTTGATGTTATTAATGAGGTCAATATTGGTAGGGACTACGGATCGAAATTTGGGGATCCTATTGATTATTTTGGAAAATATGATTTTTTGAATAAAGATGAAAACTTAGTTAGGGTTTCTTTGCCTATTCATAGTGGATATTCTGATGCTGCGAATTATAATATAGGTGCTATGATTGATTCAGATATCTCTGTTATGAAATAGAGAGAGGAAACTATCTTATCTGATCCTTTGTTATTTGATCCAGATGTCTCTCTTTGTAGACTAGGCACTCTTTCTTTTAATTTCATTAATGTTAGTGGTGGTCATTGATATTCAATTCAGTCTAAAGGTGATGTTACTTCTTCAGATCAATCAAGGATAAATGATGCTGATTATGTTCTAAATAATAAACGTATTGCAAAATCTTGTGAAGCGGAGAGTTTCAGTTTAGTCACTAAAAATCGCTTTGATTGTCTGGAGTTTTTGGAAGATTCAGATCATAATCTAAAGATTCAATCAAGGATAGATGATGATGTTGCTGTCTCTAATGGTGGGTTAGTGTCTGTAGATGAATCGCAGTATGCACTTTATTCTCTATGTCAACTTGTGTCAGATAAAACGCAATTGGAAGCACAGCCTGTGCTTGATAAAATTGATAACCCTAAGATGCTTGTGATTGAAGATGGTGTAGTGGTTGGACATACGAATACAGATTTTTCAAAAGGTTTGATGGTCTTTGAATTGTGTCAGAGGAAGACACTGATAAGTTAAATGTTGATGATGTTATATCCGACAAAGGTAATATGGTGGTGAATGATTCCATATTTTCTCCTAATATATCATCAATTTTTATTAAAACTCGTCCAGAGATTGGTTGTGGTGATATTGTCGTATATTGTGCGGGTTTTGTGATTGAAGATGTATCAAAATGTGCACTTGTTGCACAATGTGCACATATGTTAGATAAATTGCAATTTGCTGCAATGGTGGAAGCACAGTCTAATGTTGACGACTCTAGTATGCTTGTGATTGAGGATGGTGCAGTGGTTTGATATGCTACTATTGATTCTTTGAAAAGTCTGGTTGTCTCTGAATTGCAGTTTGAGGATAGATATGAAAATTTAATGTCGTTGATGTTACCTTTGACAAAGATACTGGTTTTGGCAAGAAATGGTGCTAGATTCTATTTGTAGGTTTTCAGGATTGCTTTTGACAGGATTATAGTGAGACGTTCATTCTAGACCTTCCGTGTTCGCAATGAGGAGTTCTTCCCAGTTCTTTTGCTTTTATGGTGTTGAATTATTCTTTCTAGATTATTCACTTTTGCGGTGAGGTGTTCTATTCTTCCGCGTCTACAGAGTGACATACTTCATTCAAGATCATCCGCATCTGCAGTGAGCGTTCATTCTGGATTTTCCGAGTTTGCAGTGTAGCATTTCTTCTCAGATTGAGCTATCTTTTGGTATCATCCACGCTGAGTTGCTTTGTGGGTTTTTTGGGTACTTCTAACACCTCATTACTGGACGGTGGCATTACCGGAGCTCGATATTGAGGTGTAATGGGCGGTAGCCTTGCCGGAGCTCATTCTAATTGTACTTGAGTCCTATTCATTATTTTTTGTATTTTGATTAGTTACCTGCCAAGCATGTTGCAGCACCTTATTTTAAGTGATATATATATCTGTGTGTGTGTGTGCGCGCGCGCGCTCTCCTCTACTTTAGAGGATAACATATTTCTCTCAAATATAATTTAATTAATTAATTAAATATATCGTAATGGTTATAATCATACATTTTTAAATTTATAAAATTTTATATATTTACATAACAATAATTCGGTAGCATGGAAAAATTTATTTTAATATATGTTTTATTTATTATAATTTAAATATAATATAACTATTTATTTAACTAGAAATTGATTATATAAATAAATAAAAAATATATATACAATATAATACTAAATTAAGTATCAAATTTTATATAATAACATTACATAAATTAAGTATCAAATTCAATTAAATCAAATTTTAAATTAAGTATCAAATTCTATTAAATCAATTTTTAAATTTAATGTATAATTGTTGATCTAAAATTAGTTTTAAATAAAATTCTAAAAATAATTTTTTTATGCCACTATCTTCCAGTATGCAGGCAATAATTTTATAAAATTTATTATTATATATATTTCAGTTAGTTTTTAAATTTGTTTTATAATTATTTATATAAAATTATTTTATAAAAAAAAATTATTTTTTTCCCAATGTCGTGAGCTTCTAGTAAGCTTGAACTAATCTTATAAAATTAATTATTTATTCGTATATATTTTATATATTTATGTATATAAACAAGTATTTATATATTTATTAATAGTTATAAGTAAAGGAAAAAATATTTTTCTCTATTATAATTTCGGTTTGCAGCAACAAAAAAGAATATTTTAAATTATTTTATATTAATTATTAATTTATTATTTTTATAGTACAAATAAATATTTGTATAAATATATTTCAAATATTTATATAAATTATTATAATTATTATTTACACATATATATGCATATATAATAAAAAAAATTCATATGCATAGCTCTATTGTAAAAATCATTGTAGGCTCCCACTTAGGCCTCATATAGGCGCAAGGCTAGCATTACCACCTAGGTTTTTGCTTAATCAGCCTAGATGAGACTTACTACATTATCTAAGCATATAAATAGGTTTATAAGCATCATCTATGTGCCAATTTAGGCTTGACGCTGCTTATAAGTATCAAAATGTTTGTATCAAACGATTTTATCTCCATGGTTGCGTCCAAACCCATCCAAATCCATGATATTCCATTGTGGATCAGTTAATACTAAACAAAATATTGCATGAGTTTGTCAAAAACGCCTGACTCCATTTAACCCCCACCTAGGTGATTAATCCCTAATCAATGCTTATTGTCTAGTATCCGCTTAGCAATTTTTACAACCTTGATGCATAGTTATATATATATATATATATCTCTGTGTGTGTGTGTTATTTTATGCACATAGATATATCCAATTTAGATAGTGCATAGAAAACTAGAGGGGCCAACATGTCCATTGTGTAAATCCCAACACTTATATATGGGCAAGTTAAACCTTATATACACTTACTGATATGTTGCACGTGCACCCATATGTGTGTGTGTGTGTTTACACATATATGTGTAATATAATAATAACATATTGTTAAAATAGAACTGCGTTATAAATTTAAATAAAATAATGATTTTATATAAAAGAAATTTAGAAATGTTCTAAATGAATTAGACTTCATAAACCAAATAATAATAAAAAATGGTAAAAAAATTGAAACTCACTCAATTCTTCTGATGTAGGCTAGCCCAGTTCAAACACATAAACGTTTTATGTGGTTGACGCTGACTATAGCAAGATACCGACTTTAATAAAATCATAAATATACAACCTTTTGTTGATAGAGTATTCCACCTATCATTAGCGGCTGTATTCACATGATACTCTTATTTTTGAATACTGTATTAACAATTTACCATCGTAAGGCATCAAACTTTAAGAAAATAACATAAAATTTGAAATTAGGACCCTCCCTCTTATTTTCAAGTTTGATACATGAAAAACCTTCTCAAAAACATTTTCTAAATTACATTTCCATTTTTATTTTCAACAAATTCTTTTTTCATTTTTTTCGACAATTAATCTTAAGTTAATCGCATATCTTTATGACCAAACTTTTTTCGAAATATTTTTTGAAGTGAAAATACTTGTAGTTTTTTCTACAAATATTTTCATTTTAACTTTAAATATTTACATTTTAAACTGCAAATATTTACTTTTTTGGCAGAAACTAAAAACATAAATGTTTTTTAAATGTTTTTTATGAGGGGCGGATGTTTATTTTGGAATTTAAAGATGTTTTACAAGAGTTTACTTTTTTATTTTGGTATCACAAAACTCTATTAGAATCCTCAAAATGCCAAGATGCATATTCTAGTAAATAAATTAATAAACTGCGCTTTGCTGGTATAACATTTCCACTATCATTTACGGGTGTCTCACACATGCCACTCAGATTTTGAGTTTGTGGGTATCTCACACATGACACTCTCGCTTTTGAATAGTGCTTTAAGACCTGAAATAAGAATATCAAGAAAGTAAGAAAAAGTATTGACAGAAAATTTTAAAAAAAATTATAAGCAAAGAAATAATAGAATTTGATTAATACTCCTCCTTGTTACACATTTCAGTAACTCCAATAATTTATCGTAGTAGTTCAAATTTTCATTTTGATAGAGCCTTTATGATGCTAGTTGTTCTTCCGTTCTACAATATTTATGTTGAATCTCATTACTGGCTTTAGCTTCTTTGATAAAGTGATACTTGATACTTATATGTTTGGTTCTACTTTGGATGTCGGGAATTTTTATCAATGTTATAGCCGTTTTGTTGTCACAATAGATTTCTACGGCTTCTTCTTATGACTCTCCCATATCTTTGAGTTAGCATTTTAAACAAATTGCTTGATTTGTGGTCATTGTTGCCGCAATATACTCTACTTGTGTGAATGAATGTGTAATTATTACTTGCTTCTTTGATGCCCAAGAGAATATTCCTAAGCCAAGTGTAAATGCTTAGCCCGAAGTGCTTTTCATGTAATCCGAGGAACCTACCCAATCACCATTTGTGTATCCTGTTAGTTTTGAGCTTTCAAGGACGTTGTACCATATTCCATTATTCTTAGTTCCTTACAAGTATAGAAGTATTCCCTTAGCTACGCCATAGTGAACTTGACTAGGGTTTTGCATGAATCCTGATAGAAGACTAACTACTTACATTATATCTGGTCTTGTTGTCATTAAGTAGAATAGGTTTCCAATTAAACTTCGAAATCATGATTCATATGTTTTTAGCGAGTCGTCTTCTTTCTTGATTGCTTAGTTGTTCTCTAATGGAGTTGACATTGTCTTACATCCTTCCATTTTGATTTTTTAAGGTGAGTATTGATACTTATTTTGTGAGTAAAATCTCATCTTTATTTTGTATTATTTTGATACCAAGGAAGAAATGCATATCACCAGAATCTGTCATTTCGAATGACTCCCTCCTAACTTCTTTAAACTTCTTGATCGTTGTATTATTATTTCCCATGTAGATAAGATCATCAACATAAAGAGAAACAATAAGTGTATTATTAATTTATTTGGTCATAATTTAGAGTGTTGTCTCACTTTTGCTCCTCTTGAATTCTTCTTCAGTGAAGTAACCATCAAGTCTACTATACCTAGCCCTTGAAGCTTGTCTAAGGCCATATAAAGCCTTTCATAATTTGAAAATTTTATTTTCTTGTCCTTGCACCACAAAACCTTAAGGTTATTCCACATAGATTTCTTGTTGATGATAACCATTTAGAAATGCTAACTTCACATCTAGTTGGAATAATTTTCATTTCGTTTGTGCAGCTAAAGCGATCAAATGCCCTAATCGTGTTGAGATGTGCTATTGGAGCAAATGTTTCACTGTAGTCGATGCCTTGATGCTATGATTACCCTTTGACAACTAACCTTGCTTTATGCTTTTGGACTGAGCCATCTAGTCTAAGCTTTGTTTTATAAACCCATTTGACTTATGTTGTATTTTTATTCTATAGACGATCTACAAGTTCCCATGTTTCATTCTTCTCAATCATCTCTTTCTCTTCGTCCATAGTTTTTCTCTATATTTTTTATTTGTAAGCCACTTCAACCTTTTTTGGTTCAGTAAGCATTAAGTTACTTGTCTCATATATCTCAACTAAGGATAAAGTTTGTCTTATGGGTGAATCTGAATGGGATTCTACATCATTTATTGGTTCTAGTTGAGTCGGAGATTTGGTTTTGTAATGATCCTCCTCAATTTTTTACGGTGGAAATAGGGGTAAGTTGAAACCCTTTCTTTCAACTTCTTGCGTTTCTTAGTTATATATAGCATCTTCGTCGAATCTTACATCTCGGCTAATAACGAGCTTCTTTGTTCTTAACTTATAGACTTGATATCTTTTGGTAGAGTACTGTAGCCTAAGAAGATGCTCTTTTCAGCCTTCTCGTCAAAATTGCCTCTTTTCTCATGTGGAATATGACTGTAGGATATGCAACCGAAACCTTTAAGATGCCTCGCCAATGGCTTTCTTCCTCTCCACGCTTTTATTAGTGTCTTATCGTTCAAAGCTTTGCTTGGACATCTATTTAGTAAATATACTTAAATGCTTACCGTCTTTGCCTAAAATGTTTTTGAAAGATCCTTCTCCATTAGCATGGATCTTGCCATCTCCATCATAGTTCTACTTTTTCTTTTTAACACTCCATTTTGTTCTGGTGCATACCTAACTTTGAATTGATGTTTCACAGCTTCGTCTTCATAAAACTTGTTGAATTCATTAGAAGTGCGTTCATTACCCCTATTACTTCTTATTATCTTGATATTGCGACCGATTTATTTCTCGTCATGGATTTTGAACATTTTAACAACATCAAAGACCTATGATTTGTTTTGCAAAAAATAAACCCATGTCATTCTGGTATAGTCATCAATCAAAAGAATAAAGTGTTGATTCTGATGATTTGATGGTGTATACATTGGACCACAAACATCTATGTGGATTACTCTTGTGATTCTTTGGCACTCCAATCTTTACCTTATGGGAAATGTTGTCGATGTTATTTCCTGAACATGATTCTTGCACATAAATTTTTGATCTAATTGATTGTTGGAAGGTCTTTCATCATATTATTTTTTTAGTGGATCTTTAATCCTTGACAATTGAAATGTCCAAACCTTCTATGCTATAGCCAGGACTTGTCTACATGCACTTGCATTGCTACACTGTTAGCACATCTCCATTGTATTAGATAACATCTTTTCTCTTTCATTTGTATTCTTACAGTTTCAAGGTACTTGTCTTGCTTGTCATATATCATGCAAGAATATCCTACGAAATGCAAAGAGTATCCTTTCTTTATTATTTATCCAAAACTCGGTAGGTTTTGTTCAATATTTAATAGAAGTAAATAATTGATGTATCATCTACTTTTTCATGTGTTAATAGCAATTGTGCATCATCATGTTGCTTCCATGGTGTAACGACTCGCCTTTTCGACCTCTAAATGTTTATGCTAATACATACATGATATTCGTTTGTCGTGCAATCAAGTGCTAAAGAGACAAATTTTTAATGTAAAATAAAAAGAAAAAAAAATGAACAAGAGAGAAGAGAACACAACATCAAAATCTCACAGTGAAATAATAACATATAATAGACGGTACAAACTATCACTTTAAGAAATATAGCATTTCATAGTTACAAGCTAAGTACTACCCTCAGCCTCGACAGTTATAATATTCTGTCCTTACAATGTTGTTATATACATAGTAGTAATGCAGCGGAAATAAGAATACTATGGTAGGTGAATGGAAGCACCAAGTTTATCTGTAAAAGCTCTGAAGAACATTAATCAAAACCCGCCTTTTCCCAGACTATTTGAAGGAGCACCCATGGAAATATTGGAAATATAAAACCACGAGCGAAATATAAGTCTGGTGTGACAAACTCAAGAAATATATGTCCAACATATAATAATACCTTCTGAGATCGTACGGATTACCTTACAGTTTTCCCCTCAAAAGAAACCAAACCATCTAATAAGTATATAAGTTGATATAATAGATAATGTCTACGGTGTAGAATATAAATTAGAAAATAGTTGTACCGCTTGTATACAACAACAACAATAGGTATACAATCAATACCCCTAAGGTATGTTCGTATGTGTGTAAGGATTTTCGCGGAGACACCCACAATAAACCAAAGCAGACCTCCTACATAAGGATCAAATATATCCTCTCGAGCATTATATATCCCTAGATAAAATATACCATAGGGAAGCCATAGCTAGTTCACGTCAGATCGCGTGGCTCCAAGTATCGTCGTTCTCACATGCATCTCTGAAAGTGTCACTAGATACAGAACGATATACCCTAGGTTTAGTTAAAACCCCTAGCGATGCCCCTGCTCTAGTTTCTATCATTACCGATGGTGATGTCGCGTTCAGCATTTCATCACATGAGTCTTCATTACTCGAACAGATTTCGAATCTCTCTCTGGATTCCAACATCTCGAACAGTCCACAAATGTATATATGTATTCAACCATCCCGAATAGATCACAAATTCCTACATGGATTCAAGCTTCTCGAATAGATCTCGAATCCCTCTCTGGATTCCAACATCTCGAATAGTCCACAAATAACTATATTGGTTACAACATCTCGAAAAGATCATGAATTTCTACATCAATTCAAGCATCTCGAACAGATCTCGAATCTCCACATAGATTCCCGTATAAGTCCTTCGACCAATGCTAACGGTGTCCTCTCTCTTAGGATCACCCTCAAGACACACCGTCCCATACGATTGCATCGTTCAGAATTCTAACATTGACCTCGCCATTGGACTTAACCTTAGGATAAATGATGCAGCTCCGATCCATAACAATTCGCTTCCCAACTTCTTCCAGAACATAGATCACATATATGGTGAAGAGGTTACAGTTTCGTGTCATCTCATATAAGTACACTCCTCTGCTTATTGGATGCTCCAAAACCAATCGACATATTTTCAGTTAACTTTACCCCGGTTCTTTCAAAATTAAATAGACAATACATAAGGGTAGAGATCATCTCCTATCTGGATGGATTTCCTTATCTTTGGTCCTGGAAGAGAGAGATGAGTTTATACATATAGTATAGCATCACCGAAGATAACAGTACGTATAAATCTCATCGACTTTTAGTGTTCAGTCTAGTACTAACATTCCATAAACAAGTAAACAAACAACATGATTAATATATTTCCGACCTTCTCAAGATTCTATTTCTCTGTTAAGAGTGAAAGACTTACAAAAGATTAAGTTACATAAGGCATGATTAAATCACATATGCGGCTTCTAATCCCTTTTTATTTAGTTAATCCTTTTATTAATTAAAATTTCTTTGTAAATACTTGTATACATGTTTAAAATATCTTTATAAAAGATTCATACATGTAAACTACTATTTCACTATTCATTTCTATACTTTGCTATTCATTTCTACTCTTTTCGGTACTTAAAAATATATCTGTATTCTTATTCCAAATGGTATAAGGATATTCACAAGTCTTAAACAAGATTTCACATTTTTCATAAGTATACATTCATGGGTTAAAAATGAATGCCATTAAAATATTATTACTACAAACCCAAAACCATTTCATTTATAATTATATTTAGTACATTCTTTTGAAAGATCTAATTACTTTACTAAGTATAATAAAAAAGGGTTAATGATAATGTATTAACAAATTGCACAACAAACCCAAAACCATTTCATACTTGTCATTATCTTTAAAACATTCAATTAAAGATCGAAGTATATCTACACTTATTAAACAAGGTAATATGCTTTTAAATAAACTTTACAAAACCATTTATTATAACATAAGTATTATAATCCAAAATTGCCTTTTACTCTATTGTAAAAGACTGACTTACTTTTCCAAAACTTATATGTTTACTAAAAAACCTTTAAAAATGATATATATGCATACAGATTAATTTGAAGGCTAAGATATTTAATAAGATTGTAGAAACAATTTAAAAAATATTATAGTACAAAAGCTTTTTAATACTTTAATAAAATAACTAACTAAATTTCTAAAAACTATATATACTTAAAAATACATATAATAAGGTTTAAAGCATTCATTTAAAATATTACTTAAAAATATTTATTTTATAAATTATTTTAAACTTCAAAAACACATATTTTCCTTTTATAAAAATAGCCTCTTACTTTAATAATTCATAGTTAATTACTTAAAATTCCATACAACTTTTAAAATAATCTAATATACTAGAAAACATCCCTAACAAGATTAAAGTGAAATACTAAATATAAAGTCATTTCAAAGCAATTTAAACTCTCGAACAGAAAAGATAGCATTTCCAAAATGCTGTAAAAGGGGATTCAGGGTGAAGGCAATATTTTAGAAATGTTATGGACGACCGTTGTCAATGACTCGTCCGATACGATAACAAACTATTTAGCATCAAATCATTTTACAATAGCTAGTATACACATAATACATCACAACCATGATGAAAACCCGACCAGGATCTCTTTATAAAAATAATAGAAAATGTTAAACACAAGCCATTTTCAAAGTGCATTTATAGCGACTATCGCTATAAAACCATAACCAAATCAAGTCCTACTCAAATCATTGTTCAAACAAAACCCTATGTGCTTTGTTTCAAGCTCATGCATAAAGTCGTAGAAAGTTATACAAGATCAAACACAACATTTACGTATGTCATTTACTTTTTGAAGCAAGAATTACATTCAAACATCATAATCTAAAGTCAAGCAATATTCATACAATTTAAACAAAAGTATGAACACTTCATATTCATTTAAGTGGTGAATTAGCTCACCTAAAACCAAGCAAATAGCCTAGCATAAACTTCCACAAAGCTTCCATCTTCTTACCTCAACTAAACAACCGCCAAAACCTTCCAACCCTTCATGTTTGCTCATGGACATGCCTAGTCCTCACCTCTAATGCTCATGGCCTGTAACATCCCCTATCTAGAGGCCTAGAACTAAGCGCTACGGATGCTACAGTCATCTATAGTATTAGCTTCCAACGACTAAATACAGCTATGCTAATGGTATCTATAATATCAGGAGCACTTGAATATGAAACAAAACACAAATTTAAAAACAACATTTCTTCGTTGAATTTCAAAACAGATGTTCCATATTCTTGATACATAATCCCAACACGTTCCCAAGCATAGATAAAATATACTTATTAAAAAATACGCCAAGAGCGGTATATGAAGATACCTCCTTGGATATCAGAGTCATATAGTCATAACTGACTTAATACAAACACAGCGGAAATACAACAAAACATAAAACTGCAACTCCTAAATATCTATCCATTTGCCTCCTTCATGCCCCCGGTAGCCTTATTCGTCATCCTATTAAAACTTGAAAAGTCAATAACCCTTCAGCCTACTGAAATCAATTTTGAGCACCCGAGAGTTTAAGGGGAAAACCATAAACTTCAAGTCAGACATAAAGCCTAGTGTGAATAATACTATACATCCGGGTTAAATATGTTAAGTGAGACCACACTGCTTAGCGGAATGGGTTTCCCCTCACTAACATCCTTTTAAAACATATCTTTGCAAAACCTTTTCCTACAACCAAAACTGGTTAAATACTGTAAAGCATCATTATGTAAACATACATAAGTATCAGGTAATAAATGAACTATCTGTTCAAACACATAAGTTTTGTTTGGCTAACTTTTAACCTTTGGCTAACTCGGGCCTACCAGACAGTATAACAAAATTAATCTAACATCTATTAGATACTCTTCATTTGGACGGTCTGTCCTTAGCTGTCTATTAAATACTTCTCTTCTGGACGGTCTGTCCCTAACTTAACCATCTCATAGGTCTTCCTGATCCTAATTGTGTTTCGGGCTCACCAATAACCTATCTATATACAAACATATATTCCTTTCGGTGTATAATCATAATTTTAGTCTACCTGTGACCAAGCCCTACACATTGGAATTTTGGACAACAATTAGCTGGGGCCAATAGCTATTGTATAGGGCGTGACCCTATACCAGTCCCATCTGGTATTCTAATATCTGAGTCATTCTCACTTAGGGATCCCCTCGCATGATATTCCTTGAAAACCTTTTCAAATTGATTTAAAACCTTTAAATCAGACTAATGCAAGGAAAATATATAATCCTTATGCTTTACTCAAAATCACATTGCCATGTTAAATACATATATACTTTACTCAAACCTTTATTGATGAAAACATTTAAACATTTGAAAGTACCCCTTTCGATTCCATTGAAAGTACCCTTTCTAAATCTTTTGAAAGCACCTCTTTCGAAACCAAGTAAAAACCCCTTTATTTGTCTTTCCTTTCGAAACCATACATCAACCCTTTCGAAACCATTGAAAACCTTTCTTTCGAAAGGATTAAAACTTTAAACATCTTATCTTAAAACACTTTAAAACTTTGCCTTAGAAATCCTTAGAAAAAACATTCCATTTCAAACCTTTCGAAACCATCAAAAAATAAGACCTTTCGACCTTGTCGACAGCTACCTTTCGACCCCTTCGAAAGCTATCCTTCGACTCCATCGAAAAACTTTGCTTTCGATCGCTTCGAAAGCTTCGCTTTTGACCCCTTCGAAACCATTCAGTAAATAGTACATTTCAAAAGCATTAAACTTTTAAAACATAAACCTTTCGAAAATCATTGGGTTTAACTTAACACATGTGGAAGATCCTCTTTTAAAACCCTTCGACCTCTTCGGAAGCTACATTCTGACCTTTTCGAAAGCTTTGCTTTTGACTCCTTCGAAAGCATAAAACATCTCTTTTAAAACAATAGGCTCCAACCATTTTAATACTTTAAAACATCTCTTTTGGAATCTTGGGCTATACTTCAATTAGTATAAAGAGGGTAAATCATCTAAGTCGAAAACTTCCTTTTGAAAGCATGGGAGAAGTGGCTAGTTTTTAAAAGACAAGTATACCTTTCGACCTTGTCGAAAGCATGACTTCGAAAGATTGAGAGGCGACAGCTAGGGGTTTCGACCCCTTCAAAAGCATGTTTTCCTCTCGACCTTATTGAAAGCTTTAAACCTTTGTTTTAAGTATTTAACCTGGTCGAAAGCAACCAACTCGAAAGCTTCTTTTCGAAAGCAAAGCAGGAGTTACTTTGGCTTACAAAACAAACATGCTCCAACCTCTTCGGCAACTAAGGTTTCAACCAAGTACCCTTCGACCTTGTCCAATACATTACATACCGAGTAACTTGATACCATATGCATTGGTTTCGACCATATTGAAAGCATGCTTTAGAACTTGTTGAAAGGTCTGGGTTAAATGCTTTAATGCCACAAATGACTGAAACATGCTAAAAGTATGATTTTCTTATTTTTAACTTAAAAGAGATAACTTTTCAACTAACCTGCCTTTGTTTGTCAATTTCTTATTGGTTAATAAATATTTTTCAAAAAAGTGCTGCCAATAATTTCAAAAATAAACAATGATTTTATTTTATAAAATGCCCCTTCTCCTTAATTAAATATATAAAACATTTAAGTCCGTACCTTAAATAATTTTATATATTCAACAAAACACTTAGGAAAAATATGAAAAAATTCTAGAAAATATATTTTAATATGTTTTCCAACATATAAAAATTTCAAACCTAAATAATAATTATTTTAGCCGTAAATAAATTATAACCCAATAAATCATTTTCTTTACTAGAAAATTAATATAAAATCCACATCAATTCAGAAAATTATGAAAATTGTACACCATCTCTAAAATATCATTTCTGACCTAAATTTTAATTTTCAAGGCATTTGGATGTCGTTTAATAGGGTTTTCATATCAAACATATCATAAAAACTAATATGAACATGTATAATTCACCAACAAGCTTATATATAAATTTACTCATCCAAACCATGGCATGAACTTGCAAAATCATTTCGGATCTAATATTAATACTGAAAACCAAAAGAAATTGGGATGTATTAATCATTCACCTTAGCTTTAAGATTAAAAGACGTGAGATTTGATGTTGAATAAGTTGATTAACTTCTTTCTCTTGAATCCTAGCTTTATTTTCTCTTGAGAATGGAAATGGTGGCCGGCCTTGATATATTTTAGTTTGATAAAATGAAGTGAGCATGAGTTTCATTTTCTAAGGGTATAAGGTATAAGTCTCTTGTATTTTCCCATTTTTCCCTTCCTTATTTCCTAACACATTAGTTCATGTTGTTTCATTTGATCTTCATTTAACATGGCATGGCTACCCTTTACTAAATCTTATCTCAACCTATTAATATTCACGTTATTTTATTTAATTTAAATAATTAAATACCCTAGATAATGTTATAGAAATATGGGGTGTTATAGACTCCCCTCCTTAAAGAATTTCGTTCTCGAAATTACGATAAGGTACAGAACCAAGCAAAAAGGTAAAACATACCATCAAAACAAATCAAGATAAGCATCTCAAATCCTGCTCTCAGTCTCTCATGTACAGTCTCTAGCATCGTCACTCCACTGGACCATTACTAATCTGACTCTCTTTTTCCTCAACTTCTTCTCAACTCTCTCGATTATCCGAATCGGCTTTCAAACTATGGTCAAATCCGGCTCTACTACTTACACTTCTAACACTGTAGGTGCTATAGTAGTCCATTGGACTCTAGCACACTTTCTAAGATGAGAAATAGGGAAAATATCATGGACTCCGGCCAAACTATTCGGTAACTCTACTCTATAGGCGAGTTTCCCAATTCTCTCAACAATATGGAAAGATCTAACGAATCTAGGTCCTAACTTTCCTAATTTCCTGAATCTAATCACACCTTCCATTGGTGAAACCTTAATAAACACATAGTCTCCAATAGAGAATTCCAAGTCTTTCATCCTTCTATTTGCATAACTTTTCTGTCTAGACTGAGCTTCCTTTATTCCAGCTCCGATCAACTCAATCTTCTCTGCGGCTTCTTTCACCAAATCCGGACCAAGAACCAATCTATCCCCATTCTCTAACCAATATACGAGAGATTTGCATGGTCTTCCATACAAAACTCAAACGGTTCCATCCCAATACTAGTCTGATAATTATTGTTATAAGAGAACTCGACTAAATGGAGATGGTCTTCCCATGATCCCCTGAAATCCAATGCACAAGCACTTAACAAATCCTCCAAGACTTTGTTAACTCTTTCCGTTTGCCCATCAGCCTGTGGAATGTAAGCGGTATTCATGATGAGCTTGGTTCCTAAAGCTTCCTGTAGACTCTTCCAGAACTCGCTAGTAAAAAAAGAATCTCTATCACTCATAATACTACTAGGAATCCCATGTAATCTAACTACATTCTTCATAAACAACTTTGCCAAAATAGGTGCCGTCCTAGTTGACTTTACCAGAATGAAATGGGCACTCTTGGTTTGTCTATCCACTATGACACATATGCTTTCATTTCCTCTACTAGACCTTAGAAACTCATCAATAAAATCCATTGAAATAGAATCCCACTTCCATATCGGAACATCCAACGGTTGAAGCAATCCTCTTGGCTTCTGGTGTTCAACCTTTGCCTGCTGCCAATTCAAGCATTGCTTAACACATAACCAATGTCCCATTTCATACCTTCCTAGAAGAAAATTCTCTTCATATCCTGATTCATCTTCGTTCCTCCTAGATGGATAGTGAACTTCGAACTATGGCATTTATCCAGAACTTCCTTTCTCATGTCTCCTACATCAAAAACACACAACCTTCCATTCTTTCTCAACCACCCATTCTGGTCCAGACTGAAATCCTTTAAGTCATCGCTCTATGTTCCTTCCCTTAGCTTTTTGATCCGCTCAACCAAAACTGGATCCTCCTTCTGTTTAGAAGCTATCTTCTCAATCATTACCGGTCGAACTTCTAAATAAGACAATACAACACTTTCAGCAGTAGAACCTATCTCGGATCTATACTGCACTCTACAAGCTGACAATGCTTCCAAGTCTTTCCACTCAACAATCATAGCCAATGTTGCATTCTGATGTTTCCTGCTATGTGCATCCACTACCTTGTTTCCTTTTCCTAGTGTGTACTCAATTCCAAAATCATAAGCAGCAATAAACTCCAACCACCTCTGTTGTCTCATGTTCAACTCCTTCTGAGAGAACAAGCACTTCAAAGACTTATGATCCGTATAAAGCTCAAATCGCTCTCCCAAAAGATAATATCCACTACGCCATAGATTGCATACTGCAACACCAAAGAAGTGATGCAGGAAGTGCCAAAAAATGTTGTTGTAGGCTAAAAAAGGGCAAAGGCAACACTTTCTCGGTGTTGCATTTTGCCGCGTTGCCGCAGACCTCAAAGGCAACATTTTGACTATCTAAGGCAACATAAGAAATATTGTTGCAATAGAACCCTATTTGGGTCTATAGCAACATCCATAGGTGTTTGTACCAACATTCCAAAATGTTGCTATAGATATTAACTTTCTGAATTTGTGGGGCCCACAATGTAGAGCATATTTGATTTTTTAATAGAAATAAATATTTATTTAATAAAATGCTACCGCACAGAATTTGATATTCAAACAGTAATTTATTTAAATAAATATTTTATTTCAACATTTAAAATAGTACAAATTCCTGACTCCACTATTTTACAATTCAATGATATATAACACTGATATTCACATATACAGATATTCCTCACTACATCACTCAGTTCACTCATTACATATGCAGTTTCAATTTATACAGACACCGACAAACATATGACGAGCCGAGTGCCGAGCCGAAGGCGAGCCGAGAAGCGGGTTCGAGCGCAGCGCCGGCGGGTGTCCGGGGCACCGCAGTCCCGGCGGGGATCGACCTAACTGGAAGATGGTATGGATAAAAAGTTACCTCATAACCAATCCACCCAACTGAAACTACAACAGCCACGCCCAATGCATTGGTGAATTTCCTGTAGACGTCTAGCTTTGCCATCAATCTCCTTGCCTGTCATGGTGCACAATCAAATCCAGCATTTCGGTTGAAAGTAAAGAATCATAATGATTGTATAAATATATTAAGATTTTTGGAAGCTTAACTAACATTGTTCAATTTGTACCTGGAGTTTATCCAAAGTTCTGGAGAGGGAAGTGAAAATCCAAAGAATGAAAAATGCATCCAACACCCCAACTGGAAGAACCAAAACCAATTTGCACTTTCAAGGAATCTGTAACTTTTGATGCCTCTGCTGCTTCCTCTGATCTTCGGAAAATGATTTGCTCAAAACAGACATGATTAAAAATAATATAAGATGCATTTATCCATTAGTTGTTTAGGATGCTAGTAACAACATAGAATTTCGCACCTTGCACATGTTCTTCTAATTTCTCCCTTTCACACTGCATCTCTGCCAATTTCTTATATCCAGCATGCTCAAGAACGATATTTTACCCCCTTGCACCTGCTTATGCCCTGCACCTGATTTTCAACCCCTCTTCTCTTACAAAACCAATCAGACGATCGATATAGATCTGCCTTATCTTCTACTCAATATGTTTTTACCCCTTGCTCTTCGCTGTAATTTTCCTCACACACCCAGTTTGCAGAAGATGTTTTCTACATGCCAGATCAATTACATGGCAGATTGTGGTAGACATCCACACATCTTCAGGCCGCTCTCTCCTAGTCGGTAGAACTTCGGTTGTGCTATCACACTATGCAAGCATTGTTCTAAACTCTGCAAGCTAGTACTCTTTCAGCTAATCATTTTAGAATTACCTTCTAAATCAAACAAGCCAAACCAGTTGCGCTTCAGCGTTTCAAGCAACTTTAGGTCAGATTTTTCCTTGTTTTTCAACCGTCCACGGCCCAGCTTTTGCAGCGTCGTTCCTTCATAGCAGTAGAAGTTTGCTTGTTACACATAGAATTTTGTTTTTGGAAGAAAAAAAAAGAAAGGAAAATATGATTTGAAAATTAGGGATTTGGAAATTGGGGGTGAGAACGAAAATGATATGAAAAGTAAAGCGGGAAAACGAAATTTTGGGGCAAATTGCAGTGGTGATCCATTTTAACAACCAGATTAAATGTAGACCGTTGGATCGTATTCACGCGGATTGCTAATTTTATTAATTTTTTAATTTGAATACATCTATAGCTACTGCAACATCTTGTTGATACCTATGCTAACACCTTGAAGCGAGTGTTGTAATAGACAAAAATCAGCATACCTATCGTTACATTATAGCTAGCAACACCTTGTAATTTCGTTGCAGTAGACCATCTATGGCGTAGTGATCTCTACACCTTCAAAGCAAATATAACGGCAGCTAACTCCAAGTCATGTGTTAGATATCTAACTTGATGCGATCTGAGCTGTTTGGTAGCATAAGCAATCACTTTACCTCTTTGCATCAACATAGCTCCCAATCCAGTTCCACACGCATTAGTATAAACAACTAAATCCCGATTCCTCTCCAGAATCACCAACACCGGTGCATGGGTAAATATTTCAAGCTCCGGAATGCTTCCTTAAACTTATTAGTCCATACGAACTTCACATCTTTTCGTGTAAGCTTAGTCATTGGTGCAGCTATCCATGAAAACTCCTTTATAAACCTTCGGTAATATCCAGCCAATCCAAGAAAGCTCTTTATCTCGGTCACCGTCTCGGGTCTCTTTCAATTATTTACAGCCTCAATCTTAGTCGGATCTATAGATGACCCTTTCTCAGAGACCACATGACCAAGGAACTTCACCTCCTTCTTTCAGAAATGACACTTTGAAAACTTAGCCTTCAACCGATGCTCCCTCAGTGTCTCAAGCAAAACTCAAAGATGAAATTCATGCTCCCTCTCATCCTTAGAGTATATCAGAATTTCATCTATGAAAGCTAATACAAATATATCCAGTACTCTCGGAAGATTCGGTTCATCAAATCCACAAAGAATGTCGGCGCATTAGTTACTCCGAACAACATAACTAACCATTCGTACGATCCGTACCGTCCTAAACAGCGTCATAGGACTATTATCCTCTGCCACTCTAAGCTGATCAAATCTCATTGCCAAATCCAGCTGAGAGAATACCTTTGCTCCACTTAACTGATCGAACAAATCGTCAATTCTCGACAATGGATATCTGTTCTTTATCGTCTTCTCATTTAACTTACGATAATCGATACATAGCCTCAACGATCCGTCCAGCTTCTTAGCAAACTCTACGACAGCTCCCCAAGGCGAACTACTCGGTCGAGTAAAACTTTTGCCTTCCAAATCCACCAACTGCACCTAAAACTCTTTCATCTATGTAGGTGTTATTCTGCTTGGCAGCCTACTCACCATTACTGCTCCAAGCACTAAATCAATTCGAAACTCAATGGCTCGTTTCGGTGGCAACCAAACTATCGGCTCAAACACACCAGCAGATTCTCTAACCACAAAGACTCGATGCAACTCCTCCATCTCCATGATACCCAATAAAGCATCCACTCATGACTAGGGCTTTCTATTGTATAAATTATCCGATAACTACAATTCGGGTGTCTAAATGATATCTTCCTATAATGGTAAAATATCCTAGCACCATATTTACTTAACCAATCCATCCCTAGGATAATCCCAAACCACACAAAATCAAATACATGCAAACAACAATCAAAAGTATGACCTAGCAAGTCAAACTCTAAATGGTCACACCTCTTCCCAAGTGTCGCATATCCTCATATCGGATTTGCAATCCTTAAGGAAGTAAGTAAATATAAGGGCTCTAGGTTAAGCTTATCTACCAATCATCGAGAAATAAAAGAATGTGATGCATAAGTATCAAACAGAACGCTAACAAATATACCGTGAATCTGTAGTGAGCCTCCCAGAATAGCCCTCCCTTTCTCCTGCACAACTGGCCTTGAAGTTGCGGGCTCTAATTCATACATCTGTCCCTTTCCTTCTCTAACAGACTCTGGGCATTTGTTCTTATAATGGCTTATCTGATCACAATTAAAACATTGGATATTCTTCTTTCCAACTGGTTCCTTCCCTTTTCCTTTTCCAGTCTGACACTCATGAGCATAGTGTCCTTTCTAATCACATTTATAACAAACCACCTCAGATTTTCCTTTCTTTTGTGCTCCTCCCCTCTGAGCATTCTTCTTATGGAAAAACTTTCTTTTCTGGCCTTGTCCCACCTGGACTTCTTTCTCTTTCTTCCTCTCCAAACAAGCTAACGCCTCTTCCTGCCTTAGCGCCATTTCTACCACTATGTCACATGGATCTCTTAAGTGTGGTAAGTTTGCTCTTGCCAACTCTGACTTAAAACCTCTTAAAAACTTCTCGTTCCTCTTTATCACCGTATCAACCATGGCATACCCATACCGGCCTAACTCTTTAAATCTTCTTGCATACTCTAGAATAGACATCTCTCCTTGCTTCAGTCCGACGAACTTCCTACCAATACCGACTGCTCCATCACTTACATAAATCTTTCTTGAAACCTTCTCTTAAACTCTGCCCAAGTCATGGTTTCCCCATCAACACCAACTACAATAGTATTCCACCATAATAGAGCTGCTCCCTGAAGATGTCTTGAAGCTAATCTCCTTTTCTGCTCGTTATTCAATCCTAAGTCAGCGAAAATCCTCTCACGGTGCAATAGCCAGTTTTCTACCTCAATCGCATCTTCAGTTCCAATGAACGGCTTCCCTCCAAGCCTAATATAGTCTCTACTTAGATTAGTATAGCGGTTGACCATCGGAGCTTCTACGACTCCTCCTCCAGCAGCATTCCCTCCAACAACTCCAGCTTCAAATCCTGCTTATGTCATGTTTACGTAAAATTGATACATGGCTCCCATATCCAATTGGGGAACCCCAACACCAACATTTTAAGACTGACTCTGACCTGGACCCCTTCTAGCATTTGGTCGGGCATTTCCATTAGTAGTGGTGCTCTCTTCTCCAAGATTAACTCTGCCTCTTCTTCCTTCCATATCTATATTCAAGCTTCGTGAGATATAGATGAATATCCTAACTAAGATAGGAGTCTAGGGATATAGAGTATACTTATATATAACAAATACAAGTATGTTACTATAGTGTTACCCTATACCCCGATCTTAACTCTAATTACCAAGGGTTTTGTTTTCAAAATCCATTTTTAGTTAAAGTATTTCATAAACCATGCGTTGATACCAAGCTGTAACATCCCCTATCTAGAGGCCCAAAACTAAGCACTACAGATGCTACATTCATCTATAGTATTAGCTTCCGATGACTAAACACGGCAATGTTAATGGTATCTATAATATCTGAAGCACTTGAAGCACTTGAATACGAAACAAAACATAGATTTCAAAACAACATTTCTTTATTGAATTTCAAAACAGATGTTCCATATTCTTGATACATAATCCCAACACGTTCCCAAGCATAGATAAAATATACTTATTAAAAAATACGCCAAGAGCGGTATATAAAGATACCTCCTGGGATGATCGGAGTCATATAGTCATAACTTACTTAATACAAACGCAGGGAAATACATTAAAACATAAAACTGCAACTCCTAAATAGCAATCCGTTTGCCTCCTACATGCCACCAGTAGACTTATTCGTCATCCTACTAACACCTGAAAAGACCTTAACCCCTCAGCCTACTCAAATCAATTTTGAGCACCTAAGAGTTTAAGGGGAAAACATAAACTTCAAGTCAGACATAAAGCCTAGTGTGAACAATACTATATATCCCAGTTAAATATGTTAAGTGAGACCACGCCACTTAGCGGAATCGGTTTCCCCTCACTAACATCCTTTTAAAACGTGTCTTTGTAAAACCTTTTCCTGCAACCAAAACTGGTTAAATACTATAAAGAATCATTATGTAAACATACATAAGTATCAGGTAATAAATGAACTATTTGTTAAAACACATAAGTTTTGTTTGGCTAACTTTTAACCTTTGGCTGACTCGGGCTTACCAGACAATATAACAAAATTAATCTAAACATCTGTTGGATACTCCTCATATGGACGATCTGTCCTTAACTATCTATTAAATACTTCTCTTCTGGATGGTCCGTCCCTAACTTAATCATCTTTCAGGTCTTCCTGGTCCTAATGGTTTTTCGGGCTCACCAATAACCTATCTATATACAAACATATATTCTTTTTGGTGTGTAATCATAATTATAGTCTACCTGTGACTAAGCCCTACACACTGAAATTTTAGACAACAATTAGTCGGGGCCAATAGCTAATGTATAGAGCACGACCCTATACCAATCCCATCTAGTATTCTAATACTTGAGTCATCTCACTTAGGGACCCCCTTCCATAATTTTCCTTGAAAACCTTTTCAAAATGATTTAAAACCATTAAATCAAACTAATGCAAGGAAAATATATAGTCCTTATGCTTTACTTAAAATCACATTGCTATGTTAAATACATATATACTTTACTCAAATCTATATTGATTAAAAACATTTCAAAAATTGAATGTACCCCTTTCGATTCCATTGAAAGAACCCTTTCTAAATCCTTTGAAAGCACCTCTTTCGAAACCAAGTAAAAACCACTTTATTTGTCTTTCCTTTCGAAATCATACATCAAAACTTTCGAAACCATTGAAAACCTTTCTTTCGAAAGCATTAAAACTTTGAACATCCTACCTTAAAACACTTTAAAACTTTGCCTTAGAAAACCTTGGAAAAAACCTTCCATTTCAAACCTTTCGAAACCACCAGATAATAAGACCTTTCGACCTTGCCGACAGCTACCTTTCGACCCCTTTGAAAGCTACCCTTCGACTCCATCGAAAGATTTGCTTTCGACCCCTTCGAAAGCTTAGCTTTTAACACCTTCGAAACCATTTAGTAAATAGTACCTTTGGAAAGCATTAAACCTTTAAAAAATAAACCTTTCGAAAATTCATTGGGTTCAATTTAAAACATGTGGAAGATCCTCTTTTAAAACCCTTCGACTTCTTCAAAAGCTACCTTCCGACCTTGTCGAAAGCTTTGTTTTCGACTCCTTCAAAAGCTTAAAACAACTCTTTTAAAAAAGCAAGCTCCCCTTTTTAATACTTTAAAACATCTCTTTTGAAATCTTGCACTGTACTTCAATTAGAATAAAAATGGTAAATCATCTAATTCGAAAGCATGGGAGAAGTGGCTAGTTTTTAAAAGACAAGTATACCTTTCGACCTTGTCGAAAGCTTGACTTTGAAAGATTGAGAGGCGGCAGCTAGAGGTTTCGACCCCTTCGAAAGCATGTTTACCTCTCGACCTTGTCGAAAGCTTTAAACCTTTGTTTTAAGTATTTGACCTGGTCGAAAGCAATCAAGTCGAAAGCTTCTTTTCGAAAGCAAAGTAGGCGTTACTTTGGCTTACAAAACAAACATACTACAACCTCTTCGGCAACTAAGGTTTCAACCAATTACCCTTCGACCTTGTCCAATACATTACGTATCGAGTAACTAGATACCATATGCATTGGTTTCGACCTTGTTGAAAGGTCCTGGTCGAAAGCTTTAATGCCACAAATGGCTGAAACATGGTAAAAGTATGATTTTCTTGTTTTTAACTTAGAAAAGATAACTTTTCAACTAACCTGCCTTTTTTTGTCAATTTCTTATTGGTTAATAAATATTTTTTAGAAAAGTGCTGCTAATAATTTCATAAATGAACAATGATTTTATTTTATAAAATGCCCCTTCTCCTTAATTAAATATATAAAACATTTAAGCCCATACCTTAAATAATTTTATACATTCATCAAAATACTTAGGAAAAATCTGGAAAAATTCCAAAAAATCTATTTTAACATGTTTTCCAACATATAAAAAATTTATACCTAAATAATTTATAACCCAATAAATCATTTTCTTTACTAGAAAATTAATATAAAATCCACATTAATTCAGAAAATTATGAAAATTGAAACCCATCTCTAAAATATTATTGTTGACCTATGTTTAATTTTTCAAGATTTTTGGATGTCATTTAACAGGTTTTTCATATCAAACATATCATAAAAACTAACATGAACATGTATAATTCACCAACAAGCTTATATATGAATTTAATCATCCAAAACATGGCATAAACTTGCAAAATCATTTCGAATCTAATCTTTAAACTGAAAACCAAAAGAAAATGGGATGTAGTAATCATTCACCTTAGCTTTGAGATTAAAAGATGTGAGATTTGATGTTGAATAAGTTGATTAACTTTTTTCTCTTAAATCCTAGCTTTATCTTCTCTTGAGAATGGAAATGTTGGCTGGCCTTGATATATTTAATTTGATAAAATGAAATGAACATGAGTTTCATTTCCTAAAGGTTTGGGTACACGTCTCTCCTATTTTACCCTTCCTTATTTCCTAACACATTAGTTCATGTTGTTTCATTTTATTTTCATTTAACATGGCACGGCTACCCTTAATTAAATCTAATCTCAACCTATTAATCTTCACATTACTTAATTTTATTTAACTAATTAAATACCCTAAATAATGTGATAGAAATATGGAGTGTTACATGGCGCCTTGCTTGTTTAGGGTGTTGTGCTCCAAATTTTCTACTTTGAGTTGCTAGATAGTGTTCCTATGTTGTGTTAGACCATATACTAGCGTTTGGCAAAGTTTGGAGTTGTTTTGAATTAATTTGACCCTAGGAAATTATGAAGAGAAGATTGCGAAGAGTGCCTATTTTAATTTTGTAGAACTGTAAAAGTGACCAAATGGGCTGCACTTGCCTTTAACAAAGCTTCAAGTGGTGTTTCTTAAGCTTCATCCCCCGTTTCTAGCCATGGATGGCTCACCCCTCTATGTGCCCACTATATCACTTTTTCACCTCCTTTACTTAATCCTTAAGCATTCCCAAAGTAGCCTCCTCCACAAATATCTTCATTTCCTTCTTGAAGATTCCCGAAAGAGTCTTAGTGCAAATTATTTTTATTACTATTTAATGAACTCCTAAGTTATTTAGTGTATGTAGAAAAAGTGTGAATAATTTTTATACAAAAAAACTGTTTATCGATAAATCTAATTTTGATCACATTACCGATATTTCTTCAAATTATTTATTTTTCAAACATTTTTTTGAAACAAGTTCATCACTATTGGTTATTAATTAAATAGGGATTAACATCGTTATTAAATAAGTTTAATCAAATTTAATCCAAGACTCAAATATTTAAATAATTCCGATATTTAAATAAGAAGTGTTCAAAATTTTGGGTCATTACATATTTAAATATTTAAACATGACTGACACACAAAAGAAACAAGCAAGCATCAATACTTAACGGTGTTCAAAACACTAGCAAATAGAGCTCACGGTATTCATAGGTTCAAAACCCACTTATCGCACAAGGACAATGAACATTCTACTAAGCATACGTATGCTCAACCGTCTCAGGTTATTTCTTAGATGATTATTCATGCTACCTCATAATAAATCGAAGAGTCACTCCCGCAAACTTTTCATAAGCCAACATAAAATAGTATGCACATACTAAAGCCCGTACGATATGCATCGATCATCTGTATGCAATATTTGATCTGATCACTTGCTCGATGACATAAATTTCACTTTTTAACTAGTATAGATCACTTGACCTCGCTAATGCAGACTTTGATCAGGTTCCTTAATTAGAAACTTATGTTTTCCTTATATAACCATATACTATTATATAAAACCTCAGGATTATATCAATAATCTATATCAAGTGTTTGTCGTCAAGAATCGAGTGAAAAATTCCAACTTGGACTGGTATAAACCACCTTAAATCATATACTTAAATCCTAGATCAAGAACAGTTATGCAAACGATCTATGTACAACTCACATATTTATCCTATTGCTTTCTTAACTACACCAGTTTCCTTTAAATCATACTCATTTAAACTAATAATACATCTCTTTAAGTACTAAAATCATTCACGAAGAATTTCATACAACATAATTTCAATTTTATAAAAATTTTGTAACTTAAGTTCATACTCGTATAATACTCCGTTACATCCTTAGAGTATATACAAAATATCAAATTAATTTTACTTAACAAGGATATTCAACAAATTCAAAACTTTTTTTAACTTACTACCTTCTTAGTTCAAGAGTTACAAAAGTCAACTTTTATATTTTTACAAAAACACTTAGCTTCAAGTTTTATAACAATTCGAAAGTTTTAGACGATCCAAAATCACCAAAAATTCTGTTTCATTTTAACAAATGAAAACTACTAGAAATCATATCATAACTTGATGCACATACCATACCGTCATAATGCATAAGATACGTATATCCATAAAATAATGTAACAAAGTTTCACTTATTTGTCTGACACACTTTACTATAAAGAGAAATAGAAAAAGGTTTCTTAATCATATAGGTTGTGCCCCTACCACTTGGGTACCCAACATAGAATACATACAAATCTTTCTATATAGAAAGCTTATTTTAAAATCTTTATTAAACTACTCAATATTTTTTCTTCAACTTCTTTAAAGAAAACTTTAGAACTAAACACTGAGTTTAATTCCAAATCAATTGAAATAATAATATACACATATATCTTTTGTATATTAAATCATACATTCAGGATTAAACCAAAATCTACTTTACGAAAACAACTCTATAGCATCCCCCACCTAGAAACCCAAAAATGAATGCCGATTATGCTATGATCATCACCAGAATTATTTTCAAGCGATAGTATTAAGTTTAGTACATTAAAATCATACCACTGGGACTTAACCTAAAATCATTTTCAAAGTAGTATCAAATACTTCGTATAATATTACTATTTGTAATGATCTCAACTTCATAAATCAATTTCCTAAATATTTACTTTCAAAAAATACTATTATTATATTTCCAAAATCTTAGAAAACCAGTTTCAAGAACATCGGGATTCAAGTTCTCAAATTTTCAGCTTAAATCTTTTAGTTTATAAACCATATTTTATATACCATACTTACATACCATATTTAGAAAATTTATACTAAACATCTTCTATTAGAATAAACTTCTAACTAACCATTACCACCAATGCCTTATAGACAAACTGTCAAACTCAATTCACAAAGTGTTCGTTTCAATGCATTTACAAATACTATCTACCCAAGCCTTGTAGTAAAAGGGTAAATTGCTCATAAACTGATCGAGCATATAACAACAATTACAAAATAACAATCAATCCTCATAAAATGCCCAACCATGGCTAACTAATCAACGAGGGATAATAGATGAACATCATTAATCCCTACATAAATTAGACTACATTATCTACTTATACTTATATATATTACTAATATAGAACAATTATATATATGTTGTTATATATAATACACTCAACTCATGCTAGGGCATTTCATTACCTTATCCCTTAATGAGTTATACACAACCAAAGCCAAGGTTTTTGCTTAACCTTAAGCTCTAATACGACAGGTAATGATTCGCCTTTTCGACCCCTATAAGTCGACACTAATACATCCACAGTATTCATGTGTCGAGCACTCAAGTGTCGAAGAGACAAATTGTTAGGGTAAAATAAAACAAAAAAGAAAACAAACAAGAGAGAAGAGAATATAAGATCAACATCTCACAAGAGGAATGACAACATATAATATCAAAAGATAGTACAAACTGTCACTCTAAGATGTATAGCATTTCAGAGTTACTATCATAGGTGCAATCACCAGCCTAGATAGTTATAACAGTCCACCCTCCCAATGCTGATATATACATAGCAGTAATGCAGTGGAAATAAGAATACTAGGGAGGTGAATGGACGCATCCAGCTCATCTCTATAAGCTCTAAAGAACATCAATGAAAACCTGCCTTTCTTAGACTACTCGAAAGACCACCCATAAAAATAAGAGAAATATAAAATCATGAGTCAGACATAAGTCTAGTATGAGAAACTCAAGAAATATACATCCAACATATAATAGTAAATTTTGAGACTATACGATTTACCACACAGCTTTCCTCTCAAAAGAAACTGAACCATCCGATAAGTACATAAGGTGATATAATGATAATATCTAAGGTGAAGAATTTAAATTAGAAAATAGTTGTGCCATTTGTACACCACAACAATATTAGGTATACAATCAATACCGCTAAGGTGCATTCTTATATATGTCAGGATTATTTTGGAGACGCCCTCAGTAAACCGAGGCGGATCTCCTAAATATGGATTAGTGAGATCCTTCCAAGCATCGTATATCTCTAGATAAAATATACTATAGGAAACCCATAGCCGGTCTACGCCTGATCACGTGGCTCCGATTATCATCATTCTCTCATGCATCTCCGAAAATGTCACTATATACAGAATGATATACCCTTGGTTTTGCTAAACAACCAGCAATGCCACTTACGTTGGTTTCTGTCATTACCGATGGTGAAGTCACATTTAGCATCTTATCCCGTAACTCTTCATCGCTCGAATAGATCTCCAATCTCTCTATATTCAAGCGTATCGAAGAGTCCATGGATCTCTACATGGATTCCAACATCTTGAATAGATCATGAATCTCTACACGGATTCTAGCATGTTGAACAGATCTCGAATCTCCACCTAGATTCCAGCATAAGTCCTTCGACGAATGATAACAACATCCTCTCTCTAGGGATCACCCTCAAGATAGATGGTCCCATACACATCATCGTTCTAAATGTTAACGCTGACCTCTCCCTTAGACTTAACATTAGGATAAATAGTGCAACTTTATAACAATTTGCTTCCCAACTGCTTCCATTACATAGATCACATATATGGTTTTGAAATGGTTACGATTTTGAGTCATCTTATATAAGTACCCTCCCCTGCTTGTTGGATGCACTACACCAAAAAGTACTTTTGGTGGCGCACAAAAAACGCAACCATAACTTATGGTGGCGTTTTAGAGAATGCCGCCATATGACATGCAACTAAAAAACCAATATTTTTGGTTGCATTTTTGTAAACGTCGTTATAATGTGCCTTATTGCGGCAGCAAAAAAAAAACCACCATAAATCTTTTTTGTAGCATGTTGAAACGCCACCAAAAGTGATGTTTGGGTTACAACTTAAACCCAAACCTTATAGCTGCGTTTATTATATGCCACAATATATATTTCGCCGCAACAATTTTTTTTTTCGTTGCATTTTTTTCTGCCACCATATTTTTTGGCAGTGATTTTTTTCAACATATTTTTTCCGTAGCGTTTTCTAAACGCCACTAAATAGACGCTGTTATAGATTGATCATTCTAAAGGCTGTATATTTCACCGCAGCAATATTTTTTTGTTGCGTTTTTTTCTACCATTATATTTTTTCCCCAGCGTTTGATAAACGCCACTAAATATTTTTGCTTTTCTATGTCTATTTCTCACATTCTGCTAGCTCGTTCACTCTCCAATTCACTTTATTCATAATTTATATTAAACAGTAATAATGAATAGTTCAATAATAAACAAAAAATACATGAACAAATGAACTACCATAAACACAAGTAGTACATTACCATACATTGATACAGAAGTAGTACATAACCGTACATAGTCACACAACTAGTACATAAATACAGTAGTTTCAAGACAAAAGGTAACATAAAATCCATACGTAGAGAAGTTTATACAACTGAAATACCAGAAACAAAATGAAATAAACAACTGAACTACCGTAAAATCCATACATAGATGACTAGCTAAGCAAATACCATAAACAACTAGCTAAGCAAATACCATAAGCAACTGATAATTTTTTCGGAGAAGGTCATCCACCTGTAGACAAGTAATAAGCAACAATAAGGATCTAAAACTTGAATATTGGAATAAAAAAGGTATAACCATAATTTCTAGTGTTCTTAGCTACCTTATTAGAAATGTACAACCACTGCAAAAAGGACCAGACTTAACTATGTGCAAGTCCAAAGATTCATCTGCAAAATTCAATAAAATATATTTAAAGCAGGCAAGAAACATGCTGCTTAAGGTATACACTCAGAGTATCAGGAATATTTTTGTAAAGGGACTTGTGTACATGGTAAGGCAAGACCAGAACACACTCATTCAAATACAATGCAAAAGTATCAGGAATATTTTAAACTGCATTCGGCACTAGAGAGAGAGAGAGCATGCAATACAACAAACAAAGAAAACAATGCTTATAACTTTCAGCCAAATTTGTAGATAACAGAAAATTCGTAGCTAATTAAAGCCCACAAACCCACCCACCCTACTGCCACCGAAAGTACACTTAGTCGCAATATTTAGCTGGCCAAAGAATTGGCTGATATATTGCTTGATATTTCATTAATTTTGTCGGGTATCCTACTCCAACAGATAATCAAATTGAAGATCAAATAAGTGAATTAAATGGTCAACTGTAACATTATTAAACTTGAAACTTCTTATACATATACCATCAACTGCAACGTTATCGCCCATGGAAATTATGATTCTAACTTTTTTGACGAACTGGTTTATTTTCTTTATAACATATAAACAATGCAGAGTTGTTTGTGTCCGAAGATTATATATAATTAGTGTACAACTTATTTTTCTACTTTATATTAGTGTACAATTTATTTCATTCATTTTGGTTTCACAAGCAGTATGGGAGAGGTATAGGTACCCAATATTCACTAAACATCAAACACACGTGAATTTGTCCCAGTTGAAGATGCTGAAACTGATTCAGAATGCACTGATTCTTCACCATAAAATTTAACAACTGAAAATCAGAGTTTCATCAATCAAATGGCAACAAAAAATCAGAATTTACTAAAATTTTCTCGAGATTTACTAAAATTTCTGCCTGAAATCACAGTTCACTTTTCAGAAAAATTAAAAAAATACCATTTGTATCATCAATATATGCAATTATTATAAAATATTGATATGGAAAAGTTAAACTCTCCATATTCAATTGTTCTAAACGATGGATGGCTCCAAATATAAAAGCATGTGTGCTAATTTTGTTTTTGTCTATTGTCCAAATTTTAGATTGGTCTTTTCAAACGTTTATTTTCTTCATAAATAATTTACTAAATTACCGTTTCATCTTGGAATTTAGAATATCATATATCTTTAGGTTATTATTACGTAGTAAAGACTATAACTATAATTCTGATATTTCACCAATATAATTCGAATTTTCCCTGTATTGCAGATATCTTATATCAGTAAATTGCTAGATAAGTATCCAATAACGATATTAACAACATCATTGTACATTATCTTCAATATTTTTACATTTTATTCCTAGTAAAGAAAATAATTTTTTGTTCAATTTATTATCATTATGTCTGTAATTGAAATTACTAAAAAATTGCAATAAATTTGTTTTTTTTCTTTGCTATGGTTGAACTTTGAAACAACCAGCTGACAGAGCATCAAACAGTCGATTTTAGGCAGATATCAGTACTCACTCATGAATTTTTTTCCAACATAAATATATTAGAAATCACACCTTTTATAGATCAACAACTTTGCAAAAAGTAGGAGGCTAACTATTAAAATAATAACTTTTCATATATAATAGAAATCACACCTTTTATTTTGTTTCCCCAATGACTTTTGAGATCGGCCAAGCTATGGTGGTACCAAAAGCATCTTCCATGCATGTCAACGCCGATGTAGGTCTCCATAGCACTGCATTTGGAACTCTTACGAAGTCTACCCAAACTTTTATAGCATCACATCCCAACGGACAACAATGGACCATCGATGTTGGATCAGTTGAAGCGATAGTTCCTTCAGCCACCACTTCATTTGTTTCACCCACATCAATTATCTTGCATTTATTATTTGTTATCAACTCCGCAATTGGCTGGCAAAAAATGATGTTATTATGCAGAATACATACATACATAAAAATACTTCAAAATATATACTTACATATTGGTGTGGTTTCTTCGAGATTATGGGTCCGAGTCTAGAAAAAGAAGTCGCAACATTTCCTTTTTCAGCTTCAACTTTTGATTTTGGGCATGCTACTTTCCTACCAACTGCATCTCTAATACGCAACATATCAGTTGTGGGTTGCCATAAGTAAGCATCTCCTTTTTTTACATTGTTGACCAAAACCACAACGACAGATGGACCAAGCGGAATACCATTCACAATATGGTCTGAATCACCGCAGCAGATTCTTCCTTCGTCAACTATCACATCACTCTCATTCCAATCATAAATCTTGCATCTATTGTCATGGACGTTGCTGTTACTCTAAAAAGGAAAAATATAAACATATAGTATGCACAGAAAAGTTGATTATTTCATGTGTTTTTGAAAAATGTTGACTGAAATGAATAAAAAAGTCAAGCTACAATTGTCGGTTGATAGTATGCGTAGAAAATTTACCGTACTAACTTCATTCAAGTGTTCTTGCAGCGTCATCTTAATGCAAGTAGCTGGCCATGCTACCACCTTATTCTCAGCGTTTCCTAATACTGACATATGAGGTGTAGGTCTCCATAAATAAGCATCTGGTTTATCCACGCAATCTATAACAATGCTCACAACATTTGGTCCAATACGAATGCCACTGACAACCTCATTTGGGTCAGTAGACACCACCCTCCCTTTGGCAACAACTTCAGATGTTCCATCCCAATTCAATAGCTCACATACGTTGGCATTGCCCTACAATTATTCCACCAAAAATTATATTAATTACTGGATCAAAAACTAAAATCCAAGTGTTGTTTCTTCAGTAATATATTTAATTTTTACCAATTCATGTGTGCTCCCTTCTTTTTCCATCATCAATATAAGAAGGCAAATAAGTTTCCAAACTTTGACGTGGAAATTGATTAGCTGTTATAATCAAACAAAGAACTATTGAAAACCCAAATAGTTACACCCAATCTAATATTATGAACTACAGAAACTAAGATGAAGTATTCATCTTTACTTGTATGATTCAATATGGAGTTTGATTTGCATGCATGCTTTATACTTCAAGTTTCTAAGTCTCTAACTACTTGTTTTACGACAATGCAGATAGTGGGAATGTGGGATCACCTAATATTATTAAAATGATATCTACCTACTGATTTTAAACTCATTGCAACTGCACTGAGTGACCTAATAGTGTATTTATTTTGAAAATGAACAGTAATAGGAAACTCTCAAATTTAATGATGTTATGCATTTATAACCATTGTATTTTTTAAGCAGATTCATGTCCTTATAACAACTAATTTTAAGAGCATCATTAAAAACACAGATCATCATCAAGCAACAAAAATAATGCATGTAGTTCATTGAGCATTTACCCTGTAAATATTATTTAGAAAACTAATATATAAACAATCCAAAAGAGCAATCATATACAAGAACACTAGTCACTAAATGCACCAAACAAAAAGTAGAAGAATCACAGGTGCAGGATATAATAATGGGAAGTGGTTTATATTTCAAACCTGACAGACATAAGAAATTCATACCAAGGCCGTAGGAGAAAAAACAAGAAAGTGTGCAAGGTCAAATTTGTGGGTTCCTTCTATGAAGGAATATAAAGTCTGTGTATGAAAAAGAAAATCAATATAAACTTCACAGCCTATTCCAGCTTCAACAGATGCCAGAGATAAGGTTAACAACGTTGTTGCAAACAAAATAAAACGGTAATAAAGCTTATGACAAGAGAATTAAGTATAGGTAAAAACAAACAACAACAGGAAATAGGTATATTTTGCATGTTAACAACCAATGAATACTAAAACAACATGAACTCCTTCTCTAAACATTTATAATTTAATAAATAGAGGAGCAAGTGAAACTTAATAAACGGAGGCGCAAGTAGAGTCCAGCCTAATGAAATAAACCAACGTTACAAAGGAGGGCAGTGCCCATTTGACATTAGTTCATGTAGAATAGAGTTGACATAATAAGGTATACAATTTATATATCTTCCACTTCTTGGCTAAGTATTTTCTTACCTCAACTACTACCTAAAAGCCATTGGAAAATTAAACAAAAATTTTGTTGAAATTTCATTTGACAAGATAAATTTTCTCATATAATATTCATTAAAACATGAGTAGAATCTTTATTGGATTTTAAAAAAAAATTGATGTCACAATGATTCGATTGGAGAAGCTAAGAAAGTATATAAATATAAGATCGTTAAACATAGATATTATGAGGTACATCTACTTATCAATGTAAAAATGAATTTAATGCTAAAAAAAGAAATGAAATTCATAATAATGTTATAGAAATGCACATAATGAGATGCACTTAATACAAATCAAATACATTTTAACATATTACAATCACACCAAAATATTCACATTATATGTGTGAATAACTTTTTTCTTTCAAAAAATAAAATAAATAAATTTTAATAAATTTTAAATATAATATTTTATAAGTGTATATATAAAAAACACCATGTGTAAGTGAGAACTTGACCAACACTTTATTTATGCTTCAAATTCATTTAATTTTTTTCTATATGGAAATGATTGCCAATACTTATTATAAAGCTATTGTTTTTTTTAATATAACAAGTTTTTCAAAATAATCTGTGTGCATAGCACGGGTTCGCACTCGTATATGAGTAAGAACCCAATATCAAACATCATTTTTGAAAATTGCTAACACAAAAATCCTTAAAATGCTTGTTACATTTTAATTCTTGCCACCGTTGCATAGATTTAGTAAAAACAATTGTATAACATAAAAGCATCACTCAGAAAAGGAAATATATTTAAAAAAATTAAAAAAATAATTAGTCCATGGGTACAGTAATAAAAGCATACCATTAACTTGATACTGTATGAAGTACTATATGAAGTGCCATACGTATTTCCAAAAAATCTATTCTTTTAACTTTATATTATATGAAATATGTGTGAATGAAGTCCATTGATTTGAAGTTGTACCTTTAGTTTAATTGGCTTGCACAAATCTTCTTTAGCTTCTTTCAGCTGCACTTTAGACTCAAGTAATCCTCTAGCTTTTAGCTCTACAAAAGAAATGTATAGTGAGATGCAAAATTAAAAGCAATGTAGATAAATAATAATCTGATATGTGCTAAATAAAATGCAATAACCTTTTAAGCTTCTATATCAAATATTTATTAATACAACTTAAATCAAATTAAATTATTAATTTCCCCTATCAAATACCTCAAATATATGTAGCTAGAATCATAGCACTAAAAAAATTACATTTGCAACCCAGTATAACAAAAATTTATAGAAATTTTGTATGTCATTATTATTATGCTATATTATCTTTAAGCATTATTATATTTCAGCTATTAAGTGGAATTGCTATTTCGAACAATTTGTAAAAATCGCTTGGGTTCAATGTACCAACAATAGTTCAATTGAAACAATAACTATGTTTTATCTTATTTAAAAATTGAATGCATTAATCTGAATAGATACGTTGTAGAGATGAGAAACTATAATATAAGAACAAATGAACAAAGTTGTTGATATTAAATATAAACTACCATCAGATGCACTAAATCTGAATCCAAGCTTCGTACAGAACATCAATCGAGTTAAAATGCAGTATGCACTAGAGGAAAACTGATCAATCATAATATATACATAATAAACTTTTAGTCACAATCCAATCAAACAAATCTCAATATTCATTCTCCAAAAAAGCAAGAATTGTTAGTTTCTTTCTTATAAAAAAGGAAGAATGGTTATTTCTCTTCTTTTTTAATTTTCATTTTCTACAAATGCATAAAACTACAACATTTTTGTACTGCATAAATTATGGCAATGGGAATCATATAAGCACTCTTACTTTTATTAGTTTGAACTTTTAAGTTTGATTTGATAACATATATCTCATCTCATCATATAATACCTGCAGGTTTCATGCCTTAGTGCCTCATTTGGTGTCATATACTTCCTTATCAAACATTTAGTAAGCAATTTATAAGATTATAGTATCTAGCAAACCATTTTAGTTTCTAATTTTGAATCACGGATAATATAACTGTTAATTTCGATGTACAGACTTATGCTAACACATCAAAAGTAGCTGTTGCGATAGATAAAGTATCGTTTAATATACTTTTATATATATATTCCTTTGGACACAATTAACATGATTTAAGCACAATACATAAATACTTAGAAAGAAAAAAATATATGTGAATAGGTAAAAGCAAAAGAAACTATTGTTGGAAATAGAATAAGATCATTTACTAGTTTGTTATTGCCCCTAGTAACTAGTCTATTAACCTGTACATATATTATTTTCTCCCCTTTGTATGAATTATACTTTGTCATCTATGGTGGATTTGTATATCGTGGATCATTGCCTAAACTTACATAAATTTGTGACAATGAAAATAATGTGGAATAAATTTTTATTTATTAAGGGAACTAAATGGAAAAAAAGTTCTAATCAAATGCATCAAGGAGTGTGAAAATGTTGGAAAATAACTCATCATGAATCATGATTATATATCAAGTTTCATAATTAACACAAATCTAAATGCTAGATTGTGAAAAAAATCATTTCTTATTATTCGACATTTCTCTTTGTTTATAAAATTAATGAAGACAGATACTCTTATTTTTGAATATATGAGTATTTTTGGTTATTGGTTAAAGGAGTCAATACATAATGCCAATTAGTTTCACGAAGATAAATTTTGTAGGCCATTGTGTTTGAGAGAACAAAAAAGACACCAATTTAAAACAAAAATGATAGTTTATGATAAGCAAATAGCTAGCATCCCTGTGAAAAGCTACTTAATAGAATATTTTATTCCTAATGATGTATAAGAGACTAATTATTTGATGAAAACTGTAATATTATAGTAAATTCATGCTTAGATGAACCGTGGGTAGTCTCAGGCTTGCATAACTGCTTGCAAAATACCAAGTAACTGATTATATGACTCTTTATTTTTTTATAACTTTTACATGAAAGTCTTGTATTGTGTGTTTACTATCTATATGTCTCCAACATTCTCTGTCTCCAACCCATTGTATTAATAGCTTCAAGTTTCAACTCGCTTTTATGGGCTCGGCACATGGATGGTTTCTTTACATGATATTTTGTTTCATGCAAAAAAAACTCATTTTGGAATTGTGGTCCACTAAACACTTGTTATTGTTAGAAGCACAAGAAGTATCATAGTAAATAACAATTTTATTATGCAAATTTTCTTGACATTTTTTCATTGCACTGGTGGAAAATTAATAATTATAATTATAACCAAATCCTCGTATGCCCATAGTTTCAATAATCAAAAACAAGATATTGAGGGAAATTAAGTAAATAAGATATTACTGAAAATTTATCAAACATAAGATAGTCATGAAATATAAATTGGATACAAACAAAGCAAATATATTGCACTAACAGAATATAGGAAATGACTCGAACTTAAGTAAAATTTAGAAAATCTTTGTCTCGTACAAAATCATATAAAATCAACTATTTCAGCTAGGGTTTATTCCAATTAGGGTTAAATCAACTATGTCAGTTAGTGTTTATTCCAATTAGGGTTAAATTAACTATTCTAGTTAGGGTTTACGTAGAAATATGAAAATAAGATGCATACAAATTCATATGAAATACAAATAGAATCACAAAATCGATTTATAAAATTCATACCTAAATATACATATTTAGGGTACCGTAAGGAGAAATTCTTGCTGGAGGGCTACGCGATGGTGGAGAGAGGAGTAGAATGATGGAGTGCTACAACGACGTTGAAAATGGAGGAATGGTTGATTAAAAATTGAGGGTGAGGTGGATTTTGTTGAAGCGAAAAGGGAAATTTTTTTTGTTACGTTTATTAGTTAGGAGAAGTAGAGGAGAAATTTTTCTAAGCTGTAGACGAATAACGAAGGCTAAATTTTTTGGTTACGTTTATTAGGATAAGGCGGAATTTTTTTAGTTAAGGCGGGATACTATCAATTTTATGTTACTTTTATAATATATAGTGAAATATTATTAGTTGCACTTACATATCAAACGCCACAGAATTCTGCAACCAAAGACCGATTTTCTTGTAGTGATGCTCAAAAACCAATCAATAGATTTCCCAACTTAACCCTAGTCCTTTTAAAAATAAATAGACAATACATAAGGGTGGAGATCATCTCCTATTCGGATGGATATCCCTATCATTTGTCCTGGAGCAAGACGAGTTTACACATACAGTATAGCATCATCGAAGAAAATTGTACTATATAACTTTTGTATTTCTTCTAGATATCTCTTTAGTTATTTAGGACAATTTCGATAGTTGACTAGTCAACTATCTAGTTCTAGAAACAATTACTTTTGAAAATCAAGTTTTGTATACTTAACATGTTTCCGACTGTCTCAATTTACTATTCCTTAGTCAAGACTGAAGCCGATAGGTTAGAGCAGTATTTCTTTTAAACCCTACTCGAATATCCTTCTTAACTCTCATAAATATACAAGTCTAGTTCGTTGAATATTAATGTTCTGTGTACTACTAATAACACACCACAAACAAGTAAACAAACAATGTGATTGACACATTTCCGACCTTCTCTATAACGACTTGGAATTTTATCACTTTGGTTTGTGAATATTTAATTAATTTTAAATATTCATTTAAGGGTTTTTAATGGTCAATAAGCCTATGTTAATTAATAAATAATGATTGTATATTTTTTTGAAAGTTTGTTTACAAAAATAGGAAGTTAGATGAAAAACTGAAAATATGACCGAAAATCATTTTTGGATTTTCGACTTTTTATCGAATGAAAGTTGGCACAATGTTGTTGCACATATATGTACACTTTTGTAACATACACTTATATATATGATAAGTGATTTAATAAAGAAGAAAGGATTTGTAAAAGTATGTATAATTAAAGAGGTAATTAATTAAGTTAATAAAGTAAGAAAAGACACTCTTTCTTAATTTAAGTATAAAGTGCAAAAGTACATGGATTTAAGTGCTTCTTTTTGGTGATTAGATGGCAAGTACACTTTTCCACATGGTTAGAAGGGCAGTGAAGAGCATTAGGATCATTTGGAAAAGTGGTATTTGGTGTCTTTTGCCTCTTTTTCTCAAGTGTATAAATCAAACCACACTTTCACAAATTCAGTTTTCTCATTTGCACTTTCTTCTTCTTTTTTCACTTCTTCCATTTCCTTTTCCATTAAGTTTTTATAAGTAAATTCACATCAAAACACTACCTTTCCTCCTTAAAATCCTTATATAACCTTGTAGTAGCCTTACCATTACTATCACAACCCCAAGATCTAAACTTTAACACCCAAAATTCCGAAATAGGCTTGGGCCATGAGAAATTGGAGGAAAAGGAGGGCTTTGGCTATGAATGCAAGGAGAGGAAGTGATGTGGAGGTGTTTGGTTGCTTCAATGAGGAAGTAGTAACGTTTTTGGTTGAATGTAATAATAGTTTTAAAAATTAGTTTTAAAAATTGAGTTACATGTAATAATAATTAGTTGCTCGATTTAGTTCTTTGCATGTAATATTATACTTATAGGACTTGATATTGTGTTTGATTCCACCTTGGAAGCGGATGGCATAAATAATCCTTTGTGCTGTAGGGGACAAAAACAAAGTGAATGAAAGTCGAAGTGTCTTCGTAGCGAATAAGTCGCTATGGAAGCACTTCGAAGAATGGATAATTTGTAAAGGGATCCTAAAGGATTCCTCCCTTATTAATTTTTATTTACATATATTATTGGATGTAAATGTTTGTGTATATGGTAAATGTTGCTTAGTAATAGTTAACCTACTTGTTGTTGGTTTTATTACCACAATGAAATCTCGTGCCCGCTTTCAAGCGATTTAACACTTTGTTTTCTAAAGTGTTTTGAAATGGTTTCTGAACTTGACTTTTATTTTCAAACCTTTTTGCAAAGTTATTAAACTGGCTTAAAATATAGAAAGAAAATGGAGTTTAAAAGTTATTCTATTTATGTAACGACCCGCCATTTTGGACCATTCGCGTCCATTATAAGTGTATAGGTAGACACTCATGCCGGAGTTGAATTGCTCAAAATACCGCGTTGTTAATTTAAATTTGGCAAAACTGAACATATACAGTAAATAGATATAATCACAGAACACAGACACAGAGTAATAAGTGCAGCGGAAATAAAAGAGATAGTAGTTCATGAAGCTACTATATGAATATATAAAATACATCAGAGTGTACAACAGAAGAGTAATACGATACATCAGATACAATCAGAATGCATCACTGGAATCATCGGATACTGAAAGCAGAATAGATGGCTAGATCTTCAAGCAAAGCTCCAACTCCAAAGGTGAGTCTCAAAAGCTGAACCACTCAGTCTGACCCGAGCGTAAAGCAAAACACAAGACACTCGAGTCAGGATTAACATTCTTATATTAATAAATCCAACTCAAGTGAAATAGCAATTGAAATACAAGTAACTCAAAGGATGTTTGGAATAACCATCCTTAAGGATCCGTTAAACTATCTACTATGTAGTAATGTACGATAAGTAGATAATGTCTATCAGTAATATAAGAAGATATCAAAATAGCGTTAAGTCATGGCCCATTCCACCCTTAACACACTTTTATTCCCACAAGTATATACAAGACCGTAGTTTCCCCAAAACCGGAAGTCACCAGAGGGCAATCCATATACTCAAGGTACAAAACAAATTCGTAGTGGTCGCGCATAAATGGAATACAAGTATGACAAGGCACATGAGGCTATACCCAAGGTAGTGATACTACCGTTCGCCTGATCCGGGCTGGTGAGAACGCAACGCCGCAGCGCCCGCAACACCGTGAGACAACACTCCCAAAATCAAGGGTGCACCAATCGACAACAAGTATAAGTAGTTCGAAGAAGTGTGTCCACTTGAGGTATCAATCCTCCATTGGCCCGGCACAGCTCCTGTTTTAGTCATTTCCAATTTGACACAAGTGTCAAGGCTATCCATTATCGTTCTCTTTCTTCAGTCAACACGTACATCATTCCAACCACTTCATTCTGGATCATCACTCCGCGCATAGTTATTAAAGTGGTTTTCGGTTTAGATAGAGAGTATACTCATAACCAAATTCCGGTCTCTTTAATAACTTTCGTAATTATTACACCGATTGGTCGTTTATATATTTCAAAAACCAAATCAAATTCAATTTCAAATAGAATTCGTAAATCAACAATTTGTTTGTCTTTCGAAATCAATTTCCAAAATTTACATTTCAAAACTTCCAATTTACCATTTCAAAATCTTATAATTCAATTTCAACATCTATTTAAAACCATTCAAATATTGATTCAAGTTGGCAAATATCAGTTTCATTCCGAAATCATTTAATTTACTCAATCTAACATTTAAATCAATTTCAAATTCATTTATCGATTTCATTCAATATTCGTTAAGTAAATTTATCATTCAAAACAATTTCTATTAAATTTCCAATTCATTAAATCAAAACTTACAATTTTGAATTATATTAAATTCGTCAAATCAATTCTTTAGATTTCAAGTCTTCCATTAATTTCAATAAATAGTATTTTATTTCTTGTTAAAGAAATCCAATTTCACTTATTTACTTACTTAAATAAATTTCCAAAACTTAATAAATAAAGAAACCCAATTTCATTTATTAATAAAGTTCAAATTTCACTTATTCAAAAGTCCAATTTCTCATATCAAAGAATTCAATTTTTATTCAATTATCAAAGGATTCAATCTTATTCAATTATTAAATAATTCAAAACTTAATTATTAAATAATTTCAAAATTTAAAAAAATTTCAAACTTAATTATAATTTCAAACTTAATTCAATCATTTCTCAAATTAAACAACATTCTTCCATCAATTACATTGTTAACATTTTGTTTCATATTATTAAATATTAAAATTTCCTTTCATCAAAAATTCAAATTTCAACTTCATTTCAAAACCATATTATTTATTTAAATAAAATCTTCGTTTTATTTTTAAATCAAATTATTTGACCAATCGGGTTTTTATTTAATTTCCTATCCTAGGTCAAAGTTCAATTTGGGTAATTATCATTTCAACCCGATTCCAATTCAATTCAAAATCAAAACATAACAAAGGGAACTTGCAGTGTGATAACTGGGATGGTGTCAAAGTAAATAAACAAGCAATAACAACAATCAATAACAATTCAATAATCAATTCAAATAATCCCGAAATAATCGTATTAATTCGCATTGTTATTTGTACGAATTAATATAATTATCTCTAGAATCTACTCTATCATTTCAAGTAGATTAAACATTATAACATTTCGGTTTCACTTGTCGTTCAATTTCAATTACAACAGTTAATTCAATATATGTTCAACAGTCCAAAGTGAAATTTGTCAATTCTACGTGTCAATTAACTTAACAATTCAAGGGTCAATTCAATTAATCAATATTCATCATAAAAGGGGTCAAGTTAACAATCAAATGTCAGTTAATCAAATTTAACGTTTAATTATCCTATATCAAGTTCAATTTCATACTGTTTATCATTTTAACATTAACAATTTACCGTCCAATATAAACATCAACAATCAATCAATTATCAGCCAAACTGTATTATCATCGCATAAATAATTAACAGATAATGGTGTCAGATGTCACAGGTGAACTGATACAGGTAATAACAGTGTAAATATCAACAGCAGCATATTTCAATTGTCATTTCAATTGAAATCAAATTTAATAAATAAAAAAACGTTAATCGTGAGTGAGTGCTCACCTTTCGAGGCTAGAGAGATGGACGAGAATGGTAGCGAGTAAACAAAGACAAGCATACAGATTCAAGTGAGCGGGACAGCGATAAGTTAGGAATTCGCTGCGATAAATTTGATATTGAGAATGTCAGTCAAAAATGGACAAGAGATCGATGAACCAAGATATAGTGCATATATATAAATTTTAGAGACCAATTTAAAACATATAGTTAAAATAAAACATATATTTATCAAATCAATGTTTATTATATAAATCCATATAACTTACTATACTACATACTAACGAAAGTATGAAAAATTACTTTATATTAGAATCGATACTAAAAAAAATCAGTATATGTATCTACATATAATTACTAAAATTATCCAATATACCCACTTATATATTGACTTGCTTATTATAGTATATAACCTAGCCCAGATTGTTAAAATACTATGCAACTTATATATATATATATATATATATATATAACTCTATAATCCTATAGACTTTTAAACTGTACTAGAGGACACATTCATATAAATGTGAACAATCATATACTTAAACTTATACAATCAAAACTAATATAATTAAAATTTTAAACTTCCATCATTATTATATACAGCTTATACCAATATATATATATATATATGCATACTTATCAACTACAAATCTGGATACGCATGCACAGTAACTAAAGATTTATATATGCACACATAGTTAAATTTTTTTTAAACAAATCGGAAGAACAAACTTCCTCCCTTAAATATATACGACTGACATGCATTAGATTTTCGCAACAACCCATACACAAATATACATGTAATATAACTTAGTTAAATAAATAGATTTGTGAACCGGTTATTCACGTATGGATCTAACAGTCATTGACCACTTGTAGTAAAATTTATAACCCAGAACTCATATGCAAAACTCACTTTATATAAACAATTATAAACTTTATAGTTTCATAGGTTATGGCCACTGTAATTATCCTTGCATTCAGCTAACAACAAATATAAATATCTACTGTAAAATCCTGGAGCACAGCTAAAATATCTAATATATAACTCACTATACAACTTATATAAATCGTATACTTAGATATAAATAACTTAGCTATACTTATAATTTTTCTTTTCTCTTGACTAAAGTAGACAATAAGGTGAATATGCCTTATAACCTTTCTAAACTAACAGACCACTAATACAACCTATATATTAAGAACAATCTTGACATATACTATAGAATATACTTTAACAGATTTGGTCAGCGTACTAATACACCATAAACCAACGTACGAATATATATATATAGTTCAACATACATAATACATATATTGACAAGTTTAACTTAGGTAAACTGATGTATATAAAGTTTATATAAATCTAACATATACATATAAAGTAATAGCAACATATACCTAGAATGAATAAAGTAGTGGAAGAGGTAGCAGCTCGGAAGGAAAGTGGAAGAGACTTGAGGACGTAGCTGCAGTTACGAAGGCCGAGAAGGTGGGCTGTTGAGATCTTGGCCGAAAGAACAGTGGGAGGCGAGTTGGGTTTGTTCGGAGATAGGCGGGTCTGTGAAGGCCGGGAAGATGGTGACTGCTGTCAGGGCAGGCCGAGTGGGGAGTAGTTGTTCCGTGGCGTGAGGAGAATGAAGCTCCGAGCACGGAGAGTGGTGATGGACGCGGTGGGGCCTAGGGAGGTGGCAAAGACCGTGAATGGTGGGAAGATGGTCGCTGTTTGGAGGATGCAAGGTGATTCGGCTCTAGCAATATATTTACGTTTATATTCTGTAGTTTGCAAACAAAATAAAGAGGGCAAAAGATAAATTAGTCAGTGCTTTGGAAAAAGAAGAGGTAGTATCAAAAAGGAAAGAAAGTAGAGGAAATGACGTACAGAGCTTTGGAAAAATGAGCTGGCTTTAACAAAACTTTGGTGACCACTTTTTTTCCTTTGCTCAAAAGAAGAAGACCAGATGCAAGAATGAATGGTCCCAACTAAATGATCAAGAGCAATAAATTTAACAATTGGGAACAGCAAAAAGGTGGAAGCTGAAAAGTAGAGAAAATTTGATAAGCCGTGAGCAGCCCATAAATGTAATGAACCTATTATAAAATCTTATACTTCCAAACGATAGCTTGGAACAACCCATTTCTGCGTTGAAACGATGGAATAGAACAGCTGACCATTTATTTGGCGGATAATAAATACTAGTGACCGATAGTTTTGTATGGTTGAAAACAAACAGGCACAATGGAACTAAAAATTTAAAATTTTGACACCGGTATGATTTACCGTCTTATCGATTTCGTCGAGCATCAAACCTCAAAACACACAAACAAATATGTTGTGGTGATCGGCCCGAAGAGACGACCAGAACGGTATACTGATATTAGTGGTACGGTTCAATTATAAAAATTCGAATTTTTAAATAGCGAAAAATGCAAGAAAAACGCTGAAAAATAAGATCGACGGAGCCAAAGATGTCCGAATTTGGAAAAACGACAAACTGACATCTTGCTCAGAAGATGGTTTAGAATTTTTCTATGTAAAAATATTTAGGTTTCGGAAACATTTTATTTTCATCGCTTTTTAACTGATTAAATTGAAGTAAATTTACGCGCGAAATAAACTTTCGTATTTTCGGACGAAAATTTACCAGTTGCTATGTTTAACTAAACGCATTCCAAATATCAAATTTATATTTCAAAATTTTATTGTTTAAAATTTCACAAAATTTCAACTAATTACGTTATTAAAACAGTTGAAATTTACGGGTCGTTACACTCTCCCCCACTCAAAACTTTTCGTCCCCGAAAAGGAACGAGGTAGGAGAATAGAAACAACCAGAAAGAAGAACAGATTTGAAATACCAAATAACAATTAATTTAAACCATATAAATTCAAATTTAAATTAATTGATATTCAATAATAGATTTAATCCATTTGATTTCACTAAAATCAATCTCACTATTTCTAAATTCATTATCTTATTATCCAATTATCTTCAATTTACAATTTCTAAAACCATAAATTTGAATAGTCTTTTATTATAATCATATTTTTTTCCAGCCATTTAAATTCTTCTTTATTCCAATTATTGTTAAATTTATTATACTTAGTATATCTAATCACATATATTTAACCCATATAAATTAATTTAAAACATAAAAGTTTCGATTTAAATTAATTTACATCTATTAATTTCTTTTAAATTCAAGGTATTTTCATATGTTGATCAAATTTCAATTTAGTAATTCTTTCAAAACAAATTTATTAATTCTTTTAAAACAATTTATTTCATTATTGACTGAGTTTTATTTATTATCCTATCTAACTCAATTGACATCTTTATAATCAAAATTTAGTGTATAACATTTATTATAACACTCAAATTTTATTTATAAATTATTTTATATTATATATTATCCAATTACATATTCAACTTCTGAATAATTTAGGTAAGTTGTATTAGAATGCAGTTGAACAATATACAAATAAAATTTTCCCAATTCAATTATTCAAGTTCCAATATTTATTCCAAATTTTGGTTTTATTTTTTTAATTAAAATCATCCTTTAACAAAATTTAAGATTTAGATTTCCGATTAACTTTAAACAATTTAGAGATATATATAATATATTATATCAAATCAAATTAAATTTTAAAATAAGATACCTATATATATGTAAATCAAAATATACTGAAGAAATTTAAATCAAAATATTTTTCAAAACAAAACCGTAGCAAAGCTACAGAATAGTATCTTCACTTCGAAACTCGAAAATGAACGTCGATGATGCGGCCGCCATCACCGAAATTATTTTCCAGCGACAAAGAGAAGAGCACTGATTTCAATATTTTAAAATTCTTTGAAAATGATTTATTTGAAAATGCGTTCAATAATATACATTTTAAAATTTAAACCCAAAGTTTGAAAACACCGGAAATTAAATTCTCACATTCTTGATTTAAAATTATTTCAAATTTCAAATCAAATTATAACCAAGTTTTATAAATTTATTTATATTATGCGATAATCAATGGTTTACAAAACAATAAATGAAAATCAAATATTATCACTTTTGACAACAAATTCATTAAGAATTTAATTTTAGAAAACTTATATTTACATATAATATAATCATCCAAAACTTCTATTTTATTTATCAAATTTGAAACGATATTGTGTCAGTTTGTTCTGTTCGAGTGTTTTGGAAATTCTATCGATAGCGTTGATCAGACGAACCGATCGAAAACCCAAATCAACATCAACAACTCAAACAACACAATATAAAACATTTAAAATTAATTTACAATACACCTCCTCACTTAACGATACAATAATGGATTTTAAAGCAAGGATAGGGGTTCAAATTTTTGATAGACTCAAATCAAAGAGAATTTCGATTCGAAGATAGGTTTGAACAAAGACGAGATAATTAAATAACAAAATAAGGCGATGGATAAGTTTATATAAATCGCGGGCAACCTTAACCGGGTCGACCGTGACTTCAAAAATAAGATCAGTGTAGAATTCCGAGGTAAATCAACACTCGATCTCAAGAAATAGAATTCAGGTATAACAGAAGATAGATAGCATTGTAAACCGAGGATACATAAATCTCCGGTAAATCAATACCTATTATAAAGGAGTTTTGCTCCTTTACGAATCATTCAAAGATTGGCGAGACCGCCGATCTATTATAGATATCATTCAAAATGGAGTTATGGAGTGCTCCAAAATTGAAAGAAGACGAATAGTGAGGGACACGAATGAAATTTGGAACCGTAGGGAACGTTCCAAGATTCTAAGAAATCGAGTCGAAAGGAAGAGATTGAAACTCGAATGAGAGTGATTCTGTAAATACATTTACCCTATATGTTGAGTTTTGCCTAGAGCTAACCTGGCTCTGATACCAACTGTAACGACCCGCCATTTTGGACCATTCGCGTCCATTATAAGTGTATAGGTAGACACTCATGCCGGAGTTGAATTGCTCAAAATACCGCGTTGTTAATTTAAATTTGGCAAAACTGAACATATACAGTAAATAGATATAATCACAGAACACAGACACAGAGTAATAAGTGCAGCGGAAATAAAAGAGATAGTAGTTCATGAAGCTACTATATGAATATATAAAATACATCAGAGTGTACAACAGAAGAGTAATACGATACATCAGATACAATCAGAATGCATCACTGGAATCATCGGATACTGAAAGCAGAATAGATGGCTAGATCTTCAAGCAAAGCTCCAACTCCAAAGGTGAGTCTCAAAAGCTGAACCACTCAGTCTGACCCGAGCGTAAAGCAAAACACAAGACACTCGAGTCAGGATTAACATTCTTATATTAATAAATCCAACTCAAGTGAAATAGCAATTGAAATACAAGTAACTCAAAGGATGTTTGGAATAACCATCCTTAAGGATCCGTTAAACTATCTACTATGTAGTAATGTACGATAAGTAGATAATGTCTATCAGTAATATAAGAAGATATCAAAATAGCGTTAAGTCATGGCCCATTCCACCCTTAACACACTTTTATTCCCACAAGTATATACAAGACCGTAGTTTCCCCAAAACCGGAAGTCACCAGAGGGCAATCCATATACTCAAGGTACAAAACAAATTCGTAGTGGTCGCGCATAAATGGAATACAAGTATGACAAGGCACATGAGGCTATACCCAAGGTAGTGATACTACCGTTCGCCTGATCCGGGCTGGTGAGAACGCAACGCCGCAGCGCCCGCAACACCGTGAGACAACACTCCCAAAATCAAGGGTGCACCAATCGACAACAAGTATAAGTAGTTCGAAGAAGTGTGTCCACTTGAGGTATCAATCCTCCATTGGCCCGGCACAGCTCCTGTTTTAGTCATTTCCAATTTGACACAAGTGTCAAGGCTATCCATTATCGTTCTCTTTCTTCAGTCAACACGTACATCATTCCAACCACTTCATTCTGGATCATCACTCCGCGCATAGTTATTAAAGTGGTTTTCGGTTTAGATAGAGAGTATACCCATAACCAAATTCCGGTCTCTTTAATAACTTTCGTAATTATTACACCGATTGGTCGTTTATATATTTCAAAAACCAAATCAAATTCAATTTCAAATAGAATTCGTAAATCAACAATTTGTTTGTCTTTCGAAATCAATTTCCAAAATTTACATTTCAAAACTTCCAATTTACCATTTCAAAATCTTATAATTCAATTTCAACATCTATTTAAAACCATTCAAATATTGATTCAAGTTGGCAAATATCAGTTTCATTCCGAAATCATTTAATTTACTCAATCTAACATTTAAATCAATTTCAAATTCATTTATCGATTTCATTCAATATTCGTTAAGTAAATTTATCATTCAAAACAATTTCTATTAAATTTCCAATTCATTAAATCAAAACTTACAATTTTGAATTATATTAAATTCGTCAAATCAATTCTTTAGATTTCAAGTCTTCCATTAATTTCAATAAATAGTATTTTATTTCTTGTTAAAGAAATCCAATTTCACTTATTTACTTACTTAAATAAATTTCCAAAACTTAATAAATAAAGAAACCCAATTTCATTTATTAATAAAGTTCAAATTTCACTTATTCAAAAGTCCAATTTCTCATATCAAAGAATTCAATTTTTATTCAATTATCAAAGGATTCAATCTTATTCAATTATTAAATAATTCAAAACTTAATTATTAAATAATTTCAAAATTTAAAAAAATTTCAAACTTAATTATAATTTCAAACTTAATTCAATCATTTCTCAAATTAAACAACATTCTTCCATCAATTACATTGTTAACATTTTGTTTCATATTATTAAATATTAAAATTTCCTTTCATCAAAAATTCAAATTTCAACTTCATTTCAAAACCATATTATTTATTTAAATAAAATCTTCGTTTTATTTTTAAATCAAATTATTTGACCAATCGGGTTTTTATTTAATTTCCTATCCTAGGTCAAAGTTCAATTTGGGTAATTATCATTTCAACCCGATTCCAATTCAATTCAAAATCAAAACATAACAAAGGGAACTTGCAGTGTGATAACTGGGATGGTGTCAAAGTAAATAAACAAGCAATAACAACAATCAATAACAATTCAATAATCAATTCAAATAATCCCGAAATAATCGTATTAATTCGCATTGTTATTTGTACGAATTAATATAATTATCTCTAGAATCTACTCTATCATTTCAAGTAGATTAAACATTATAACATTTCGGTTTCACTTGTCGTTCAATTTCAATTACAACAGTTAATTCAATATATGTTCAACAGTCCAAAGTGAAATTTGTCAATTCTACGTGTCAATTAACTTAACAATTCAAGGGTCAATTCAATTAATCAATATTCATCATAAAAGGGGTCAAGTTAACAATCAAATGTCAGTTAATCAAATTTAACGTTTAATTATCCTATATCAAGTTCAATTTCATATTGTTTATCATTTTAACATTAACAATTTACCGTCCAATATAAACATCAACAATCAATCAATTATCAGCCAAACTGTATTATCATCGCATAAATAATTAACAGATAATGGTGTCAGATGTCACAGGTGAACTGATACAGGTAATAACAGTGTAAATATCAACAGCAGCATATTTCAATTGTCGTTTCAATTGAAATCAAATTTAATAAATAAAAAAACGTTAATCGTGAGTGAGTGCTCACCTTTCGAGGCTAGAGAGATGGACGAGAATGGTAGCGAGTAAACAAAGACAAGCATACAGATTCAAGTGAGCGGGACAGCGATAAGTTAGGAATTCGCTGCGATAAATTTGATATTGAGAATGTCAGTCAAAAATGGACAAGAGATCGATGAACCAAGATATAGTGCATATATATAAATTTTAGAGACCAATTTAAAACATATAGTTAAAATAAAACATATATTTATCAAATCAATGTTTATTATATAAATCCATATAACTTACTATACTACATACTAACGAAAGTATGAAAAATTACTTTATATAGAATCGATACTAAAAAAAAATCAGTATATGTATCTACATATAATTACTAAAATTATCCAATATACCCACTTATATATTGACTTGCTTATTATAGTATATAACCTAGCCCAGATTGTTAAAATACTATGCAACTTATATATATATATATATATATAACTCTATAATCCTATAGACTTTTAAACTGTACTAGAGGACACATTCATATAAATGTGAACAATCATATACTTAAACTTATACAATCAAAACTAATATAATTAAAATTTTAAACTTCCATCATTATTATATACAGCTTATACCAATATATATATATATATATATATGCATACTTATCAACTACAAATCTGGATACGCATGCACAGTAACTAAAGATTTATATATGCACACATAGTTAAATTTTTTTTAAACAAATCGGAAGAACAAACTTCCTCCCTTAAATATATACGACTGACATGCATTAGATTTTCGCAACAACCCATACACAAATATACATGTAATATAACTTAGTTAAATAAATAGATTTGTGAACCGGTTATTCACGTATGGATCTAACAGTCATTGACCACTTGTAGTAAAATTTATAACCCAGAACTCATATGCAAAACTCACTTTATATAAACAATTATAAACTTTATAGTTTCATAGGTTATGGCCACTGTAATTATCCTTGCATTCAGCTAACAACAAATATAAATATCTACTGTAAAATCCTGGAGCACAGCTAAAATATCTAATATATAACTCACTATACAACTTATATAAATCGTATACTTAGATATAAATAACTTAGCTATACTTATAATTTTTCTTTTCTCTTGACTAAAGTAGACAATAAGGTGAATATGCCTTATAACCTTTCTAAACTAACAGACCACTAATACAACCTATATATTAAGAACAATCTTGACATATACTATAGAATATACTTTAACAGATTTGGTCAGCGTACTAATACACCATAAACCAACGTACGAATATATATATATAGTTCAACATACATAATACATATATTGACAAGTTTAACTTAGGTAAACTGATGTATATAAAGTTTATATAAATCTAACATATACATATAAAGTAATAGCAACATATACCTAGAATGAATAAAGTAGTGGAAGAGGTAGCAGCTCGGAAGGAAAGTGGAAGAGACTTGAGGACGTAGCTGCAGTTACGAAGGCCGAGAAGGTGGGCTGTTGAGATCTTGGCCGAAAGAACAGTGGGAGGCGAGTTGGGTTTGTTCGGAGATAGGCGGGTCTGTGAAGGCCGGGAAGATGGTGACTGCTGTCAGGGCAGGCCGAGTGGGGAGTAGTTGTTCCGTGGCGTGAGGAGAATGAAGCTCCGAGCACGGAGAGTGGTGATGGACGCGGTGGGGCCTAGGGAGGTGGCAAAGACCGTGAATGGTGGGAAGATGGTCGCTGTTTGGAGGATGCAAGGTGATTCGGCTCTAGCAATATATTTACGTTTATATTCTGTAGTTTGCAAACAAAATAAAGAGGGCAAAAGATAAATTAGTCAGTGCTTTGGAAAAAGAAGAGGTAGTATCAAAAAGGAAAGAAAGTAGAGGAAATGACGTACAGAGCTTTGGAAAAATGAGCTGGCTTTAACAAAACTTTGGTGACCACTTTTTTTCCTTTGCTCAAAAGAAGAAGACCAGATGCAAGAATGAATGGTCCCAACTAAATGATCAAGAGCAATAAATTTAACAATTGGGAACAGCAAAAAGGTGGAAGCTGAAAAGTAGAGAAAATTTGATAAGCCGTGAGCAGCCCATAAATGTAATGAACCTATTATAAAATCTTATACTTCCAAACGATAGCTTGGAACAACCCATTTCTGCGTTGAAACGATGGAATAGAACAGCTGACCATTTATTTGGCGGATAATAAATACTAGTGACCGATAGTTTTGTATGGTTGAAAACAAACAGGCACAATGGAACTAAAAATTTAAAATTTTGACACCGGTATGATTTACCGTCTTATCGATTTCGTCGAGCATCAAACCTCAAAACACACAAACAAATATGTTGTGGTGATCGGCCCGAAGAGACGACCAGAATGGTATACTGATATTAGTGGTACGGTTCAATTATAAAAATTCGAATTTTTAAATAGCGAAAAATGCAAGAAAAACGCTGAAAAATAAGATCGACGGAGCCAAAGATGTCCGAATTTGGAAAAACGACAAACTGACATCTTGCTCAGAAGATGGTTTAGAATTTTTCTATGTAAAAATATTTAGGTTTCGGAAACATTTTATTTTCATCGCTTTTTAACTGATTAAATTGAAGTAAATTTACGCGCGAAATAAACTTTCGTATTTTCGGACGAAAATTTACCAGTTGCTATGTTTAACTAAACGCATTCCAAATATCAAATTTATATTTCAAAATTTTATTGTTTAAAACTTCACAAAATTTCAACTAATTACGTTATTAAAACAGTTGAAATTTACGGGTCGTTACAATTTACAAAACAAGTTTTAAAAGTTAGGGTCCATATAGGGATAGTAGCTATGGATGCAGTTTGGAAATATATGATGTTTGTAAAAAGGCTTATCTATTTCAGATATTTTAAAAAGTCCTTTCAAATGTGTGTATAAGTATTTGAAAAGGATGTTTGAAGTTTTAAATATATTTTAAAGAATTTATTTAGTAATTTAAACAAGAGGTTTAAATTTTACCCCTTTGTTTCAAAGTCAAGTTTTGTTAAAAGTGATCATCTTTAAAGGGATATTTTAAATACAAGTTTCAAACTTGTTTTAAAGATTTTAAAAAATAATTTTAAAAAGAGGAAGGAAGCATGGATTTTAACGCTATTGTTTCAATAAATGTTTCCGAGAAAAGGAAAGAGATAATGGACTATAAAAATTTTATTATAGTAAATGGTTTCGAGAAATTGAAAAGGAAGTTGATTTATAACACTTTGTTATTATAGATTAGTTGTTTACTTGTGTAAAGGGAAGTTTTTTTAGAGTGGTTTGGAATTTATCAATTAAAAAGTGTTCAAGTTTGTAAACGAAATGATGTTGCCCTTTTAATTAAACTTAGGTTTAAATAAATGATTTTTGGAATATGTTTTTAACTAGTTTGAAATCAAAGAGTAGAAATAAGTTTTCGGGGTTGATATTTGCGATTATTTTAAAAAGTAATTGTTTTCTGCAAGGGACTTCTTTGTTAGTGCCATTAAGTAACACAAAACATATAAGATAAAGTAGTGTTGAAATGTTGATACGTTTACAGAAATTATGTCATCTTATATTTAGCACTAAAAGCCTATGAGTAAATTTTCCTCTATCTATGAGATCAAGAATCGTAGTATTTTAACTAAGGTAAGGCCGAAGCAATCAGTGCTTTGACTTACTTGACTTCGATTCTGGGTGAAGGATAGAAAAGTCCAAACGTCGAAAACTATAGAATATACTAGTGTATGATTTTTGTTTGATGATAATAAAAATAAATATATTCATTTTAATGTATTTGTTATTGTACTATTTTTTTCACAAAATTAAATAAATATTTGTTGAATAAAATAAATAACTCAAAATTCATATTCAAACAAATATTCTATTCAAACAAATATTTTATTACATATTCGAATAGTACAAATTTAAGCTCTCACTATACAAGTTTAAATTACAACACAATTTTCACTATACAATTTTTCATACATGTTTCACCTCACTACATAACTCACTCAACACTCGTATTTGATCTCCAACTCTGTTCCAGCCTGTATCCAGCATCTGAACTATCTGCAAAATAAACACTGACGCAGGAAAATTGAAAAAGAAATATTTTCCAGTGCAAAATGAAGTGTGTGTTTGAAAATATTATTTGCCTCCATTATTTGGGTTGTTCGTCATTATTTTTTTAATTCATTTTACACGAACAACTTGTGACATGCACAGTGTATCACTGTACATGCCACAAGGTCGTGCACACCGATATACGCTTGCTTGTTAAAATTGCAGGGACAGATGAGCACAAGGTCATACACAAGTCGAGACTGGATTCAACTCAAGTGCAAATACAAAACAGCCTCAACATAATGTACACATGAAGCCTCGACCAAAAGTCAACATGAATGCTAAAAACAACAACAAAGGCGGTTCTCTAAATCAATACAGTCCACATGAAAGCATGAACACACTTGAACCAGACTTCAAATGAAAACAAAATATGGAACCAAACATGGAAACATACTCATATGAACATGGAGATGACCAGCAAACACTGCACAGGGTTTCAGAGGCAACAAGACATGGTCAGGAGCAACAAAATCAAAGGGGCAGTTTAACTCGAGGAAACACAACATGCAACCAGGTTCATATTGAACCAGACAAACAGTGGTGAACCAAAAAGCTCAACCGGACCAGTGTGTACATGCATACAACATACAACATGAAGACTCAACACAAGGGTTGTAACCAACGAGACCAGAACAGAGCAGTGGTGAACAAAGAAGTGGTGAACACAAAGACTCCAACTAGACATGCTACACTTAGGCAATCAAGTTGGCTTTCAAGTTCAATGGGCAGTCAAAACAATCAAGTAAGAGCCTGCATATACACATGTATACATGTACACATGTGTCTCGAGAATCAAGTGCAGACTCCAAAGTACAAAGACACAAGGAAACACACATACAACATTTCAGACTAAACTTCAATTAAAAACAACATATCAACACAACAAGACTTCAAATGAAACCAACAGTCTCAACCTATCAACCAAGCATGGTATCTGGCACATGCACAAGGGCAATTAGATTCGAGCAAAGCAACAACACAACAATACATGTGAATATGGATACGCATATGGGCATTCAACATGCAAGCATTCAGGCAGTTCACTTAAACAACACAAGAATGAAGCACACACATTTATACATACATACATACATACATACATACATACATACATATATACATATATGTATGTATGTATGTATATACATGGAGACCACAATTTAACTTGAAGCAAAATCAATGTTCAAACTAGTACAAGGAAATGCAAGAGACTCCAAGTCCAGATCAATAAAATAACAGACACCAGAATCATATCAAGTGGCAGTCGTGTGTTAAAGAGATGCAATAAACAGTGAAGCGGCCGTAAGTTATACCGAGGAACATGATCAAAAGCATAGTAACAAAGCTGTGGGTCACGTTTCAAAATGAAATCGTTAAACAAAACATTGTTGGAGTGTTCAACTAAAATTCAGAAAATTGTTTAAAATCGCAGAGGGTAATATGTCAAAATTCCTTAAGTCAAGATTATCTAAAATTCAAATGCCAAAGTCGTAGCAGCAAAGAACGGAATCGACTCAACTATGTTTAAGCAAATTCGAATATAGTCAATCGATGAACAAGTCAGAATGCATCAGAGATCCTTCGATTACGAATCAACGCAAGTGCTAAAATCACGAAGAAGTCAAACCAAAATATACGAAACAAAATTATAGGGTTTCGTTCCCTATAAATTAACCCAAGTTCATCATCGGCAGTGCAATAAGTCGGGCATAATCAAAAATTGAAAAGGGGAAAATCACGTACCAATTCAAAGCAACTTTCAACTCAACATTGAAGCAGCCGCAAGCTATCAAATCTAGGGAATCGATTGTCGAAGCAAATCGAAGTGAAATCATTACTACAAATCGGTCAATTGAATCGGCGTCTTCAAATACGACAAAACCCTAAATTTCATATTGCAAAAGAAACAAGGCGGCCGCGAAACAAAGAAAAGGGAGACATTTTTTTTCGAGTTATATTTTAAGTGGGCCGGTTTAGTTTATGTGAATTTAGGCTTAGTTTATAAAAATAGGGTTTTGTTTTAGTTTTATTTTTATTTGTAACTTTCAATTTTAAAATTGTTTAAATTTCTAGTTGTGTAACTAGGTACAAACTACGGGGCGTAGTTTAAGAATTCGCAACTCAATGGCTGAGTTATGGTAGGGTTTTGAGCTTAGAGTTAGGTTAATCAAGTTAGCACGTACCGCAAGTTTACGTGTGTCTGTAAGCGTCTGATTACTTAATTTCTAGTAGAAACCTTGGGGGCAGCACGTAGGCAGGTTTTTGTCGAAGCTGGGTAAATCTGTGTGTGATCTCTATTGCATTACTTTCTATTTTTTTATTTTTATTTCCACATTAACTTTTAGTATCACCCTATTCACCCCCCTCTTGGGTGAAAAACGATCGTACAAAAACATGATAAGTATAAAAGTTTTAATTTCAGTAAATGGATCGTGATTAATTAAATATATTGTAGGTACTTCATCTTATACTCGACACTAAATTTTAGGGTGGGGAATCTCGTTTCTATCTATGAGTGTTTAAGAATGTACGTCAAGGATAGGTTTCAAACTTGTCCGACTTCATTAATGAAGGAATAGTATGGGGTTAAAATCGAAAAGTGGTGACAAGTGTATGATGTTCGATTTTCCAAATGCAAACTATATACTTACACTAGATAGTGCTTTGTCCATTATTTGTAACTTAACCTATTTTGATTTAAGAAGGATATGAAAGCTTTGCGATTTCATATGGTTTAAGGTTCACTTAAGAGAACTCAATCATGTGAAACGTCTCTCGTTTTAAGGGCGGATATTTGAGATCTCTTTGGGAGTCTTATATCATCCGCTTACTTCTGAAAGAACTAGGATTGAGTCTACTAGAAACTATCAATTGTTGGTTTGGAGTGACTAGGATCATATAAACTTGAGTTATCTGAAAACCTCTTCGAGCCAGCCTATGCATTTGAATTGAAGACATCTTGAAGATAATGGAATCGAAGACGAAGTTTTTTGAAGTTTAAGGGCTATTTGCTACTAATCTAGAGGATGTAGTAGAAGTTGTGCCTTCGGTTTGTTCATATCATGAACAACTTGTATGGATGAATGTTAGCATTGCATTGTTGCCTGGAGAGCAGGATAGCATTTAAAGTGAGATTTGGTAAAAAGGTAAAACGTAGCCTTAAGCCTCACTCCCAGTAATGAATAAAACATGGGATATATAGCAGGGTTATGTGGGTCAAACCCATTAGGTTATGGCATCACCCGATCAAGATCAATATTTATATATTTAGGTATGCTCGAGGCTAGTTATAGTTATTAGCCACAACCAAGGTGGTGACATATTCGATACTATCCAAGAATGGGTAGGCTGGTTTTATGTTGGCGGGGGGTCCAGGTGAGGCCCTCGGTTCATTTTTCTAGAGGTTTAATATGGCATGCGATACTCAAGTAGACTTGTCATTAATGGAACCGGTTCTTTAATATGTGCCTTTACGAACTTATGTATACCAATATGCTGGAACATGAGATGAAAGCATTTCAACTATGTTATATATTTATTTTAATCCCCAGACATTATTATAATATCATAAGATTTCTTATTGAAATGGTTTGGTTATCGTAAGGTAAAAACCCATCCATATTTATGTGCAGCATGGGCTTACGATATACTTGTATTTTTGAAAGATTTTATAAATATAGCAACCCATATGGTTTGAGTTTCTCATGCTGGTTTACCAGTTTGATCCAGGTATTATTTTCTTATAATACTCTGGTCAAATAAGAGAACTTTTTCCAGAATTAGCTTTGGATGATTTGGATCTTCAAGAGATGACCTGGATACTTCGACGACGTATTCCCGTACTTTTATTTTCCGCTACTTTACTTGTTTTTAATTGTCACCATTTGTAAGGACATACTACTATAACTATCCAGGCTGATGATAGGTTAGTTACTCTAATTTGTTATATGAATTGTAAAGTTTTCTTTGTAAAGATCATTTGGATATTATATATTACTCGTTAAGTATGTTCTGTCTTTTCTTTTCTTTCACCTCAACAATCAGTCTTTGTAACACTTGGATGTTCAACATGTGAATACCATGGATGTATTAATATCAGCTTTTAAGGGTCGAAAAGGTGGGTCGTCACAGCGTGTTACCAAAGTTTAGGTTGAGCGAAAACCTAAGCTTTGGTAGGCATACTCATTAGAGACACGGTAAGTGGCGCCCTAGAATGAGTTTGAGTGTATATATATGAGAGACCGTATTTATTAGTGATATAAAGATGTTTTATATTGTTTTGAAAATTGGTAAATGAGGTAAGTTCACCTAGATTTTATATTTAATATATAAAAGGATAATGTTTAAAAATTATTATATGGTTATTTTTGTTGTAATTGTTTCTAGGGAATGATGATTTTATTTATCATCATTTGTTGATTGACTATTTTTGCTCAGCCAGTTTATGAACATTTGTTGTTTGGTTAAATTTAATGCCAACACCTTGTGGATTCAGTTTCATGATTTGACTATAATGTCCGTTAGTAGCTAAGTTTAACAAATTTACTTTATTAAAATGGTTACTATAACGAAGGAATGATTTTATATAAAAAGGATTTTACAAATTGAGTTTATAAAACATGTTTTGTAAATGAAGAGGATTTTTGAGAATTTAAATCCCGGTGTCTTTGGAAAAGGTTTCAAATGATTTTCGAGAAAAGTAATAATAGCATTACTTGATAGTATTTGTAAGTATAAATATTTCAAAGTTAATTTTAAAGTAAGGAATATTTTCTTTGGATAGTTCAGGGAAAACGTCTCGATTAGTTTTGTGATGAACTGAATAATCTTCTAAGTGATAATGGGATTTTGCTCAGGTGAACATTTTAGTGCACTTAGTAAATTATTCCTTTTGTCATTTTATGATCGAAATGAGTACGAATTTAAATGATTTTGAAGTAAGTTTTAGTGAATAAACTGCTAAAGTTATTCTTTCATATATGTAAGAAATATATTCGGTATTGTTTCAAAATGGGATTCAAAAATGAAGTATTTTATGCGAACAAGTTCGAGTGGCTTAAAATGACTAAAAATGGGTAGGAGATGTGTTTGAGTGGTAAGCACTTTTCTTAAGTATTACATTTCTAGGTAAAGGGGTGTAAAAATGATACTATTTAGTTGGACTCAGTTCCTTGGTATCATTTTGGTGCTACTCATTTTATATGTATATTTTCTATAGATTAAAATATATAATATCATTTCAAAAAAAGGTTTTGAAATAAAAATCGGATATTTAATCCTTAAGTTTCCTTAAAAGATAATGGATTCAAAACGAAGAAGGTATTTTGATAAAAGTGAGTTTTGATGAATGAAATTGTTAATATGGGTTTGTATTACTCTTGGTTAGAGAAGAAATAATCTAATACAAGTTTTAATCGGTGAAATCTAATAAGGAGATTTTAATAAACTGTGTTTTATAAAACCATGCCTTTTGTTTTAACATCTTAGTTATATAAACTATTCAATGTTATTGGGCCACCTAATAAACATTTTTACCTTAGAGGACCAAGGAAAAGTAAACTCTATGACTAAGTTTGGATACCATCATCCTACTTTTCTTAGTTACTTGCCAGATCGGATAGGTAAAGAGGTTGAAAAAGTCGACTCGGTTTTAAGACCCATGTTTATTTTGGGCCTACATAAAAATTTAAGAAAAGATAAAAGATTAAATCAGATAGTTGTATATACTCTCAGGATATAGTAAGGTATTATACAAGTTTAAAATTAAGTTATGTTTTATGAAATTTTTCATAACTAATTTTGAAAGAAAAAAAATAACAGTAGTATAATCATTAAGTTATCCTAAAGGGATAAAACTTTAAGTTGGACTTTGATCATGTTATTTGCATAACAGTTCTTGATCCATAGTTCGAACACATGATTTTTGGATATCATACACCGATCTAAACTATGCATTCTCACTCGGTTCTTGTATGCGAGTAGTTGAGATGGATTCTTGGGATGATGTGAGTGTTTTCTATCATAGTTTAGGACTATGTAAGGAAAACATAAGTACCAATCAAGGAACTAGACCAAGGTTCCATAATGAAGAAGTTAAGTGACCTATACTAGTTTGAAAGAGAGATTTGTGTATCGAGCAAGTTATCAGGTCAGATACCGCATACAGATGATTCATGCACACCATATGGACTTAAGTATATTTGCCTTAATTTTTTAATGGCTTATGTGGAGTTAAGTAGTTTAACAATCACTTGTTCGATCCTCGAATGTCGACACTACATACATCCACGGTATTCATGTGCCGAGCACCCAAGAGCCGGAAAGATAGAAAGTTAGGTTAAAATAAAAGAAAAAAGAAACAGAATAAGAAAGAAGAACACAATTTCAGAATTTCGCATGTGGAACATTAATATATAATATAACAAAAGTGTAGTATAAAGAGTTACTCCAACATACATCAATCTCGTAGTTACAAAACGACTAAGTACTACAATCAGCCAGGACAGTGATAACTACATGTCCTCACAAAACTGAATACATACATAACAGTGAATGCAAATGAAAATAGGTAGATAAATAGATAGGTGGGAGCATCCAGCTTGTCTCCATAAGCTTGAAACATCCAACCCTAAGACCTGCTTTACTTAGTCTACCCGAAAGAGTACGTGAGGAGTTTTGGAAAAAGAAACACCATGTGTCGGACATAAATCTTGTATGAGAAACTCAGAAATGCATATAAACACATAATAGTACTTCCGAAACCAACCGAATCACCGAATTAAAGAACCAAGCTCAATTGATATTTACATTAGGTGATATTATAGATAATGATATGGCATGTAATATAAATATTAAAATAGCCATATTCTTACATTGGTCATACCACAACATATTAGAGTACATAAAAAACTATTTAGGCACGCTCGTATAATTGAATTTTCATGGAGACCACCTCAGTAACTAAGACCGATCACCTATGACAAGGATCAGAAACAACCTTACAAGCATTGTATATTTGTAGATAAAATATACTATAAGGTAAACAAAACTTGCCCATCATCCAAACACTCTTGTTAATATTGTGAACCAAATATCAAAAACTCCCACTAGTAACATCTATGAGCATACTCAAGATATGGTGTTATTGTACCCCCTAAGAGTCAGCTAAACCCCAGGATCGTGCATTCTACTCTGTCTTTAGTCATTATTCCGATGTCGAGGCTACGTTCGGCATCTTTCACACAAGTTTTCCCACTCAGAATGAGTCCACTTCAATGACCTCTTCCAACACTAAACCGTATGATAGTTTTGAAGTGGAATTCCAGTTAACTTAATTCCAGTAAAACACTTACCAATCCTGGACTTTTAAAAACTAATCGATGAATTTCCAGTTAACTTAATTTCGGTTCTTTTAGAAGCAATGAAAAGCTAGAGGCATTTCGTACCAGTGCTCTTCTCCGGGGATTGTCATTGGTATAAATCCGCAAAGCCTTTTGTATACTTCCTAAGTTAAATTTAGTCAAGATCGGTAGTCGACTAATAGAGTACCGAGTCTTAAGCACTTCTTTATAGAAATCAAGGTTCGTATACTTAACACGTTTCCAATCTTCTAGCTTAACTATTCCTCGGCCAAGAGGGAAGCCGATAGGTTAGAGCTCTATTGCTCCATCACTACTTGACCATCAATCTTAACTCTTACAATTAGAGAATCCTACCTTGTTTGGCTTTTAGTGTTAAGCATAGTAATACCGACATTCCGTAAACAATCAAACTAAGGTCATTACGTTAGTTTTACTTTTCATCCCTTCGTCTAAAACAATAGTCTTTTGAAATTACTTGTATAAATAAGTTAGAAACTCTTTTAAAGTGATATAAATATGTACGATAATTTTATTTAATCGGGAAATGGAATTTAGAATAAGTTAATGAAGGAAAGTGTATAAAAGTTCTTATTTTAATAAAAGATTTATAAATAGTTTTATAGACTTATATATAAATAAAATACCTTTACATTACTTATAAATAAGGTATAAATAGTCATAGGAATTATCATCTTAAAAATAGTTACTTAATATTGATTTTGAAAACCTTTACTATTTTAACAAAATAAACAAGTTTTGTTTATATAAAATAGGAATAACCTTTAGTTTAAATCTTCAAAAGAACTTATTTTAAAATCTATTTTACTTCAAACTTATTTTAAAATGATTGTGTATCTTTTATAAAACCACCTTTGAAAAGATTCCATAAAAATATCCAAAGTAATAGCATTTTAAACTTCACAAAAACTTGATTTTCCAAAGTGCATCCACAACGACTATCGCTATAAGGACCATAATTCTACTATCTTTGTTTTCAAAACAAAATAGCATTTTAACTTCACTTCCTACTATCTTTTTTATACTTCTATAAGTATAGAAAACATTTTATTTGAAAATAAACAAAATATGGAGCTTAAAAAGTGAGACAAAAGAAGGGATTTTAAAGTGCGTTTATAGCGACTATCACTTCATGAACAATTATGTATTCAATTCAATATTTGATACCATTCACTTATATAAGCATATGATTCCTAAATTCAAGTCATATCACAAGAAAGCATGTAATAACATATGTACTAAATAACATGGCCAAATTCAATGTTCGAATTTCCAATTACATGTTCTTATTTTAACAGCACAATTCAAAGTTTTTTAAGGCACAATACTTAAACAAATCACATGCTTTATAGAGCATATAATAAGAGTTATAACTTTAAGTAGTTAAAGTATGTTATCATAGTTTATAACAAGAAAAATTGTCAAGTTTTGATTTAACAAAGTGTGAAGTTTATGATTTAATGAGTGAGGTAACTCACTTTTAATCCAAGGATGAAGTTGCTACTACCAATCAATAACACACTTCTACCAAGCAATAACACAAGAGCACAAGAACAAAGCTAGAACAAGAACAAACAAGAGAAGAGCGAGATAAGAAGTGCACAACCAAGCTCCTACCACCCTAGATTGGGTACGGCCTTGGAGTATTTTGAGAGGATGGCTCCAAATTCTTTAGTATTGAGGTGATGGAGTGATGTTATAAGCTATATTAGGATGATAGCTTGAGTTTGAGGAGTCTGAACTAGTTTAGAGGTTCTTTGATTTAAGAAGGTTGTGTAGAGAAAGAGAATGGAAATGTAGAGATTTTAGAGTTTGTGAATTTGTAAGAACGAATAGAGCCCTCCCCATCTATTTATAAGCTTAGTAATTAGTGGCAAAAGACCACCAATACTCTCCTAGGTCAACCATGAAGTTACAGGCATCCATGCCTCTCACACACCATGCTCTTTATAAATCGCTCCACCTTTTCCTCCTTAAATCAATGGTCATTTAGTCCTTCTTTCTAGAAGCTTTTAGATTAATTAATTTCCAATTTTAATAAGAATTTTTAAGCACTTGTTAATGTTTTTATGTGTTTGTTACTTAAGCCCAAAGATATTGGACAGCTTTTGTCGGAAACAAAATATTTTTAACAAAACGTTTTTTGGTCATATTTTCAATATTTATTCAAGATTATATTTTTGTAGACAAGTTTCAAAAAGAACTTTTCTATCATTAATTATTAATTCGAAAGTGTTTAACAAGGTTATGAAATAATATTTTTAATATTTAACCATTTTCCAAATGTTGAGATATTCGAAGATGAAGTGTTCAAATTTCTAGGTGATTACAGGTAAATGACTCTTTGATTTGTCATAAGGTAGTGGGAATAACCGATTGAGTAATAACCTATGGTTGTTGAGCATGAGGTATGGTCAGTAGATTGTTTGCTATACTTGTGTGATAAAAGGTTGTAAACCTCCACAAACTTTAAATTTGTTTATTAGTCATTTAACATTTTGGCGGAATTGTTAAGAATTAGTATTTCTTGTTTCTTAGTTGTTTATTAGTTATGAAATTTCAAGGTCAAAATTATTTTAAGGTAGGAAGAATTAAACGATCCAGAATTTTATCGCTTTGTTTTGTGAATATTTAATTAATTTTAAATATTAAAGTAAGGCTTTTTTATGGTCAAATAACCCTCTTTTAATTAATAAATAATAAATAATGATAGTATACTTGTTTTGAAAGTTTGTTTACAAAAAAGGTAGTTCGATGAAAATTTGAAAATATGACAGAAAATTAATTTTGTGATTTTCGATTTTTTATCGAACAAAAGTTGTAGCAACGTTGTTGCACACTTATACACACTTTTGTAACATACACTTATATATATAATAAGTGATTTAATAAAGTAAAAGGGATTTGTAAAAGTAAGTATAATTAAAGAGGTAATTAATTGAGCTAATAAAGTAAGAAAAGACACTTCTTTCTTATTTTAAGTGTAAAGTGCTAAAGTACATGGATTTTAGTACTTCTTTTTGGTGATTTGATGGCAAGTACACTTGTTCACATGGGTTGGAAGGATAGCGAAGGGCATTACAGTCATTTGTCAAAGGGATATTTAGTTTCTTTTGCCACTTTTTCTCAAGTTTATAAATACACATCACACTTTCACAATTTCATTTTTCTCATTTTCACTTTCTTCTTCTTCTTTCACTTCTTCCATTTCTTTTTCCACTTAAGTTTTTATAAGTAAATCCACTTCAAAGCATCTCCTTTCCTCTTCTTATATAACCTTGCAGTAGCCTAAACATCACCGTCACAACCCAAAGATCCAAACTTTATTACCCACAATCCCAAAATAGGCTTGGGTCATGAGCAATTAGGAGAAAGGGGAGGGCTTTGGCCGTGAATGCAAGGAGAGGAAGTGATGTGGAGTTGTATGGTTGTTTGTAGGAGGAAGTAGTGGCCTTTTTAGTCAAATTTAAAGTGAGATATCTCACTTTAAATATTATTTTTAAATAGTGAGTTACATGATGTAATAATTAGTTGCTTTATTTAGTTGTTTGCATGTAATTGGTATATTGCATGTAATATGTATATATAGTACTTAATATTACTATTGATTCCCATTTGGAAGGCGATGGCATAAATAATCCATTGTGTTGCAGGGGAAAAAACAAAGTGAATGGAATTTTAGGAGTCTTCATAGCGAATAAGTCGCTATGAAAGCACTTCGAAGAACGGATAATTTGTAAAGGTATCATATAGAATTCCTCACCTAGTTGAATTTTATTTACATATATTATTGGTTATGTAAAATTTTGTGTACATGGAAAGTAAATGTTGCTTAGTTATAGTTAACCTACTTGTTGTTGGTTTTATTGCGACATTGAAATCCTATGCTCACTTTCAAGCGATTTACCGCAATATTTTCTAAATTGTTTTGAAATGTTTTCCGAACTTGACTTTTCTTTTCAAACCTCTTTGCAAAGTAATTAAAGTGGTTAGAAAAAATGGATTTTAAAAATAATTTGATTTACAAAACAAGTTTTAAAAGTTACAGTCCATATAGCGATTGTCATTATGGTTGTAGTTTGAAAATAGATGATTTTTGTAAAGTAAAAAGAGTTATCTATTTTAGATATCTTAAAAAGTCTTTTCAAATGGGTGTATAAGTATTTAGAAAAGTAAGTTTGAAGTTTTAAATATATTTAATGAACATATTTAGTTATTTAAATGAAAGGTTTAAATATTACTCCTTTGTTTCAATGTCAAGTTTTAATAAAAGCGACCATCATTAAAGAGATGTTTTAAATACAAGTTTCAAACTTGTTTTAAAAAGTTTTAAAAATAATTTAAAAATGAGGAAGGAAGCATGAATTTTAACACTATTACTATAATATATGTTTTTGAGAAAAGTATACAGATTATGGATTATAACATTTGTGTTGCAGTAAATGGTTTAGGGAAATTGAAAATGAAGTTGACTAATAACACTTTGTTATTATTAAATAAGTTGTTTTCTTATGTAAAGGGAAGATGTTTTAGAGTGGTTTGGAATTTATCAATTAAAAAGTGTTTTCTTTTATAAAGGAAAAGATGTTGCATTATTTATCAAACTTGGGTTTAAAGAAATGATTTTTGGAGAATGTTTTTTTAACTAGTTTGAAATCGAAGACCAAAAATAAATTTTCGGAGTTGGTTTTTCCGATTATTTTAAAAAGACTTTGTTTTATGCAAGGGATTTCTCTATCAGTGCCACTAAGTAACACAAAACAAATATGATAAAGCAGTGCTAAAATGCTGGCACATTTATGGAAAGTAAGGCATCTTATATTTAACACTAAATGGCGATGAGTAAATTTTCCTCTATTTGTGATATCTAGAATTGTAGTAATTGAACTAAGGCAAGGCCGGAGCAACCAGTGCTCTGACTTACCTGACTTCGATTCTGGGCAAGGGATAGAGAAGTCGAAATGTCAGAAATGTGATAAGTATAAGAGGGTTAATCTTGATAAATCGGCCATGATTAATTAAGTATATGGAAGGTACTTCATTTTATAATCGACACTAAATTTCGAGGTATAAAAGTCCGTATCTATCTGTGAGAGATTAAGAATGTACGTCGGGGCAATGGTAGTTCTCTAACTTGTCTGACTTCACTGTTAATCGAGGGATAGTATGGGGTTGAAATCGAAAAGTGCTGATAAGTGTATGATGTCTAATTTTCCATATGAAAACTATATACATACATGAGATAGTGGTTCGCCCACTATCAATAACTGACCAATTTTGAATAAAGAAGTATATGAAAGCTTCACGATTTAACACGGTTTGAGATTCCCTTAGAATAACTCATTCTAATGAAATGTCTCTCGCTTTAAGGGCAGATGTTCGAGATCTCCTTGAGACTCTTATATCGTTCGCTTACATCCGAAAGAACCGATATTGAGTCAACCGAAAACTATCGATTGTTGGCTTGGAGAGTCCGGGATCATATAAGAATGAGTTATCCGAAAATCACTTCGACCCGGCGTATACATTCGAATTGAAGACAGTTTGAAGATGATGGAATAAAAGGCGGAGTTAGTTGAAGTTCAAGGGCTACTTGCTACTAATCCTGAGGATGTAGTAAAAGTAGCGCCTTCGGTTTGTTCATATCCTAAACATCTTGTATGGATGAATGTTTGCATTGCATTGTTGCTTGTAGGGCAGTGGTAGCATTCCAAGTGGGATTTTGCAAAAAAGGCAAAATGTACCCTCAAGCCTCACACCTGGTAACTACTAAAATAGGGGATATGGAGCAGTTGCTATGTGGGTCAAACCCATTAGGGTATGGTCATCACCTAATCGAGATTGGTATTTATATATTTATTTATGCTTGGGGCCCGTTATGGCTATTGGCCACAACCGGGGTGGTGACATATTTGGTGCTATCCAAGAAGGGGAGGTCAGTTCTATGTTGGTGGGATGTCCATGTTAGCCCTTGGTACATTTTTTCTAAAGGTGTATTGTGCCAAGTGGTACCCAGTAGCCTTGTCATTAGTGGAATCCATTCTCTAATATGTTCCTTATTGAACTTAGTTATATAATGCCTGAACGTGAGATGCAAGCATTTCAACTATGTTATATATTTATTTTAAAACCTAGACATTATTATAATATCACAAGATTTCTTATTGAAATGGTTTGGTTATCGTAAGGTGAAAACCTATCCATTTTTATGCGAAGCGTAGTCTTACGATATACTATTATTTTTGAAAGTGTTTTATAAATACAACAATCCATATGATTTTAGTTTCTCACGCTGGTTTACAAGACTGATACGAGTGCTATTTTCTTAAAATACTCAAGTCAGACCTGAGTATTTTTCTAGAGTTAGCTTCGGATGATTTGGAACTTTAGGAGACGAGCTGGATACCTCCAAGGCATAATCCCATACTTTTATTTTTCCACCACATTACTTGTTTTTATTTATCAGCATTTGCAAGGATAGGCTATTATAATTGTCCAGGCTGATGATAGGTTAGTTACTCTGATTTGTTGTATGAGTATTAAAATTTTCATTGTAAAGATCATTTGGATATTATATATTACTCATAACGATGTGAGATTCTATTTTTTTTCTTTTTTTACCCTAATAATCGGTCTTTCTGCCACTTGGATGTTCGGCACGTGAGTATCATGGATATATTAGTGTCGACATTTGACAGTCGAAAATGTAGGTCATTACATTCTCAACTTTCTATCTCTCGGTCAAGAGTGAAGCCGGTAGGTTAAAGCACTATTACTTTTAAACCATACTCGAACATCATTCTTAACTCTCACAAATAGATAAGTCAACTTTTTCGGCTTTTAGTGTTAAGCATAGGATTGAATACTTTCCATAAACAAGCAAACACATAATGCACGATCACATCACACAAAGCACAATTAAGTCACACAAAGCACGATTAAATCACATAAGTGGCTTCTAATCCCTTTTTATTTAGTTAATCCTTTTATTAATTAAAACCTATTTATAAATACTTGCATATATATTTAAAATACCTTTAAAAATTATACATACATGTATATTACTGTTTCGATATTTATTTCTACACTTTGTTATTCATTTCTACTCTCCTCAATGCTTGGAAATGTATCCATATCTTATTTCGAATGGTATAAGAATATTCAAATCTTAACAAGATTTCACATTTTGCAGAAGTAAAATTTAATAGGTTAAAAATGAATTTTATTAAAACATTATTACTACAAATCGAAAACAATTACATTTATAATTGTCTTTGAAATATTTTTTAAAGATCTAATTACTTTACTAAGTATAATAAATAAGGGTTAAAGGCAAATGTTATTAACACATTGTCAGAACGAACCCAAAAAAATTTCATACTTGTTATTACCTTTAAAAACATTCAATTAATGATCTAAGTATATCTACACATATTAAACAAGGTAATATACATTTAAATAAACTTTACAATACCATTTATTATGACATAAGTGTTACAATCCAAAACTGCCTTTTATTCTTTTGTAAAATACTTACTTAATTTTCCAAAAATTATATGTTTACTAACAACCTTTAAAAATTGTGTATATGTATACTAATTTGTTTACAAAGCTAAGTATTTAATAAGAATTTAAAAACAATTTAAAAGATTTTATATTACAAACGCTCTTTAATACTCTAATAAAATAATTAACTAATTTTCTAAAAAATATATATACTTAAAAATACTTATAATATAGTTTAATGCATTCATTAAAATATTACTTAATTTTTAAAAATTATTTAAAACTTCAAAAACACATGTTTTCCTTTTATAAAAATAAGCCTCTTACTTTAATAATTCATAATTAATTATTAAAATTGATAAAAATTCTAAACAACCTTTAAAATACTCTAATATAAGTTAGAAAATATCTCTAAAAAGATTGATATGAAATACTTAAATTTAAAGCCATTTCAAAGCAATTTAAACTTTCAAGCAGAAAAGAGAGCATTTTAAGAATGCTGTAAAAAGTCATTCAGGGCAAAGAGATGATAACAAAATTTTTAGCATCTAATCGTTTTATAGTAACTAGTGTCACAACCATGGTGAAAAACCTCTAAGGATCGCTCTACAAAAGTCATAGAAAATTCTGAACACAAGACATTTTCTGCGTTTATAGTGACTATTGCTATAGAACCATAACCAAATCAAGTCTTATGCAAATCATTATTCAATGAAACCATATGTGCTTTGTTTCAAGGATACGTTCGATCATTTATATCTCTAGAAAAAATTTACCATAGGGAAGCCATAACTGGTCCACGCCCAATCATGTGGCTCCGAGTATCACCATTCTCGCATGCATCTCCAAAAGTGTAAGTAGATACAGAACGATATACCCATGGTTTAGGTAAAACCCAAGGTTATGCCCCTACAATGGTTTCCGTCATTACCGATGGTGATGTCACGTTCATTATATCATCACATAAGTCTTCATCACTTGAACAGATCTTGAATCTCTCTAGACTCCAATACCTCGAAAAGTCTACCAATCTCTACATGGATTCCAACATCTCGAACAGATCACGAGTCCCTACATGGATTTGAGCATCTCGAACAGATCTCGTATCTCCACATTGATTCCTGCATAAGTCCTCTGAAGAATGCTATCAATGTCCTTCTCTTTGGATCACCCTCAAGATTGACGGTCCCATATGACAGTACCATTTAGAGTGTTAATGTTGACCTCTTCCTTGGACTTAACCTTATGATAGATAATGCAACTCTATAACAATGCGCTTCCCAACTACTTCTAGAATATAGATAACATATATGGTTTTGAAGTTTTATGGTTTTGATCATCTCATATAAGTACACTCCCTCGCTTGTCGGACGCTCGAAATCTAATCGATGGAATTCCAATTAAGTCAACCTCGGTTCTTTCATAAATAAATAGACAATACATGAAGGTGGAGATCATTTCCTATCCGAATGGATTTCCTTATCATTTGTCATAGAAGACCAAGACAAGTTTATATGTACAGTATAACACCATAGAAGATAACTGTACCGTATAACTCTAGTGTTTCTTCTGGATATTTCATAAGTTATTTTGGTCAATTTTGATAGTTGACTAGTCAATTAACTAGTTCAGAAAAAGATAGGTTATGGAAATCAAGTTTCATACACTTAACACATTTTCGACTGTCTGAACTTACTATCCCTCAGCCAAGAGTGAAGCCGGTAGGTTATAGCACTATTGCTTCTAAACCATACTCGAATATTCTTCTTAACTCTAACAGATAGACATGTCTACTATGTCAACTTTTAGTGTCCAGTGTAGTGCTAATAACATTCCATAAACAAGTAAACAAATAACATGATTAACAAATTTACGACCTTATCAACTTTCTATTCCTTGGTCATAATTGAAGCTAGTAGGTTAGAGCATTATTGCTTCCAAACCCCACTTGAACATCAATCTCAATGTCATAAATAGATAAATCTACTTTGTCGGCTTTTAGTGTTAAGCATATGATTAAATACTTTCTATAAAACACACAAAGCAAAATCAAGTCACACAAAGCACGATTAAGTCACACAAAGCACGATTATGTTACATAAAGCATGATTACATCACATAAGTGGCTTCTAATCCCTTTTTATTTCATTAATCCTTTTGTTAATTAAAACCTCTTTGTAAATACTTGTACGTATATTTAAAGTACTTTTACAAAAGATATATACATATACACTAACTATTCATTTCTACACTTTTCTGTCATTTCTTCTCTTTTCAATTCTTGGAAATGTATCCATATTCTGATTTCAAATGGTATAAGAATATTCACAAATCTTAAACAAGATTTCACATTTTACACAAGTATACATTATTGGGTTAGAAATGAATGCCATTAAATCATTATTACTACAAACTCAAAACCATTTCATTTATAATTATATTTAATAAATTCTTTTTAAAGATCTAATTACTTTACTAAGTATAATAAAAAAGGGTTAACGACAATGTATTAACAAATTGTCACAACAAACCCAAAACCATTTCATACTTGTCATTATCTTTAAAACATTCAATTAAATATCTAAGTATATCTACACTTATTAAACAAGGTAATATACTTTTAAATTTACTTTACAAAACTATGTATTATAACATAAGTGTTATAATCCAAAACTGCCTTTTATTCTTTTGTAAAAAACTTACTTACATTTCCAAAACTTTTATGGTTACTAAAAACCTATCAAAATGATATATATGTATATTAATTTATTTATAAAGCTAAGATATTTAATAAGATTCTAAAAGAAATTTAAAAGATATTATATTACAAAAGCATTTTAATACATTAATAAAATAATTGACTAATTTTCTAAAAACTATATATACTTTAAAAATAAAAATAATAAGGTTTAAAACATTCATTTAAAATATTACATAAAAATACTTATTTTAAAAATTATTTAAAACTTCAAAAATGAATGTTTTTCTTTTATAAAAATAAGCCTCTTACTTTAATAATTTATAAGTAATTATAAAAAATTCATAAAAATTCCAAATAAATTTTAAAATAATCTATTATAAGTTAGAAAACATTCCTAAAAAGATTTAATTGAAATACTTAAATTTAAAGACATTTCAAAGCGATTTAAATTCTCAAAAAGAAAATACAACTGCTAGCACCATTATTGACCTCGAAGATGTGCGACATGCGACCTAACCATGATGCCACAACAATATTTAATAAAGAAAGAATGCCTATGAATCAATGCCTCGTCTCATCAGTGAAGAGTTATGTTGAATGCCGTGTGTTGTTACTAGAACTAGAGATATTGTTCATCATCAACACCGCATGTGACCAATGCTGCATTTCTTCAAACAAGCAATAATGTCTAATGTAACCAGCATCATAAACCACCGGTGGTATGTAAACATGACGGTTAACACCTCTTTTATTCATGACTTAGCAACCTATTCGACTCAACGACCTAAGCGAATAAGAGAGTTAACTATCCAAGGCATAAACGACTTAACGACCTATAGCAGGACACGACCTAACGACCTAAAGCACAGAGCGGCTCAATATGGCACGACTCAACGACTTAAGGAGCTCCAGCGACCTAGTGACCTAAAGACTCCTGCGACTCAACAGGTTAACGACCTAGCAACTCAATGAAGGCAACGACCTAACGAGTTAAGGAAAGAGCGACCTAACGACCTAGCAAACTTCAGAGTTAAGCCGCATGCGCACTACCTCTTCCATTAGGTCACTTACGACCTTAGCAAGCCGAGATAACTCCTGTGCTACACATGCTAAGTCGCTCACAGCATATATCTCGTCCAGGATGGCTCCATTAAGTTGCTAACGACTTATGCTACCTCGGGATCGCTCTTAGGTCATAACTCCCTAGGTCGCTCACTACCTATGACATGGCCGACCTAAGCCCAACTTCTCCTATAAATACCCCGCCTACTCCGCACCGGGGAGGGGGATCTTTCTGGAACGCCAAGACTTTGCTGTTTTCATGACTTCTACACTTGCTCCAACACTTAAAATGCAAAAGACACTTCAAAGAACCTTCGGAAAAGATCAAGTTCATTCAACATGAATTCAAAGAGCTTTTCTGCATCAAAGTTCTAACTACCGGTCTTAATCGTGTTGTAATTGAAGAATTATTGTAAAAGTTGTAATCAAATCAGTAATATAAGAGATTAAGTGGACGTAGGCTTGACTTTGAGCCGAACCACTATAAAAATTGTTGCCTCTTTACTATTTTTTGCTATTTTATGCTTGCTTTTAGTTCCCGTACCAACGGGTCGTGCTTTTGCTATATCACAACTCACACCGGGGTGTTAGCTACATTTTTAGCATTAACATTTTTGGTGCTTTAATTGAGAGCTGAACTCAAGGTTGCTCTCATCATTGCTTCACAAAGATTTGTGGAAAAACTCTCCCTAAGAACTAGAAGTCTATCCGAAATTATGGCTCCTGGAAGGAAAAGTAAATCTACTAGATTTGGAAATGCTCATGACAACACCGCCACTTCTCCCGTGTCAAATCAAGCGGCTCCTATTGTTGGAGTCACAAGGGCGGAACTGGACGCTATAGTGTCTAGGTTGTATCAACAAATGGAAGCCCAGAACACTTTGATGTTGGACAAGTTGAATGCTTTGCTTGGAGTTAACCAGCAACCAGAAAATAATAAAGAAACCTTTGCTGAGGATGTTCATGATTCCCAAGGGAAAAGTATTCCTCAAAGGGCAGCTGGCACGGCCGAAGGGGCACCTCCCCAAGCTGGAGGTTCAAGGCCGCAGCCAACTCTTCGTGAACGTTTGTCCCGGCAAACTTCTGAAAAAGTAGCCGACGTCTGTCCCGTGGGGCCTCTAAACGATGAGGAGTACCTCTTGGGAATGATTCGAAAAATTATGAAGGATAGCATGCAAAGGGAAGAAGATGAAAGTGACTGGGCATTTGCTCCAAGCAAAACTCCTTTTACTGAAAGAATTCCGAAGGTTGAATTTCCGAAGAAGTTTGTTCCCCCCACTATTCCATCTTATCGGGGGACAAGCGATCCTAACCAGTTCTTATACAAGTATGACTGGCATATGACAGGTGCCAGAGCATCAGACGAGATCAAGTGCAGATACTTTCCTGTGTACTTGGAGGGAGTGGCCCTGCTTTGGTTCACGAAGCTGCCAGTTCAATCCATGGATCAGTTCTCCGACCTAACTCGGAAATTCAAAGATCGGTTTAGGTTATATGCTTCGAAGCCAAGGACATAATGTCACTATCTAGCCTCGAACAAAGCCCTGGAGAGTCTATCAAATCTTTCTTAAACCGCTTCAATATAGCCTTGGCTGAAGGTTATAATGCAGAGCCTCGGATGATTCTGACTTACTTGATGCGAGCTATTGACAAATCAAGTGAATTCGGAAAATGGCTAAAGATGAAAGAGCCAAATTCACTTGAGATGTTCTACAAGAAGGCCGATGAATTCATGCGCTTAGAAAGTCTTCCCGTGCCAGCAAAAATAGAGGTGGCTGAAGTTAAGAATAACAATGTTGCTTCTAACAAAAAGGAATCTGGTGGTCAGAAGAGGGAGAATGACGGTGGGAAAAAGCAGAAAGATGTGAAGAAAACTCGCTACCTTAAACCTTCAGATTTTATACTCCCTTAACTGATACTCCAGAAAATATATTTTTCACAACCAAGGATGTTGTCGAATACCCCAAACCAGCTGAGATGAAGCCTGGGAAAAATGTTATGCATAATGGGAGATTCTGTCGGTTCCACAATCAACCTGGCCACGACACTAATGAATGTCGCCATTTAAAGAATTTGATTGAAGAGCTGTTGAGACAGAATAAACTACAACAATATGTGAAGAGAAACAGAAGTGACCCGACCTCATCTGCTCAGGGGCAGCAAGTTCCTGCTCATCAATCCGACTCAGGTGAGAGGACTGCAACGCAGGAATCTGAGAGGCCTATCATTAATGTTATCACATGCGGTCCTCACCTAGCGGGCAGAAGTTGGGGTGAGATGGAGAGATATGTTCACGCTTTGAGATATGCCCCAGCAGAAGAAAATGTTTTTGTTTTGGAAGATGTTGCACCTTTAAAACAGCAAAGAACTTTTAACGATGACATCATATTTCGGGCTAGAGATTCTGTTGGTGTTGAGGCTCCTACCATGGATCCCTTGGTGATATCTGCAGGCATCGGACCAGCCGTTGTAAGAAGGGTGCTTGTTGACTCCGGCTCCTCTTGCAATGTACTCTTCAGAAAGACATTTGATCAGATGAAAATTCCTATGGCTGATGTTCAAGCTTCCTCATAGAAAATTGTTGGGTTCACTGGAGAACCAAAACTTCCTATTGGGACTATTGACTTATTTGTAGAGCTCGGGAAAGGGGAAAAGAAGGTGGTCCGAAAACAAACTCTTGTGATTATTGATGAATTCTCTGCTTATAATGCCTTCTTCGGTCGACCAACTCTTGCAGCATTCAAGGCCATTCTCGCCCCATGGTGCCTGACTATGAAGTTCCCCACTGATAATGGCGTCGGTGTTGTGAAGGGGGATCAAAATGCCGGGCGAGAATGCTATCTCATAGAGTTACGGGAAAGAAAGAAAAGAGAAATGGGTAAGGGTGCGGCAGCTCCGCTCCGCATCAAGGAGCCCACCTTGTAGCAATTACAGGGTGGACCCTGCACTGGTGAGCATAGTGATGCACGAAAAGAGATTGACCTCAGAAAAACCAGTGCAGGGGAGAGTAGAGTGGTGCCGGTGGAAGTGACGGTGCCAATACATGTTGACCTGAATGATCCAAACAAGGTGCTGAATGTGGGTTCACAACTCGGTGTGACGGTTCAGAATATGCTGATATCATTCTTGAAAGCAAACCTGGATGTATTCGCTTGGAGTAATGCCGACATGTGTGGAATATCTCTAGAAATCGCAGTACATGCTTTGAATATTGATCCAAAATTTACACCCGTAAAGCAGAAAAGAAGAACCCAGTGTCTCGAAAGGTCGACAGCATTAAAAGAAGTAGATCGGCTCATGGAAAATGGCTTCATCAGAGAATCCACTTATCCAAATTGGGTTTCTAATCCGGTGTTGGTTAAAAAATCAAATGGGAAGTGGAGAGTATGCATCGACTTTTCAGACTTGAACAAAGCATGCCCGAAAGACTGTTTCCCGTTACCCAGGATTGATCAGTTGGTGGATGGAACAGCCGAGCATGAATTATTGTCTTTCATGGATGCTTACTCAGGATATAATCAAATCATGATGCATGAGCCAGATCAGGAGGAGACGAGCTTCATCACTGATGTTGGTCTTTACTGCTATAAAGTCATGCCCTTCGGACTAAAGAACGCGGGGGCAACTTATCAAAGACTTGTTAATGCCATGTTCAAACCCCAGATTGGAAAGACTATGGAAGTATATGTTGATGATATGTTGGTAAAATCGAAGAAGGCAGTAGACCACATGGATCATTTGGCAGAAATGTTCGCGGTCCTCCGAAAGTATGGAATGAAGCTAAATCCTCTGAAATGTTCATTCGGGGTAGAGTCCGGAAAATTCTTGGGTTTCATTGTGAGTGCTAGGGGCATCGAAGCTAATCCTGCTCAGATTACTGCTTTAAGAGAAGTCAAAGCCCCAAGAACAAAGAAGGAATTGCAAAGCCTCAATGGGAAAGTCGCTGCTTTGAATAGATTTATTTCCAGGTTCACTGATAAATGCATTCCCTTCTTTGACGCTTTAAAGAAAGGAAAGAAAAACTTTGAATGGACTCCTGAATGTCAGAAAGCTTTTGATGAACTGATTCGTCACATGGAAACACCTCCAGTATTTTCTCAGCCCAGCAATGGTGAAGATCTTTTCATATACTTAGCGGTTTCATCTCATGCTCTCAGTGCAGCATTGGTACGGGAAGACGCAAAAGTTCAGCGCCCGGTTTATTACATCAGCAAAAGATTCATTGGGGCAGAGATGAATTATTCAAAGCTGGAAAAGCTTGCCTATTGTTTGTTGATTGCGTCCAGAAAGTTGAGGCCATATTTCCAGGCTCATCCTATTAAAGTCCTCACTGATCAACCTCTAAAGCAAGTCCTATTTCACCCTGAAACTTCGGGTCGTCTTCTGAAGTGGAATATTGAACTCAGCCAATACGATATCACCTACCATCCCCGAAGAGCAATCAATGGACAATCTTTAGCAGATTTCATTGTAGAATACATAGATAAAGGTTGCAGTGCGGAAGAAGTGATTGATGGCATCCCGATCCGATGGAAATTATATGTTGATGGTGCAAGAAATGACTATTGTTCCTGAAGGGCGGTAATTGTGCTATGCATTGAGATTAGAATTTCCTTCGACAAATAATGAAGCAGAATATGAAGCTCTTATTGCTGGCTTGAAGATTGCTAAAGAACTGAACATCAAAGTATTGCAGATCTTCAGTGATTCCCAGCTTATTGTATGCCAAGTAAAGAAAGAGTTTCAAACTAAAGGAGGAAATCTGCCTACTTACTTGTCAAAGGCCTAGGAGCTTCTCGATGATTTTGATCATTATACAATAAGCCATATACCCCGGGTAGAGAACATAAAGGCAGATTCTCTCGCAAAATATTCAAGCTCTGGCGAAGCTCAATTATTGGGATTGGTCCCTGTGGAAGTCTTGTCAGCTCCAAGTATTGATGAGATGGATATTGACTGGATTATGGCTGTATCTCAAGAGCAGGAGTCGTGGATGACCCCGATCAAGGAATATCTACTCAACGGCTCCCTGCTAGAAAACTCAAAAGAGCGCCAGAAACTGTTAAGAAAAGCCCCGAGATATGTAATTCAAGATGGCCATTTGTACAGACGAGGATTCTCGATGCCATTACTCCGATGTGTAACCAAGGAAGAGGCTAAGACAATTTTAGCTGAGGTGCACGGAGGAGAGTGTGGGGATCATTCAGGTGGCCAAACTCTTGCAACGAAAATTCTCCGCTATGGGTATTTTTGGCCAGATATTAATCGAGATGCTGCTAGCTACTCTCGAAAGTGTGACAGATGCCAGAGATTTGCGAAAATCCCAAGAGCACCTTCCACCGAGCTAACACAGATGGTCAGTCCATGGCCATTCGCCATTTGGAGGATAGATCTCATTGGGCCTTTGCCAATTGCCAAGTCCGGAATCAAATATGCTATTGTTGCTGTTGATTATTTCACTAAATGGGCTGAAGCTGAACCGTTGGCTACTATTACCTCTAAAAAGATGATAAACTTTGTGACCAAAAATATCATTTGCAGGTATGGTGTGCCTCAGAAGATAATCACAGACAATGGTACCCAATTCAAAAGCGAAGAATTCCAGGACTTTTGCAGGCGATTCAAGATCCAAAAAAGCTTCTCCGCAGTGGCTCATCCGCAGGAAAACGGGCAAGTGGAAGCAGTGAACAAAATTATCAAATCAACCATCAAAAAAAGCTGGAAAAAGCAAAAGGTGGTTGGGTCGATAAGCTGCCACTAGCACTTTGGGTATATAGAACTACCCACAAAACTGCAACTGGGCACACTCCATTCTCATTAGCGTATGGATCAGAAGCAATGATTCCAGTGGAAATAGAGGTCCCCTCACACAGGAGAATTCATTTCAACCAAGCTAAAAATGAAAAGCTGCAACTTGAAGCACTTGACTTGCTTGATGAAAGAAGGAAAGAGGCTGAGCTCATAGTTGCAGCTCATCAGCAAAAGATAGCTAGGCACTTCAATTCTAAAGTTCGCCAACGCAGCTTTGAAATTGGGGATCTAGTCTTGAAAAGGGTCATGACAGCAATAGGAGTGTTTGGGCCAAACTGGGAAAGGGCCATATGTCATAGGCAAAAAACTTCTTGATGGCACTTTCAAGCTCACAACTGTCGAAGGAGATCCAATTCCGAGAGCCAGGAACAGCAATCACTTGCGTCCATATTTTACTTAGAAGCTATGCTTAAATTGGTAAAATAATTGTGGATGTATCATTCTTGTATTGTAAGCCATTGAAAAATCAGTGTGAATCAATAATAAGAACTATAAAGTGGATGTAGGCCCAATTCTTGGCCAAACCACTATAAATCTTGTGTTCACTACTACTATAAAATGCTTGTCTCATTTCGATGTACAAATATCTTAAATATGTTGCTAAAATGTCAATTTAATATTGCAGGCTATCAAAGCAAAGCTTACCTATTCAACACATCACAAAGCCAAGTGATTCCTACAAATCACTCAACAAGCAAATGTCAAGCCACAAAAATTCCAGATTCAATCCCTACATAAGAAGTGCTTCTCACAAATAGTTGGTGATTTCACCAATGGGGAATCTTCCTAACATGGAGGTTCCAGGCCCTTGCTAATTAATTGCGATCGTTTGTGCAAACAGACATTCGGTTAAGTAGCTTGCGCCTGCCCCGTGGATTCACTTAACAATGAAGTACACTTCTTTGGAAAAATCAAACAACCTGCAAAAGAAAGCGACATATACTTAAAGGTGATAATGAAGAATCGCTGAGGGACAGATGGTGAAAAGACATGGGAAAGCACACAAAAACAGCCAAAATGAAATGTTTTTCTCAACCAAAAAGGTTGGTGGAACCACCGGAGGGGCACCTTCCCAAAATGAAGGCACCAGGCCCTTGCTAACAAATTGTGATCGTCCGTACAAACGAACATCCAATTAGTTAGCTTGCGTCTGCCCCGTGGATCCATTTAACTGTGAGAAGTAACTTTCAGGCAAACAAAAAAGCCCTCTTCGGAGGCCCACTTCTACTCTCAAGGGAAGATCAATTTCTCCATAATGAGAACATTCTTCCCCAAAAAAGTTGAAGTGCCAAAGAAAGCCCTCCAACGAGGCACGCCGAAAAATGAAATGTTTTTCTCAACCAAAAAGGTTGGTGGAACCACCGGAGGGGCACCTTCCCAAAATGAAGGCACCAGGCCCTTGCTAACATATTGTGATCGTCCGTACAAATAAACATCCAATTAGGTAGCTTGCGTCTGCCCCGTGGATCCATTTAACTGTGAGAAGTAACTTTCAGGCAAACAAAAAAGCCCTCTTCGGAGGCACACTTCGACTCTCAAGGGAAGATCAATTTCTCCATAATGAGAACATTCTTCCCCAAAAAAGTTGAAGTGCCAAAGAAAGCCCTCCAACGAGGCACGCCGAAAAATGAAATGTTTTTCTCAACCAAAAAGGTTGGTAACCACCGGAGGGGCACATTCCCAAAATGAAGGCACCAGGCCCTTGCTAACAAATTATGATCGTCCATACAACCGAACATCCAATTAGGTAGCTTGCGTCCGCCCCGTGGATCTATTTAACTGTGAGAAGTAACTTTCAAGTTAAACAAAAAAGCCCTCTTCAGAGGCACACTTCAACTCTCAAGGGAAGATCAATTTCTCCATAATGAGAACATTCTTCCCCAAAAAGTTGAAATGCCAAACAAAGCCCTCTAACGAGGCACACTCTACTAGAGCAGAATAATATTTCCTCAAAATGGAAGGATTATTCTCCAGAGTAAGAGTACAAGTCTTTTCAAAATGGTGAAGATTGCAATAAGCCGTGGTATGGGGGCAATATAGCTACATTAATAAAAGCAACGCTAAAGCAGCATACCACGAGCTCACTGCAGTATCATACAAAGAAAATAAAGAAACTTGTGTGAAAATAAGGAATAAATGCATTCACAAATACAGACAAAAGATTGTACAAGTAAAAAGAGTCATTCTATTCCATACTATAAAAGGTTTGTATACATGTGCAGATTTCAAAAAGCGGGGGCCGGTACCCGCACAATCTCCGGTTGATAGATGTCTTTAGATATAAGCAAAAAGCAAAAAAAAAGAACAAGAAGGATAAAACCAGACTCATTACTTCTTCTTCCCGCCGCTTATGGAGCCCTCGCCTGGCCTAATGGTTAACTTCCTGAGTCGGCCTGAACGAGTCTGGGAAGAAGGAGAAAGAGGTGCAATTGGGTCCCTTTCCGCTTTCTCATCGCTAGCAGAAGTGCCCTCCTTCTTTTTCTTCGAAATTCCACGCTTTCCCCTCTTCTTTGAAGAAGATTCGCTGCCTGGAGTGATAAGATCAATCAGCTTTGTATCATCGGCAGTAAATTTCTCCGGGGTCCTCTCACCCTCCTCAAGTTATTTAGCTTTCTACTCTTGTGAAGCGGCCGGGTCATCTAAGCCTTGAAGAGCTCCTATTTGTTCTTCTTGCGACCGTGGTGGAGAAGCAGAAGAAGGAGTAACTTAAAGAGGTGGAGGGGCAACAGCTGGAGGAGGCGAAGCCTGTACAACACTTGTTGTTTTCACTACAGAAGAAGAAAAGTTAAACATAAGTATTCCTCACAAAGAGAGGAGATAGTGGCACGTCGAGGCTTAAGTAATAAGCAATAAGTTCATCGAGCTCATGTGAAGCAAACGAGTAGTCCACTTGAGCTAGATCAGTGTTGAAGTTACCTGGAGAGATTGGCTTTATCACGTCAATTTCAAAATCTTGGGCTTCTGTGTCTTCTTGGGCCTTGTCTTCGGCATGAGCAGTTGTAGTTTCGGTTTTGGCTTTGGCAGGAGACGGAGAGTGAGAACTGGAGCCAATAATATCGATGTCGACCGAAGCCGAAGGACGAATTAGGTCGGCCAAAGGTACCTTCCCTAGATGCTCTCCTTCCGCCGCTTCGGCTCGTTCCTTGGCAAGTTGTTTTTTACCTCTGGCAAGGGTGGCACGACCCTCATCATCCAAATAATAAGCCTCAAGATCCTCCTCAACGTAGTCAGCGTCTCTAAGCGTTTCAATTGCTGTCTCCCACACTTCAGCCAGGGTAACGTAAACAACGGTTTTTGCCTTATAAAATGACTCACAAGATAGGATAATAGTAGATCAAACGAAGCTTTAATCCCTTCTGGATAATTAACGGGAGGGAATCGGTGATAGTCTCATTCCCCGACTGATGAGCTAACATGATCACATATCAGTTTGGCGTGATAAGTTCGAATTTCACTCGGTAATTTATCCTTTTCATCACCCAAGAAATCGAAGCAAAAGTGAGGAAACCACATGTAAACTTCTTGTAGGTCTCTAAGAAAGCAGTGTCTTGCTAACAATGATGTCTTAAGGATTATGAATTTTCTTTAAAATCCTTCTTTAATTTGATAAATTTACTCAAATGTTCCATGGGAATAGGACTGTTTATGGTTTCTTTAATCTGTACGATATGAAAAAAATTAGACTAATGATAGAAAAACTAAAACGCTAAAGTTCATAAGCTATTCAAGTTAAATATTATAATTATACAATCATTCGGGTTCATACAAGATTGATTTCTTATACAATTTAGAAATAAATCTCTTCCTATTATACTTGAGTTTTTTGTGGGGAAGAGAACGGGAAGATAGAGGGATAGAAGTAACTCTTGGGAGATTCCAACATAACCCGCAGTGAGGATCAGATCGGTGTACATTTAGGTATATGTAATGAAAGCGCCTAAGTAAACCCCCTCAGTTGTCACCCTGCTTGGAAAAATCAACGAATATGCCCCAAGAATAAACTTTGTAGAGAAATTCTTCTAGAGCACTTTTATCATCAATCAACATCCAAAAGAGGGTCATTAGCTCTGCATTCTCTATCAAGAGTCTCTCTCGATGAAGGCTTGCCTTCTTCATCCTTGACGCAACTTGACTCTCTTTGGAAAATCTTAATATTGATGCATTAATAGTAAGATTCTTGTGTTTCTCTGACAACTCGTTATAACCTTTCACTTTTCTATCCAACTCTCTATTTGATCAATCTATTTCCATTTGTTTCTTTTCCAACATAACCTCATAATGATATTTCGATTTTCTCCTTAACTAAAATAATCAACGTATTAACCCAAAGCTATTTGGTAATCTAATAGATTTAAATAAAGAGATCTGTACCTAAGAGAGTAGAAGTGAAGACGAAGGATTTTGCTCCTTCCTTTTGGGTTTGTGTCTATGAGGAGCGTTGTTCTTTTGAAGAGAACCATTACTTGGAGAATCGGAAATTTTAGTAACATTTGCTACCAATTCTGAGTTAGCACCTCCCGATCCATCCTTTCATCCAGAGAGACCCGTTCCATCACCACCACCATTGTCATAATTATCATCGTCATTATTGTCATCATCACCATCGTCGTCGTTGTCGTCGTCGTGATCATCATCATTGCCGCCATTATTATTATCATCAGCATCCTCTTCTCTATCAGATTTGGCCTCTTCATCAATTAGAGGGTCATCAAAAGTCATCCATTTTTCGGCATCGACCTCTACCTCGGTAGGAAATTCATTTTGAAGATTCCCTTTGTCCATTCTTGGCCTAAGACTAAACTTTCTTTTGAACTCTTCATTTCAATCAGGGAGGGATGGAAAGTCTAAGTCTTGGCATTTTTGAATATTATCATCATATGCCATGAACAAAGCATCTTCATAAAACTTTTTAGTAATTTGGAGAGAGCATTATAGATGAAAAAAGCAACTTTCTTCTTGGCGTCACTAATAATACTGTTCGAGTAGGCCAAGATAGTAGTTTTGCTTTGTAGCATATCCTCTAAGGATTTTTTCTTACCAGCCAACTCGACCCTTTCTTTTATAGTAATCTCCAAATCTATTTTCATCTCGGCTTTCTCTTTATTGGCCTTCTCAAGATCTACTTTCAAGGTTTTTACCTCCTTCTCTAGCAATTGTTTTGCATTTTTCTCCTCATTAAGCGAGGAGACGAGCTTTTCTTGTTTAATGATAAATTCATCTCTTGCCGATGCGATATCGATTATGATGTGATTAGGTGAAGAAATCTGAATTTTAAATTTGGTCACTTTGTTGGAACGCCCTTGGGAAGCTTCTCGTAGATGAAACATATGTTTTCCCACCTAGAATATATAGCAGGTCTAAGTCAAGATGGGGTCTATAAAGTTAAAAATTAACTAAGTAAATAGAAAGACATACCGGTATAAGATGTTTAAGAATGATGAAATGGTGATCATTAGAATAGGTATGAGGCTTCGATGATCCGAGAGAAGTAACAGAAGGAGATTGGACGACCAATTGGAAAAGTTCATTAAAATTCATCATAGGAGGCAGAGCCTGGACCTTTAAAGGAAGAGGACCATCCAGAGAAAGGAATAGCCCAAGATCAGCGCACATACTGTCGATGGCTATTGGAGAGGTAGGAAAAGCAATATTTAGAAGGAGCTTGGGAATGTGAGCCTCCTTTGAATGCTCCGAGGCTTACCCAAATTCGTTACTTCAGGTCTCAAATTAATGCTTTCATGTCCCTCCTCATCCATGATAACAGGGGTGAAATCCCCCATAAGCTTAGGTCTTTTGCTTAGGGAAGGAGGTGGAATATCAATAATGACATCCTCACCCACATTTTTCTCTAATATTTCAATTTCTCTGCAGTAGAATTCTTGATAGAAGTAGGCATACTCAACCAAGAAGGTGCAAAAACTTCATCCTTATTCTTCCTCTTTTTAGGGAAATTATCTTTAACCTTTGCCTCTTTAGAGGCAACGACAAGGGCAGACGAGCCTAAACCGAAAATAGAAGTTAATAAGGAATTCCTTATTAGCTATATTGAAACTCAACAGCAGGTTCAAGCTGAACCGAAGAGTTAGTTGAAAATGATTGTAACACCCTAGATTTTTAGTAACAGTATTTAGGATATTTAATTAGCTAAATAAAAAAATAATGTGCTGATTAGGGGATTTAGATATGATTTAACCAAGGGTAGCCGTGCCATTTAGCAATGAATTAAAAGAAGTGTTTAAATTGAAATAGAGGAGGGGTAAAATAGTAAAGATGCCATTCTTATATCCTAAACCCTTGGTCATGTACCCATGCACGTCCATTTCATTTATAAAAAAATTTAAAATAAGGAGCCTGCCACCATTAACAAGGAAAAGAGGAAGAAGCTAATTCAAATCAAATCTATTCACATCTCAATCTCTTTAATCTCTAAAGCTAAGGTGAATAATGTTTACATCTCATTTGTGATTGTGTTTTCGGTTTTTAGATGAATGCCGAGTATTTTGCATTGATTTACCATGTTTTTGAATGATGGAATGATTATATCTACATGTTGATGATTTATGTAAGTTTATATTGATTTTATTATATGTTTTAAGGTGAAAACCCTATAAAATGACATCTAAATGCTTTGCAAATTTTTATGAACATCATAAATATTATTTTGGAGATGGCTTTCAATTTTCGAAATTTTCTGAAATTATGGGGAATTTATATGAATTTTCTAGTAAAGAAAATGTAAATTTGGGTTAATAATTATTTTCGATTAAATAATAAAAGATTTGGGTCTTAAATTTTATATGTTGGAAAAGATATTAAAAGAGATTTTCTGAAATTTTTGTAGATTTTTCCTAAGTGTTTTAATGGTTATATAAAAATATTTAAGGTATGTGACTTAAATGTTTTATATAATTAAGAGAGGAGAAGGGGCTTTTTGCAAAATAATTTAAATTTGGTAATTTTGAAAGTCGGCAGCACCTTTAAAAAATTGTAGTGCTTTTTATTGGTAAAGGAAGAGGCAACAAATTACAATTAGACACGTAAGGTAGATTAGGTGGAAAGAACCATTTGCTACATGATTTTCACTGTTTCGACCCCGTCGACACAAGGTTCCACCTCCTCATCTTCGCTTTCGACACAGCCGAAACCAATGCACATGGTATTAGGAAACTGGTACGTAGTGAATTTGATGAAGGCGAAAGGTTGGGAGTCGAAACCAGGGGTTCCGAAGGGGTTGAGGCATTACTTTGTTTTTAATTAAAAATACGCCTGCTTGCTTTCGACTAAGATGCTTTTGACTTGGTCAGCTTTCGACTGGGTCAAATGGTTTCAAAAGGAATGGTTTCGATTGGGTTGCAATTTTGTTTTAAATGATTACTTCCAACTAAGTCGAAGCCTTTACTGCCGCTTTCTACCTTTCGACCCAGTTGGTTTCGAAAGGGTTGTTTACCTTGTTTTCAAAAATTCTGACCACTTCTCCTATGCTTTCGGAGGGATGGTTTCGACACCATCACTTCTTTACTTAGGAAATGGTTTCGAAATAGATGCTTTCGACTTAAATGTTTTAAAGACCCTTTTTTCTATAATAGATGTGAAACCCAAATGGTTTCAAAAGAGGTAGTTTTAATTGGTTTCGAAACATATGCTTTCTACTTTAATGAGTTTCTAATCCTTTTGCTCTACTTGAAGGCAGAATCCAAATGGTTTCGACCGAGACGTTTTTCAAAGGTTTCAAAGGGGTAAATTTTCAAATTGTTTCGAAAGGTTTCCACATATTTTAAATTAAACCCAAAGTGCTTTCGAAAGGATTGATTTTTGACTGTTTTGAAAGGTTTTAATGAATGGTTTAGAAAGGGGCGGTTCCCCAAGGTTTAGAAAGGGTTGAAAGGAAGGTTTTTTCTATGTTTTAAAAAGGCAATATTTAAAATGTTTCTAAAGGAGTATGTCTGATATTTTGTAGCTTTCGGAGAAAAGAAAGGAAAGGTTTTTTCAATGCTTTAGGCAATATTTAATGGTTTCGAAAGGGTCTTTCAATAGTTTCGAAGGGGTTACCTTCAATGGTTTCGAAAGGGTTATTTAAAGGTTTAAAAGAAAGGTTTCGAATGAATTAAAGAGGCACTGTAGCCTAAGTTTTTCTTTCAAGTTAAGAAGTGTTTTAACTTGTTTTGGAAGGATAGCTGATCCATATTAAAATTCATCAACGTTATTTTGATAACATGGCAAAATAGCTTAGAGTAAGGCTAAGAATATATTTTCCTTGTATAAGTATGATTTAAAAGGTTAAATCATTTTGTAAAGGTTTTCAAGGAAAAAAATATAGAGTTGTTAACCCTAAGAAAATAATTTGGACAGTTAGTCCAGTTTGTGAGCAGCCAGCCCAGTTTTATGGATAGATAATCCATTTGTAGCATAACAGACCTTGCTATTATGTTGTGGACAAATAGTCTACTTATTACCTATTTTTGGATAGACAGTCCATTTATTAGCATAAAGGATATTGTTATTTTGATATAATCAGTATGATTAACCAGTTTGGTTGCAGGATAGTATTTGCAAAATATATGTTTTAAAGAGGATCTTAGTGAGGGAAGCCCGTTTTCCGCTAAGCGGCGTGGTTTCACTTAATATCAGTATACCGAAATGTGATAGAATTATTCACACCGGGCTTTATGAATGATTCGAAGTTTTTGTTTCCCTTTAAACTCTCAGGTGCTCAAAATTGATTTGAGTACGTTGAGGGCTAAGGTTTTCAGGTTTTAGTCTTTTGGCGAATAAAGCTTTCGAAGACGAGTAGGTGGTTGACGGATACCTAATTAGGATTTGCAGTCTTATTTGGTTTTGATTCTGCTGTTTATATTAAGTCAAATATGACTATATTGCTTTGATCAACCAAAGGGGCATCGACATATGTCGCTTTTGGCGTATTTTTGTAATGATTATAATTAATCTTTACCTGGTAAATGATATTGGAATATGTAACTTGGATATGAATTTGTTTTGAAATGTAATCATCAAAATGTTGTTTTTGGAAATCTGAGATTTTGTTCATATTCAAGTGCTTTTGATATTATGGATACCATTATCATTACCGTATTTTGTCACCAGAAGTTAATACTATGGATGACTGCAGCATCTGTAGCGCTTAGCTTTTGGCCTCCAGATACGGGATGTTACAACTTGGTATCAGAGCTTGGTTTATGAAAAACTTTAAACTAAAAAATGTTTTTAAAACATAATCCTAAGGAATTAGAGTAAAATTGGGGTATAGGGTAACACTATAGTAACGTACTTGTATTTGCTATATATAAGTATACTATTTATCTCTAGTCTCCTATCTTTGTTAGGTTATTTTTCTGTATCTCATAAGTTTTTAATACAGATATGGAAGGTAGAAGAGGAAAAGTTAACCCAAGAAGAGAGGGCACCGAAGGGAATGCCAGACCTAGTACAAGGAGAACCAAAGGTCAGGCACAAGCAGAGAATGTAGGTGCTGAATTCCCACCAGTGGATGCGGGAGCTATGTATTATTTTTTTGTGAATATGATGCAAGCTGGAGTTGCAGTTGGAATGGTAGGAGGAGATGCTGCAGGGGCAGTAGTTCGGTAAGTTCCGGTTGTTAACCATTATGCTAAGCTGAGCGGAGATTACGCTAAGCTTGGAGGGAAGCCTTTTCTGGGGATAGAGGATGATATAGAAGTGGAAAATTGGTTATTGCACTGTGAGAGAATCTTTGCAGACTTGGGACTCGGTGATGAGCAGAAGAGGAGATTGGCATCCAGACAGCTTCAGGGAGCCGCTTTGTTTTGGTGGAACAGTGTGACGGATGGTGTGGATGAGGAAGTTTGTCATGGGTAGATTATAAGGGAAGATTCCAAGAGAGGTTTATGTTTGCAATGACACAGTCTGCTCTGATCAGGAAATTTGTTGAGTTAGAGCAAGAGGAGATGTCAATTCTGGAGTATGCTAGAAAATTTGAGGAGTTGGCCAGATATGGTTATGCTTCAGTGGATATAGTGATGAAAAGGAATGAGAAGTTTATCAAGGGGTTGAAGCCTGAGTTAGCTAGGGCCACATTACCTCATATTAGATATCCTTCTTACTTTGTTATGGAAATGGCCTTGAGGCATAAGGAGATTCTTAATTCTCTAAAGAAGAGTAAGGCTAAAGAAGTCCAGGTTGGGCAGAGTCAGAAGAAGAAGTTCTTTCCTAAGAAAGGTGCTCAAAAAGGTGGAGCAGCTAAGAAGGGGAAGTCTGAATTTGTTTGCTTCAAGTGCGACAAGAAGGGGCACTTTGCTAATGAGTGTCGTGCTGGGAAGGCTAAGGAGGTGGCTGGAAAGAAGAATGTCTGGTGCTTCAACTATGACCAGATTGGCCATTATAAGAGGCAGTGCAAGAAGCCCTCTAAGGATGGAAAGGGTAAGGTGTATGCATTAGAACCTGCCGCTTCTAAGCCAACAGCTTAGGAGAAGGGAAAGGCATTTTTATGAGGTACGCTTCAGATTCATGGTATATCTATTAGCGTTCTATTTGATACTGGTGCATCGCATTCTTTTATATCTAGATGTTTGATAAGTAAGCTTAACCTAGAACCTGCATATTTAGTAACTTCCTTACGGGTTGTGACTCCAATAGGAGGGTATGCAACTCTAGGGTTGAGATATAACCAGTTAGAATTTGATCTGTTAGGTCATACTTTTGTTTTCAGTTTGCATGTGTTTGATCTTGTGAGGTTCGGGATAATTCTTGGGATGGATTGGTTCAGTGAGTACGATGTTAGGATATTTTACCAGGATAGGAAAATATTGTTAAGACACCTAGATTGTAGCGATAGGATTGTTTATACCATAGAAGGTTCTAGCGGTGAGGTGAATGCCTTGTTGGGTGCTATGGAATCAAAAGATGAGTTGAGTCGAGTTTTCGTAGTTAGAGAATTCACAGATGTTTTTGAGCCTGTAGTTGGATTGCCGCTGAAAAGAGCCGTTGAGTTTCAGACAGATTTTGTCCCAGGAGCAGAACCAGTGAGTAGACTGCCAAGCAGGATGACCCCTATAGAGATGAGAGAGTTGAAGGTGCAGTTGGTGGATTTGGAAGGCAAGAATTTTATCAGGCCAAGTAGTTTGTCTTGGGGAGCAGCCGCAGTGTTTGCTACGAAGCCGGATGGATCGTTAGGGCTATGTATCGATTATCGTAAGTTGAATGAGAAGACAATAAAGAATTGATATCCATTGCCAAGGATTGATGATTTATTCAACCAGTTGAGTGGAGCCAAGGTATTTTCGCAGTTGGATTTAGCGACGGGCTTCCATCAGCTCAGGGTAGCAGAGGATAATATACCTTTGACGGGATTTAGGACCAGATATGGGTCATACGAATGGTTAGTTATGCCTTTCGGTCTAACTAATGGGCCAGATTTCTTTGTGGATTTGATGAACCGGGTTTTCCGAGAGCAATTGGATAGGTTCGTATTAGTTTTCATTGACGATATCTTGATATACTCTAAAGATGAAAGATGGCATGAAGTTCATCTTAGGGTGGTGCTTGAGACGCTGAGGCAGCATCAGCTGAAGGCAAAATTTTCGAAGTGTCATTTCTGAAGAAGGAAGTAAAGTTTCTTGGTCATGTGGTCTCAGAGGAAGGGTTGTCTGTAGATCCAACTTAGATTGAAGTAGTGAATAGTTGGAAGAAACCCGAGACAGTGATGTAGATAAAGAGTTTCCTTGGGTTGGCTGGTAATTATCGGAGGTTCATTAAGGATTTTTCTAGGATAGCGGCACCGATGACCAAGCTAACAAGAAAGGATGTGAAGTTTGTGTGGACCGATAAGTGTGAGGAAGCATTCCAGAGTTTGAAACACTTATTAACCCATGCACCTATTTTGGTTGTTCCGAAAGAAAATCAGGATTTCGTGGTTTATACCGATGCATGTGGAACATGATTAGGAGTTGTGCTAATGCAGAGAGGTAAAGTGATTTCCTATGCTTCTAGACAGCTTAGACCGCTAGAGGTCAGATATCCGATGCACGATTTGGAATTGGCTGCAGTGATTTTGGCATTGAAGGTGTGAAGACATTACCTTTCGGGAGAGAGGTTTGTGTTATAAATAGATCATAAGTTACTGAAGTATTTGTTCTCTCAGAAGGAGCTGAACATGAGACAACAGAGATGGTTAGAGTTTATAACCGCTTATGATTTTGCGATTGAGTACATACCGAGGAAAGGCAATAAGGTTGCGATGCACTTAGCAGGAAACATCAGAATGCAGTATTGGCGATGATTGTTGAGTGGAACGATTTGGAAGTATTAGCAGATTTGGGAGTGAAGTGGAGATCTGAGGCTGGGTCCAGCGGAGAAACCGATGTGTTATCTTGTTTGGAAGTTCGACTAGTGATGATCAAAAGGATTGCTTCTAAACAGGAAAAGGATCCGGTATTATCTGAATGGATCAGGAAGTAGGGGATGGAACCGAGAGCGATGACTTAAAAGATTTCAGTCTTGACCAGAATGAGAGGTTGAGAAAGAAAGGAAGATTATGTATTCCGAGTGTGGGAAACATAAGGAAGGAAGTCTTAGAAGAATGCCATAGTTCGAAGTTCACTATTCATCCAGGAGGTACCAAAATGTATCAAGATATGAAGAGGATTTTCTTTGGGGAAGGTATGAAGCGGGATATTGGTTTTGTGTGTAAAGCAGTGCTTGATTTTCCAACAAGAAAAGGCCGAACACCAGAAGCCAAGTGGGTTGCTTCAACCATTGGATATTCTAGTATGGAAATGGGATTCTATTTCTATGGATTTTATTGACGGGTTGCCAAGGTCGAATAGGGGAAACGATAATATGTGGGTAATAATGGACAGACTGACCAAGAGTGCCGATTTCATTCTAGTTAGGTCAAGCAGAACGGCACATGTTTTAGCGAACTTGTTTATGAAAAAGATAGTTAGATTTCACATAATTCCTAGTAGTAGAGTTAGTGATAGAGATCCTTTGTTCACAAGCGAGTTCCGGAAGAGTTTGCAGGAAGTTTTGGAAACCAAGCTCAAGATGAGTATTGTTTACCATCCGCAGATAGATGGGCAAATGGAAAGAGTTAACAAAATCTTGGAAGATTTGTTAAGAGCTTATGTATTAGATTTCGGGCGATCATGGGAAGACCATCTGCACTTATTCGAGTTTTCGTATAACAATAGTTATCAGACTATTATTGGTATGGTACCATTTGAGGGTTTGTATGGAAGGCCATGCAAATCTCCCGTGCGTTGGCTAGAGACTAGGGATAGGTTGATTCTTGGTCCAGATTTAGTCAGAGAAGTTGCCTAAAAGATTGAGGTTATTCGGGCTAGAATGAAGGAGGCTCGGTCTAGGCAGAAGAGTTATGCAGAGAAGAGACGGAAAGATCTAGAGTTCTCAGTTGGAGACCAGGTTTTCGTTGAAGTATCACCGATGAAGGAGTGATTAGGTTTGGAAAATCTAGGAAGTTAGCATCGAGATTCGTTGGACCTTTTTCCTATTGTTGAGAGGATCGGGAAACTCGCATATAGAGTTGAGTTACCATGCAATTTAGCAGGAGTCCACGATGTTTTCATGTTTCTCATCTCAGAAAGTGTGTTAGAGACCCAGAGACTACTGTTGCACCGACTGTTCTAGATTATTTAGTGGTAGAACCGGATTTGACCATAGTAAGGGAGCCTATTCGTATTGTTGCGAGAGATGAGAAGATGCTTAGAACCAAGATGGTCAGATTGGTCAAATTCCAATGGAGCGACGATGATAGGGACTGTACTTGGGAGATTGAGAGTAGGATTAGAGATATTTATCCTGACTTGTTTGATGGTATGTTTTACCTTCTTGTTTGATTTAATGTGTACCTTATAATAATTTCGAGGAAAATTCTTTAAGGAGGGAAGTCTGTAAAACCTAAGATTGTTGGCAACATTATTTAGGATATTCAATTAGCTAAATTAAATAAAATAGTGTGTTCATTAGGGGATTGAGATTTGATTTAATCAAGGGTAGTCGTGCCATTTAGCAATGAATTAAAAAAAGAGTTTAAATTGAAATAGAGGAGGGGTAAAATAGAAAAGAGGCCATTCTTATATCCTAAACCCTTTGGCCATGTACCCCTACACATCCACTCCATTTCATCAATTTTTTTAAAAAAAGGGGCCAGCCACCATTAACAAGGAAAAGAGGAAGAAAAGCTAGGAAGAAGCTAATTCAAATCAAATCTACTCATATCTCAATCTCTTTAATCTCTAAAGCTAAGGTGAATAATGTTTTCATCTCATTTTTGACCGTGTTTTCGGTTTTTAGATGAATTCCGAGTATTCTGCATTGATTTGCCATGTTTTTAAACGATGGGATGATTATATCTACATATTGATGATTTATGTATGTTCATATTGATTTTATGATATGTTTTAAGGTGAAAACGCCATAAAATGACATCCATATGCATTACGAATTTTTTTGAAGATCATAAATATTATTTTGGAGATAGATTTCAATTTTCGAAATTTTTTGAAGTTAAGGGGAATTTATATGAATTTTCTAGTAAATAAAATGTTAATTTGGGTTAATAATTATTTTCGGTTAAATAATAGAAGATTTGGGTCTGAAATTTTTATATGTTGGAAAACATATTAAAAGAGATTTTCTGGAATTTTTGTAGATTTTTACTAAGTGTTTTAAGGGTTATATAAAATTATTTAAGGTATGGGACTTAAATGTTTTATATAATTAATAGAGGAGAAGGGGCTTTTTGCAAAATAATTTAAATTTGTTACTGAAAGTCGGCTTCACTTTTGGTAAGTTGCAGTACTTTTTATTGGTAATGAAAGAGGAAACCAATCACAATTAGACACGTAAGGCAAGTTAGGTGGAAAGAACCATTTGCTACATGTTTTTCACTGTTTCGACACCGTCGGCACCAGGTTCCGCCTCCTCATTTTCGCTTCGACACAGTCGAAACCAATGCACATGGTATCAGGAAACTGGTACGTAGTGAATTGGATGAAGGCGGAAGGTAGCGAGTCGAAACTAGGGATTCCGAAGGGGTTGTGGCACTTGTTTTTAATTAAAAATGCACCTGCTTGCTTTCGACTATGATGATTTCGACTTGGTCAGCTTTCGACTGGGTCAAATGGTTTTAAATGGAATGGTTTCAATTGGGTTGCTCTTTTTTTTAAATGATTGCTTCTGACTAAGTCGAAGCCTTTTATTTGCCGCTTTCTACCTTTCGACCCAGTTGGTTTCAAAAGGGTTGTTTACCTTGTTTTCAAAAATTCTGGCCACTTCTCCAATGATTTCGAAGGGATGGTTTCGACACCATCACTTCTTTACCTAGGAAATGGTTTCGAAACAGATGCTTTCGACTTAAAAGTATTAAAGACCCTTTTTCTGTAGTAGAAGTAAAACCCAAATGGTTTCGAAAGAGATAGTTTTAAATGGTTTCGAAACAGATGCTTTCAACTTTAATGGGTTTACGATCCTTTTGCTCTACTTGAAGGCAGAATCCAAATTGTTTCGACCGAGATGTTTTTCAAACGTTTCGAAGGGGTAAATTTTTGAATGGTTTTGAAAAGTTTCCATATATTTTAAGTTAAACCCAAAGCGCTTTCGAAAGGATTGAGTTTTGACTGTTTCGAAAGGTTTTAATGAATGGTTTTGAAAGGGGTGGTTCCACAGGGTTTCGAAAGGGTTGAAAGGAAGGGTTTTTCTATGTTTTCGAAAGGCAATATTTAACAGGTTTTTAAAGGAAGATGTCAGATATTTTATAGCTTTCGAAGAAAATTTAAAAAGGTTTTCCAATGCTTTCGAAAGGCAATATTTATGGTTTCGAAAGGGTCTTTCAATGGTTTCGAAGGGGTTACCTTCAATGGTTTCGAAAGGGTTGTTTAAAGGTTTTAAACAAAGGTTTCGAATGTATTAAATAGGCAATGTAGCCTAAGTTTTTTTTTTCAAGTTAAAAAGGGTTTTAACTTGTTTTGGAAGGATAGCTAATCCTTATTAAAATTCATCAACATTATTTTGAGTAAAGCATATACATAACATGGTAAAATAACTTAGAGTAAAGTTAAGAATATATTTTCCTTGTATAAGTATGATTTAAAAGGTAACATAATTAGTCACACCAGGCTTTATGTTTTCAAGGAAAAAGATATAGGGTAGTTAACCCTAAGGAAATAATTCGGACAATTAGTCCATTTTGATTCGGATAGTTATTCCAGTATGCGGGTAGTCAGCCCAGTTGTATAGACAGATGGTCCATTTGTAGCATAACAGACCTTGCTATTATGTTATGGACAGATAGTTTACTTATTACCTATTTTTGGATAGATAGTCCATTTATTAGCATAAAGGATATTGCTATTTTGATATAATCGGAATAATTAACCAGTTTGGTTGCAGGAAAGAATTTGCAAAATATATGTTGTAAAGTGGATATTAGTGAGGGGAAACTTGTTCCGCTAAGCGGCGTGGTCTCACTTAATATCAATAAACCGAGATGTAACAGAATTTTCGCACCAGGCTTTATGTCTAACTCGAAGTTTTTGTTTCCCCTTAAACTCTCGGGTGCTCAAAATTGATTTGAGTAGGTCGAGGGCTACGTTTTTCAGGTTTTAGTTTTTTGGTGAATAAGCTTATGAAGACGAGTAGGTGGCTGACGGACAGCAAATAAGGATTTGTAGTCTCATTTTGTTTTTATTCCGCTGTGTATATTAAGTCAGATATGACTATATTGCTTTGATCAACCAAGGAAGCATTGTTATATGTTGCTCTAGGTGTATTTTTGTAATGATTATAATTAATCTTTACCTGAGAAACGATATGGGATTATGTAACTTGGATATGCATTTGTTTTGAAATATAATCAGCAAAATGTTGTTTTTAGAAATCTGAGATTTTGTTCATATTCAAGTGCTTCTAATATTATGGATACCATTATCATTAGCGCATTTTGTCACCGGATTAATACTATGGATGGTTGCAGCATCTGTAGCGCTTAGCTTTTGGCCTTCAGGTATGGGATGTTACAGTGATCCTGGCTTGCCCATAACTAATCAGCGTTTTCCTCGAGCATTATATTTGACCACTGGAGGCTCTTCCAAAATCTTGTGGTGATCCAAAATAATGGAATACTGAAGAAGCTTTGTTGGAGTTAACACTTTAAGTCTGTTCCCCATCTTATCCACTGCTCGAGTTAGGGACTGCATAGTTTCTTGGTCGGTGGAGCTTTTCTTTTTAGGAGCAGGATCTTAAAGGAAACATTCATTAGTAGAGAATACTAAATGAGTATCAATAACCAAAGATAGAGACTGGCAATAGAGAATGACCCTCTAATGTTAGAGTAGCATTTAACGAAGAAAAACTGTGTTTTCCATCCTCTTATCTTGTTAACACTTTCAGAGATTAGACTTTTCAAGAGAGGACGAATCCAATACAAGGGAAGATCTTGCTGCTTAATAATCTTAGCAGGAATAGCTATTGAATGTCTTTCAACATTTAGAGGTAGAAGTCCTATCTCCCAGACCATGACTTCTAAACAAGTCAGATACATATATGAATTTGGAGAGAATTGGATTGACGCAATATTCAAACGCTCAAAGTATTTCAAAAGGATATCAGGAAAGGGAAGGTAACCAACGCGCTGGATTTGTATGGGAGTGAAAGAAAAATACCCCTCTGGACGGTTATATATTTATTCTGTTGGACCAGCAGGAAATGTTGTGATGCCGGTAATTCCAAATTGTTCTAGAATAGAATCCATCTCAACTTGAGTCGTGATGTATGATGGATTTGAAAGATGATCTCCCTACTTACTAACAGAGGTTGAAACATTGGGGCCTACACTAGTTTTCTTTAGGGACTATGTGGTTGATTTTTGACCTTCATTTTGCCTGCCAGGTGGTATTATTCTGAATTTAAGAAACAATAATACCCATATTATATAAAATAATTACAACATGCTAAACTAAAAATTATTTTCTAGCTTATTTACCTATTGTTGGCATCAAAATGTTTTAAGTATAAAACATAATCCCACCTCGACTACAAGTTAATAACCCTTAAGTGGTATGTATCGAATCTGTTAAAAAGACTCGAACTTTAACTTTAATAAGGGAATTTCTTAGGAAAGTGTAAAAAATTGAATAAAAGTTAACATGGGACGGATAGGCCCATGACAGTTAAATAAATAACTACTAAATATCACTTAACTTATATCATAGAACGATAGTGAATACTGCAACTATAGCTAATGTCAGAGTAATCGGGTTATTGACATTAATGAATAACGGCGATATAAATTGATAATGTGCTAATCGGTTAAACAGTTTATAATAAAACAACAATGTGGCAAGTGACGATATTATTTAAATCTCAATTTGTAATATTAAGACTAGCTATGTAGAATGGTGACAAATAATTAGGCTACGGGTATTAAACCACGCCCATAGGTTAATATCGAAAATAAGCAACATCGTTTTTAATTAGCACTAAGCTTATTAGTGTTGCATTTAATTGGCATACTCGTTGTCAATGACTCATGTGTTCCTAATAATGGGTTGCCGCACCTCAACTTATTTATCGGTGATGTGAAAGAGTTTTTACACTATAGATGTTAGTTAGTTAATAAAGAACTTTATCAACGTCAAATATCATGATAATATCATAAATCGTTAGTGTTGACATAAAACCAAGCGGGATAAATCGATGTCAATCATTATAACATTGTCGAAAATTCTCAGCGTTGGTATAGCGTAAGTTGATATCAGGATTTGGATCTAATAAGTCATCTTCTTTATCAATAAACCAAGAACATACCCGATTTCATGCCAATGCCGATTATTATCAAAATCCATTCACACTTCATAGAGGTCTAATGCCGATACAATCTAACTCGATTACCAACCTAAGTAATAAGCATCAAAGCCCAACAATTAAACCCTAATGTCGATTTAAAATTGGTAATAAAAAAATCTAATCTAAACCCTAGTAATAATTTCGACACAAAATCACCCAGTATAACTCACTAATTAAATCGGAAAAAGATGAATATCAAACCTGGATGATTCGAATACTTGGGAATCAGAATTTTTTTGAATTCCTTTGAGGATTGTGATTTCTAGCTTGAGATCCCAATTGTAGGAAAAAGAAGAATGAAAGACGAGCTCGACTATTTATTGGAAGAAAAGATGATGAAAAGCCATCGTCGATCAAATTCAGATCGATGGTTAGATCTATTGGAAATACCAATAGGTGGTAAACTTAATGTCGACAGAATTAACTTGAAAAGTCAACGCTTCCACTACACTAGGTGAGGGAAAATCTTATCACCGTTATTTACCTCGAAGATGTGCGACATGCGACCAACGGTGATACTACAATAATATTCAATAGCGAAAGAATGGCTACGAATCAATGTTGTGTCTCATCAATAAAGAGTTATGTGCAATGCCTCGTGTTGTTACTAGAGTAGGGATATCGTTCATCATCAATAATGCATGTGACTAATGCCGCATTTCTTCAAAGAAGCGTAGATGTCGAATGCAACCAACATCATAAGCCATCGGCGCTATGCAAACATGACCTATGCCACATCTAATTAATGTCGTGTTTTATTGATGTCGCCTTTCACTTGTGAAAATAAAATGCATGTCTTAATTCATCAGCACTACACTCTTTCAACGTTGCTCATCACTGATACTACCTGCAGCCAAAGCCGTTAAGTAATGATGTTGTGTTCCTTTGATGTCACTCCAATTCCAACGACAGCTTTTTAGAATTGTCTTTCAAATAGTATTGCCCATCATTGATGTCGTCAATGGTCAGTGCCACTACATTATAGTCTCGACTTTCATATGGCACATTTCATCGGCATTTGGAGAACACCGCCAACCAATACATGTGATGTTGATGACGAACGTCGTCAATATCCACAGAAGCTATCAAAGCCTTGTCTTAAATATATTGCTTCATATTCACATCGATTCAAGCTGATGTCACCACCACCTAATAAAGAATGTTGACCATCATCACTGGTGCCATCAATGCCGAAAATCGTTGACACCGCATATCTCTGTTAATTGGGTAATGCTGAAGCCCTATTATACACCGAAGAATGTTGAAAGTGATCATTGGGCAAAGAATTAGCACCATGTGACACTGACAATGCCGAGAGTTATGCATGCTGAAGTTGAACTTCTGTGCCACAAATCTTCCCTTATAAATATGGACCAAGGGGTGCTATGGAAGGCGAATTATTCTTGCCACTCTTCTTACATTTTAAACTTTGTAAACCGAAATTGGTTTGAGGATTTATAGTCGGTTGTAGCATTTGAACTATTAGACTTTGTACCCTCGACATTACATTGAATAAAAACAAGATTTCTCGAATCATGACATACTTTCAAATTCCAAAGCATATATAATTTTTTAATCAAAGATTGCTTCGAATTCCAAAAGTACTCATATTCTTGATTTCTCTTTTAATTATACGGTTGATAATTATGGATTTATTTCAAGCATATTTGATTTCTCATGACCTTGCATATGATTTCTCTATAAACCTAGACTTGCTAGTCGATCCTCTTAAGCCTTAAGTCAACAAAGTGTCGCTATTTGCCAATACTGGTTCAAGTTAAATTTAGGCTCTCTAAATTCCATCATTAGCCAAGGTTCTCATCCATGCGCTTTTAGGGTTAATGAAGAAATTTGTTAACAACTACATTTTTTGAATGTTGTAAAAGTTGATTCAGAGCAAAGATGGCGTTTTAAAAGTAATGTGGATGACTGTGTCAATGATTACGACCTGGGCCAGTTTTGATATATTGAAGGTTTGATCGATTTTCGATATGATAACAAACTTTTTAGCATTCATTCTTTATATAGTAATGAGTATACACATAATACATCACAACCATGACGAGAAAACCATAAGGATCTCTCTACAAAAATTATTGAAAATGCCAAATAAAGGCATTTTCAAAGTGCCTTTATAGCAATTATCGCTATAAATCCATAACCAAATCAAGTCCTACTCAAATCATTGTCCAACGAAACCATATGTGCTTTGTTTCAATGTTGTGCAAAAAGTCATGGAAAGTCATAGAAGTCCAAACATATCATTTACATATGACATTTGCTTTTCAAAGTAAGAATCACAATCAAACATCACAATATAAAGTCAAGCAACATTCATATAGTTCAAACAACAATATAAACACTTCATATTCATTAAGTGGTGAGTTAGCTTACCAAAAACCAAGCATATATTAAGCAATAGCTTCCAATAAGCCTCCATCTTCCTACCTCAACCAAACAACCACCAAAACCCTCTAACCTTCATGTTTACTTACGGCCTTGCCTACCCTCCCTCCTATGCTTACAGCCCCTTGCTTGTTTGGGGGTGTTGTGCTAAAAATCTTCTATTTTGAGTTGCTAAATGATATTGCTATGTTATGTTAGACCATATACTAGAGTTTGGTGAAGTCTAAAGTTCTTTTTAATAAATCTGATCATAGGAAATTATAAAGAGAAGAGAGTGAAGAGAGCTTGTTTTAATTTTGCAAAAATGTTTAAGTGATCAAATGTGCTATGTATGCCTTTATATAAGCTTCAAGTGGTATTGATTAAGCTTCTCTTATCCCCCATTTCTGGCCAAGGAAGGTTCACACCTCCACCTGCCCATCATCTCACCTTTCCACCTCCTTTACTTAAGCATTAAGCATTCCCAAAGTACCCTCCTCAACAAATATCTTCCTTTCCTTCTAGAAGCTTCCCAAAAGAGGCTTAGTGTGAAATATTTTTATTACTAATTAATGATCTCCTACATTATTTAGTGTATGTATAAAAGTTTAAACAACTTTTACCGAGAAAAAAAATTGTCTATCGATAAAACGATTTTTAGTCGCATTATCATTATTTCTTCAAAGTATTTATTTTTGTAAGCATTTTTCAAAAATAAGTTTACCATCATTAGTTATTAATTAAAAGGGGGTTAACTTGAGTGATTAATCTATTTAATCACATTTAATACAAGATTCAATTATTTAAATAATTCAGACATTAAATACAAAGTGTTCGAGATTTTGAATTGTTACACATTAAGTCACCAATGCCAGTTTTGGCCTTTGTTTTGGCTTTATCAAGTTTACAAAGATACTTTTATTATTTATCATGTGGTTACTACAACCACTATCAAGATACATAATATCATTCTTTTCTTCCGAGGTAGCTTAACAGGCATAAAAAAGATTATTTTCTTCGTTTGTTTATTCTCAAAAGTAAGCATAGTGAGGTTTCTTGAAGCGACTGTCTCTTTCATCGTGGCCGAACTTTTCATAGTTTTATCATTTAGATTTCCCTTTAAACCAACAATATTTCCCAAAGTGAACTTTCCGTTCTACCACATGGGAAAAAATTTCCATTGTTTTCAAGTTCTTTCCCTTCGTCGTTCTTGTTTATATAGTTTTGTTGTATCTTTCTACCTCTTTCCTTTACCTTATGAGACATAGAATTTAATGTCTTTCTTCTTGAGATTTTAAAAATCTCTTATATGCTTCTGCAGTTTAACCACTCATACCTTTTCGATTCTTTAAACCTCCTCCACTAGCATGTCTCACGCCTTCTTTACACCGATTGAATCCATGATTTGAGAGAAAATTTCATCCACCATTACTTGTTGTAGGCAAACCAACGTTTGAGAATATTATTGTTGATTATCTTCTAGAACCTTCTTTTGATTTGTTAGAAGAGTAAATGTGTCTTCTATAACAGTAAATCTTTCCTTAACAATTTTCTATTGATTTTGTTAACGAACATAAATCTTCATTTTGATAGACCAAAAATCTTTTTTTTTCTCCATGGAAAATTATAATAGGAAGAGAAAAACGGTATGATCGTTATTCATGATGGGAAGCAAGAACTAAACGCTCACTCTTGATCTGACAATGCTCTGATACCACTGATAGAAATTTTGTTTGAAAATTATAAAGAAAAATAGAAGAATTTGATTTTTTTTATTTGAAAAATAATTTTTACTTAAGTAAGTTATATCAAGAACAATGCATATTTATATATAGACTCATGACATTTAGGAAGACGCACACCTCTTCACATATGACCATTCAATTAAAAGACTTGATAATAATTTTATTTCAACAAACATGATTTTTAATAATCAAGGAATATGACTCTTCACAAGACTCATCGCATGTGACGACCAGGTGATTTTAAACCCTCGAAAATCGACACTAATACGTTCACTGTATAGAGTGCCGAGCAATCGAGTGCCAGAAATACTAGGTTGTTACGGTTTAAGAAGAAAAGAGATAGAAGAAGAAATAGAAACAACAACACAGAATCTCACAATCGCAGCGGAATAAAATATAATATACAATATTAGCTTTTTATACAAAAGAAAAATTGTAACTATCGATATACATACAAATTATCAGAGTACAATCAACATATAAATCTGGACATTTATAATAACATGTCCTTAAAATGCTGAATATACATCCTACAATACACAGTGGAATATAATCAATACGCGTAATACGTCTCTGCCATCCAGCTCGTTCCCTGCGCTCCAAAAGCATTCTAACCTGAATCTGTAATACTCAGTCTGACCCAAGCATTACAATAAAGTAACACCCGAGTGAGGCTGGAAACCAGCGTGAGTAAACACACTTAAATTGAACTACTAAAGTTATCAAATCCTTTGAAAAATCAAGGTAACTCGTAAGACCGCGTCAAATATAAACACGATGGGAGAAAAATGCCGGACTATCAATTATTTCCGCAAGGCGACATCACATTGGTTATGCTCCGCACTTTACGTTGACTTACGATAACCAAAAACACTTTTATAGAAAATCCAGTGGTATTATAATAGTGTCTAAGTATAAATACTTATTAAAATAGCCGAATTTGTTAAATTAATTAAATCCCAGCATATTGGGCTCTATAATCAAAACCGTAAAGGTTTGTTGTGGTTGTGGGATCGAAGTGATTCCAGATAATGTTGATATCCGATCCCGGTCTCTTAGAACTCAAAATGATAAATTTTAAATGTCCAAGTCATTTTAAATAAACAATTCATATTCAGGGTAACAATATTCACATATGTTAATTTATTACATATGTTTATTTCAAATAAAACATATCAACGTTTTATTCTAACCATTTAATTTCGTTTGGCTACTTAATGGCACAGATAAGAACAATTAAATTAATATCCAAGAGCAATAAAACCCAAGCATATATCATGAACCAACTTAACGATTAACAAATCCTATTAAAACAATTGAAAATCAGAATTTAATCAACTTAAATTAAACTGAATCCACTTATATTTTTAATCCAAATTACTTATAAATTTAGAAATTACCAAAACAATTTATTACAGGTTAATTAGGATTAAAAAACCAAACTAATAACTAATTTTATTAATTAACATAAGATTAAGTCAAATAAGAATTTAATTAATTACTCATTTTATGTTAACCCCTTTTTCGACTCACGACCTAGCAGTATGCCGAGTTAAGGTGTTTGACGACTTAAGAAGGTATGCCGAGTTAAGGTGCTTGCCGACCTAAGAAAGAGGACGACCTAACAATCTAAAGGCGTAACCGACTTAAGGAAAGTTCCGAGTTAACAAGATCTCCGACTTAACAGGCTACGACCTAAGGAGAGATCTGACCCAACAGTTGCCGATCTAACTACTGAGAAGAGCTGCCGACTTAAGAGGTGTGCCGAGTTAGGAGCCTGCCGACTTAAGGTAATCTGTGACTCAAGAGCTAAGACCGACTTAAGAGGTGTGCCGAGTTAGGAGCCTGCCGACTTAAGGTAATCTGTGACTCAAGAGCTAAGACCGAGTTAAGAAGGATGCCGAGTTAGGAGCCTGCCGACTTAAGGTAATCTGTGACTCAAGAGCTACGACCTAAGGAAGATTCCGAGTTATGAAACGCTCCGACTTAAGAAGGTTCCGACCTAACGGGTTACGACTTAGTGGGTTTACGACTTAAAGGCTGCAAGTTAAGGTCTTACGAGTTAAGGTCTGATGAGTCGGCAACGACTTAATACTTGTCAAAGACAGCCACAGGATGGGTCAGCAACAACCATCCCTTAACTCGCCACCGACCTAACCCTATTCCTTAACTCGCCACCGACCTAACCCCATTCCTTAACTCATCACCGATCTACCATAAGTCGGCTACGACTTAAATACTTAGAGAAAATTCCTGAGTCCAGATCAGCTCCTATAAATACCCCACCACTTCCAACATGAAGGGGACTTTTGGCAATTCATTTCTAAAGCGCCGTTACTCTGTCGAACTCTCCAATCATTCAGCAAACAAGGATCCATCAAGCATTCAAGACACTACAACAACCTTCGAGAGAAATTCTTAACATCCGACATGGATTCATCGAGTTTCATCGCCGAAGATTGAGCTAGTAGTCAAGATTGTTTCTTGTGATCGAGTTGTACTGTTTTCATAGGAGATTTGTATCAATTTGTAACCAGATTCAATAATAAAGAGATTCAAAGTGGACGTAGGCTAAATCTCAAGCCGAACCACTATAAATTGCTGTCTTTTACTGCATTTCTGCTATTTTCCTGCTTGATTTCTGTTCTCGTTACACGGGTGGTGCTTTCACAATCTTACTACACACACCGGGTGTTGGCGTTCACATTTTAACGTTAACATTTTGGTGCTTTCACTGAGAATCCAACTCAGGCTACCATTCCATCATTGCTTCACACAAGTTTGTTGAAAAGATTTCCTACAGAACTAGAAGTCTATCAGACATAATGGCTCCTGGAAGGAAACGAAAGGTTGTCAGATCTGAAAATGTTCATGATGATACCGCCACCTCTGCTTCACCAAGTCAAGCAGCTCCAAGCGTCGGGGTGACGCGAGAGGAGCTAGACGCTGCTGTATCCGGACTATACCAGCAGATTGAGACTCAAAACAATCTGATGATGGAAAAACTGAACGCTCTGCTTGGTGCCAACCAAAGACCAGTGGGTAGAGAAGAAAACACTGCTGATGCTCTTCGCAACTCCGAAGGGAGGAATATTCCTCAGGGGGGATCAGGTGCTGCTGAAGGGGCACCCCTTCGAGCTGAAGGATCTAGACCATCGCCAATTTTCCACGAAAATCTGCCCGGGCAAACATCTGAGAAAATGGCAGAAGTCTACTCCGCAAAATCTTTGAACAATGAGGAATATCTTTCTGGCATGATCAAGCAAATAATGAAAGAGAGCATGCAGAGAGGTGAAGATGAAAGTGAATGGGGATTCGCGCCAAGCAAAACTCCATTTACCGAGAAGATTCTAAAGGCTGAATTTCCTAGAAAATTTGTTCCCCCCACCATTCCTGCTTATCGGGGAACAAGTGATCCAAACCAATTCTTGTATAAGTATGATTGGCACATGACCGGTGCAAGAGCAACTGATGAAATCAAGTGCCGGTATTTCCCAGTATATTTGGAAGGAGTTGTGCTTCTCTGGTTCACCAAACTTCCTGTCCGATCAGTAGATCAGTTTTCCGATCTGACTAGAAAGTTCAAAGAGCAATTCAGGCTATATGCTTCAAAGGCAAAGGACATAATGTCATTATCCAGTCTTGAACAGAATCCGGGAGAACCTATTAAATCATTTCTGAACCGTTTCAATATAGCTCTGGCGGAAGTTGATAACGCAGAGCCACGGATGATCTTGACCTATTTGATGCGTGCTATCGACAAATCGAGCGAATTTGGAAAATGGCTGAAGATGAAAGAGCCAAATTCTCTTGAGAAATTCTACAAGAAAGCCGATGAATTCATACGCTTGGAAAATCTTCCAGCGTCAATGAAGGTGGTGACAACAAAGGTGGAAAATAATATTGCCGCTCCGGAAAAGAAAGATTCCGGAGGTCAGAAAAGGGAAAATCACGAGGGGAAGAAACAAAAGGATATAAAGAGACCTCGCTTCTTCAAACCCTCAGATTTCACTCCATTGACCGACACTCTGGAAAATATCTTCTTCGCCACTAAAGATGCTGTGGATTATCCCAAACCGGCTGAGATAAAACCAGGAAAGGGCGCTATGAGAAATGGAAAGTTCTGCCGTTTTCACAACCAACCTGGTCACGATACCAATGACTGTCGTCACTTAAAGAGCTTAATTGAAGAATTATTGAGAGAAAACAAGCTGCAACAATATGTCAAGAAAAACAGAAGTGATCCATCTTCATCTACTCCGAGACAACAACCCTCTAATCAGCCGTCAGACTCAAGTAAAGGTGCTACGGCACAAGAATCTGAGAGGCCCGTTATCAACGTCATTTCGGGGGGCCCACACCCAGCAGGCAAAAGCTGGGGTGAGATGGAACGATATGCTCATGCTTTGAAGTATATCCCGGCAGAAGAAGATGTTTTTGCTGTAGAAAACACAGTACCCCTAAAACAGCGAAAGATTTCAGATAATGATATTTTGTTCAAGGCTAGGGATTCTATTGGTATTGAAGCTCCGACCATAGATCCCTTAGTTATTTCTGCAGGAATTGGGCCAGCAATAGTAAGACGAGTTCTCATTGATTGCGGTGCTTCGTGCAATATACTTTTCAAGAAAACATTTGACCAGATGAAGATCCCAATGACCGATGTTCAGGCTTCCTCACAAAAGATCGTTGGTTTCATTGGGGAACCACAGCAACCAATCGGAACTGTCGATTTGTTCGTGGAACTTGGTGAAGGGCAGAAAAGGGTAGCTCGAAAACAAACCTTTGTGATTGTCGATGGATTTTCTGCCTACAATGCTTTCCTAGGCAGGCCAGCTCTAGCTGCATTCAAGGCCATTTTGGCCCCGTGGTGCTTAACTATGAAGTTTCCTACAGAAAATGGTGTTGGTGTCATCAAGGGAGATCAAAATGCTGGACGTGAATGTTATCTTATAGAGCTTCGAGAAGCCAGAAAGAGAGAGATGGGTAAAGATGCGGCAGCTCCCCTCCGCATCAAAAACCCAACCTTATAGCAAATACAGGGCGGCCCCTGCACTGGAGAGCATAGTGGTGCAAGGCGGGAAATGGACCCCAGAAAATCCAGTGCAGAGGAAAATAGAGTGGTGCCTGTGGAAGTTACGGTACCAATACCTGTCGACTCCAAAGACCCAAATAAAGTGCTTAATGTGGGTTCGCAACTAAGTACAACAGTTCAAAATACACTGATATCATTCCTAAAAGCAAATCTGGACGTGTTCGCTTGGTGTCATGCTGATATGTGCGGAATCTCTCCAACAATTGCTGTTCATACTCTGAATGTTGATCCGAAATTCACACCGGTAAAACAGAAAAGAAGAACTCAAGGTCCAGAAAGATCAGCAGCCTTAAAGGAAGAAGTAGATCGCCTCTTAGAGAATAATTTCATCAAAGAATCCACTTATCCAAATTGGGTTTCGAATCCAGTACTGGTTAAGAAGGCAAATGGAAAGTGGAGAGTATGCATTGATTTCTCAGATCTAAACAAAGCTTGCCCCAAAGACTGCTTCCCGTTGCCTAGAATCGATCAACTAGTAGATGGGACGGCTGGACATGAGTTGTTATCTTTTATGGATGCCTATTCCGGATACAATCAGATTATGATGAATGAACCAGATCAGGAGGACACAAGCTTTATTACAGATGTGGGACTCTACTGTTACAAAGTCATGCCATTCGGGTTGAAGAATGCAGGGGCAACATACCAAAGGCTTGTCAACGCCATGTTCAAGCCACAGATCGGCAAAACAATGGAAGTCTATGTTGATGATATGTTAGTAAAGTCAAAGAAAGCAATAGACCACATGGATCACTTGGCAGAAATGTTCTCAATTCTTCGGAAGTACGGAATGAAGCTCAATCCATTGAAATGTTCATTCGGAGTAGAGTCTGGGAAATTCCTGGGTTTCATTGTGAGCGCTAGGGGCATCGAGGCCAATCCTGCTCAAATCACAGCTCTAAGAGAGGTTAAAGCCCCTAGAACAAAGAAAGAACTGCAAAGTCTCAATGGGAAGGTTGCCGCTCTTAGTCGCTTCATTTCCAAGGCCACAGACAAATGCATTCCCTTCTTTGATGCTCTAAGGAAAGGAAAGAAAAATTTTGAATGGACTCCTGAATGTCAGAATGCTTTCGATCAACTGATTCATCATATGAGAACTCCTTCGGTCCTCTCCAAGCCTAGTGATGGTGAAGACCTCTTCATCTATTTAGCAATTTCATCCCATGCTTTAAGTGCAGCACTCGTACGAGAAGATATGAAAATACAACGTCCAGTTTACTACATCAGCAAACGGTTCGCTGGAGCTGAAATGAATTATTCAAAGATAGAAAAACTTGCTTATTGTCTGCTAATCGCTTCCAGGAAGTTGAGACCTTATTTTCAATCTCATCCTATTAAGGTCCTGACTGATCAACCTTTGAAGCAAGTCCTGTATCGTCCGGAAACTTCGGGTCGTCTCTTGAAGTGGAACATAGAGCTCAGCCAATATGACATCACTTACCATCCCCGAAGAGCAATTAACGGACAAGCTTTAGCAGATTTCATTGCAGAATCCACAGACAAAGGTGACAATAAGGAAGAAGCAACTGACTGCATTCCGATACAGTGGAAGTTGTATGTTGATGGCTCGAGAAATGACTATTGTTCTGGGGCGGGAGTTGTGCTCGAAACTCCTGAGGGACGATCACTATGTTATGCATTGAGACTGGAATTTCCTTCGACAAACAATGAAGTAGAATATGAAGCCCTTATTGCCGGATTGAAAATCGCCAAGGAATTGAATATCTGAGTGATACAGATTTTCAGTGATTCTCAGCTTATTGTCTACCAGGTGAAGAAGGAATTCCAAGCCAAAGGAGGGAATTTGCCTGCATATTTGACAAAAACTTCCGAACTCCTCAATGATTTAGATCACTACTCAATAAGCCACATACCCCGAGAGGAAAATATGAAGGCGGATTCCTTAGCGAAGTACTCAAGTTCCGGAGAAGCTCAATTGCTGGGATTAGTTCCCGTAGAAGTTCTGTCAGCTCCAAGCATTGATGAAATGGATATTGATTGGATCATGACTACGTCTCAAGAACATGAATCGTGGATGAGTCCAATCAAAGAATACTTACTCAGTGGTTCCCTGCCAGAGAGTTCTAAGGAACGTCGAAAATTATTAAGAAAAGCATCGAGGTATGTAATTCAAGATGGCCGATTATACAGGCGAGGATTTTCAATCCCACTACTCCGATGTGTAACTAAAGAAGAAGCCAAGACAATCTTAGCAGAGGTGCACGGATGAGAATGTGGAGACCATTCAGGCGGTCAAACACTTGCAAAGAAAATTCTCCGATATGGGTATTTCTGGCCGGATATTAATCGAGATGCTGCAGCTTACTCCAGGAAGTGTGACAAATGCCAAAGATTTGCAAAAATCCCAAGAGCACCTTCCACCGAACTCACACAAATGGTCAGTCCATGGCCATTTGCCATCTGGGGGATAGACCTAATTGGACCGTTACCGATCGCCAAATCAGGGATTAAATATGCTATTGTTGCCGTTGATTATTTCACCAAGTGGGCTGAAGCTGAACCTTTGGCCACCATCACTTAAGATGATAAATTTTGTAACAAAGAATATCATTTGCAGATATGGTGTGCCACAGAAGATAATCACCGACAATGGCACTCAATTTGAAAGTGAAGAATTCCAGGATTTTTGCAAACGGTTCAGAATTCGAAAAAGCTTCTCAGCAGTGGCTCATCCGCAGGCAAATGGGCAAGTGGAAGCAGTTAACAAGATCATCAAGTCAACTATCAAAAAGCAACTTGAAAAAGCAAAAGGTGGTTGGGTTGATAAGCTTCCATTAGCACTATGGGCGTACAGAACTACTCACAAAACTGCGACTGGGCACACTCCATTTTCACTGGCATACGGATCTGAGGCAATGATTCCAGTAGAAGTAGAGGTCCCTTCACATAGAAGAGTTCATTTCAATGAAACCGAAAATGAAAAACTGCAACTTGAAGCGCTTGATTTTCTTGATGAGAAAAGAGAGGAAGCTAGGCTCAGAGTTTCAGCTCATCAGCAGAGAATAGCCAGGCATTTCAATTCCAAAGTTCGCCAACGCAGCTTTGAAATCGGAGACTTGGTTTTGAAAAGGATAATGACAGCAACTGGTGTGTTTGGGCCAAACTGGGAAGGGCCATATGTCATAGGCACTAAACTTCTTGATGGCACTTTCAAACTCATAACTGTTGAAGGGGATCCAATTCCAAGGGCCTGGAACAGCAACCATTTGCGTCCTTACTTTACTTGAAAAAGAGCTCTGCTCAAAATTGTAAAATGATGATGAATGTATCAGTTGTATTGTGAAACATTGTAAATCAGTGTAAATGAATGAAAAGCTATAAAGTGGACGTAGGCCCGATTCTTGGCCGAACCACTATAAATCTTGTGTTCTTTCCTATTTCATAATGCCTGTTTTATTTCGATGTATAAATACTTTAAATGTATCACTAAAATATCGATTCAAAATTGCAGGACATTATAACAAGGCTTGCTCATCACAAAGCTAAGCGACCTTTATAAATCAGCTATTGCACAAAAACCGAATAACAAAAATTCCAAACTCAAATCCTACGCAAGGAAAACTTCACATAAAGAGTTGGCTACTTCACTGGGACAAACCTTTGTTCACTAGTTGAGATTGTCGTTATGAACAGGCATCCAACTAGATAACTCGCGTTTGTCTCATGAAGTCATTCAACAGTGAAGTTTACTTCTTCAGATAAAGCAGTTTACTTGCAAAAGAAAGGAACATGCGCTTGGAAAAGATGATAAAGGATCGCAGATTGGCGGATGATGATACAACGTGAGCAGGCAAACAAAGAAACAGATAAAGGGAGGTATGCCTCTCAACAGGAAGGCCGAGAGATCCACTAAAGGGACGCCTTCCCAACCGGAAGGAACAGGACCCTCGCTAACTGGTCGTGATGCATCCGACCAGATAGCGTATGTCTGCCCCGTGGATCCACTCGCCCCTGAGACGCAACCTACCTGGCACACCAACCAACCAAAGCCCTCTAACGAGGCACGCCAATAAATGGGAGTGCTTTACTCAATCAAAAAGATCGGTGGGACTACCAAAGGGGCACCTTGTTAGTTAATTGCGATTGTTTGTGCAAGCAAACATCCAATCAAGCAACTTGCGTTCGCCTCGTAGACCTCTGATCATGAGAAAGTAACTTCCAGGCAATCACAAGCCCTCTTCGGAGGCACAAGCCCTCTTCGGAGGCACAAGCCCTCTTCGGAGGCACAAGCCCTCTTCGGAGGCACAAGCCCTCTTCGGAGGCACAAGCCATCTTCGGAGGTAAAAGCCCTTTTCGGAGGCACATTTCACCAGGGTAAAAGTGCAAAATGCTTCTCTTCGGAGACCCACTTCACCCGAGTAGAAATACAAAAATTGCTTCTCTTCGGAGACCAAAATCAAGACTTCTTTGGAAGCACAAGACCTCTCCGGAGGCACAACAATAATCTACAAAGCATAATGCTACTCTTCGGAGTCCACATGCTACTCCTCAAAAAATACCGATATAAAGCCCTCCTTAGAGGCACACTTCGATTCTTTCGCTTCACCGCGTGGGAGAATTCACTTTTCAAAAGTATGAAATGAACATTTCCGAAGGTTGAAGCGTAAAAGCTTATCCGAAAGTGAAACACACTCCGTTTAAGTAGAATAATCATTCCCTCAAGAACGGAATAGTTATTCTATGGAAAATAAGAGTACAGGTCTCACTAAAAGCGAAAGATATTGTTATGCACTTGTGGTATAGGGGCAATATCATATGATACGGCTACAACAATAAAAAGCAGTATTCAAGCAACATACCACAAACACATAACGATATCATGCGAAACAGATGTGGAATAAATGCATTCTCAAACGCAGACAAAAAGTTTGCACAAGTAAGAAGAATCGTTTGTTCTACACTTAAAATAAAAGATAGATCATTCTCACATACACAAGAGTTTGTACAAGTAAAATAATTGTTTTATTTAGTACTATGAAAATTCTTTACATATGCAGATATCTCAAAAAGCAAAAGCGGGGACCGGTACCCGCACAATCCCCGGTCAATACATGCAAAGAGCGAAAATAATAAGTATAAAATCCAACTTGATTATTCCTTCTTCTCACCACCCTTGGAGCTCTTTCCCGGCCTAATGATTAGCTTTTGAAGTCGTTGAGAACGGGCAGGGGCAGAAGGAGAAAGCGGTACAGCCGGATCAACTACTGCTTCCTCTTCAGTGGAAGTCTTCTTCTTTTTCCTTACAGCATGCTTCCCCTTCCTCTTTGAAGAAGACTCACTCCCCGGAGTAGTCAGCAATGTTGAAAGCTTTGTATCGTCGTCAAGAGACCGCTCCGGGGTCTTCTCGATGTCTTCAAAATCCTCCGCCTTCTGTTCCTGAGAAGCAGCCGGATCATCCAAGCCTTGAAGAGCTTCGATTTTCTCTGCCTGTGATCCCGGTTGGGAAGCAGAGGGAGGAGTAATTTGGGAAGACAGAGGAACGGCAATCGAAGGAGTGAAAGCTTGTGTAGTGCTTGGTGCCTCCGCTGTAGAAGAAAAGAAGTTAAAATCAGCATCCCCCGAAAATAAAGAAGGCAGCGGTTCATCAAAGTTTAAGTAACAAGTAAGAAGGTCATCGAATTCGGCTAAGTCAAATGACTGGTTCATTAGACCCGAGATGACACCAAGAGTACCTGGAGGAGTTGGCTTTACAAGATCCACCTCGAACTTCTCGGCTTCAATATCATCCAGTGCCTCATCTTCAGTAGGAGTAGTTGCAGTCTCCTGGGCAACTTTGGCTAAATGTAGAGAATGAGGGCTGGAATCTATAATATTAACGTCGGCTGAAGTGGAAGTCTGAACGGGGGCAGTTAAAGGAGCTTCTTCTTTTGGAGGCTCTTCTCCCGCTGTTTCAGCTCGTACTTTGGCAAGTAGCTCCTTCCCCTTAACAAGAGCGGCGCGATCCTCATCATTGAGATAGCGCTCCTCAAGTTCCAGCTCATTATAGCCAGCCCCGCCAAGCATATCCATCGCGACTTCCCACACTTCAGCCAATGTAATTTCATAATCGGGACCAAGAAAAGAGAGGCTCCCACGACCCAGAACGCTGTGTAAATAAAAGTCAAATAAGGTAGAGCTGACGTCTGCTTTCGTCGCCTCATGTGATTGCTCAGCCGCTTCCTTTTCGGCAACGGCAGCGATCCGGCCAGCGGTGGCCTCATCACGCTCTGCCTCAACTTTAGCAAGTCGAGACTTTAGTAACTCAATCTCCATGTTCTGGGAGGTGACCTTTTTCCGCAGTTCGGCGTTTTCTGTGCGGTACTTCTCATTAACGTGCTGTTCGGCGGCAAGCTTCATTTCCACATCTCTTTGTGCAGCATGTGCGTCCCGCACCTGCTTCTGAAAGACTTCTTCTTTTTGAGTATATGATGCAGAAGAAGAAGCGAGATTTTCCTTAAGCTGCTTAACTTCAGACGCAAGCTTTGCATTGTCATCTGCAATACTCGTCATTTCCGCGTCATGCTGCTTACGCCATTTGTCCCATTCTGCTTTATCATTCTCCATCGTCATCATCGCCTCAAGGTTAAGATGGTTGACCCTTTGAAGTTCATCAACCAACTTCTGCCATCCAGACATTCTTTCAATATCAAGCTTGACAGGGTCGACATTTCTCAGCATTGCCTGCTTATCAATCGGAACTATGTCCAAGTCAAAGCGCACCCCTTTTAGGCACCAATTCGGAAAACGGCTCTGAAGTGTTGGGGGGCCGTCCTTGACTTGATATTGCGGTCTGCTAATGATAGTCTGAATGTCAGATTTCTTCAAAGGAGGAGAGCTAGCCAGAATATCAGAAGGAATGGGAGCGTCAGTCTTTTCAGAAATTTCAGACGTGTCAGTCGGTTTAGATCGTTTGCTCGGTTCATCGGCAATCTGAGTTTTTCCCTTATCATCGTAAGACTTCCGCTTATGAGAGTAGTCACTCCTATGCGAAGAGTCATATCGCTCGGCATCTTTCCTTCTTTGCCACTGATCGTAATCCCGCTTCTCCTGGGCTTTCCTTCGAGCCCTCTCTTCATCTGTTTCTTTTGGGGTATCAAGGTACTTTCTAAAGTCATAGGTGCCGCGGCCTCCACGGTACTTGAATGAGTCATAATATGAACCTGTACGTCCCATTGGAGAACCTGAAAGCAGAAGAAGGGTAGAATTTAGAAATTTCCAGGAAAAAGAGGATAAATGCTTATAAGTGCTGAAGAGTCCTAGGTGTGTGTGGCGTGCAAACTACATGCGTCAAATTACAGACCACGCTTTAGTGTGGAAACAGAGACGATTGGCGTAGTAGGCATTTGGGTTTGTTTAAGGATAGAAGTCGCCTCGACAACGGGAGAAGTCGCTCTTTGATTGCTATCCCCGAAAAGCTCTTGGGAAGTTATCATAATGTCACTCAAGCCATCAAAGGTGTCGTCGCCCAAATGTTTGGCAGATTTTTCCTTCTCAACTTCCAGTTCAATTGATTTTTCAGAAGCTCGAGGATTCTCTTCTTCCTCAATAATTGGGGGAAGTGCCGACTTGCCAGCCAATCCTACAACATCAGTGGATCCGGAGCACTTTATCAAAGCAGTATCCATGACAAGTGTTTTTGATGCAGCTTCTTCCGCAGAAACTGGGGCATTTGACGCCTCTGCTTGAGAACCCGAAGCAGCCGATGTTTCTGCATCAGAGCTAGGAATTTCATGAATTCGAGTCGACCTGGAAGGGTGCAGAAGCCCAAATTGGTGCAAAAGCTCATCATCTAATAGAAATTGGATACTCCTCTCCTCTACAGGCACCGCCATAAGCCTCTCGAAAGTCACTTTGTGACTGAGATTTTTGGAAGGAGGAGGAAGTGCTGAAAAGGAAAAAAGAGCGAAGTTAGCACTTGATAATCCGAACTTCGATAAGTTCGAAAGAACATAAGAAACAAATGCAAGTGATCTTACTCCCTATTCTCCAAATAGCATAAAACCCAGGAGGGCAGCGAACATAGAAGAACGGGCTCAGGAAACTGTGAACGCTTTCAGGGAGACCGGTGATCAACTTACGATTTCTCGCACTCCTTACAACTATGATGGAGGGATGATCTTTATTTTTGGCAAAAGTACAAAGATAGCGAATTTCTCCGAAGGTAGGGAAGCGGCCCAGTGTTCTCCTAAAAAGCACGCATAGTCCCAGCAAGATGGCGTAGCCATTGGGATGTAACTGAAAAGGGGAAATAGATAGTTGGAGAAGAAGTTCTCGAATGCAGTCATTGAATGGGGGGATAGCCCCGCTCAAGCACATTTGGCGGTTTACTGCGACAAAGCCACGGGGCGGTCTGTCAGCAGTATCATTTATTTCGGGAAGCAAAGCGTCAGCCTCAGCAATGCCAAACTGGATGCATAGTTGACGAAAGGCTTTATGGCTCAAAGTAGTAGAAGTCCTCTCTGGAGGATCGTTCAGCGGGATAGCAACTGGAAATACATCTTCAGCTTGCTCTGTTCCTTCTTGTGGAGAAGACATTCTACACAATCAGCTGAATGTTCAAATGTGAAGGTGCACGTTCCCTAAAAGTGTGAAGTGTTGTGCAAAAAACTAATAAAAATAAACGAAAAAGCATAACTGGAATTAAATTAGTTGACAATCAATCGATTACAGAATTTCAGAACTTGTCAATGATCAAGTGCAGTGTTAATACAGACAAGTCAGTTTCACTTGACTATTATGATTTTGTTTTAATACTTCACTTGAATTGGTTATTGTACAGCATCTCGTTCATATTCATTTAATTTAACTTGCTCGTTATCAACTAATCCGTCACTCGATGTGGGCAGTCGGTGATAGTATATTCGTCCCAGTATTCTGTGAATGTTGTATTAAGCAGGATTGTTAGTTTGCAAAATTGAAGCAATGTGTAAAATGCATGCAACACAGTTCATATTTCAACAGTTCGAAGTTCAGACACAGTTCAAAAATCATCTGTTGGGTGGCCGAAAGCTTAAGTACTAACTCGGTGACGACCTAAGGAAGTCCCTATGGGTCAAAGCCAGAAATCCTCTAAGTCCTAACTAGGTGACGACCTAAGGAAGATTCCCTATGGGTCAAAGCCAGAAATCCTCTAAGTCCTAACTCGGAAGCGACACAAAACCTAGGTCGCACGAAACTGCTAAGTCGGCTCCGACTTAAGTCAGGAAAGTCACTGGATCGCGTGAAATCCCTAGGTCGTGACCGAGCCAATACCTCAACCAATTTTCTTCCCTAACTCTTAACCCGTTAACCCAATAGCCTCACAGTCAACAACGATCCTCGTTCCATCACACCATTGGACCACCCAAGGAGCCAATTCAAATCGAATCAAATTTGCTGCGAATCCAATGTATTACTGCCCTATTACAATTACAACACGGTCGATGGCGATTGACGAACAATCAAAAAGTTATGCACAATGAATCGCAGCATCTAAACACAAATGGAAGTCAAAAACTGGGGAGTTATCGATTCGACAGTGAGCATGGGTGAACGATGACCAGATCGACTTACGAAGTATAACAAGAAGATGATCGGCGATTGGATGGTTGGAGTTTATCTCTGAAAGCTCTAAAGTGCGTCAATGGCAGATTCGAGAAAAGGAACAGATGAGGAAGAGGAAGAAGGATGCAACTATTTATATGCTGGAAGGCGAGTCGACTTGCACGGTGTACGACTTAAGGCATTTGTTAAGTCGTTACCGACCTAACCAAAGAATTAAGAGAATCGAAGCATACGACCTATGGCTTAGGCATATACTTCGAGGGGCAAATGTTAACCCCTTTTTCGACTCACGACCTAGCAGTATGCCGAGTTAAGGTGTTTGACGACTTAAGAAGGTATGCCGAGTTAAGGTGCTTGCCGACCTAAGAAAGAGGACGACCTAACAATCTAAAGGCGTAACCGACTTAAGGAAAGTTCTGAGTTAACAAGATCTCCGACTTAACAGGCTACGACCTAAGGAGAGATCTGACCCAACAGTTGCCGATCTAACTACTGAGAAGATCTGCCGACTTAAGAGGTGTGCCGAGTTAGGAGCCTGCCGACTTAAGGTAATCTGTGACTCAAGAGCTAAGACCGACTTAAGAGGTGTGCCGAGTTAGGAGCCTGCCGACTTAAGGTAATCTGTGACTCAAGAGCTAAGACCGAGTTAAGAAGGATGCCGAGTTAGGAGCCTGCCGACTTAAGGTAATCTGTGACTCAAGAGCTACGACCTAAGGAAGATTCCGAGTTATGAAACGCTTCGACTTAAGAAGGTTCCGACCTAACGGGTTACGACTTAGTGGGTTTACGACTTAAAGGCTGCAAGTTAAGGTCTTACGAGTTAAGGTCTGATGAGTCGGCAACGACTTAATACTTGTCAAAGACAGCCACAGGATGGGTCAGCAACAACCATCCCTTAACTCGCCACCGACCTAACCCTATTCCTTAACTCGCCACCGACCTTACCCCATTCCTTAACTCATCACCGATCTACCATAAGTTGGCTACGACTTAAATACTTAGAGAAAATTCCTGAGTCCAGATCAGCTCCTATAAATACCCCACCACTTCCAACATGAAGGGGACTTTTGGCAATTCATTTCTAAAGCGCCGTTACTCTGTCGAACTCTCCAATCATTCAGCAAACAAGGATCCATCAAGCATTCAAGACACTACAACAACCTTCGAGAGAAATTCTTAACATCCGACATGGATTCATCGAGTTTCATCGCCGAAGATTGAGCTAGTAGTCAAGATTGTTTCTTGTGATCGAGTTGTACTGTTTTCATAGGAGATTTGTATCAATTTGTAACCAGATTCAATAATAAAGAGATTCAAAGTGGACGTAGGCTAAATCTCAAGCCGAACCACTATAAATTGCTGTCTTTTACTGCATTTCTGCTATTTTCCTGCTTGATTTCTGTTCCCGTTACACGGGTGGTGCTTTCACAATCTTACTACACACACCGAGTGTTGGCGTTCACATTTTAACGTTAACATTTTAATTATTATAATATAATTAAATTTTAAATTACGGAAAATAAATAACATTAATTTAGATTAAAAATATTGGGTGATAGGATTACAATACAAAAAAATTCATGTCGGTTTGATTTTTTTTTAAAAAGGAAAATATTTTTTTAAAGTAAAAGTTTATTAAATAAATAAAAAACTTGTTTATCTCATTGCCCCAAAAATAAAACAAATACCAGCTCAACCCAAGACGCACGACCCAAAAATCAAGGCCGAAAACCTTTTCTTCCTCTTTCCCAGTTTTCTTTCCCTTCTCCTCTCTTTTTTTTCATTAATTCAAACAACCCAAATGTGCACGACACCGTGCACATGCATATGAACACCAACCCTTGGACCACGCCTCCGACCACTCTCGCCGACCACCCACGACCTTCGCTAATGTCCACGCCACCTGGAAACTCGACCAAGCATCTCGTTCAAAATTCGAACCATTCACCACAACCTAGAAACATCACCATGGCCTTCCCTCGCCTCGCCTCGACATGCCACCACCGTACCCCATCCATCACCAAACTTTACCCACGAGTTCATCATGACCACCTATTTCACTTGACGTTGCCATGCCCTCAAACTCGAGACCGAAAACCAAACCACTTAAAACCCTAACGCTGCCTCGTCAAGCCACCACGATAATCAAAAAAATACCGCACCATTTTTCTTGAGTTCCCCAACACCCTAGCCTCCTCCTTGCCAAACGATGGATCCCCAGATCGACTCGACCGCCTGAATTGACCACAAACAAAATTCCGGTCATCTTCACTTTTCTCCCTCAATACCCAACTAAAAATCTCCAACTCACTTCCAAAAATCACCATTTCGATAACAAATACATTCATGTAATCAAAGGATTAAATTGTGATATTTGATTTTTTAGTCATTTATAAGTTAGTTACTGTAACTTGAACTTTTCTTCCTCTGTACTCAATGATAACGAACGAAATGAATTTTAGAATCAACTACACAAAAAAACAATCGACTTTGCTTTCGAGGCCATGATCTAAAATCAACTGGATTGAGAGGTAATGATTTTTGAAGTTGGAAAGACTATATTTTTTTAAGAACAGAGGCTGTACATGCTTCTTTTTGTAATTTAGTTTTTACAGGTTTCATTAATATGATTAAAACATAAATATAAACAGCATAGAAAACTTAGTAACACATAAATGCTTGATAAATAAAAGAATTCATTCACATCTACAAACATATAGAAACATACATGATTTACAGTAAGTAAAAGATTATGTTTTACTCACTGTTAAAAATGATGAGCTGCTGTGGTTTTGTTCTTGCTTCAAGCTTTAACTGATCTTCTCTTTATCACTTAACGGCAGATTCTCTTTTGTTTTAATGGCAGCATTCTTCTTTTGTTTTTTTTATGCTAAATGGTATACGTGAACCAAAACATAGACAGTGGTATATATAAATGGAGGAGAGGGAACAAGGTTTGGAAAAAGGCCGAATCCCATTTACACATGTATATGACTTTTCTTTTTCTTTTCTTTTTTTCTCTTTAATTTGATTTGAAAATTGTTGACTTGATTTTGATAAATTGATTGACTTTATCTTTTTTTTCCTAGTTGATTTGAATATTGAGTGATTTGATTTATTTTGTGCTTGAGATGAAGTTTTGCCATGATGATGTTTCCTTATATTGTAATATACATATAGATGTATTGATATATATATATATATATATATATATATATATATATATATATATTCTCATATGCCTACTTTTACCATTTACATGTTTACATGCTTGCATATTTACATATTCAATTATTTTCATATTTATTTACACACACATTTTCATCATAAGGTTTTTCACTTATGTGTGTGTGTGTGTATTTACACATTTATTTACATTTACATATTCACTATTTTGTAGAACATATATACATATACATATACTTATGTATATTTTGTCATCATATATATATTTATATTTATACAAATTTTTATATAAATTACTTCATATGGGCATATATACATATATACACACTTATATACTTATATATATATATATATAAACATCATAAAGCTTGTATATATTTATATATACAAATATATGGATATTCTATCTTAAATTTTAGATGGTGGAGTTTATATACATATATCTATAAAATTTATCATATCTAGAAAATTTTATTTTAAAATTAAGTATAGTTTTAATCAATTTATAGATTCAGATATTCCAATACTAGAAAATTTATCTATTCGACTTATAAAAATTAATATTTCAAAAATTAAAATTAGTTAATCATCCCAAAATCAGATGGCTAAAAATTCGGGTCGTTACATTCCTCCCTCCTTAAAACATTTCGTCCTCGAAAAGGAACGAAGCAAGAATTAGAATTTTGAAGTATATTGCTTAAATAAATCATCGTTTAAACATTTTAAACTCCTCACTCTTTTATTTTACATTTAACGATACATAAACTTTAAATTACATAGTATTTCCAAGCTAGTTTTTGTATTAAAACATTTTTCATAACTCGATGTCTTAACAAGTCCATCCTTGTTCTTACAGAAATTTAGTCATACAATGATCAGGCGTAGGACTGAAAATCTCTAAGTACTTAGTAGACTCGTTTCAACACCCAGTGAAAATACTTAAAAAAACTTTTTAAAAATGATATGTAAAGTATCACTCCCCTTTCTTTCTTACTACCATGGATCGCAATTAACACGATGATTGCGTCGCCATCCCGGCGAAATCATAAGTAAACGATAGATATCAATACTCCTCGACTTACGCCATGGGAACATGATAGATCGCAGCTACATAAAGGTTGCGTTGCTATCACAGCAAAACCGTAAGTAGTCTGTAGGCAATCTATGCCCCCCAAATTACGCTATCAAAACAAAACCACATAGATCGCAGCTACACAAAGGTTGCATCACTATCCCAGTGAAACCAAACGTAGACTGTAGGCAATCTTTGTCTCTCGAATTACGCTATGGAACCAAACCACGTAGATCGCAATATATCGATGTTACGTCGCTATCACAGTGAAATCAAACGTAGATTGTAGGCAATCGCTACCTCCCGAATTACGCTATGGAACCATGATAGATCGTAGTTACACAAAGGTTGCGTTGCTATAACAGCAAAACCATATGTAACTATAGGTATAATTCCCCTCGATTTACGTATGCAAACAAATGATCACCAAGAACTCTTGAGTTTTGTCCGGACGTCCTCTAGGATCCCAATTCTCATTGAACCCACCCTGTGGATTCCTAGGTAGAACCAGCCAGTGGATCTCCTACTCCAAGTTTCAACTTTCGTAGGGGTGCCTTTCCATACTTTTAGTTTCAAAACATATCATACTATATATATAGTAACTTTCAAATCATACACTTCATATGTATCACATATAAATTTTATCTATATAAAATCTGTATCATTTCAATCAATGGTTTTCGAATTCGCTTTACCCAATTTCCAAAATCGACCTTTTGCCAAAATCATTGTCTCTAAATATTAATAGGTTCCAAAACTATTTTAATTTCATTCTCATATACATATAAGATTATTCTTTCCAACTCGAAAAATTTTAGGACCAATAATTTCTGAGTCCACTTCATATTTATAAACTCCATTTAGTATTTCAAATATCTTTCAAAGATCATTTCCTTCTGGTTATAAATTCAACAAGGGGAGTTTGAATACATAACTAACATATAATCTCATTTGTGTCAATCAAAAATTTTCAAGTTCGGTCACTCTTCAAAGTTATTGGTAACATTTCTTACTTCTTATAAAGTAAATTTCAGTTATAGTAACTATTCAATCTTCATTTTAAAATCATCATATTTACTCAAAATATACTGTTTCACTTCAAAATCATTTTTGCCTTAATTTCTCGATTTCGGTACCAATTCTGAATTGCTTCGAATTTCCATTTGGGTTATAACTTCAATTTAACCCAATTTGTATTTAAATCCATTATTTAAATATAAAAAATTTCCACTCTGACCAGTTTGAATTTAGAAAATAGCTTGAATAGTTTATTTTTTAAAAGAAGTTAAATAGTTAATATAAGATAGTTTGAGTTTAAAATGGTTTGTATAGTAAAATCACTTGGAAAATCAAAATAATATGAATATTTAAGAAGATAGATTTTAAAGAGTCTATATTAAAATAATTTATTTGAAAATAGTTTCAAAGTCAAACTAATTCAATTACCAATCTTCAAATTCAAATAAATTTCAATTTCCATTTCCATTCAAATTGATTTGATTCCGATTTCAATTCGAAATAACTTTCGATTCCAATTTTAATTCAAATCAATTTCGATTCCAAATTAATTCGATTTCGATTTCAATTGGAATTAATTTCAATTCATTTCTCAATTTTTAACCTTTTCGATTTATATAAATTCGAGTTCGATTTTAAAAATATTGATTTAAATCACTTAAATCAGATTAACCATCAACATTCAATTTAAAAATCCTAATTTTTAGAAATAATTCCATTTCGAGCCCAAATTTCAAAATATCCATTTAAATTACTTTTACTTGGATTTATTTCAAGGTTCGAGTAAGAGTTCAAATCTTTTATTTTAAATAAATCAATTTCCGGAATTCAAGTGGTTTCTCAATTATAACTTTAAATTTTCAAACCCGATTCTTAAAACAATTTCGGTTGACACAAGTTCATTTTTAACATTTCAAGCTCAAGTTCAAAAATGATTCCATTTCCATAAATTCGATTTTATTTCTTAGAATCAAAATTATTTAAATAATTTCAAATCAATTTTTTTTAAAATCATTTAATTTAACCAATCTAGTGTCTTATATAATTTTCTATCATATGGCCAAGTGAATCCATTATTTCAATTTAATTTCAAGGATGGATATATATCATTTCAATCCAAAATAATGTCATAGGTATATATCTTTTCAGCCTATTTCTTAATTTATTTGAAATAATTCGATTTACAATTTTATATACTGTAAATAATATACAGGATGATAACAGGATATATCAAAATAAATAAACATCCAAATCATCTAAAACATCAATCAATAGCATCCATCACAAATTTTCAGAATTTGAAACCCGTTTTATTTCAAAAATCGTTTTGAAATCATTTATACATACATAACTTCTTTTGCACCTCTTATCAAATCTATACATTTTGTTTTACAATTTAATTTATTTAACTTCCATAAGTCAAATTTTAATTTCACCTTGAAATTTCCAATTTCAGGTTATAAGTTCCAAACATATTTAACTTGGCCTGATTTAGTTCCCAATTCGTTCAATCCATTTAAACTTACTCAATTTAAATTTTACATTCCTAAATTCAATTCTTATTAATATCACTTCCCACTTATAAGTTCAAAAACTTATTTTTCCTTTGGTTCTACTTCTCATTTTAATGGGAATCCCAGAATTCAAACACCGGTATTTATTTCAAATCAACTTTGAAATCACATATATATACATATATATCCTATTTATAAACCAAATCACACTTTTAAATTTTTAAACCAACCTTGGTTTCTGTCCAAAACAAATTCCTTCAGAATTTTCAAAAAAAACCCTTGTTTTCAAAACAAAATTTTCATATCAAAAATATTCTAAATAATCTTACTTATTATTTCTTCAAAACACCTTGAAACACATTTCAAAATTCCTGGGACTTAGATTCAAAACTTCACAATTTTAAATTCATTTTAATTTTTAAGTTGCGTTTGTAAATTATGCTTATACAATTTCACTTCCTTAAAACATTCCACAATGTTTTATCATTGTTTATTTTGTAATAAACATCCTTTATTAAGACCCAACAACCAATCCATGACAATGATTAATATTATCATATCTAGAAACCAAACACACCATATATTCCATAATAATTACCTGAAAAATTATTTCTGTATATAAAATATAATCAGGGTAAACTTATTTCATTTCAAACTCTTTTGAAATTTTCGGAATTTAAATTCTGGTTTGAGTCTATTTTTAGCTAAACCCATTTGTATAGTTCATTCTTATCAAATTCCTATTTGGTTATATATATATATGACGCAGCGGATATTTCAAAACGATCTTCAATCGACGTAAATAGCAATCTGTGGATTGATGGATACTGAAATGCCCGAATTCGTTGATCCGAAGATGCCGAACTCTAGCTATCTTTGTCTCGTTGATCCGAAGATACCGGGAAAGAGATCTACGATTCTTCAACGTTGATCTTGCGCACAAGATTCCGTGAATCGGCTTCAGCAAACGATGATTCGAGCGCACTCGAATGACGTAAGTGGAGATAGGAGATACACTCGACTACCAATTGAAATTGAAAGCAACAAGCTAACAAAAGAGAATTTTATTCAATATTCAACAACGCTTACAAATGAAACAACTCGCCTATTTATAGGCTACAACACGCAAGCAGAAAGAAAAAATACAACTCCTAAGTCGGCAACCGACTTAACAACATCTTACAACCATAGGTCGGAACCGACCTATAACACGCGACTTATGCAAACAGTACATCCGACTTAAAACAATCATATCTTCGCGAATTAAAGCATCTCACGAGTTTTCTTCTTCAGCTACAACTTATCTCGGCATCTACTTAATGAAGGTGGCCTGCGATTTAGGGAAACTCAGAGGGATTAGGTCGGTCGCGACATGGGGTTTGATCGGAGAAAGGGTTAGGTCGGAGATACGATAACTCGTTCGCGAGTTAGGGCAAGGTCGGAAATGGGTAACAAGGTGATTAGGTCGGAGGCTATTGAATTGGAGCTTGCTAGTTCGCGGTGGAGTGTTAGGTCGGAAATGGAGTAAGGTCGCGTGATGGAATCTGGAGATAGGTCGGCAATTGGAGTTAGGTCGGCAATTGGAGATAGGTCGGCAATTGGAGTTGGGTCGGCAATTGGGGATAGGTCGGCAATTGAGGTGGGAGTTAGGTCGGAGCCTCTGGTCTTCGAACCTAGGTATGCTGCTTCATCATCCTCCCCTTGTTGACAAAAATTCGACCTCGAATTTGTACTTCTGTCTTTTTCAACAAGCTCATCTCCATGGTACGGAATCAAATGTTTAACGTTGAAAACGTCAGCAGTGTGAATGTGATCTGGCAACTTTAACTGATAAGCATTGTCATTGATTTTCTTCAAGATTTCTACTGGTCCAATCTTTCGAGCTTTCAACTTGTTGTAAGTCCCAACTGGAAAACGATCTTTCGTCAATACCGCGTAAACAAAATCACCCTCTTTGAAGACTACACTCCTTCGTTTCTTATCCGCCATTTGTTTGTACTTCTCATTTGTCTTTTCCAATCGTTCCTGAACGATTCTATGGCACTCCGTCAACCCTTCAACAAAATCAGCAGCTTTCTTAACTGTCTTCTTTGATTGTGGTATTACCGTTAAATCCAAAGGTCCCTTCGGTAAGCTCGAATAAACAATCTGGAATGGACTGAACCCAGTACTTCGATTCACAGCATGATTATGGGCAAATTCTGCCTGACATAACTTCACATCCCAACTCTTTAGGTTATCTTGAACAAGACACCTCAACAAGTTTCCCAACGATTGATTAACCACCTCCGTTTGTCCATCAGTTTGCGGATGATAAGCACTACTAAACTTCAGCTTTGTTCCCACCATTTTCCACAAACTCAACCAAAAATGACTCAGAAATCGAGTATCTCTATCTGACACAATAGATTCTGGCAATCCATGAAGTCGATAGATCTCCTTGAAAAACAACTGAGCAACATGAACAGCATCTGCCGTTTCTTACAAGCAATAAAGTGTGCCATCTTCGAGAACCGGTCCACCACAACAAATATAGAATCATTTCCCCTCTGAGTTCTCGGCAATCCCAACACGAAATCCATGCTGATATCAACCCATGGTTTGGTAGGCACAGGTAACGGCATATATAACCCCGCATTCGTCGCTGTTCCTTTCGAAACCTGACAAATATGACACCTCTCCACAAATCTTTCTACCTCTTTCCTCATTGATGGCCAAAAGTAGGACTGTGAAATCAACTGCAAGGTACGGTCTCTCCCAACATGTCCCTCTTCGTGTAACTCCTTGATAATCTTCATTCTCAGACTACCCTCCGGGATGCACAATCGACTTCCTTTAAAAAGAAAACCATCTACCATCAAAAACTCATCCGTCTTTCCCTCCTTAACTTTATCAACAAACTTCATGAAGTAAGGATCTTCAACAAATAATTCCGGCAACATTTCAAACCCCGCCACTTCAACTTTCAGCGTAGTCAACAAATGACTCCTCCTACTCAAAGCATCAGCCACACGATTTGTCACCCCTGACTTGTGTTTAACAACAAAAGTAAACTGTTGCAGATATGCAATCCACGATGCATGTCTCGCTGAAATCTTGTCTTGCCCTTGCAAATGCTTCAATGCTTCATGATCAGTGTAAAGAACAAACTCCTTCTGAAATAGATAGTGTCTCCAGTGTTTAATAGATTGCACAACAGCATAAAACTCCACATCATATGTACTGTATCGCATCTTCGCCCCGGACAACTTCTCACTGAAATATGCAATAGGACGCCCCTTCTGACTCAACACTCCTCCAATCCCAACCTTGGATGCATCAGTATGTAGTTCAAACACCAACTGAAAATCAGGTAGCACTAGAATTGGTGCAGAGGTCAAAAGATCTTTGATTCGTTCAAAAGCAACCTCGGCTTCTTCCGTCCATGCAAACTGTTTACCTTTCATGCAATCTGTAACAGGCGCCATCACACTACTAAAGTGTGGAATAAACCTTCGATAAAATGAAGCCAACCCATGAAAACTACGAACTTCCGTTATCGTCTTGGGCTGCGGCCAATTTCTGATCGCCTCAACTTTACTTTGGTCAACCTGTATTCCTTTCTCTGAAACAACATACCCCAGAAATAAAACACTATGCGTCATGAACACGCATTTCTTCGTTGCAGCATAGAATTGTTCTTGTCGCAATACCATCAGCACTTCTCTAAGATGATTCAAATGTTCCTCTGGACTCCCACTGTAAATAAGAATATCATCGAAATACACCACCATGAATTTCCCAATGAACGGTCGAAAAATCTGATTCATCACCCTCATGAACGTACTTGGTGCATTGGATAAACCAAATGGCATAACCAACCATTCGTATAGACCCTCCCTGGTTTTAAAAGCAGTCTTCCACTCATCTCCTGGTCTGATACGAATTTGATGATATCCGCTCTTCAAATCAATCTTAGAAAAGATAGTAGCTCCGCTTATCTGATCCAACAAGTCATCCAACCTCGGCATTGGAAATCTATATCTCACGGTAATCTTATTCAATGCTCGACTGTCAGTGCACATTCTCCATGTCCCATCCTTCTTGGGTACCAATAAAGCTGGTACAGCACAAGGACTCAGACTCTCCTGCACACGCCCCTGCTCAAGCAATTCCTCAACCTGCCTTCACAATTCTTCATGTTCCTTCGGACTCATTCGATAATGTGGTCTGTGTGGCAATACAGCACCGGGAACAAGATCTATCTGATGTTGTATATCCCTCAACGGTGGCAACTCCGTTGGTAACTCCTCTGGAAATACATCGTCAAATTCTTTCAGAACTGGTTTAACTTCTTCTGGAATTTCAACCTCTTCACTGCTTTCTCGTCCAATCAACAAGAATACTTCCGGCTCTTCTTCAACTTCTTTAACAAACTCCTTCAAAGTCAATAGAGTTTTCAGCTCTTCGATTTCCTCCACTTTGTTTTCTTCCTGTTGGCGTTTCTTCGGAACCAGAGTAATCTTTGTACCTTCGAACATGAAACTGTAACTGTTGGTCCGTCCATCATGTTGTACTGCTCTATCAAACTGCCACGGTCTCCCAGCAACAAATGACAAACGTCCATATCTACGACGTCACACCAGATTTCATCTTTGTATTTCTGCCCAATTGAAAACTTCACACAAGCTCTACGTCCAACTTTCACTTCACCACCCTTCCTCAACCAAGCTAACTTGTACGGTTTAGGATGTTTCTCGGTTTTCAACTCCAACTTCTTCACTGCTTCTGTAGAGATAATATTATCACAACTCCCAGCATCAATAACAAATTTACAAACTCTTCCCAGAATAGTGCATGTAGATTGAAAGATATTGTTCCTCAACCAACTACTTTCTTCCTCTTGCTTCGGTGTTAAACAACTTCTCCTCATCATCAATGCGTATCCGTCATCTCCCGACAGTAAGTCTTCCTCCTCAACTGGTAAAGAATTAGAGCATTCAGCTTCTTCATCCTCATCCTCAACCTCAACAATCATTGCTCTCTTCTTTGGCTTTGGACACTCATTGCTTTTATGACCCAACTCCTGACAGTTGTAACATTTGAAACCGTTGTTAACCTTTGCCTTCTCAACCTCCTTCACCACTGGTTTACTGATAGGTTTAGACACATTAGAACTTCCACCAACACCCTTCACTTGATTATTGGAATTCGTAAACACACCACCTCCTCGTCGTCCCTGCTTCTCCCAAGCCAACGCTTTCTGATGTGCTTCCGCCACAGATCTTGGATCGAACATATTAACCATATCCTGAATCTGCATTCTCAATCCCCCAATGAATCTCGATGTCAGCTGCTCTTTCATTTCCATAATATCATTCCGAGCAATCAGTTGGTAAAATTCATCAGCATAGTCATTCACTGTCTTTGTGCCCTGCCTTAGATTCTGCAAACGTTGATACATCAGTGACTGATAATTGTAAGGTAAGAACGTTGCCTTCATCAATTTCTTCATTTTCTCCCAAGATTCAACTTTTGACTTCCCCATTCGTTCACGTGTAAGCTTGGTTTGCTGCCACCATGCCAAAGCTCTACCCCTCAGCCTTGTAGCAACCAACTTCACTCTACGTTGTTCTGGAACTTCCTTGAAATCAAAAATTTCTTCAACATTAGCCATCCAATCCAAAAACTCCTCAGCCTGCATACCACCTTTGAATTCTGGAATTTCTGTCTTCATCCCAGATTCCCACTTGTGATCGTATTCCGACTGATTCCTTCCTCGTCCACGTCCTCGTCCATGAACACTACCACCATCATACTCTTCTTCACCATCCGATGTATATCGATGTCGATCCTGACCACCAACATCTCTACCACCATCCCGTCTTCCACCATCATTCCTACGATCCACATTCCTCCGATCTCGATCAGTCACATTTCTATCTCGACCTCGATCATCAACATTTCTATCACAATTTCGATCCACGCTTCTATGATCACTATCAACACTTCTCTCCCGATTAGAATGTGGTGAAACTCTACTTCTTCCATGGCTCGATTCAGGTGAAACCCTTCTCTGATTTTGACTCATTTCCAACATCATCCTCTCTAATCGGCCAATCCCTTCCGTAAGCTTCTCATTAAAATTCTCGTTGATTCGTTGCTCCATTTCGTCGGCCTCTTCTCTTCCGTATAAAGCATTAATATTGCGATGACGTTGAACTCGTCTTGGCGGCATGATTGAATTCTTCACAAACACTTCAACAAATTCACACTTCACGATTCAAACACCTTTCGAACTTTGATCCAAAATGAAATGGATCGAAACTCCAACTTTGTTGCAAAAATATGATGAACACGATGAACACAACTTCAACACTTCAAATTCTCGGCTCCAAGACTCGATTTAGCTATGATTGGCTAAAACAAGCTCTGATACCAAACTGACGCAGCGGATATTTCAAAACGATCTTCAATCGACGTAAATAGCAATCTGTGGATTGATGGATACTGAAATGCCCGAATTCGTTGATCCGAAGATGCCGAACTCTAGCTATCTCTGTCTCGTTGATCCGAAGATACCGGGAAAGATATCTACGATTCTTCAACGTTGATCTTGCGCACAAGATTCCGTGAATCGGCTTCAGCAAACGATGATTCGAGCGCACTCGAATGACGTAAGTGGAGATAGGAGATAAACTCGACTACCAATTGAAATTGAAAGCAACAAGCTAAGAAAAGAGAATTTTATTCAATATTCAACAACGCTTACAAATGAAACAACTCGCCTATTTATAGGCTACAACACGCAAGCAGAAAGAAAAAATACAACTCCTAAGTCGGTAACCGACTTAACAACATCTTACAACCATAGGTCGGAACCGACCTATAACACGCGACTTATGCAAACAGTACATCCGACTTAAAACAATCATATCTTCGCGAATTAAAGCATCTCACGAGTTTTCTTCTTCAGCTACAACTTATCTCGGCATCTACTTAATGAAGGTGGCCTGCGATTTAGGGAAACTCAGAGGGATTAGGTCGGTCGCGACATGGGGTTTGATCGGAGAAAGGGTTAGGTCGGAGATACGATAACTCGTTCGCGAGTTAGGGCAAGGTCGGAAATGGGTAACAAGGTGATTAGGTCGGAGGCTATTGAATTGGAGCTTGCTAGTTCGCGGTGGAGTGTTAGGTCGGAAATGGAGTAAGGTCGCGTGATGGAATCTGGAGATAGGTCGGCAATTGGAGTTAGGTCGGCAATTGGAGATAGGTCGGCAATTGGAGTTAGGTCGGCAATTGGGGATAGGTCGGCAATTGAGGTGGGAGTTAGGTCGGAGCCTCTGGTCTTCGAACCTAGGTATGCTGCTTCATCAATATATAACCACTTATATTATATAATCTTTATTTGATTATAATAACAACAACCAATCACCTTAAATAAACTATAATAATTCAGAAAAATTATTTCTTTTTATATCGAAATATAATCTTATATAAAATTATTTTAAAATCATTTATCCTTTAAAATTATTATATAAGAAAATAACAAGTACGCTCTCATACATAATACACTCAACTCATTCTAGGGTACTACTGACCCCATCTCTAATGAGTAATCCCCACCAGAGCCAAGGTTCTCGCTTAACCTTCAGCTCTAATACCACGTAAGACGACCAGGCGATTTTCGACCCTCGAAAATCGACACTAATACATTCACTGTATAGAATACCGAGCAATCGAGTGCCGGAAATACCAAGTTATCACGGTTTAAGAAGAAAAGAGATAGAAGAAGAAATAGAAACAACAACATAAAATCTCACAATCGCAGCAAAATAAAATATAACATACGATAACAGCTTTTTATACAAAAGAAAAACTGTAAGTGTTAATATACATATAAATTAGCAGAGTACAATCATCAATATATAAATCTAGACAGTTATAATAACTTGTCCTCAAAATGCCGAATATACAGCCTACAATACACAACGGAATATAATCAATATGCATAATACGTCTCTACCATCCAGCTCATTCCCTGAGCTGCAAAAGCATCCTAATCTAAATCTGTAATACTCAGTCTGATCCGAGCATTACAAAAAAGTAACACCCGAGTCAGGCTGGAAACCAGCGTGAGTAAACACACTTAAACTGAACCACTAAAGTTATCAAATCCTTTGAAAAACCAAGGTAACTCGTAAGACCGTGTCACATATAAACACAACGGGTTTTTATCTTACGATGACCAAAAACACTTTTTGAGAAAATCCAGTGGTATTATAATAGTGTCTAAGTATAAATACTTATTAAAATAGCCAAATTTGATAAATTAATTAAATCCTAGCATATTGGGCTCTATAATCAAAACCATAAAGGTTTATAGTGGTTATTGGATCGAAGTGGTTCCGGATAATGCTGATATCTGATCCTGGTTACTTCGAACTCAAAATGATAAATTTAAAATGTCCAAGTCGTTTTAAATAAACAATTCATATTTAGGATGACAATATTCACATATGGGAATTTATTACATATGTTTATTTCAAATAAAACGTATCAACATTTTATTCTAACCATTTAATTTCGTTTGGCTACTTAATGGCACAAAACAATTAAATTAATATCCAAGAGCAATAAAACCCAAGCATAGATCATTAACTAAATTAACGATTAACAACTCCTATTAAAACAATTCAAAATCATAATTTAATCAACTTAAATTAAACTGAATCCACTTATACTTTTAATCCAAATTACTTATAAATTTAGAAATTACCAAAACAATTTATTATTAGTTAAGTAGGATTAAACAACCAAATTAATAACTAATTTTATTAATTAACATAAGATTAAGTCTAATAAGAATTTAATTAATTACCCATTTTAATTATTATATTATAATTAAATTTTAAATTACGAAAAATAAATTACATTAATTTAGATTAAAAATATTGGGTGATAGGATTACAATACAAAAAAATTTCATGTCGGTTTGATTTTAAAAAAAGGAAAATATGTTTTTAAAGTAAAGGTTTATTAAATAAAAAAATCTTGTTTATCTCCTTGCCCCAAAAACAAAACAAATACCAACTCAACCCAAGACGCACGGCCCAAAAATCAAGGCCGAAAACCTTTTCTTCCTCTTTCCCAGTTTTCTTTCCCTTCTCCTCTTTTTTTTCATTGATTCGAACAACCCAAACGTGCACGACACCGTGCACATGCATATAACCACCAACCCATGGACCACGCCGCCGACCACTCTCGCCGACCACCCACGACCATCGCAAACGTCCATGCCACCTGGAAACTCGACCGAGCATCTCGTTCAAAATTCGAACCACTCACCACAACCTGGAAACATCAATGTGGCCTTCCCTCGCCTCGCCACGCCATCACCGTACCCCATCCATCACCAAACTTTACCCACGAGTTCATCACGACCACCTCTTCCGCTTGACGTTTCCATGCCCTCAAACTCGAGACCGAAAACCAAACCACTCAAAACCCTAACGCTGCCTCGTCAAGCCACCACGATCATCAAAAAAATACTGCACCATTTTTCTCGAGTTCCCCAATACCCCAGCCTCCTCCGTGCCGAACGATGGACCCCCAAATCGACTCGACCGCCTAAATTTGACCACAAACCAAATTCTGGTCATCTTTACTTTACTCCCTCAATTCCCAACTAAAATTCTCCAACTCACTTCCAAAAATCACCATTTTCGATAACAAATACATTCATTTAATCAAAGGATTAAATTGTGATATTTAATTTTTTAGTCATTTATAAGTTAGTTAGTGTAAATTGAACTTTTCTCCCTTTGTACTCAATGATAACGAATGAAACGAATTTTAGAATCAACTACACAAAAAACAATCGACTTTGCTTTTGGGGCCATGATCTAAAATCAAATGAATTGAGAGGTAATGATTTTTGAAGTTGGAAAGACTATATTTTTTTAAGAACAGAGGCTGTACATGCTTCTTTTTGTAATTTAGTTTTTACAGGTTTCATTAATATGATTAAAACATAAATATAAACAGCATAGAAAACTTAGTAACACATAAATGCTTGATAAATAAAAGAATTCATTCACATCTACAAACATATAGAAACATACATGATTTACAGTAAGTAAAAGATTATGTTTTACTCACTGTTAAAAATGATGAGCTGCTGTGGTTTTGTTCTTGCTTCAAGCTTTAACTGATCTTCTCTTTATCATTTAATGGCAGATTCTCTTTTGTTTTAATGGCAGCATTCTTTTTTTATGCTAAATCATATACGTGAACCAAAACATAGATAGTGGTATGCATAAATGGAGGAGAGGGAACAAGGTTTGGAAAAAGGCTGAAGCCCATTTTCATGTACATGACTTTTCTTGAGATGAAGTTTTTCCATGATTTGAATATTGAGTGATTTGATTTATTTTGTCAAATCATGGAAAAATTTCATCTCAAACTAATAGTTGATTTGAATATTGAGTGATTTGATTTATTTTATGCTTGAGATAAAGTTTTTCCATGATGATGTCTCCTTATGTTTTTATATACATATAGATGTATTGATATATATATA